>OY101433.1:14391499-15051443 GCA_956483605.1 Tuberolachnus salignus
CGGACGAGTTGAAACGAAAAGCTTCCACCGAGTTTTTTGAGGGCGAGGGTGGCTGGAGGGTTGGTGAAGATTTCGTCTTTCACCTGCGACGTCGCTCGTCGAGGTCCTCCACCGTTGTTGGAAAGAGAAACGCAACATTTCATTTAGTACATCGAAACGAAAGACAAAACACTCTTCAAAACCCTTTGGAAAGCTTGTAAATTGCTGTTGTTTTCCAGAACATTTCGAACACACCTCGTACGTAGGTACGGGAACAGTGAAAACCCGAGAAATTCCGTCAATACAATATATAGTTTTTAGACCAACTAAAACAATAGAATTAACTCGGGGCCTAAATTAATGTGTTCCGCGACAAAGTGTCTGTATCTTGAAAACTTGTAGTCCAGCGGTGTGTCCAGGAATACGCAACGGGAAGAGAATATAGTAACCGGACACCAGAATATTAATCGTGAATAAATCGTCTTCTGTCTTAACCCGACCGTGTGGATTTTCAAACCGGATCTGAAAATGCCAACTTTTTTTTTATACAAATCATGCTATTCCGTTTAACTTGAACGCAATAAATACATTATATTGCATTTTATTTACATATTTTATTGTATTCAATTGTTTAACATTGTTAAGTAGTTGTGATATTGCGCCTAAACTGAGTTAACAATAACGGAATAGTAGTAAGCACCTCCTAACCACTGCAACGTACAAAAATGCACTATCCGGGTGTGAGAATTTGTGTTTTATTATTTTTGGTTCCCATCAATCGTAACCATTCGTTTAGAATAGAAATCAAAAATATGATCGTACGTTTTAACAGTATCGTCACAATTGTCTAGTACGTGTGCACAACGAAAAAACTCTCTTTATATAAAGTGTATAATAATATTTAACGATTTCGTTCGTATTTCAACATGTTATGGCGGGTTAAAAACTCCGTAAAAATCAACAGTTGTTCGTATATGTGTTTTACTTTGTAGTAATACAATTTCATCGGATCGTTTCATGAAACTATTGCCGGCCCTTTTCGCCATCAAAACGTTGAAATATAAATCATTTTTAATTTTTTACGGATACTACGTTTTATTGTTCATCACTAAATAATTACCGTACAGATTATACTTGGAAATTTCTCGAAACGATTATTACCCACCTATTTTTTTTTTTTATGTTTATACCGATGTCTCTGGTCATTACAAAAAAAAAAAAAAAACCGTTTACGTTTATTTTTTAACCATTAAGTTTTAAGTTTAAACGTCGGAAAAAATATAAATAATTAAACGGTGTTATTAGGGGGGGAGGCCGAGGGAATGCATTTAATAACGCAATAATAATAATTATCGTTGCGTATCCATTAAAATTTCTCGGTTTCTCCGCCCGATCTCTAAAATATGTGCGCGCCGACTACGGACGGTAAACGCTCGTATTAAATTAACGTTATTTCGAATTTTTTTTTTTTTTTTTTTTTTTTCGAAATCATTTTTTCGGGCCTTGGGAAACGATTATATTTATTATTATATACTGTATGGATGCGACGATAATTATCAAGGCGGAAACCGTCCTTATTTGTACCGACATCGGTGTACACAATAAACGTAATATTACTATTATTCTAATAACGATTACGTATATTATTACTATAAATAATTTCATGTTCGGCCGTGCTCCGAGATCGCACGGTATTTAGTCGCGGAGATCCGAGGGATCGTGTCGCCGTCGACGGTGTAGCGATATAAGGTATCAGTGAGAAAAGAAAAAAAAAATATAAATTAAATATAAAATAATAATATAATAATATAATATAATATAATAATAATATTTAATATAATATTAAATTATATATTTAAATTTCAACAAAAAAAAATAACCGAAAAGTCGGAATAGTATAGGACATACTTTGGGCAATTTAGTTTAAAACCAACTCGTTTCTGTGAGAGTTACGGTAGAACTCGTCAGTTAAACATTTTTTTTTTTTCCCCCCAAAACTACAAAATTATTTACGATTTTTCGTGATTTTTACGTGTTTCTCGGTAATGCAAACTACCGTGGTATATAAAAAAATAAATAAAAAAACAACCCGCGATTGTGGATTTTCGATATTCCCGTAAAAATCGCTTATGAAAGACCTTTTTATACTAAATTTTTAAGCCCACAGATGTTATCCCCCGGGTAAATTGAATGAAAAAACAACATTGCTAACGAAAAGCATAGTTCGGTTAATCGTGTTTTGAAATGTTGTGATTTTGAACTTATAAGAACAACAACAACAACAACAGAAAAGCGCCAACGGATTTTCGATATTTTTATAGGTCCGGAAGAAACACTTACGACGATGAACCTTGCGATAAATTTCCGAGCATTTTTAAGAAGCCAATACAATTTTATTCGCATAACATTAGATTCAAATTTTAAAAAAAAAAACCCCCCACAAATATTGCGTTTTCATAAGTGTGTTCTGCGTGTGCGTCTACCACTTTCGATATGAAAACTACAAGGAAAATCGAAAAACGACCTCCCCAATTATTCGCCGCGCTCGGAAAATCTACAAAATAATAAACGTGTTCATTATAAAAGCGAGGTGTTTGATACTTGATTTTTTTTTATTGTGAAATTAATTACTCAGTATATTTCGCGTGTAATATTCGTCTGGTAGGGAACGATTAACGATTCGTTCCCCAGACCCGGCTCGTTCGCATGGACTCATTTCCAGGGTCGTCCGGGAAGACTTGGGGCCCCCCAGGTGGTGAAATTCTAACGGCGGCAGTAAATTTTTGGAGACGATGTGGTTATATATGGCAGACAAAAAAAAAAAAAAAAAAAATACTATTACTATTGGTGGTTATCATTTTATCGCGTAACGTTTATTTATTGTACCGTGGTATAGAAAATTATTGCGGATATTTTCGTAGATAGATAATAGATGCACCCGGTAATTTCCATTTTTCTTCATTCAAATCGAATTCTATAAATATTATTATTATTATTATTATTACATATAGGATTTATTATTTTATTGACTAAATAAATAATTGATACGTAAATACACAACGTATCTACAGCGACGTCGTAACCACGGTGTGTTCAAACCCTTCGCCCTTTTTTTCCTAAACTCCTCCTAAACCGATTAAAAACAAAAACCTGAGTAATTGTTTTAAATTTTCACGATTTCTGTTATTCTCGTATATACATCGGCCGATTCGTATCCGATTTTTTTTTTTTTTTTTTTTTTCCGAACACTGCCAAAACTCGTTATCGGTTTCCGTGTTTATTCCGTGGTTTTTTTATAACCCATTTTACTATGAATGTCCGTCGGTTTTTGAATTTTATGCGATTTAGTGATTTATAATCTACACAAATTAACACATTTTACGTGTCGGACATTACTAACACGTCTACTAACTATAAACCGCGTACTTTAGAATCGATTAAACGGATTGTTGTCGGTTCGCAAAAATATAGATCCAGAAAATACTTCCAATGAACCGGCTCTAAAACTATAGAAAAATCGAGATTATTGTTTGTAATATATTAAAATAATGTAGATACTGAATACCTGACAACAATATTTTTTATACATATATTGTGTTCGAAACAGGTCATGACATTTTTTTGTTGTTTTTTTTTTATGATTATTTGTATTTTGAAAGATCTCACCCACCCACCGCACCTAATACTTAGTCATAATTACGCCACTGTGTATTTAACATTTTTTATGATTTGTAATTAACGTATTTTATTACAACTCGCCTGTATCAATTGTGTGGTTTTTTAGATACTGAGTGTAGCCGAGTATACTTTTTTTTTTTTTTTTTTGTTTAAATATTTCGCTGAAGGAACTCCGTTTGGGCTGGTGCGTTTTTCTGTTTCCCCCATTTTTTTTTTTTTCTTT
Source organism: Tuberolachnus salignus (assembly GCA_956483605.1). NCBI lineage: Eukaryota > Metazoa > Arthropoda > Insecta > Hemiptera > Aphididae > Tuberolachnus > Tuberolachnus salignus. Next base: position 14,395,380 of record OY101433.1, read on the forward strand.
CCATTATTCGTCTTTACCCGGGGCGCACAAAACCCAATGTAATGTAATGTTACGATATTTAGACCGGCTATACTGCGAGCAGTACCGCCGCCCTGCCCGAAGCCGGCCAGCATTTGGCGGGGAGGCGACGCGGTGCCCGGCCCGGCGTCCGCGTCGCGCGCCAAGACTGCGATCCGTTCCGCCGGCCGCCCCCCACGGTATTTATTTTTACGGGTATTTTTTTTTTTTTTTTTTTTTTTGTTTTGTTTTTTTACTCGCGCGCGTGTTTAAGCAGCATAATATTTTCTCACTCGCTTGCTATATTTTTTCTCTCCCGAGAGAATTGGTTAAGATCACGATGTAAGGGGGTGCAGTAGGAGTTTTGCCTGCGCATCCCCATCAACGAATGAACTTTTGTACATTTTTTTTTTTGTTTAAATAAACGATGACAGCAGTGGAGTGGTCAACATGTTCCACTGTTGTCGGTTACATATTGTAAAAAAAAAAAAAAAAATTAAAAGGTATTCGTGTAAAAATGTAATCGGGTTATTTTTAACTGATTAATATGAATTACAACGACCAATAAGAAAATAAAAAACAACTGACGATCGTAAATATTTCCGTTCTATCCCGGTTATTTCCATTTATCAAGAAAACTACCAAACTGCTGGAATTATATGCAATTTATATTAATAAATTACTATATGCAATTCTACTTTTTAAACATATTTTCAGCGTGTATTCCTTTTAATTGTTCATAATGGACGATTGGACATCATGTCCAATGATGATATTATTACCGGACTTGCGAGCGCGTATAAAGGGTGTCTCAAAAAGAACGCCGGATTTAAAAAGGCCACCTTTTTTTTTTGTTTTTTGTTGTTGTTGTTGTTGTCTGCAGCACTTTTTTTTGTTTTATTATCCGTTATCATTGAGGTTTTGTGTTGATAAGGGTTATTGTTATTCTTAGTCGTTGTTATTGTTGTAACGCCGCGGACACGATCGTGAAAACTCATTACCAGAACGGTGAAAGTTTCGCGGCGACCGTGCGAAAACCCCGTACGATTTGCGGACTGTTCGTCGGTGTTGATTTGGGTAAAAGACGTCGAAAGCCCTGGGGGACGTCCTCCGCAGCGGCCGGAGCGAAGCGTCCGTTCCGGCGGGTCCGGGGAAATCGAACAGGCAACGAATATTGACAAAACGTCTGCACTTACACTGCCCGTGCAAAGTGCAGTTAGGAACACAGGAATTTCAACGGGCGGACCGCGGGAAAAACCGTCGCGTTTGCTGCGCGACGAGGTCCCTGACAGACCAATCTCGTCGCGTGACGACCATACCTAACGCGTCCACCTTGCGATCAAGCGATTTGACACCCGCGGGTGGATACGCTGAGTCGCGGGTTTACCGGCAGGCCAAACTGCGAAATTTTACGGTTCTTCGCGGAGAAATTCGACGTGTCCTCTCGATGGGGCCAGCAATATGCGTCGGGGCGATGATGAATTTCACGGATCGAGCGATCGCGTGTAGGGCTGATCACGGTGGGTTGTGCGGAGTGAGGGGGGGGGGGTGCCGATATTGTTTTTCACGGTTTAAACCGCAACGTCTTCCGAAGTGAACGCGATACGGTTTTTTTTTTTTTTTTTTTACATTAAATACATTTGATCTGTAGCGGTTTTTTAATCCGGCGTATCTTTTTGAGACGATATCTATACAATATTGTCGTTATTATTATAAAAAAAATTATGCGATCGGGTATTATTATAATGGTTTATCGGTCTCTGTCCCGCTGTCCAGGCCCCGCCGAGTATCGGTTAGGTAATAACATTTAATACCCGGCGTCCATTGTTTTCGTTTCGAACGCGCACGCCGTCGTGTATTACACGCCAAGCCGCGTGTCTCGTATATAAATTAAACGCTCGGCGAATAAAAATAGAGGGAAAAAAAATATCTCCTCCTCTGCCGGTCCGTCGAAAAAAAAAATGAAAAAATGAAAAAATATAATCGTAAAAAATACGTTTCGAAGATCGCGGGAGGGAGGGTGCCGGGGGGGGCGGGAGGGGGAGACGTCGGCGGTGACGTCGTCGGGACACGATAAAAAAAAAATAAATAAATAAATAAAAAAATAAAAACAATATTCCATTATTATTATAACGGACGGACGACTTTTTGCGACGTTTCAGCGCCGTCCGCATAGATGGCGCTGACGGTACCCGACCGCGAAACGGGGCCGTTGTCCAACAAACGCACCGCAAAACTCTACTCTTTTATTTTTTAGTTTGTAAAAAAAACTCAACGCCTACACGGTTGTCGTCCGTGCCGCATCGAGTGAAACCCCAACAAAACGTGTTAACAAGAGTAAAAACGTATTGGTTTATTTATTTATTTTCCTTTGCCGTATACACCGGACAACTTTGTTTTGAAATTATCGCCACTCGTATCGTGTTTTGTGATTTTACTGGATCGGCCGATTCATTTAGTCATTCGAATTTCGAGTAAATTTTAGTGGATTGCACCCCATCTCCCCCCCACCACCACCATTCGGGTGTCAAGAAGTACACCAACTTAGTCAATACTAATATAATTATGTTAAAAAATATTATTATTATTATTAGTGTAAAATAATTTTGAAAAAAAAAACGGCAAGTTTAGCTTCGACGTTAATCTTTTAAGTCGGCGACTTTTTCACGTATTACAATATTTCGTGTCCGTCTCGACGCGAAAATGGTAATCGTTGTCGATCCGTATCGACAACCGCGGTTAACAAATAACCATAAAAAATGGTTAGGTTAGGTTAGGTTAAGTTTTAAACCTAACCTAACCATAAACCCCTATCGTAGTTTCGTGATATCAGTATTCTGCAATCATTGGCATCGTAATGTTTTTTTTTTTTAAAATACGAACATTTTTACGGCGGCGTATATGACTTTATGAACTCTATTAGGATGGGGGGGAGGGCCGGCGAATAAAGGCCATAACTAATTTTTGCAAAACTTTCTGAAAATGCTAATGTTTTAGATAACAAATCCACATAGTGTTTTATTAAATAAATATACAACGTACATTAAGTACTATAAAAAAAAAAAAAAAGAAAACACTAATTATTTAAAATAATAATCAACAATAGTTTTATTAAATTATAAAATCTAAGATTCTATTTTATTTTTTTTTTCATTTTTGCAAATCGTTCTATGGTTTTGTCAGTAGGTAGATCTATTTCGCTGTGCACGTGCAACAAAGCCAAGGCCACTTAAACTATCATTGCCCATATTCGACCTAAGTAATGTTTTAAATCTACATAAATTAAAAATAGTGCTGTAGAAACTATCAAACTACCATACACGAATTACCAGCAAACTCAATTTATTAATTTCAGTTGTTTTTTTTAATTGAATTTTCCTTTTCTTTATTAAACGTACAACAAAGTGTTAAAGTGTTCTTTATTAGTGTTGAGAATAGATAAATATTTTTTTTTTTTTTTTTTATCTAGATAAGTCTTAACATCGATAAAATAAGCTTTTACTTAAAAATGTGATTTGTTTCTTAATTTATAAAAAAAAAATGTTAGTGGCATATTCGAGGGGAAGAAGGAAGAGACAATGAAACAATTTATGAAAAATAAATGATTTCAAGTAAGAGAAAGTGATAAATAAATAAATACAATTTTTATAATTTCGCCTCAATAAATATATTGCAAATACCTACACAAATAAATTGGTTGATGCCTTAAATACGCCACTGCATTGTTAAAAAATGCACATGGTTACGTTTATTGGCAAATGCTTTGTCTTTCGCCATTTTATTCTGTACCCGCAGTAACAAATACACACGGTTAACAAGGGGTGGCGGTGATGTTTGTCACGCCTACACTCCTCTTGCTGCGCCACTGTCTATAAACTTGAACGTGTCTTCTACAGTACAAATATGTTCGGTTTCGTTTTAATAATATGTTTTAAATTATATTTTTAACACGTTCGTTTATATTGAGTTTTATTGTCCGTGGCCGCGGAAAAAACCGAACACTAAATGGCCACGGACGGAGCTCACGTTTTATTCAACGGTGCCGTTTACAAAATGTTTTACTCTGCCCAGTAAAGGTCGTTTAACTTTCCGGGACAACTTCACGCTTAACGGGTGTGGGATTATCGCCGAAATCCGCCAAAATCCCGGAATTCGAGGATGATTATACACCGCTGTTTATTTATTCGTAATTTATTCGACCGATAATACAAGGTTGCGGCAGAAAAACCTTCCCGATTTGTGAAACTTATAAATGCCAAACCAAGTCAAACATCAAAAACTGTGCTCTTTTTATAAATTGTACATATAATGTTATTTTTTTTTTTTTTTTTAACTATTTTTTAATAATTATATCACATGAGTGGCGGCCCTCGTTTCCAATGCACCGATTGAGCATTTTTCGGTAGTCATCTATGACTTTACGGGTCATTTCGGACGGGATGGCAGCGACTTGTTGAGTTATTACCTCCTATCAGGGGTTCCACAGTTTGATGACGATGTCGGTACACTTGGCTTTTGAGACAGCCCCAAAGAAAAAAAAACCGCATGGGCTCAGAACTGGTGAACGCGGTGGCCCCCCAATGTGACCACGCGAAGAGACAATATGCCCGGGAAACGTTTCTCGCAAAATGCTGAGTGACCGATGAGCTGTGTGTGCCGTGGCACCATCTTGTTGAAACCACACGTTATCTTGTCCATACTCATTAAAAAATATCGTTCGGTTTCGGTCGAAAAAAGTTTTCAAGCATCACACAATAACATTTAGAGGTCACCGTAGCCGTAACGCCGTCTTCTTCAAAGAAGTACACATTTTCCAGTCCTGTTACGGTCTTAGGTCGACCAGTTGGCTTTGTTTTTAGTGCTGAATCGGTTTGTCTAAAATTTGAAACCCTATTTTTAATAGTTTTTCGGTCGGGGACGGGATCATGAGGATAATAAATTCCTCGACAACAAACGCACGATGTTCTCCCGACCAAGCCATGATAAGTACTGATAATGGCACAAGTTAAGCCTTCTGTCGAAGTAAATTCCATTAATTTATCTCAATCCCCCTACCTTATCGAACTAGGGAGTTATTTCTGCGGCACTTTGTACAAATATCGTGAAACCGCGCGATGGCCGATATTATATTAACTTATCGTCGTTCCCGTTCCAAATACGCAACGACATTTAATCCGACCGTATTGCACAAACGTTAATTATAAATATTTTTTCCATTTTTTTTTTCCCACAATTACCCAACAGAATTATTAGTAGGATTATCTCGTAAACGATATTTTTTTTTTATTTTCGCGAGTTTATTCTCGATTTGTTTGCACGCGACTTGTCTTCGAGCCAAGACTGCTGCTGCTGCTGCTGCAACGGGAACCGAATTCGTTTCCGCGGACGTATCCTCGACTCTCCGGACCGGCAATTATTGTACTGCCGCCGTTCAAGAAAATCGAACGTTGCGGACGACAAGGACCGGGACCCCGGTGACCCCGTATTCCACTGTTCTATAGTCACATAGATTTTTAGATTATTGGTTAGGTTTGGATCAACATACCACAAGTGTCCGGGTAAATCTACATTAGTTTATTATTACTATTAGATCTATAATACGATGAGGTTTTAAGGAACAGTGGCACGACCGGAGGTTCCCGCAGTAGGAGAGGAAATCGTAAATAATAACCGTAGACTCGCGCACACGTACAAGCCGGGCCCGAAAAATACAAAATTGATCGATTCGATAAATCGTACGTTTCCCCTAGAATAATTTCGAGATTAAATTACTAAACAAATACAGTCGTCCCATGGTTGTCGTATTTTTACTGTTCTGAACTAACGGAAGGACGGGCGGGGAGGTATATTATTAATATATACATACGTATATTGTCTACTAAATTTTAATATTGAGTCTAGATGATGAGGTAGGACTATGCTCGTCGGTTAATAACAATAGCGATAGCAGTAGAGCGTAAATAATGATTACAGTTTACCGATATTGCATAGCGAAAAAAAAAAAAAAATCTACTCGACAAACAATTCGATTATATATCGATAATCGCGTAGGTATATAATATTCGCGCTCTACTGCCCCATTACAGCTGAGGGTAAACCGCTGTAAAACGGAAATCGGTGTACAAATCGTCGGTAATCTTATAGAAATCGTCGGGAAATTATGGTATTCTATAGAATCCGGTGTGCACAGTATTATCCATCAGTGCGGTGGGAGGGGCGGGTCGAAGGGGATATTACCTCGTTTCCATTCGAAATTGTTAATTATATTTATAAAAAAATTACCTAAACAACAATATTATTGGTCGTTCGAAAAATCAGCCTTTTGACCGCGGTCGCATCAGGGGTTTGACCCTCCAGCTATATTGTACAGCGGATTACGTTTCGAAAAAAAACAAAAGAAAAAACGCGCCTCGCGCAATACCCTCAAATGCCGTTCGAATAACGACGACCGGACGACCGGATGTCGTTCGTCGAGCCATGGTGGCGTGGAAAATTGCGCAAAATTCACATTCATACCGAAATCCGGTATATTTAATCCTGCTAATCATTGACATACATGAGTTTGATTTTTGAAAGCGATGCGTTTCGTACGACTAAACCACGCGTTTAGGCGTATAATACCAAATAATGTGACCAATGCGAAATTAATATTTCCAGAGAAACGACAAATTTCGTAATATTTTAAAACTATATCCGTGGCGCTTTATATTCACAATTTAAAACGTATATTAAAAATGCGTATCGTTGTAATACCCGGTGTGAACAACAAGACCTTCGGAGTCATCGTCGGCGGCTTTTAGGAGATTTAATATAATGTTTGGTTTTGGAAATCCAATCGCCTTATTAATTAAAATTATAGACATAAAGTTAAGGGCATTTTTTTTTTTTTTTTGTTGTTGTATTCTAGTGTTTAGTAACTGTAGTTATTGTCGTTTTCGGGTACATTATAATCGGTTATAGTGAAGAAAAAATAATCGAAAAATTTCATATTACACGTGGTATTTTCCACGTTCCAAACCCGAATAAATCCGATGAATTTCGTACGAATAGTGTATGTAAATCAACATTGGCGGCGAAACGATACGACGTGGTGCTAAAAAAACGTATAAACAGTATAATAATAATATTCGAACGGGAACGGACACCGACGTGAAAAACATTTGAAATATTCAAAAATCTTACCCCCGGCCGCGCGGAAAACCGTAGTAAAAAGCACGTCGTATACAAGTCGCGTATTGCGATGTGTGGATCGCTGCCCTCCCCCGTTGGAATTTTTAAACAACGATCACGCCTATAACTCTAGAAAATCGTTTAAAAACGTACGAGCGTACTGATATTATTTATTCCGCTATTATAGTTAGTTCTTTGCTTCACATTCTTGTTTCAATGCCAATTAGCGTAGCGACTGCTGAACGTAGTTTTTCTACTTTGCATAGGTGACATACGGCATTCTACACACTTTAGCTATTTATTTATTTATTGTAACAGACGCTTTTGGTTTTACTCCAATGCATGTTGCTTTGTTTTGTCACACTAAAGACTTGGTTAAGATCTAAGATGGACGAGGAAAGATTAACAGGTTCGGCGTTACTTAATATACACAGCGGTAACGACGTGGGTGTCCAAGTAGTCGTTGATGATGGTTCGCGTGTGAAAAAAAGCAAAAAAAAGAGAAAAAAAGATTGATATTACTTTAAAATTGTTGTAAATATTTTTTGTTTTATACATTTCGTATAATATTCATAGTGTATATACCTGTAGACTATTTTATTAATTGAAAATAATTATAACAATAAAAAAATATTACAACTGTTGTTCTTTTTTTTCGGGACTAGCGAATATCCCCTGGGGATATTTCGTGGTGTATTACAATTTTTAAACCGTCTCCCCTTCCCCATCCACCGCTCGATCGAGCTTTAGATACGCCGCTGCCGTGTACAAACGTTTTTTTTTTTTTTTTTTATTTCGTTTCGACACGAAACTAGTGTAAAACAATTTGTGTTTTAGCTGAAAAAAAAAAAAAAAAACCACACACACAAGGCGATATTCAAAACGTTTTCAATTGAACCGGAGAGATTTCTCTGGGCCAACACGACGCGTATAGTAAATTGATAAAAACGCGAAACGAGCCAGGTGGGCAGCTCACGCGGTTGGTGTGTGTAGAGGAGGACTCCGCCGTACGCGGTGTATGCCTTACACTTCCCATAGCCCACGCAAAACTGCGTCGGCGTTCTAAATGCAATTAAACGGGGACTTATTATCGTGTCTAGTCGGCGGTATCGCAATCCGTTTATCAATAATTATTCGTTTACGTTTTACGCGATTACTAGTGCTCGGCTGATCGAGGGATCCACGCCCTCCTCATCTCCCCTCTCGCCCGTCGATGGTATTTAAAAAAAAAAAAAAAAAAATTAAAAAAAAAAAACCAATATTTTCATCATAATCGAGTTATTATAGGATTCTCCGATATTAGAACGTACACGTTGACAAAAAAATATTATTAATCTGCTTACAGTTTTCACGCGTGTTTTCTACACTGAACACCCCGGAGAAAAATCCGATAGTCGTTTTAGAGCAATTGTTTCCCAACCTTTTTACCACGTTCGACAATATTTTATAGGTCCGCGGACCACCTCGATTTTACGAAAACTACGAATACCAATTGGTTGTTTGCTCATTAACGAGAATACGCGAAATTTATCGAAAAATGTCAATTTTTACTATTTTACTTTACGTTTTTTATTACTATACTTGACTAATATATAATTATACTATACTAAATCATTTACTTTGTGCGATTTTTGTGTCTGATACCTACGCACTTATAAAAGCGGAAAATACTTATCGGTCTACAGCGGCAACAACGATAAGAGATGACCGTACAATATTATACGGTTCCTTAATAAGTTGTAATTTTTGTCGCTATTTAAAAAAAAAAATAAAAAATAATAATTAATTTGTAATAGAAATCGAAGAAAAAATCTACGGGAAACCGCGGACCACCGGTTGGGAAACACTGTTTTAGACGATGTCCGCGCACGTTTCCTCTCTCGAATCGAACTCGTATCGTTATGCGGTTTCGGTATAGAGTGAATTCACCGTGATTATCAAACTAAACGTTAAGAACATTATCCGTGTCTCTCTGTTCCGTTCGTTATTTTTATATTTATTTGGCATACTACGACATGTATGTGAAACGTCACAATTTAAAAATGCTCATATCTCGACTAAAAAAATTAAAATATCGAGAAATAAAAACGCCCAATACTACCGATAACACAAAAGTTCAGTTGTGCAGAACGCAAATTTGCCATGTTGCGCGCGGGCCACAGAGAGAAAACGAATAGTTGCGCTGTCGGGTTAGCATCGACCCAAATAATAAGCATATTATTTTATCGATAAAATAATAACCATACAAAAATATACGCAATCTATCGGCCGGCCCCTAATCAACGGGCGATTTTTTTCATTATTATCATACGTTTGTGACGACTATTGTTAATGTCAACTACATTTTTTTTTTTTAATTTGCCGCCCAAAAATGTATGGGATTACATTCCCGTAAATGTTCGTTTTTTGGCGATTTCGCAAGATCAGTCGTAAATATTTGAATTCTATACGGAATATGATAAATCGAAACGCCTATGCGCCGACCAGAAACACATTTTTCGTACGACTAAATGTATAAGTACAGTCAAAGAAAAAAAAGAAAAAAAAAAAACATATTACTTGAATACGAGAAATATAAGAGGGAAGCGGTTTTCGTCTATTACTAATAATACGAATACAAAACGTTATAATTTATACGTGCGGTGCGGTTTGCTCGATCTCGACATATGTTTTCGTAGGAAGATTAAATAAAAAAATAATAAAAAAAAAAAAAACCTAAAAATTAATACAACACGCCCGTTGTATAAATTTGTCACGGAAAGAATTATTATTTTCGTATCGCGCCGCGGTATTGTTTAGCCTGTGTTTAGGTATATTCGTTAACAAAAACCCATTTAAATATATTCGAATATTAAGTTAAAAGTAGGCTAACGACCTGCGTAGTTGAAGCCTTAATAGATTTAAAAAATATATATATATTTCGTATTAATTCGGACTATTATATCGTAAAAAAAAAAAAAAAAAAAAAAAAAAAACAAAACAAACGTTTGATTGATATTGTTTTTAAAAAAAAAAGAGAAATTTTCACTATTCGAAAATCAAATACCAGCCTGCGTGTAGCGTACGCGTGTGTATACTATACTCGTATATAATATCGGGATGAATATTAACGAGGAATAATAATAGCGTTGGCTCTCGGCCAGAATACTTACGATACGATTATACCGCGACGGATGTAAACCCGGCGGACTCTCCTCCTCCGTCTTAAATCTTTATCAATATTTCCGTCCGCAGCGTTTCTGTGATGGAGTTTAATACGCCCGTCGTAATCGCGCGAGATGCGTAAATTATAAATAATAATAATACATATGAGGACACTAGTTTCAAAGTGTACAATCTCCGCGTTCACTAAATTTTCAGAAAATCAAAAAAAAAAAAAAAAAACGAATAACTTAATCAATAAATGTTTTTTCTCCATTCGGATTTTTTTTTTTTAACCTTTTCATATAGTTATGCAGAGATTATTTACCAGTTTTTCGCTTAAAAACACGAGATTTTGTCTTGGTTCTGACAACATTTCGTTCGGAGATTGTACAGTATAAAACTAACAGTAGGTGATTGCTCGTTTTGAAAATACTTTACTTTAGTAAATAATAAATAGGTATTGAGAAGCTAAAAATTAGAAGTCTTTTTTTTCTTTTTTTACTATTAAATTTTAAACAGAATACACGTCATACACGAAAAACTATACGCATGTACAAAAAAATATAAAATAATATTATATTATACACGGACGAAAGACACGACGTGATGTTCACAACTGCGCACTGTCAACTGAAAACGCAATATTCTATAATAAAATATTATTGACAATGATCATTAGGACGTCGTTATCGATAAGCGAATTCCCGTCAAAACGGTGTACGGTGTATTTTTATAAATCTATTTTTATAGTAAAACTCGTGAAAATTATTATTATTATTTGATTGTACGTTTTGAAACTAAATGTTATTTTTAAGCTTAAAAATACACTGGAGACTGATCGGTTTGCTCGACAATAGCGAGATTGTACGTTTTGAAACAAACTCGTCAAAGGAGAATTGTACTTGTTGAAACTAAATGCAATTTTCAATCTTAAAATACACTGGATATTTGACCGTTTTGCTCAAATATAATGAGTTATTCGAATTCGGCGCTGACAATTGAATATGCGACGGTGTCTATTTCAATTTTTATGGAACATGGAGATTGTACACTTTGAAACTAGTGCCCTCGTACATGTATAAATTACATACGGACATATTTAACTACACTCATAACGCGAAAATAGCTCCTTTAAATTCCCTATAAATATTAAAAAACGCCGTACATACTTCGGACCGTGGGTGGGTGGGCGAGTGGGAGGGAGGCATCGTTGTAAGTCGGCAAGTTAGTATATAAACGGGAATATAATTTATGTCTGTAATACGACTGGAAAATTGCAAACGGCAAAACGATTCTCAGCGAAGACTTTTTTTTTTTTTTTTTTTTTAAATACTATCTACAATCTATACCACTTGGGCACAATAAGAAGATGCGATACAGATTAGTATACAAATACAAATTGTTTCTAAAAAAAAAAATACATCATATCCTTAATAACATTTATACATAATACGTGACATTTTCGAGGAGAGCGGCCACCCATTAGTAACTGTACTTTCATTTGTTATTTTAATTATATATATTTTTTTCTAATTAATATTAATATTTGGTGCTAAAAGGTCAACGACACCATTTCCGTTTTAACCGTCTCGCGGTGGTTGCCGGGGATTAGCAAGGTTTTTGACAAGAGGATTGGAGATGAGTTAAAGTGCGAACATGGATACGTATATAATATGTTTTAGCTTTTTCTGAAACCGAAGGCATTTTTAGGTCAGTGTGTATAGTGATGTTAGAGACATAGGGAGGGGCATTTAATAATTTGCGAAGTGCGATGTTTTGGAATGTTTGAATTTTTTTTTGCGTTTCCCCAAAGCTGAAGGCCGTATGTCCAAGAAGGCTTTAGTAGTGATTTATAAATAAGTAATTTAGTATATTTATTATTGTTCGTGAGGTTTTTTAGTAGGCGTAGGCGTAGGTTTAGATTTATTCTATTGGTCCTAATATGATGGGCTCAGGTCAGTCTTTTATCCAAGGGTCAAGCCAAGATATTTAACATTTAAAGCACTTGGAATTAGAGTGTTAAAAATAAAGACATCAGGGCAAGGGGCAAGTTTAAGGGTGAACGTCGAATGAATAGATTTCGATTGATTTATTTTAACTCTCCAGTCGGTGTACCACTTTTCCATGAGGTTCAAGTGAGATTGGAGATTTTGAGAAGCCACGAAGGGATCAGAGTGTATAGATAAAATTGCCTTATCATCCGCATAGTCGGCGACCAGTGTATTAGGTGTAGTCGGTTGTTCTGAAGCGAAAATATTGTAAAGGATAGGTGAGAGGATACCACCTTGCGGGACACCTGCCAATATACTGGCTATGGCAGAAAAATCCTTACCGACACCGACTTGAAAGTGGCGATCGGAGAGATACGACTTAATAATAGCGAAATATGTAGGATGAAGAAACTTTTTTAATTTATAAAGGAGATCCGTCATGCCATACCCTATCGAAGGCCTGCGAGAGCCAAGACTAGTGTGTGATTAGTCGTGTTATTTCGTTGTTACCACGGGGTAACCCGCCAGTAATCGACATAAATAATAAAAACTCGGGTTTTTCGACGAGATCGTGTTGTCTTTGCCGTTTTTTCTCCGCCGCGGCGAAAACCACAGGGCATGTCGAAAAACGGCCATTTTAAAGTACCGACCGGACAAAATTTACCACAGGCGTCTTTAGATCGGACAATGTATTCTGGTAGAAAAAGTGTTTACGGAAAAATGGAAAAAAAAAATAAATAAATAAACACCGTCGTAAAACCACAAGACCCCGTCAGATTCCTCTCAGAATCTAAAATAGAGTTATGTATTATTACTCGTGTACAAAACGAAACAAAAAAAAAAAAAAAAAAAAACGTATAACTCTATTATGTTATAATAGTAATTACTATAGATGCTATATCAGCCGGTAATGATTAGATATTAAACGGACAACAACGACGACGAAGAATTATTCCAATCAAACAACGAATAAAAGTATCGGGGGGGGGGTTTTCTTTTTTTCCCCCCCGGTAGCCCAAGGTAATCCGGAAATCAACAAAAATAAATCCCACGTAAAATCAAATAACAAAGGATTTAGGAAATTCGTACCGTTGAGAATTTAATAAAATATATTTTAAGGAATATTCTATACCGGGCTGATAAACCGCACATTTCTGACGGTACCGCACGGGGTATATGCAAAAATGTAATTTTCCATACTATACCAAAAAAAAAAAAAAAAAAACCAATATGAAAAGTGTGAAATACAAACATTTCATTCTAAACCGTATAAATAATACGACGAACCGTACAAAAAAAAAAAAAAAAAAAAACGTCGGAATCCTTAATAATAATGTTCGCATACGTGGTATTATAACATTATTATATATTACGCTCGGAGTTTTTATCATAATTATTATATGGTACGCCTTAGTCAATCACGTTTTATTTTTTCTATTCCGAGGGGAGTCGAAACGTCAATTATTATACGCCACTTGTATAATTATTATAATAAATTTCCGTTCGATACGAAAAAAAAAAACTAAAACAAAAAAAAATAATGATAATAATAATAATAATAATAATAAAAAAAAAATAAAGGGGGTTCGTGTTATGATCGACATGTACGTTATAATTACGTCGAAAACAATTCATATATATATATATTTTTACGTAATTTAGGTGGGTTTTACAGAGTGGGTATACACCTATATAAAGTATTATAAAGTATTATATAGCCCAAAGGAACGCGGGTATTTTAATGTTTATGAAAATCGTTGAAATCCTTCGACGTGAATTATTATTATTTTATTGAAGTTCTATATTGAAACTCGATGGGAACCGCGCGAGACGTAAATATAATGCAGTTGTTAATATTTATCTTCGTTAATATCCCATTCGTGTAGTGAAAAACACAATACACTTTATCGCGGTCTCTCTCCTTCTCTAGTAGTAAAAAAAAAAAAAAAAAAAACCGTAAACCCTTCGGACGCCTCGGCAAAATATGCTTATTGCTTATCGGTTCGATTAAATGATTTGGCACCGATTTACAAAAAAGGGATATTTATGGTTTTTTTTTTTTTTGTTTTAAATCTATAGCGGGATTATCATATCTTTGAAAATTATTTCCATACATATTGTGCATTCATGTCGGTCGAATAAAAAGTAACGCGCGAAAAAACCCGAATGTTCATTTCGCATATATATATATATATATATAACCTAACCAGAACATTTGAGCATGCCAGTGTGTCCTTTACACCAATGGTCTTCAACCGGTGGGTCGCGATAAGTCTTCTTATTAAAATAAAAATTAAATTTAGATGAAGTTTTTAGAAGTTTTTAGAAGAATATTCTTCAATCAAGTTTGAAGACATTTCTGAATTAGTAAACGAACATTTGACAAACTTAGAAAAATTATTTAACCAATATTTTCCTGAGGATATTCGAGTAAATTATGAGTGGATTGAACAACCATTCGCAGTAGACGTAATGACAGTAAATATGTCTACTGACATTGAAAATCAATTAATTGAGCTATCGTGTGATAAAAAATTGAAACAAATGTTTTGTGAAACTTCATTAGAAATATTTTGGGCACACTTATGCACGGGAAATCACGCAGAATTAGCAACTAAAACCATCTCAATTGTATTAATATTTCCAACGACTTATTTATGCGAAAAGGCGTTTTCTACTATGGCAAATTTGAAAACGTCAAAAAGAAATAGATTTGAAACTGAAGATGAATTACGGATCGCGCTTAGTCAAATCGAGCCAAGGTGGAATTTATTATGTGAAAACACTCAAGGACAAAGTTCACATTAAAATTTTTGTATCATATTTTCATTTTATTTTATATTTTCATATGAATTTTATACATTTTCGATTAAGTTTTAATAATAGTACTGCAAAGCATTAAGCAATTTTAGCTTTTTTACAAAGCTCACGTGGGTCGCGAAAAATGTAGGCCTAAAAAAGCGGGTCGCGAGTCCAAAAATGTTGAAGACCACGGCTTTACACGAACCGATTCGCTCGGGTTTTCTCACCCTCTTATCACGGCTTGCTCCTCAGACGGGCTATTGAAATCTCACACGTATTGGATTAGGCTGTAATCGAGCCATCAAAATTAATCCGTTTGAAAATTTGCAAATTTTAATTCGTCATCAAAATTATAAAGCACAATTTCGGTCTTGTGAGTGTGAGTATGGTAAACATCTTAAAACACTGGAATTATCTCGAAATGAGTGCAATTTAAGGGGTGTGTGTGTGTGTGTGTGTGTGGGGGGGGGGGGAGTTCTAAATACGTGAAATGACGCGTATAAATCTATCGATTCGATTTCGCGTTCAAATTTAAATTCCGATATTATGTTTACACTTTGTCCGTGTTTATTTGCTTTTTGTCCAACGGCGCCGACCTTGTCCGGGCATTGCCCGTTTTATCCCGACCGATGCTCGACCAAAACCGCCTGTTTGGGTACCGACCAAATTTCGGTCCGAACCAGCGGCTGCGCCGGAAGCCGACCCGCCGGCAAACATAGTGTTTCGGTCAAACGCCCTCCCTCGCTGCCGAAAAAGCCAGATTATCGCGACAGTGATACTGCGGCCATGAAGTCTGCGCACGCATACGTCGTTCGGAAACCGGCAACGAAATAGCGGTGTTTCTCGCGAAAGTGGGAATGAAGCGAGTCTGCCGCGGACTCGAGGAAGTCTTAGGGTTTTCATATTTTTAGCGTTCCATTGAACAAAAGGTAGATTCCGCTTAAATTTGAGGGAAATTTTTACATTCCTCTTAAAATTCTTACTTCATTTGCTCGTTTTTGTCAAATTAGATATTTTCATGGCATGTTGGGTGTCAATACACTCAAAAAGCTTAGGAATATCATAATTTTGGGGTTTCGTTGAACAAAGTGTTCGGATATTCGGATAGACGGGATTTTTTTTTTTTCTCCGGGAGCGGTGGTCTGGAGTTAGGTTTCCGCGGTTAGGTTTTCTTTGGGGATATCACATAGTACGATGGTGTCCGTCGAAATCACGGCTATATAAAAAAAAAAAAATAATGCATAATTACTATTTGCTGACGACGACGGGGGATAGTGTGTAGAACATAATGCAATACACTCGTGTGCACGCGCGTATTTATAGTCAGTAGCAGCGTCAGTGTAATATCGTAATAATAATAATAATAATAATAATAATAATAATATAATAACCGTCGGTGGAAGACCAATTTATAAATAATACAAGTCGTTATAAATGCACGCGCGTGCATTTTAATATTATTTTTAATAAACGGAATAATATTCGGAGAGAGGACGAGCGGTTTAACAACGGCCGGCCATCGAATTGTCCAAGTATATCGTATAATACTGTATAATATACGGACATACGAGGTCCGTTCAAAAAGCACTAGGATTTTAATTCTAATAAATACAAAAATTAAGTTACGCGTCGTTTAAAGATATCTCCTTCGGAATACTTTCCACCGGACGACAGACAATGCGAACTCGTAACATTTTTTTTTTTTTTTTTTTTTTGAAAGTCCTCTGGAAGTGTTCCGAAGGAAAAGTTTGAAGTCCTATTGCCGCGTTCGCTTTAGATTCTCCTCTACGTCTTGAAACCGTTGTCCGTTGAGTGTCGAGAAAATAAAAACAAATCGCACGGGGCCGAATCAAGGGAATAAGGAGGGCGCGGGGCACCACGAGTATTTTTTTAATCAGCCAAAAAGTCGCGTGTCTAACACCGTCGTTTCTGGACGTTGACAGTCTTCTAGACCGTGGATCATCATCAGTTGACTGCCGACCATCCTTGTAACGTTTATACAACCCGAAAGTCACGGAACGACTCAACGATTCATCCGCAAAAGCGGTTTAAGTCACTGCGCACGGTTCCTTTGCGTTTTCACCGAGTTCCGAACAAAACTCGATGCACACAATAGTTTCGGACATGTGGAAAACGGCGAAACAAACCGACTCGAACCCAACCGTGTGTAATATTGAACTGAGTTGAGATAGCGACTAATGGGTTTTGTTTAAAATATTCACTAATACGCGGGGAATACACGCAAGTATAATTTAAAAAAAAAACCGTTATCGTGTCTAGATTAGCCGCAATAACATTTGTCCCGGTGCTTTTCGAACAGAGACCTCGTGTACGGAAAACGAGTAAAAAATTACAGTCGTCCCGCGCAAAACGGTTTTTCGTATACGTTTACAGATGTTCTATAGGGATTGTGCCGAACAAGAAGAAAAAGAAAAAAATAGCTCTCGTGATAACGACACGGGACCACTTCTCGGACGTTTAATACGGTAGTGAATTATCGCGTCGATAAATTACAATTGTGTTTTTCAAACATTTCGTCAAAATCGCCTATGCGCGACCACCACCCCCCCCCCACGTTGCGGATACGGGCGGAGGCGTACGTAACGTCCTCTTGACCCGGCCGTCGTCGATCGGATTCCGACGGCGGCGGCGGCGGCGGCGGCGGTGCGGACGGCCGCGACGACGACGACGACGACGACAATAAAATCGACCCGGATCGAAGGCGACGGTGGCGGAGGGATTAAGCGACACACACACACACACACACAGGCACCGCGCCGCCACCGCCGCCGTCTCGCCGTCCGACGTCGCCTCCGCGTCCTTTGCAATGTCATATCTGTTTAGAAGACAACGACGGCGCGGCGTCCGATTAAAACGCCCCGAGGGATCGAGGCTTCCCCGGCCCTTTGTCGTCCAATTATCCTTAATCATCGCGCAGTTGTTGTCCGTATATCTCCATCCATATACACATATATAAATACAATATACGGCGTCCGTTTTAATCCGATCCGAGGCGACGGTATTAACGGCAGCTCGCCCGTTTTCGCCGCGTGCGCGCAATACCGCCAGTCGCGCACTATATTAACGCGGCATACGGACAAACAAAAAAAAAATACAATATGAAAACGATTTCGTCGTGGTCCTATGATCTGCCTCCAGACGGCGTTACAATTCATACACATGTTTATACGACGCTGAACCGGGTCCGGTTTGGTACCGTGGAATTCGATACGTTCCAATATAACCGGAATATTTCGAAAACTGTACCGGGTCTGGGGAACGGCCGATTTAAGTATTCGCCCAACGTTTGGCGAAATTTATACGATCGTTTTAATCGAATAATACAACAACCGTAGTTGTATTTTCCGCGATTGCCTCCCCCACCCCGCAAAATTATTAAGAAAACTATAGGGAATAAACTATAAAAAAAAAAGAAAAAGTCATTCTCAAATCAACCAGACCCGAAATGCTACGAACGAGATACAAGAACGGGGAGAAAATTGAATAAAACACACGTAATAGTCATACCAATACATTGTTCTTTACGTTTAAAAGCTAAAAAAAAAAAAAAAAAAACTTGGGTTTTTAACCGGTTAATAGTGTTTTGAAACGCCCATAGTTTATACGATATCTGACAAGATAACACGCTTTAAACAATTATTTAAACGAAAGATAAACTTGCGCAATGGAATAAATGCACTAGTGTAGCTGTAAGAATAAATAATATCGACGATATCACCTATAAAAAACCGAATATGCCTTTGGTATATTTTTTAATTATAGCGAGGCAAATTTTTCTAACGACCGCTTAACAGTATTATCAACTGCGTGGTTTTTTTTCATCAAAATATTGATTCGGACATTTTCATGTTTTAAATTTAATAATAATGATTTCAAAATTAGAATTAATAAGTATATTTTTCACGGAATTTACAAAATAATCCAAAATATGCTAAATAAGCTGGAATATTCCGTAACCGCATTCTGAAATACGTAAAACACAAAACAATAACCTTTTCCCTGTAAATTCCGCCGCGTTAAATAAATAAAACATCTAAAATTTTTTTATTATTTTTTTTTTTTTTTGTTACTCTCACAAGACTTTGCGCATATACTCAAATAAATATCCGGTGGTTATTTACACTACGGGGGCGCGTACACTAACGTATATCGAAATCCGGGACCGCAAATCGTGTAATATTATTATTATTATTTTTTTTTTCTTTAATCATTATTATTGTAATATTAAAATATACCTTGGCCTGCGTACTTGTACGCATAAAATATAATCTAAACGCGCGCGCGCCCCACCGTGCCGGGGTTGGGCCGTCGTCGTCGCCCGTCGCCGCGTAATTACCGGCAGCGCCTGCGAATCGCCACTACGATCCCGCGCGTCTTTTTAACTGTCGCTGGACACGCGAAAAAGAAAAAAAAATTAAAAAAAAAAAAAAAAAGTAAATAACCGACCGGACGCTCTACCCTCCCCGCTTCCAGACCGACGACCCCCTCGCGATACTTATAACTGTGTGCGTGCGCGCGTCGGCTTATTATTATCGTGTGTATAATTGCACCGGCGGCGGCGGCGGCGGCCAACAATAATCGAAATAACCGACTACCGGATATTAGTTACATTTTCGGAACAAGACCGGGGACATTAGCGGCCCAACAACGCCCGGGTCCGGAGCAGCGGCGGCGGCGGCGGCGGCGAGTGAGTTTCGATTAGCAGCGGGTTCCGACGCCGCCGCCATTTGTGCGCAACGCAACGTAATAATATTATATTATAATTTCGTACGTCACCCCGTAGTACACGCATTTTTTTTTTTTTTTTTTTTAAAACGCAAAGAAGTAATAACGGCGAGTACAACA
This sequence comes from Tuberolachnus salignus, assembly GCA_956483605.1. Classification (NCBI taxonomy): domain Eukaryota; kingdom Metazoa; phylum Arthropoda; class Insecta; order Hemiptera; family Aphididae; genus Tuberolachnus; species Tuberolachnus salignus. The sequence goes on from OY101433.1 coordinate 14,415,350, forward strand.
CGGAAAATATTATTTATCCCTGCCGCCACCCATAATTCCGTTTTGTAAAAACGCAAAAAACTATCGCGAGTATCCAGTAACCACTTCTCCTTCTTCTTCTTCTTCTTCTGCAGTTTTCAATCTAACGATTGGTCTGTAGCAATTGCCGTGTTACCCTGTCCGCCGGTCTTCCTATTCACTTCTTGGCGTGAATCACATTATCGGTCTCCTGTAAACCCTCCGTGGCCGGCACATTGACAAATCAATTCTCGATACTCGTCCACAATGATCTTTTCTCCAAAACCCTTTCTAAAAGTTCTTCGTAATAGTGATCCGACCAGTCCTGCGTTTCGAATGCATTTCTCTATTCATGTCATTCCTCCATATGCAATAGTCCATGTTTCGCATCCGTACAATGATCCAGACGTACGTTTTCAGTACATTTTTTCTCAAGTTCAAATTTATATTTTGCGAGGTAATTTTTATTAAATGCCACCTAGTCCTGGAATATTTGCCTTACTTTTTTCTCTTTGCATTTCCCGTCCGAGCTTATAGTGTTTCCCAAATACCCAAAGTCATCTACTTGTTGTATAATCTTATCTCTTGTATTTAACTCCTTCGACGGACAATAATAAAATAATAATATTATTATATAATACGTACATTCCGCAAACACCGCAGTGCACAGTGGCGGGTTCTCACACGACAAATTCGAATGATTTCCGAATTATAATTCGGAGTATACTCGAGCGCGTTGTAATGTTCCGGAAAATAAACTGCCAGAAATTAGACTCGCAGAAAGTAGTAATCCGGCAAATAAAATGACCAAAACGTACAATCACGGAAAGTAGTTTTCCGGAGAGTGATATCAATACAGACGGGGTCAGTGTTGTTCTCCCGTACATCTGATAAGGATGTCCGTAATAAATCGTAGAACATAACCTCAAATATTCCGATATTACCTACGCTCGCTCATGTGGGAACTTAAAATCTGAATAAAATTCTGGATGCATTATGCACAACAACGTCTCAGTCTTTCGTGAAATCGTCGAAGGGGCGTCAAATGCTCGTAATATAAATCGAAAAGCCTGTTTACCAACATATGATGCGATTGGCTGCGTAACACGTTTGGATACACCGTACCCTGACAAATAACACGATAGTACGAACACCTAACCCGCCTGTTGATCCATACCTAATACCGACGTAATAGGCAAGTCAATAATATAGTGTCGACCTATGTGTGTAAACCTGATGAAAAACCACGCCGGGTTTCGATAAATGGAATAGGTCACAGGAATCGGATGCAGTCGGGACAATACCAAAGTACCAAGGTATTCGGTTTACCGGCATGAATTGTCGTGTTTTATTGCATGTTGTACTCAAACGTGTTGTACATTTGCAGGTAAAAACATCAAAAATTATCCACACAAGTTGCGTGGTGGTTCACATGTAACGGTGAAATCCGTTTTTTTTTTTTAAATAATTTAAATCACACGCATCTATGTATAAAATACGCGGCCCGTCAACAATAACAATGCCCTTAAGGGTTTAACGCGGGTTAAATAATATTTAATACGAACCAATTTTTAAATGTGGGAAGACGACCTATATATAAGTGCCTGTAATAATTCCGTTACGACGACCAACCGTTTAAAAAATCAATTTAATAGGAAAACGACTACATAAATACGACGTGTACAACCGAATGGTTTAGCGAGTGAAAGAGAAAAACAATATTTTTCTCAGATCGTGGAGTACCCCCCCCCCTATCCGTTTTTATTTATCCTAATCGTAAACTGTAAAGTATAATGAATGCCTTCGCATCGACTGTATAATACCTACCAACCTATAATTTAAAAAAAAAGAACAAACCGTCTGTACATTTTCACACCGCTCATGCCCAGGGTTACGAGTATAAAATGTATCACTTAGAATTATCGCGTTTGAAAAATTTTCAAACGTGTAATTTCCCACTGATTTTCGTAGCGTTTGAAGACAAAATTATTATTTTATCCGCATATTCGTTTATTGGTAATATGTTGTATGTTTCGTAAAGTCATAAGACTATACTGACTAGTTTTAATATTGGATTTGTTTCAGACATTACATATTGCCTATATAATATTTATACGGTTTATTCATATTTTTATTTTGTTTTTTTTTTTTTTTTGTTTTTCGATAGATTACACAGTATATAATATAACAAATATAACTAGCCCGGGTAAGAGGTTTCCAAAGTGTGCGTCTTTATTGGGGCTTTGTGCCATCAACCGGACAACTCTGGTCTAAAAATATACATATGATTAAAGGAATGGGAATTTCAAACCTCTCTGGGACGACTGGTATGGTTTTCTTATTATGAATTCATATAATTAATATAAATCTTAGAATTTTAGTTCTACCCAGTACGATAATCGTAGTATAATAACAACCCGGCAAATGATTTTAAGAGGTACATTTATCCGAGCATAACCGTACCGGGGGCTATAGTTATCCTGTGGGTATGATTTGCCCGTTGTACCGGCCGATCGCCGTCTGCATGGCTACAGGTGTCTACCGGGCGCAAATTATTATCAATGTCAGCTTTTGGGGTCTCCTGGTACGCAATTTTCGAATTGGTTCAATTCTAAAGAATTCGAATTAATGGCCGTCAATCGGTTGTTGTTTAACGTGCGCGGGTGGGATTTTCACTGAAAGACTAAAAGTAACCCAACCCCCCTTTCGATTTTTGGATCGAGTGTATCACGTCGGAATCCGGTACAATCCGTTTTTTAACGCCAAAAAGAAATACGGGTGTGGAACCCCGCACAAGTACCACCCAAAGTCGGATATCAGAAAATCCCTTTCCGTACTTTTGCGGCGACGATCCCAATTACTATACTACGGACAAAGCCCGCCCGGGAAGAGGTTTAATGAAATCCATCAATGATCCGCGCAACGGACTTAAACAACCATAGAGTATTTTACAGTGTGTAATGATTACTCAATAGTATTATAACCGTGTCGATTTAAAAACAAAAAAAAAAAAAAAATTCATATTGAAAAACTAATATAAAATAGATTAATATTACAGAACGAATATAAGTGCTATGAAATTAGCAGGGTTCGTAAATTCATCTATATGCGTGATTTTTTTTGCTACGTAGGAAAACATGATGCCAAGCGAGGTAACAAATCCGTTTCATAGGTAATAAAAATACAAAGTTTATCGGCGTACATGTTTTTTCTGCATATTTCGTACAAAAAATAGAAAAAATTATTATTTCTAATTTTTACTTTCCCGAACGTGTTTACAAAATCTTAATATTTGTTTCGGTTTATTTTTATTCTTGTACGGGTTTTATGAGTCCTACGACAGTTGCAAGACAAAACACCGTAAAATCAATTGTTCAATGAACTGAAATTTTTTTACGATAAAAATGATTTTCTTTTTTGTGCATATTTTTAGAATTATAGCGTATATAAATGCATATTTTTTTTTTCCAACTTTGAGGTTCGTATTTTGCCAGCTCTTAGTGCATGCCTATTTATGAGTTTTTTTTTTGTGCACGGACATATGAGACCTGGCAATTAGTAACAAATAATAATATATTATATATATATATATATAGATATTGATATATGAGTTATTTTTACTATTAATTTTCACTAAAAGTGCCTGCGCGTGTACTGGTTTTTTATTCGAAAACAATATGCTTTACAAATTAAAACACTTTTACCGAAAATTAAAACCGATTAAACTGTTCTTAACTGTCTTAACGGCACAAGTGTTCGATCAAATTTCTTAAATCTCAAAAATTAAATTACGTTCATTTTTTTTTTTTTCTTTCTTCGAAATGAAATATTTCATGAAACTTTTATGAAACGTTAGAACCGTACTTATACCATTTACGTGACCGTAAACAACAATAAAAAAAAATATTGTATATTTGTGTTTGGTTTTTTTTTTCTTTCTTAAAGCTTTGTACGAATATAATATACATATATATATATATATATATATTATAAATGGACAAAGTTTTAAAATAAAGTTTCGAAAAATATATCACAAATGCGTATTGATATTAAAAATATTTTTGTCTCCTAATTATATGTTGTTTTCTATAATATCGCAGGCCATTCGATTGCGAATTGCAATACAACAACGACGGAATTCAAGTGTTTGAGCTTTGCGGGTTTTCAGACACAACATTTCGCGTGACACGACAATATATATATATATATATTATTGTTGTAAACCGACCGGAGAAAATATTCTTTACGTTTTATTTTTTTTTTTTCTAATATTTATAATCGGTCTCAGAAACGAAATAAAAACCGTTCGAGTATATGTATAATAAATTTGTATTCGACTAATGTATAAATCGAACAGATTAAAATACTGAAATTCGAAACAGGAATACAAGAAAAAACACAAATATTTTGCAAAATATCTATACAACACCTGACCCATTGATCTAACAAAGTATATTTATATGTCTTATTTCTTATGTTGTATCTACATTTTTATTTATACTTGTATTACAATTTTATTGTAAAACATATAGTACTTCATTATACTTGAAAAAAAAAAAAAATAAATACTTTGATATACAGAACGGAAAGTTTAATACTCGGGAAGTGAAATCCTCTTTTGCGTAAAAAAAAATTATTCTCGATTGGCGTTTATACTTTTGTTCTAGACACACCGGTAACGATTGACCATTGTTTAAATATCCAACAGGCTCCCTTCCGTGTTGTAGAGATATCGAGGGAAAATAATTTTTTTTTAACCGTGAAGCCAGTAAAAGTGTCCGTTTTTTCTTCAGATTAATAATGACTGGCTCCGAATAAAAAACCTCGGAAAAAAATTGTTTAAAAAAAAAAAAAAAACATTCACGCATATATCGAGATAAATATTTATGTATTTAAATTTTAATCGTTATTTTTATTTATGTGCGTCCGAGAGAGAAATCAAATTAAGTACAACGCGTTTAAGTGCTTTTAATGTTCGACTCGGAATGCTAAATTTATACCGTAATATATTATAAAACTTTAATCGAGTATTTAAACAGTAAACCGACTTTGTTTTTTTCAGTTTGCTAGGCATCAATCAAATCAACCGCAGTATATTTAAAGTAAAAATTATATTACAGTAAACAAATATTTGTTTTAAAAATCATATTTATATATTATGGGTTGTTTTTTTTATTATTTTTTTTTTTTTTTGTTTAATTTGATTTTCGCGAAAATTCAATTTGTAAAATGATAATATTAAACTTTACTTATAATTTTTTAAATTATCGTGTACATATTAAACGGATTGAATCGTTATTTCTCGTGGCATCGTTTCCGAGAATCATCGTTTCCTTATATTACGATCTTTCTAATCATTTCCTAATATGCGATGACCGTTAAGTCGGTCAATACGTTATGGAGAAAAACGATCAGTCTAATTTTCAACGGTTTTTTTTTTTTTTTTTCAACCCTATATGCACAGAGATCTCAAGGTTTACATATGGCATAACTGCCACGTCAGCTATTCGAAAATGATTACAGACAGTAAAAATCTATTACGTACAGCCGAAAATCTCGTATATTATCTAAAACTGTTCGGGTTTCGTCTCGTATACCGTATTGGTTCGATTAATAGGAGACAAAGATTTTATCTACTAAGTGTAGTTCAAGGCGTTAAGAGTTTATAAAGACGATCCCGTTTCAAGTCAGTATGGTTCGTGAATTTGTTCATAACATCGTAATGGGACCGTCGGACATAATGCATAAAAAAACAATACGACTTATTTTCGCCTAAAGACTATTTTTAGAAAATAGGTTAAAAAACAAAAAAAATAATAACATTATTGTGGCCACGATTTGTATAATAATCCGTACTGTACTTAAGTGCATAAGTGAGTAAACAAGTTATGCGATTACGTTTAATAATAATGAATAAATAATGGTAATAACATGACGGGAGACCTAATATGGAATTGTTTTTGGTTGTTTTTTTAGAAACGGTGCGTAGGAATAGTAGCGATAAATGTATTGGTTTCACTATATGCGCGTGTAGTTTTTTTTTATTCTGTTTATGAACGATTTTTCTACTGAAAATATTGCTCCGGTCATTAATTTCAAAGGCGGTTTCCGGTAGAAAATGTTGTCCAGTTGGAGTGCATCAAGAAAGTCGTAGTTTTCTTGATAATAGGGGAAAAATTTAGATAATAATATATAACACAAACCGGCGAAAAGGGAAAAAACATACAAAGGAATTAAGGGATCTTAGAATTTTTAACGAGAATTAGAAAAACAAAACCGAATCGGTGATAATCTGCAGATAACGTATTTTGTATGGTACGATGTTAATAAGTTATTTTAATTTAAGAAAATTCGAAGGGAGGGGATAAAAGGCAAAGCCCTCCGCCCCAAGACAAAATCCTTAATACATCACCGAACGCGAAGCCAGGACTTTTTAATAAGGAGGAGGGGGGTGATTTAATTTTATATTTTAATACAACTTGTAGGGAAAAGAGGATCCTTATCACTTATCATTTAACAAATTCTAGAAAATGTCCAGACGGTCCGCGACGTCGTTTATCGATGAAAATTTCAACAGCAGCTGGTGTTTCCGTAGGTTACTTAATATATATTTCGTTAGTACTTATAGCGTGGTTTTGGTGGATTTAATATTTCTTTTAATACGCGAGTAATCATTAAAAATCCAAATATTCTTGATTAACACTTTTGAATTATCGATTAATAGAGATATCCTAGTAGTAAATACATAGGCACGTATATTATACGTATTGTTGGAGAGCTCGTAGTACACCACCACCGCACGACACATCAATGTTTTTTTTTTTTTTGTATTGTATTATATTTGTTTTAATTGTGTCGTTTTGTGGATTATGTAACATGTAAAAAATTTTGCTCGGCGCTTTATCGGCCGCCGTTATGACGTCTTTTCTGTTTTGTACCTCGCCGAACGTTGGCACAGCAACATCAACGGCAGACTTAAGTTTTTCCCTTATTTTATACCAGCTTTGTATAATTTTAGTAGTTTGTGCGCTAATCGCCACCAAATTGTATACCTTGCAGGCGCAAATCGCCATATTTTTTTTTTTTACACAGTTAATATCGTTGTTGTCTGTGATTTACGTGGTTTTTTTTTTGTTTACTGTACAATTCAATAGGACCAGTGTGCGCTCCACCACTGCGAGTATTTTTTTTTTAATTCGTAGCTATATATATATACTCTGTTGGGCCAGAAGGTCCGTGTTGTTATTGATTTGTACATATTAACACATGGGCTGAAAAAGTCGCGGGCCTAATAAAGAAAACCCGGTTCTTTCGTTAAAAATTGACTTGAATTCATCAACATTATTTCCGTCAAGAGTCACACAACATTTCAATACCATTCTTGTGGAATGATGTTTGTCTCTCGGTTTCGCTGATTTCCTACGTAACCGAAACTTGTTCGAACAATATCTGTTCTATTCCAGACTCGCGAGTCTACACATTAACTCAATAGGTCGGTCGGCGGCGGTGGTGGTGGTAGTTTACGCAACCGAACACGATGACGGTGACCGGGATGGCGAGTTGAAATTACAAGTTTGGCCGGGGAGGGGGGGGGGGGTGTTATAACACCCGAATAGTACTCGGAGATATCCGGACAATCGCGGAATATTCGGATTTTAAAATATCCCAGAGTATCCCGGATAGTTGCAACAACACTAGTAATGCATATTTACTATACGTATACGCCATCTATATATATATATATATATATATATAAAGTACGCCGCCGTCTCGGAGCAGGAAATAATCCGTAAACGGGCGACGTTTTCGCACCGGGTGGTGGTGCCAATTTATTCAGGACGCGAAACGATACGATATTTAATTATACCGGCAGTCGTCGGAAACAATATAATATATTATATAAAGCGCACGTTATTGTGAAAGCGTACGGACTATTATAATATTATAATAGTAATACGGGCGACGCGTATTATTATATAGATGAGTGCCTCCTCTTTATATATATATATATATATAATATATATATTTATATAATATATTGTACTTTGCCGTACGAATAATATACGATTGAACACGATAAGTTTGTTACGGTCGAACGCGAAACCCGGTGCGTATAGGTAATATTATATACACCGGCTCTTATACGGGCATTTATTATATAAATCAACGAGATATGCGATTTTTTTTTTTGCGGCGGCGGCGGCGGATCCGGCGAGTCTGTGCGCGCGGCGGAATCGTTTGGAAACCTATAAAAGGAAGTAAACGACGAAAGGGGGAAAAAGAAAAAAAAAAAAACAATAATAATATTATTATTATTATTATTATCTTTAACTATATAAAGATAATAAAATAATATACCGCGGTCGCAAAGTCGTCCGGTGCCGCCGGAGGTGTGTTATTGGTCACCGTATATTATTATTTTTTTTAGTATTTTTTTTTTTTTTTTCCCCTCTCTATAAACCGGCCACCGTCCGTGAGTCTGCTCCTGCCGCCGGTGCTCCTGCCGCCGGTGCTCCTGCCGCCGCTGCTCCTGCCGCCGCTGTTGCTGCGGGTCGCCTTATCTTTCGGAAACCATCGCGGGCGTACGTATGAAAAAAAAAAAAAAAAAGAAATAATAATATAAAGTATTTTTTTTACACATTGTTTTTGCCGCCGCATTGTTGACCGCCGACGAATACTATTTTTTTTTTTTTTTTTAAATTTTTCACACACGTCGCAATATAATATTATTGTGCGCGTCTTCGGTATAACTACACCACCTATATATATATATATATATATATTATTATTATCGTCTCGCGGGGACCGGCTGCAGTTTTTTTTTTTTTTTTTTTTTTTTTTTTTCCCCCCTATCGTTTTTCATATTATTATAATAAAATATTATAGGTTACGGTCCGCCGCGATCCGTCCCGCAGATACCGCGAGTTACCGCGCTTACCGGACCGCAGACGGCCATTTGTACACACCGTCGCCGTATAATATTATACGATATTACAGACGGGGAATACGGATTATTGTGACCGGCGATAACGTTCGGAAACGAAATATTATAAATCGACGTGCTCTCGCCGTACCTTTAGGCCACCGCGATTTGTCATCATCGCGTCTCCGGAAAAAAAAAAAAAAAAAAAAAAACGAAAAAATCGCATTAAATATCGTTCCGAGGGGACAATAGGGAAAACCGTATATTATAATAGTACCGGCGTCGTCTCGGCTGATTCCTAGCAATAAAACAATACGTCGGACAATACCGTTTTTGATTTTGTAGTTTTAAAAAAAAAAAAAAAATAAAATAAAAGGGATACTTTGAACCACAGACGTGCCACTGTTGTAGGCGGAAAGTCGGTAAGGTTGGATATAAAAGGGGAATTGCATTTAAATTCGTACACAAGTCCGAGATAAACGTGTTTTGAAATGTTTTTGAGATTTTCATCGAAACGTACATTTAACCGCTAAAAAAAAAAAAAAAAAAACATTTAACCTTTTACATTTTCATCATTAAATACAAATTATGATGAACCGTGTGTCGAATTTGCATGCGTTTCTGTTCGGCCAAAACAGTTTTATTCGAGTAGTTCGAGAAAAAAAAAAATTAAAATGCCTATAAATAGTTTTAGAAAAACGGCCAGTATGTTTTGAAATATTGCCCGAGCCTATAAAGGCCAGATATTATTGTTCTGTGAAAATTTCAGGTCTCTACGATAATTTCTAACAGAGTTACAACAAAAAGAAAACAATTTCGAAAATATTATTGCCGTACATTTGCCCGGTTTTTCCCAATTATTATAAAAACTACAACGAAAATCAAAAAAAAAAACACCTCGGTGCATCAGACTAGTTACAAAATGTTTTCGGAAAAGACGGTACACATGAAAATCGGATCAGGACGTCTGGTAGAAATGTTGTATACAGACACAAAAGATAACCACCACACATTTAAAACCAATACATTCTTGGCTTCGCTAAAGAATCTAAAATAATAATAATAATAAAAAAACATTTATCCGTTTTTCCAATTCTCCGAACACGTCTATAAATCAATAATGACGAAACGGGCGGATATAAATACGAATAATTGTTTTTTATGTAAATATTATTATACGCCTATGCAGTCGAAAACCCCACCGCGCGATTGCTGCGGTAAACCGACTTGTCGATCACCTGTACGCGCGCGTACACATTTTTTTCCCCCCTTTGTTTTGTTTTTTCTCTCTAGTTTCAGCTGTTATTTTTTTAATACGCATAAAACCATAAAAGAAAAACCTAGACAATTTTAAATAACTAATTTAAATACAAAAAGCGCCGGAATATTCGGAAAATTGCGCCAAGTCGAGAAAATGCTAATACGAGTAATCGGTGAAAGTATTAGGTATTCACTAAATAATAACACAAAACAAAAAAATCGAAAATATATTTGAGGTATTTTCTCTGTTATTAAGAAAACTACAGGGAAAATCAAAAAACCTACCTTGAACCGCCACTCCCCCTACCAATACATCAACTAGACATAGTTTGCTTTGAAAAAATTATACAGTAAAAAAAAAAAAAAACCAATACATTCCTCGCTTCGTTCAGAAATTATAATAAAAACAATCGGACAACAATCTTTTTACCCGTCTATAATAAAATGTATTATTTCGTGTACAAAACAAAAACAGAAAAAAAAAAAAAAAACAATAATAACATCATCATCGTTCAACAGACACATTTTTTTAAAACGCCACCGACAATATATTACCTCATACCTTACCGCGGCAGTATCGACTGCGCAATGCGTTTATATTCGAATAAAACAATATAATACAGCCGTGCACGCTTGTTGGTATACTTAACTATTGTTAAAATCTTTCAGTTATGCGTTTAAATAAATGTTTAAATTACATTTAATAATTCAAATAGTTCTAGAATATACACTATAAAACCGTATGCAGGTACGTAATTTATTATTTTTGTCTGACACGGTCGTTCCGTTCGATTGATATCTAAATGGTTTATTGGTGTATAATGCGTATAGGACATATCGCAGTGTTATTTTACGTTTTGGAGGAGAGAAAAAAAAAAAATGTGAGTTTCCTAACGGGCACGACCCGTTCCCCATATAGGACGAACAATTTAATCCGCGGGTGGGGGGGAGGGGGAAACATAAAAACACGTACGACTAAAACGTCCTCGTGCGAGAACAGACTAAGATTTTTCGGTAAATTTCAAGTCGGTGGTGGACAGTGGTTTTTTTAGGTAGAGGATGGGGGGAGGGCAAGTGGGAAAATTTCCCCGGGCAGCACTTTTACGGGGGCAATAAACTTTGGCAAGCGATATTGGACGGGAGCACTTCAACCGTGTTACACACCTATTGAAAAAAAAAACATAAAAAAATCTATTTTCCGTATCATATTTTTCAAGACGAACCTGGCGAATCGACTTGATTTTATCAAAATCGATTTGTTCTCGTGGAACAAACAAACTGTGTAGACCGTGTAATAATTATGTTCTCTACACCGTGTTTTCACCTTTTTTGTTGTAAATTCGTTTTATTAACAAAATATATATATATATATATATATATATATATATATATATATATATATATATATATTTATTTTAATTTGTAAATTACAAATATTATTTTGTCGCTCCTGTCTCGGTCAACTACTCTCTGGCTCGTACAGTTCGAACCGTAAACCCGGATGTATTTCACCGGTACGGCCGGCGGTGTGTGGTTTACAAAGTAGCCAGAAATCGTTTCCTTCAGTTGGACAGTGGCTATTGACTGTCATACAGTGTCAATACACTCAAGAAGCTTAGAGTTTTCATATTTTTAGGGTTTTCTTGATCATAATGTAGAATACTGCAAAATTTGAGAGGGAGGTTGATATTTTTACATTCCTCTTAAAATTCTTTCTTCATTTGCTCGTTTTTGTCAAATTAGATATTTTCTTGGCATGTTGGGTGTCAAAACACTCAAAAAGCTTAGGGTTTTCATATTTTTAGCGTTTCGTTGACCAAAAGGTAGATTTCCCTTAAATTTGAGGGGTAGGTTGATATTTTTACAAATATTATTTTGTCGCTCCTGTCTCGGTCAACTACTCTCTGGCTCGTACAGTTCGAACCGGATGTATTTCACCGGTGCGGCCGGCGGTGTGTGTGTGTGTGTGTGGTTTACAAAGTAGCCAGAAATCGTTTCCTTCAGTTGGACATCAGTGGGTATTTAAAATGCGGACCCTTGAAAAATGGTCTGGTCGAGCCGCCGGAGCTAGTCGACTTATACGACGCGCGACGCGAGAACCGAGGGGAGGCAGACGGGACGGCACCCTGGACGGCAAAATCCTAAATACGTCACCGGCGATGTGGGCGGGCGGGCGGGCGAGGGTGGTAGATAATACTTACACTACAGTTATTAGACGAATTGCCGCGCCGTCCGTATTAATATAATGGACCTAAACAGGACCTCGGAGGAGAGGTGAAAAAAAAAAAAAAAAATAAAACCTTCGGAGATCAATTACCCGGAGAGCGTCAATTATATATTATCGTGTACGTACGAAAAGAAAGGCGTAATATATATATATATATATTATGGGATTTATATTCGGTACGTTTTTCTTCTATACATATACGTATATATTTATATTCCGTTCACGGAGATGTTCCCCGAGGGCCGGATAAACGACACATTATCATTACACACGCCGATAATAACAATGACGAACGTCTATCAATCGCTAGCCCTCCGGTGCATCGGCGTACACGTCGATAATAATTATAACACCGGGCGATTTATAATATACGATTAAGTATATATATATATAAGCGTACACCTATATAATAATAATAATAATATTATATACACTAGTTTTCGGGGTATAAAAAGTCGGTTTTTTTTTTTTTTTTTAATAAAAATATATATATATATGTGACGTGCAGTGTACACGAAAATTATTATTATATAAAACGTCCTCGAGCCGCCGCAACACTCGGTATACATATATATATATAGAAATACGCTTTAGAACCCCGGAGCCGGGCGCCACGGCGTCGTTTTGCGACTCCCACGGAATAATAATAATAATAATATTATTATGACGTACGGGTGGAAAAAAAAAAAAAAAAAAAAAATAGTTCTATATAAAAACCACCCAATATTTCACTGCCGCCGCCGCACGGATCACGGAATCCGAACGGATCAATTATCGCTCATTATCCACTTATAAATAATAATATTATAAGCGCGGGCAATCACTCATCCGGGCTCGGATTTTTTTTTTTTTTTTCTGCCCCACAACGCCCCGGAGGTGGAAATAGTAGTAGAAGACGAAGAAGACGAAGAAGACGAAGAAGTAGAAGAAAAAAACGGCGTATATAATATGCCGAATGAACCGCGTAATTATTATTTTATATTATATACGTATATGTCGATTATAATATTATGTGGACGACGAGTGAGGAGAGGAACCATTAAACTTATATTATCATTATTGTTGTAGCGCAGCGCGGCGGCGTGGGGCGACGAGAATAATATTTTACGCCGTTTGTAAATTTAAAATTATCGATCAGAGACGAACAGTTCGAAAGGTATGCCCACACACACACACACACTGGAATTATAACAACGTGTGTATAACTGTACGCACAATACGAGGTCTGTACAAAAATTACCAGGACAAATGTTATTGCGGCTAATCTACAACACACGATGACGTTTCCAATTGTAAATAGACGTATTCCCCCGCGAATTAGTGAATATTTTAAACCAAACACCCCCCAAGCCGCAATCTTTTCTCGGTTTAATATTGCACGCGGTCGAATCCAGTAAGTTTTTCGGCCGTCCGCCGTTGGACGACATGTCCGAAATTAACGAACAACGCGGGCGCAATCAAGTTTTGCTTGAAACTCGGTAAAAACGATGCAACCGAAACGTACGGAATTGACTAAAACCGCTTTTTAACGATGATTCTTCAAGTGGTTTTATCCGTTAAGTGTGTTTTAAACGTTTCACGGATAGTCGGCGGTCAACTGAAGACGATCCACGTTCTGGAAGACCGTCTGACGATGGTCCAGAAACGATTGTGTGGCGACAATTTGCGAGAAAAAAAAAATGCGAAATGGCCGCCGATTCGTGAGTTAACAAAGCGAATCTCAATTGAGTCTTGTCTGGCAATTTTACAGGTTACTTACAATGTACAGATGATAAGTGTCGTGCCACCAAATTCGTTCCGCGATTGTTCACCACGACAGTGCATCGGTACATTAAGCGCTGTCGATTCGTGAATTTTTGGCTGATAAAAAAATTGCAGTGGTCCCACCAGACTCTCTCTATTCTCTCTATTCTCAGGCCCCAAAGGACAACGATTTCAAGATGTAGAGGAAATTAATGCGAACGCGGCAACAGTTCCATAGGACTTTTGAAAGATGGCAGGTTCACTGCATATCGTCAGGAAGAGAGTATTTTTAAGAAGATATCTTTAAATAATATGTAACTTAATTTTTGTAATTTTTAAATACTAAATCCTGTGGTACTTTTTGAACAGACATCGTATAATATTATTAATCGTTTATAATAATTTTGAGTTCCACACTTCGGGGGTTATTGAATACACCGAGGTTCTCGGCTTACAAATGTTGATCGTTTATAATTATTACGTAAGTATTTGCTCAGAAATATTAACCATACAAATTCGCAGATGCCAGCGCAGACGATTTCACTTGCACAATATGATAATTATCATATTCATTGTTGCACAGTACGGTTAAGTCAATAGAAAAAAACATAATTCACACACGACGTACATATGTTAAAAAATATCCTATGTATTTTACAGGAGCTTTAATATCGGTAACTTTCGTTTTCCACGTTCAATTTATTTCCATATATTTATTTATTTTATGTAATTATAAATGTAGGGATTTTTTTTTTTTTATATATAATTTTATTTCCTTTACGTATCACCTATAAGCTCATACCACGGGTTGGGTAACACTGCCCCCGGTGCTAGGTGGTCCCCGTTACCAAAACCCACAGATTTCGGTCGTCTCCCAATTGTTTTCATGTTCAATATGGGAAAACGATTTTGAAATACTCTAAAATAATAATCTATTCAAACAAATACTGTTCGTCAAAGACTGGCGAATAAATCGGAACAATATTTAAATAAAACGACATTTATTGGTATTTAATTTTATATTGTATACCGTCTATTTCCATTAATATCATAGATTTATTTCGATTTAACCTTCACGGTTAGGCGCAATCGTTCCGGCACCCACCACTGCGGTGGCCGTTGACGAGTTAGAAAGTTATAAGTCAAGTTAATTTTTATTCTTTTGATATATGGTTAACTAAACTTCATTTTTTTTTTTTTTTTTTTTTCAATTGATTTCAATTTCTATTGATTTTAACATGAATTTTTTATTTACAATCTATTTACACTGAATTTAAACACACGCCACCGTAGTGTAAATAATAAGGTCTTATCCCCCGATTGTTGTTTTTTTCTTTCGAAATCGTTTTTTTTTACTCGACTCGGTCGATTAATAATAAAACGACCATTGACGAGTTAGCCTCATTTTCGGCTCGACCGAGTTAATATTGTAATAATATTGATTGAATGAACAACGGTTCATTATAACTCGACTAGGACTCGAGTAGTATAACACGATCTGTATAGGACTTAATTTCGCGGTGTTTCGTATATTATTATTATTATTATTATTATGTATATTACATGGGTATATATAGTCGCGATAAATATCGCAATCGTTATAATATATTGTATGGCGAAATAAAAACGAGAGAAAAGCGCAGTCAGAAGACAATAATGGTTCGTTGAAACAAACGCGTCCGGGGATGATTTATCGGTGGCCGCGATCCGAATCGTTTTTTTTCTTTTTTCTTTTTTTTTACTCGAAAGCAAAATTAAAAAAAAAAAAAAAAAAACAGAAAAAAAACGCACGTGGAAACGACGACGGCGACGATAAAGAGCCCCGCTTGTTTTACATAAATATAGGTGACTTTGTAATATTCTCGCGGTTTATCGTCGCAAAACGCACACACGTACACCCAAAGACGACCGGATATTATATTATTTTTTTGTCGTCGTTCAACAGGTATTAGGATTGCTGTTACGTCCACGCGATATTCGGAAAAACGAGCCACACAAGTCCCAACTGACCAGGGAAAAAAAAAAAAAAAAAAAAAACATTCGCGAAAATGCGTCTGTCCGTCGCGCAGTGGTACAGAATTCAATCCAAAGCGACTGGCATTTGTTTTCTTCTAAATACATATTTACATATATTTACACGTGTTATTTTATTCATTGAATATAATATTTTTTTTTTTTTTTTTTTTCAATATTATATATATATATTTGAACGTTTATTATTTATACTAACGTACAGTTTTATTCCGATTTCCGGTAAACCCGGTGCACACGACCTTTGGAAACATGGGGATTGTCGCTGTCTTCTTTCTATCCACGAATTCAACACGTGACAATTCGATATTTTAAACTCTTTTTGGATATTAATTTTCCGACAAACAAATATCATACGGGCAGATGAACTCTCGCTGTGTTTACATTAAACAGAAGTTAAACAATAAAATAGGATCCAATGGTCGATAAAACTCTATTATAATTACTTTATATGTTATATATTTAATTTAAAAAAAAAATATATATGTCGATTTCCTTTAGCTTAAATTAATTTTAAAACGTAGTAAGTCATATATATATATATATATGTATTCAAACGAAATTAAATTAAAATATTTCGGATAAATGTTCATTAAATCACGGACTGAGTCTAATAATAATACCGGAAAATTAAAATATACAACCGTTTTTTTAACGGGTTTCCAGCACACAGTCTGCAGTTATTATAAAATAATATAAAATCCTAAATAATTCTTCTCCGCAATTAATATAACAAATGCGATATTTTATCAGTATTGTGATTATTTAGATGATATTTTTTATCGTATCTATAGATAAATAAAACCGTCATCTGATTATTAATTAATAATATGATAAGATAATTATTTAATTTCCCTTTGTTTTATTTTTTTCATTTTTCCATTACCGTTAAAACTTGAAATTATTTATTCAGATATATTAATTTAATCTATATTGTATATAATACATAAAATAATAATCAATACTATTAACATATATATATATGTATTATAATTTATGGTGTACTGAAATGTTTACTATTAATGTTAATAAATAAATAAATTATAATGGTTTCATGAGACACAAATCAATAAATCATAGGTCATAATCGAACAGGTGATCATACATAAAAAAAAACATTATATTTCACCACTTTACAGGTTTTACATTTTGTAAAAACCATTAAAAATCCCTACAAACTAAACAATTATCTGTTGTTTTATTTCCGTTTATCTAATTAAAAACGAGGTCATCGTATCTATTATGTAGATAAATAATTGTTTAGTGTTATCTGTTTATGTCTAGGAAAATTTCCTATCTGTCGAAGATATCTATCCGTTATCCGATCTAGATGGTTTCAAAGTCAATCGCTTATTGCGGATATTAGAATACGGCGGTAGATTTCGGCCGGCCGCCCGACCTCGTACGATAACCGACTTAACGATAACGATAATTAATCCTCATCGCCGTACACGGTTTTTTTTTTTTTTTTTTTTTTGCGGTTTTCCTTCCCTGCGATTTACCGTAATTCTCGTCGTAATCGCACGGCGATAGATCCCGGGTGTGTTGCCCACCACGGCCAACAATAATGTTGACCGTATACCAAGTTCGACGGCCAAAACGCACTACAAACGCGTATATTGTGAATAATTATAATAAATTCTTGCGCGATCGGCGCTCATCTCACACCCATTTTTTTTTTTTTTTTTTTTTTCGCGTCATTATTTTAAGTACCGTACTACGGCTATACCTATATATATATATTTTTAATATTATATCGCGCCCGGCTGATTTATTTATTTTCACAATGTTTCCTCTCCCCCCCCCCACCGCCGGGTCAATATTTTCTTATTTATCGCGCACATACGGATAAATAAACTACGCTATACCTATGTTTTAAAAGCGTCTAATAAATCTAGTTTACCGCATAATTATTCGTATTTAAATATACATAATTCGTTTAGTTATTATAATTTACTCGTATACATATTACCTATACGGACACTTGAGTAAATCATCAATGTGTAGCTGCCATCGGACGATTATATTATTATGTATTTCTCGTACCGAACCGTTTTATAGAATTTTTTTTTTTATAATATCCGTACATAATATATTGGAAATTATCTAAGTACCGCGGTATAATATTATAATAATGATGATTATAACGTATAATGCGTTATGCGATTTTTACATTATTTATTTCCCTTAAACGCAGTTTCCCATAGACTAGTTTTCCTTTTAATTTGTACGATACAATATTTACATTGTGGAAAAAAAAATTTTTCAAAAAATGTGGACACTTTGATAATACCACATATTTATTGGGGTGCACGAACGAACGTTTTGTTGCCTAACCGACAAGGTACTTAAATAATTTGTTTAGGGGTTGATATTATAATAATAATAATAATTGTAACGAACCATTCGGCAGTTGCTGCTGACGGAATTGTATTTATTTGATTATTGAGTTAAACGTATAATTTTAATATATTTAAATAAAATATTAACTTAAACACACAATGGCATTCATGCCATTAGAATAATATATGTACTAAAATAAATGTAAAAAAATATTAAACTCGCCTATAAATAGCTCACGAATCCGCGTCTATAATCCAATAGTCCAATTTCTGTGTAAAATTTCAGGTCTCTACGATTGATTTTATCGAATGCAACAAAAAGACAAAATCGAAAATAAAGAAACCGTTATTAGCATAAATTTTTCCGTTTTTCCCAATCACGAAGAGAACTACAACAAAAATCAAAAATATTCCCTCCCCAACTAAATCCAAAATGCTTTCGGAATAGATGCTACACTTAAAAATCGGATTTCTGTTGGACGAGTTGTTCACAGATGAAAAGGAAATTTTTAATATTAATAATAAACACATCATATAGTAAAACCAATTCGATTCACTCGGAATCTAAATGTAATTTTACACAATAGCAGGGCGTATACAAGCATTGTTGAACTATATAAATTGCAAAAGATATTTAAATAACCACATATTATAATTGTTAAAATTATACGATAAATGGTTTTTAAAACTATTTATGATAAAATAACTTATATTTTGGCGATATCCGGTAATTCTACGCGTTTAAATCGTATTTATTTTACACTGCATACGTTAATATTTAAATTTCCCGCGTTTTTGTGTAGAGAATCGCCCCAACGGGAAAAATTCCCTGCGGGCTAAGCCCCCACCACTAAAATATGTATGTTTCAGTCGTTCCCGATGATTTGTGTAAATTGAATTTCGAAACAGAACCAATAATAGTAATTCGTTGGCACTCTAAACAAACAATATGGACCATATAGAATGTTTTAAAACAAAAATAAAATTTCTCGACATTTCTCGATTGGAGCGATAAATAATAATTATTGTATTATTTTACAAGAGCATTTTTAATATATTCAATTGGATTATTTACTAAAATAAAAAAAAAAAAACATGCATATAAATTACTGAAATAATTTTGAAATCACGTTATTTTTGGTGTAAATTCTTGATACACAATGTTCAGCCGTCGCGGGTTCGACTATCGTCCCGGCGCCACCGATCGCGGTCCAAAAACGGATTATTGTAATAACAGTGATCAACGGCTATCGAAAACTGACGAAAACCTTAAATTACTATACGAATAGAAATTATAATACAATATAATTTGATATAGTTTTCTCGGGGAGAACAAAAAAAAAAAAAACGCACACACACGCTCGTCCTGGGTACCGTCCGAATCTAAAATAATCGTTTATCAACAACGCACCCGTTATAATTTATACGCATACCGATATCGGGGCGGTTATTTTAAACTAAGACCGCATATAATAATATCATATTATTAAACGATTGGAAATAGGTCCGAGCTATTATTTCTCCGTGCGTTTTATGCACTGCAGGTGCTTTATGTGGGCGTCCCGGGAACGCCGCAAGTGCATCGTCGTCAGTCCATTACACTCGGCGCAGCAACTCGACCGGCGGCGGCGGCGGCGGCGGCCAAAGGTATTCGTGTGTGTCCGTATAGTTAGAAAATTTAAAATAAACCCGTCGATAATAATTATTATATAGCCCGCGCGGACCTCGTTAATTCCACCGCCGTCCGTACAAAACACGGCGGGCACGTTAAAAATCGTACGTTTAAAATATTCGTTTCGGATAAAAACAACTCCGTATATTGTAACCGATGAACGCGAGCGGGTCACCGTAGTCAAACCGACCGGGAGAATTCCCAACGCTTCCGACGGTACGATATTTTCCTCCTTCTTCTTCATTCGTACCACCGACACATTCACAGTACCGACCATCGTCATTCACCACCGTCCGACGGATTTCCGCGTGGAAGTGTTAACGTGATACTTGCTCCGGTCCACTTCCGGCATTACCGTTTCTGCATCTTCATCCCGTTTTTGTTTCGGCCATCCGAACGGTATAGTCCTTCGAATCGTCTCGCCGGCAACGTCCACAATTCCGTACAGCTCTTCAATTCAGTTGTGCCCGATTTGCGTGTTCCGTCCAAACGCAGATAAATACGTATTCGTCCGTTTTCGGCTGATTTTCGTAATGGCCTTGTTAAACCGAAATAAACATCGATTACCGGTCACGGATTCTCGCCGTGATTTCGTTCTGTTTGCGTTGATGTGGCACCTAGGCGTGCGTACTGCTGTACTCGCCCGGACCGGATGAGGTCTTCGACCTCCAAACGTCAGTATGCGATACTTTTACACGGGTTTGGTAAAGTTTTTCAACTACTACTTTTCGCGTGACCAACCATTATGCTAGGCTATGTTAGGTTAAAACCAAAGAATATTACTTTGGACACACAAACGTTATTTAATCGGGTCTTCCGTATATCGTTGGACAATGGGAGGGAGGGGAGAGG
Source organism: Tuberolachnus salignus (assembly GCA_956483605.1). Taxonomy (NCBI): domain Eukaryota; kingdom Metazoa; phylum Arthropoda; class Insecta; order Hemiptera; family Aphididae; genus Tuberolachnus; species Tuberolachnus salignus. The sequence continues at coordinate 14,436,397 of OY101433.1, forward strand.
GGGTAAATGGGCGACACGACAGGCGTCATCCGGGTATACCGCCGTCCGCGTGTGCCTTCCGCGGGTTGACTCTGCGCGGCGGGAGGCGGCGGCGGCGGCGGCAAACTATTACCGCCGCACCGTGCGGGCGCCCAGCGGGAACGCGGCCGCTCCTCGGTCTTCGGCGTTCTTCGATTCGGCGGATCGCATTCCGCGGGAAACGGACGACGACGACGATTCCTCTGTCCGACGATGTTCGCGGGTGTACGACATTTGTTGCCGGCAGGGGGGGACAGGGCGGTTCGATTATATTATTATTTTATACAATAATCCGGTTATAAATATTGGACGTGCACGACACTAACGATTGCCGTCACATTTCCACGGTTCCACACTATCGCTATTGGCGGGCGCGTTGTGTCGCGACCGCGGTCTCCTTGGACGATAAGGCGGCCACGCCCGGGTTACCGGCGTGCGACCACGGCATTTGGGGAGGCCGTCCCGTTTTCGAGTCGTCCGGTTTTCGCGCCCGGCACCCGGGTGATATAATAACATCGCCGTCGCTCGTATTCGTGGTTTTGTATTTTATCGTGAAATCCGTCGGTCGTCATTATACGTATTATTTTGTTATACGCACACGGCGGTCAACAACACAAATATTATTATTTGCTTATACGTAGGCAGCTAATATATCGGGAGTGCCGCGAAAAAAAAAAAAAAAAAAAAAGAAAGAAAAAAAAAAATCATTTTTCGTTTCTCACGCCGTTGACCTCAACGCGCGCGCGCGCGCACACACACACGCGCGTAATATATTATTATACATTATATATTACGACCGCCGGTAGTAATTTTTTTTTTTTTAATTTTTTTTTTTTTCGTCAGTTCCTTTCTTTCATTTTAATCACACCCGCGGTAATGGGCAAATAATAATGACGGAACGGCTAATAATAATAATAATAATATTATAACGATTTTTTTTTTTTTTTTGCCCGCGCTTCTCGGTTGATTATTATATATTTTTTTTTCCCCCCTCGTCCGTCGCGGTCGGCCAATACACGTCGTCGTGCGCGCACACACACACACACACCTCCCGGACGTACACGCACACCGGCATTGAAATACATATGCCGACTACGACGACCGCGACTACGATTACGGTTCCGACTGCGACTCTACACGACCGCGGCCGCGGCGACCGTACGGCGTCGTTTGCACTCGCGCCGCCGCCGCGACCGGGGCCCGCGCGCGCGTACGCGGCGGCACTTACGCGCCCGAAACGCGCCGGGGCCGCGGACTCGGTGGTAATTAGCCGGACGGACGGACGTCGCGTATGATTAATGCGCCGCCGCCGCCGCCGCGCCGCGTAACACGAGTAGTCCTGTACGCCGAGTTGTCCATTAATACGCCGCCGTCGCCGCGGATAATTGAAAACGCCTTTCGTCCCGTCCACACACGAGAAATATAATATATTAACGCGTTTCGAGGTTCACCGTATATAAATATATATATATATATGTGTGTGTGTAAGGAACTCGCAGACTCGTAATAACATTACGTATAAATACGAGACCGGCTCTACCCGTACAAATACATAATATTATATTGGTGTGTGTGTGTGTGTGTGTGTCGGCGGCGGTCCATTGACGCGAGGCGCGCGCGCCCGTTCTATTCGAAAATTTGTGTTTTTTTCTTCTTCTTCTTTTTTTTTTTTTGTTTCCTCGCCGTCGTAATTATTATTATAGAAGAAATACACCGCGGACCCGTTTTGACGGTTTTATTAATACGGTACCCCGCCGGCCCGCCGTCCGATCGCTGGCCGCCGCCGCCGCGCGCCGACCCGAATTTCCGGTCCGAAACCGTCGGTCCGCGGCCCCGGGTTCTCGGATCGTACGGTCGGCGTATACTTAACGGGAAGCCGCTCGAAAGCCGCGCGGCACGATCGATTTTAATCTCGACGATGACTGGCCGACACGTCATATCGTCGCGTCGTGATTATATGAATGGACGCACACGGCCGGTAACACATATTATAACGCCGACGTTTTACTATTATTACTATTATTCCCTTCTTATTCTTCTCCTTCTGTTGCAACAGACTATTAAATTTTCTCGAAAGTTATTGTCGCGGAAATAACGGAAAAACGGTTCCCGGTACGTTGTCGATCACGGGCGTCTCGCGTTTTAAACGGCCCGCAAAAACGCGCCACCGGGTGTCCCGGTTTCGGTCGCGCGCCGCCACCGAGCCGACAAAACGGCCACGCACGGCGAATTTCCGTGTACGTTTAAAAAAAAAAAAAAAAAAAAATGAACCGAAAATGGAGGCGATTACAAGGCAATTATCAAAATTTTTAACGGTGCTCGGTTAGTTATCGCCAGGAGAACTGGCTTACAAACCAAACATATCCGATTATTATTATTATTTCGGCGCACGTCAATTTTTACACGTTTTATGTGTTCGGGCGAGCGTACTGTTTAGTAGATAATATGTTTTTTCTTTTTTTTTTTTGTTCGGTATTTATATTCCTACGGGCCGGTGTTTAAACGAAACTCTCGGAATGTTTTCTTTGACGAATGCGATTTTCTTACGTGCCGCTTCCTTTTTGTGGTCGTTCGTATTGCTATTTCAGTGTCGAATAAAAATCTGGGCGGCGCGTATAAAACAAAAAAAATTGTACTCGGAATGGAAAACTCGCGCACTGCACATTTAATAGCTAATAATCGTCATTACTGCCACCCCACGATTTGGAGTACCGAGGGCGGTTAAAATCCGTACAGAATTGCCGTGGCCAACGTCAAACAGACGGAGGCGCTGCCCCGAGTCCCGCGTTATTCGGTCGGTGAATATTTCGCGGTTGACAAACCTAGTCTGAGTTGATAATCTAATGGGTCCGGCGGCAGAGCGTTTTTTTTTTTTTACTCGAAACATATACCTTACGGTAAAATACTCTCACGGCTCGCAGGACCCAGGTCCCAATGTCGTAAAAATGTTTTCGTTTTGGAAACAGCCACATTTTCTACAGTGCGTTGTTGTTTTTTTTTTTTTCTTACCAGCTCTACTATTAAAATATGTCCTTAGAAAAAGTCAACGTTAAGCTTCCTTTTGTTTTTTTTTTGTTTTTTCAATTTCGTACTTACGATAAGTATATATGGGCGTTTTTAAATGTGTTTCGGCGGGGTAAATTTTCGGGGTGGCATTCGGAATTACGCGGTATGTGATTTTTAAAATTAGTTTCGACCGACTCGCCGTTGAAATTCGCCGGGTAATTCGAGTTTGACCAGTCACAGTGTCCGTCGTTTTTCAACTTTTTTTAGCGTTGTCTCGACATCCCATTATAGGTAAAAAATTAAAACAGCGATCTCATGACCCCGCCCCCCCCCACATCTCTCCTTATCATAAAAACTAATTTAAGCATTGATCCGTTTTAACAGTTAGAAAATATATTACAATTGTATCATTAACCGTAATTTACTTTAGTGTGTAGTCCAATGTCGAATATACAAACTTTTGAATATAAAAACAATCACAATTATCGCATAGATTTATACTTAATAGCTTTATGCTTTTTCTAATTACGCGATCATTTTTTTTTTTTTTTTTTTTATCATTTTTAATGTACATAAATATAAAAGGTCATTATTCCACGCGGGCGTTTAACTATTTCTTATTCGGCAAACGCTGAACTAGTCAACACTGCCAGTTTTGACGAATGCGATTTTCGGAAACTACTTTTGATTAGTACAAAGTACTTTTTTTTCTTTTTTTTTTTTTTTTTACAGATTTCGCGTTTTAACTATAATATATATTATATAGTTATAATATTATACGTGCGTACAAGAGAGACCGTTCGTATCCGTTTTTTGCCTCGAACAGTTTTTCTTTACATTTTTATTTTTATTTTATTCGCTCTTTTAAGTGCTTGTAATTATTATATTATAAATGTACATATATATATATATATATACACACTATCGCCGATGCCCCGCCGCCCACATTTCGCTGATGGATCCGGTGTCCGCGTATATATATACCTGATAATAACAACCGACGACGACTATAATAAAAAAAAAAAAAAAAAAAAAAAATATTACGTTCGCGTGTTCCACATTTCTAATAATAATTATTATTACCGTCCCGTGCCGGTTCCTTTTTACGTTTCTTATAAAAGAAAAAAATAAAAAAATAATAATAATAATAAAATACGCTACACAATATCGCGGAGACCGAAATAATAATATTATTATGATTATAGGTTTCGGCGTTACTTAGCCGGCGCCCCGATCGAAATTAGCGCCGCGCCGCCGAGTCCCTTTAATTTCTTTTTAAACATCGCTCGGTACGACGCACCGTGTCGCCGCCACCGCCGCCGCCTCCGACGACGACGCCGCCGCCGCCCGCCCACCGAAGAGTATTTAAGGTACACCCGGCCGGTCAACGAGCACAAAACACACCATATATATTATCCAAAATATAAAATATATATATATATAATATTTTATTGATTACCACCCTTACACACCCTGTATACATATACATATATAGTATAACCGAAACCGGGTCATGCCGGCGCGTTTCGCGTCAAGACTTCTATAATTTTTTTTTTGTTCCTTTTTTTTTTATTGCGAAAATTTCCGATCCTTTTGTTGTTATTTATTTATTATTATTCGGTCGTAATAATTAGCGGTGCGCGTATACACACTTCCTCCCGGGCTCGGTTTTTTTTTTTTTGTTTTGTGTGTGTGCGTTTTTTTTTTTTTATTTATTTTTACAACACCGAAGGCTAAAACCTTGGACGGTCGGCGTCCGATACAAAGAGATTTTCGTCTCATAAATCGTTAAATACTTACCTATCGGAACGTATGCGTATACAGATATACGGTAAACCGCCGAGATTGTTTTAATACAGCGCGCCTATTTTTTTTAATTTTTTTTTTTTTCTTTCTGCATGTACCTAAATTAAAACGGTCGTACGCGGTTTTTCGTTCGAAAATACGAATCTCCCCCCCCTCCACCGCTGCCGCCGCATAACTCGAAATCGCGTATTACGTTTATAAATAAAAAAAAAAAATAATAAAAATTCGATATCGAAAACGTATTTTGAAAATCGATTCGTCCGACTACGGAACGTAGGTAGCGTATAAATTAATTTCGGGATTCGACAATTTTTTGGAAATGGCGCGTTTGCGTCCACGAAAATAAATATATTTCTAAACGATTTCAATTGCCGTGAGACGTATGCGGCGGCGGGAAAAAAAAATAATTCCGTTCACGATTACAGCGATTATAACATTAGAAATGCGAACAATAATAATTATTATTTGAAAGGAAACCGCGTACACGTTGATTTTGTGACGGAAAGTGATGGCGAAATAAGCCCCGCAGTTCAACCGAATAAGTGTAAATCGTCGAACCAGCGTGTGGTTATATTTTAACGGACCATTAGTGTCCTCTATAATGGCTCGTTCAGCGTTTTAAAAATCGGTTATATGCAACTCGACTTTGAGCTATAAACGCGCGCGCACACACACCCATACCAAAAAAAAAAAAAAAATAATAATAATAATAATAGTCTGAAAACCCGTACCAACTGTGAACGGGGGAAAAAAGAAAAAATTATATCAGGAAAAACCTTAACGCATTAACAAAAAAAAAAAAAAAAAAAACACACACACAAAATTATTATAGAACCGTTTTAAAACTGACCTAAAATAATAATAAGAAAAGTGTTTCGACTACATCTTATAACAAGTGCAGTTAAAAAAAAAAATACGGACGTATTTCACACCGCGGGTGACAAGTCGGGGCGGTAGGAGGAGGAGGATTTAATTTATATCTATACGCAACGATAAATCATTGCTAACGGAAAACGATTCTGAGCGAATTCAAGTTAATCATGTTTTGAAATGCCGTAATTTTTACGGTTTTTTTTTTTTTTTTTATCAAAATGTACAATTTAAACGCATATACGAAAGAGCAAAAAAAAATGATCAAAATACGGCTCGACTTTTTTCTCTTCCGTCATTGAGTACAAATTACGCGTGAACCTTTAATAAAATGTTCGTGCATTTCTGTTCGGCCGAAACGGCGTTATTCAATCGAAATCGAAGAAAAAAATAAAAATAAATGCCTATTAATAGTTAAAAAAATGGCCATTGTGCTTTGGACATTTGTCCACTCTAATAAACGCCTAATATTATTATTTTTCGAAAATTTCTAGTGACTACGATTATTTTTAACCGAGTAACAATACAAAGAATAAATCGAAAATAATGAATCCAAAATGCTCTCGGAATAAGCGCTACACTTGAAAATCGGAACGGAACGATTGGCAGAAAAAAGATGTACCCATACAGATAAAAAAAAAAAAAAAAAATCATAGATCATAATATTACTAACACATTTTTCGCTTCGATCAGAATGTAATAATAATTTATGGACCCATAAAACGATAAATTATTATATTTATATTCAATCAAAATGAGTTAACGCGACAGAATTTGTTGTTATTATTTTTCTTCTTCTTCTTCTAAATTTAATTTGGAATGCAAAAGGACAAATATTATTTCTCCGGTTATGTGAGAAAATAATAAAATATTATTTTTTTTTCCCCCGACTTGATTTGTATATACTTATATACTATATAGGTATACGAAACCGGTTGGGGTAGAGTCATTAATATAAAAGAACTGTAATGTTTTCCAATGATCCTCGGCGGTCGTAATAAAACTCGGTTTCGTTAATTATAAAGTCGAAAGATGAAACGACGGACGATAATTCAAAATTCCAAAACGAATTAACACTAGTTTTCTTGATTAAAATAAAAAAAAAAATAATAATAATAACACATTTTATTTTATGTTTATTTGGAATTAATGTGTACAATTATTTGGTTTATCTGGTTTGATAATATAATATGGTAAAATATAATACTATTAAAAAATCTATATGAATTTAAAAAAAAAAAAATGTCTTGATTTATAAAATTGTTTATTATGTACACGCTTTATGGGACCAGTGCAGCATTGTAATTTTCAAAGACGCCATAAAAGTTTTACTAGAAATCGACCGTAAAGCAATAAACTAAAATTATGCAAATACATTTTTTTTTTTTCTTTTTAAATTACTTTCATACTAAAACACAACACAAAACGTGAAACTACTAGTTATTCAAACTATCGTAATTTATTCTCAGCTCTGGCACGGCCGTATATGAAACTACGAAATCCGATGTTCGGTATATTACTATTTATAAGGCAGTGTCGTTTTTAATTCAATTTTTGTTTTACGACGATGAAACGTACCAGAGTCCATAATTATTTTAAAAACACCAATACCATCGCAATGCGGATTTCATTACGTTGCAATGATGTATACATCTACTAAAATAACGCAGTTATAGTTACAAATGTTTTATCTTATGTTATGTTTTCTTATACCGAAGAATATTTATTATTTACAATTACCCTCGTATTAGAAACAAAAGTTCAACGTACCTATTACTAAAAATAAGTACTAAGAATATAATTGCAGTGTAATTTCGTTACCAACACCACCGCTGCTCTCGTTAAACGATTATCCTTGTTGGCACTCGCGCTTTATTAGTTTTATGTATTTAATTGACGTCTTCACCGTAAACACGAAAAAAAAAAAAAAAAAAAAAAGAGCAAAAAAACACAACATAATATTAGCTTGGCAAGTCCCGACGAAAACCGAGAGTTAAGTTAGAGGAGTGGAAACACGGCCGACGATGAACCGATGCGGTAAGGAACGTCATCGTTGAATCATGGAAGAAGAAACGATACGATACGGCGAAAACGACGGCCAAACCGATGAACGCAAATAAACGGCACGACGCTTGAACGAGGTTCTTTCGTGGTGAAAATGGAAGAGTTTGAAAGAAAAAAAAAAAATGTAATATATTTTCACGAATATTGTTTTTACACGCAATCAAATTATTACGAAAATGAAAAACTTCATTTGACTTCATTATTTATTATTAATGTATTTTCGTTATGGCGCATATATAGACACAACACATATTTCGAATACAAATACAGACATATTTATTTAATATGTATTTAAAACACGTATTTGAGTATTTCATTAAAATACATATTCGAGTACGAATACAAATAGTTTTTAAAAAAGTATTTATAAAGACACTTAAATACTATTTTTCATCAATTATCCCATAGGTTGGGTCGTTAATATTCAGTTTTTAATGTTTGTATACTACAGTATTACACTATTAAACCGATATTATACGAGAACCACGCCATGCTATAAAACGGTGTAGTAATGATAACTTAAATTATCGGTAATTAATGTCTAACTGTAAATGAAATAAGTTACTTTTCTGAATTTAATGACACTAAATTTTAAAAAAAATCTAAAACAATTAGAAATCAATGGATTTACAAGTAAGCTCCTAAGTAACACCTCCTTAAAACGTCTTATTGAGAACATTTATACCTAAATAAATTATAATATACAATTATTGTGTAAAACGATTAATGCAATTTAATAATTATTAATGTAACAAATTACTAGTTTTAATGCTCACAGATTTCACGAGTAAAACTTTTGAATCCGTCAGATAATAACACGCGCCGTGTATGACAATTTTCAAAAATTATAAAATCGTTTAAAATAATAATATTCGATTTCACAAATATAAATATATTTTTATTAAATATTTAATTTTTACAATAACATGTAATATTCTTTTCAAACATTTCAAATACGTTTTCGATTACTTAAACTGCAGTACGCTCCAATTTATTTGTTCAATTACTTTTACTCGAATACTTTACAAGTCTGGGGACGCGTATTACAATGATTTGAGTTTTCGGTGTATATTCGCGACCGTGTCAATACCGGTCGGTCAAATCCAATTTATTTTTATGGCCATTTTTATGATATAAAAACATTTCTGGCCATAGTAATAATTAAATGGCCATCACGTGGCGTTTGCTAAGGAAATAAAATAAATCTTTAAGCGCAGTATACACCACACGCCGCATTCTTTGGCACAGTAATATACTTAGGCCGAAACCAAACTCGCTGTATTTAATAATCTAATATTCCGTCGTGTAGAAAACTAACTTGGGAGATCCTAAAATTATGCCTCAATGTACCAACGAACAGACGAAATTTGCCACACGCCGAAACCACTCCCGAAGTTGAAGACCGGAGCAAGATTTCTGGTAGATAATTCGTACCAGTCCACAACGGACCATCCGAATGTTCGATGCTATTACGCATTGGAAAAATCATTATTTTTTATGCGGTTTAAAATAGGAAACTATACAGTGGTGGCCGTTTATAGCGATCGCATTCGTCCGTGAGTATAACCGAAAACGCACTACAAGTGGCGACTCGAAAAACGGGTAAAAAATAACGTGAATATAATTTCTGATTCGTCTTCTCGGGAAGCATGTCGTATTCGGTTTTTTTTTTTTTTCTGTTATTTTCCGGTAATTCTTCATTCGCTAGCCATACTACGTTTGTAGGATAAACTCGCTGAGAAACAGACGAAACAAACTGCCACTGACGTATCCGGTGTTTACGAGTAAAACACAAACGGTTTCGGACATAACCATCGTTCGTTAGGCGGGTTACGTTAGATTCGATTAGATTTGATTAGGTCCGCGAACAATGCGTAAATCGTCAGGGTAGTGCACCCCACCTTATTGTATAATTTCTATTTATCATTTCTGATCGCTATAACCGAAAACCCGGACGCGGCAAGCGGCCATAATAAAATACACATAAGCGGCTGATCCATATAACCGATGAACACTGTGTATGCGTGTTGTACGTATAAAATAATAAGGCGAAAATACTCCAAACGAAATTCTATAACACAGCATCTCGGGTGATAAATACGATTAAAAATGTCGCCGACGTATAGATCCGTATCGATAAACGTGCGTGTTTCGTTTTCGAACGGAAGAATGTCGCGCGCACAGTACAAAATAAACGATTGAACGAGAACGCGACAACTTGAGTAAAATTTCAGCGTGTGTTCCGCATACGTGCCGTACTAACAAAAAAAAAAAAAAAAAAAAAATACAAATTATGTTCAAATTGGTGAAATATTTAAACGTATATATTTACCCTGTAGTTTATTTAAAAAAAAAAATGAAAAAAATAATGAATACGCTAGGAATCTATAGAATAAGGAAATTGACTGTATTTTTTTTTTTTTTTTTTTTACCGAACGTTTAATAAAATATACCAATCATAATCATAATACTGCGAGACACGGGATCGACGTTTAGGGCGATATACCGGTACACGATGTGTACAATAATAATACTAATATTATTATTATAATTGGCTAATGAATCACGACGTGAAGCGTTCGGGTACGGCGCGCCGAGCTCTGGATACGTCGAGATTTGATATTTTAATGGCCGGCGGTGTACGAGGGCAATAAATCACCGTTGCTCAGTCGAAACGATCGAGAAAATAACTATTTATATATATATATATGGTTTTATTTTTTTTTTTTTATCCTAAACGCGCGCATTTCCCTCTGTGCCGGCCGTAATTATTATTATTGTCTCGGACGCGGCGCGGAAACGATAATTTTATACTAAATCAACCGGCCGCGGGGTTTTCGTTTTCACGTGTACACCGGCCCCCGCGGTCGTATTCCCTCCACCCGTCCACCCCGCCGCCGACAAAAGGTGAACCGCCGGCCCGGCATTTTCGTCGAGTCGCGTCGGCCGTACAAATCCGACTGGTTCGCGTCCGTTTTCCCCGTCGATCCGCCGCGATATTGCGACGTGGTCCCGGTTCAAATCGTTTCGGTTTTTAATTCTGTCGCAAATACTCGTTCCCGTTCATACGATACTCGTTGCACTAATAATGATATGCGAAATATTCGACATTCCTACGGCCGCATTTGTCTATTATCGTGTGGCTTTTTTTTTACTCTCCGCAAACTACTTTTCTACCAGTAACATTGTTCCGAATCGTGATTTCTGATGGTGAATCGCGATTAATTTCTGATATTCCTTGTAGTTTTCTTAATGGTCCGGGGGAAAAAACGTCGGAAATATGGAAAATTTCTTTTAAAAAAAAAAAAAATAACGTTTTCTGGTATTTCCAATTTTTGTTTTTTTCCGTTTAAAATAATCGTAAAGACCCACAATTTTCACTGTATACTCATTATAATATTAGACGTGGTAAAACTATCAATACATTTTCTAGTGTTTTTAGTTTTTTTAAATTGTTTTGGTTTCTCAAAAAACGCTCGAAAATTTGACACGAGGTAATCATTAGTTATACCTAATGGCACGAAAAGAAAACAAAAATGTTTAGCATAATGCAAAAATGTTTTTTCGTTTTTTTTTTTTTTTTTAGAATCGTTTGAAGTTCAAAATGTGGATGGTAAAAATCACGACATTTTGCGCACTTGCTATTTTCCAACTTTATTGACTCTATTGATAATGCTCGTCCACAAGAAACGATTATAATACAATTATATAATTTATGTTGGTAGTTAAAAATCGATATGATTTTTAATTTAAATTTATCAAATCGTTATTAAACCGAACTTTGCCCAGAAACGTTTTTCGTTAGCGATCCTGTAAATCGTTCTGTACGTTTTACACACTGAATTTCCCTCTAAATCTCGGCTTCCAGATTTCCCATCTCCAACAGTGGCCCCAACCATGAGTCACTTATTTACATACATATATATATATATATTCGAACTCATACAATTACAAATTCATATGTGTATGTTAGGTGGTAGCATCCGGTTATTTTCGTTTCAATAATATCGTGGGTGTAACCGAATTGTGCGCGTGTCTCTTTCTCGTAAATTACAATAAGAAAAAAAAAAAAAAAAAACCGCCGCATTAATAGTTCACTGGATTTCTGGTACGAACGCGTTCGATTTTACATCGTTGGCAAATGCCCGCACTGCGGTAATAAACGTTTTTAAGTAAAATTTTTAATAACACATTGTGTGACGCGGGTGGTACTCCGGTAAATTTAAATATTCCGTGGATACTATTGTTACTGTAAAATAATATTATGGGAACGATATATTATAAAATAATAAATATTACATCGTGTCCGATGACATAAGTGATTTATTTAATTTACGATAAACAAAAATATATTGAACTGTAAAATATCGTATTTTATACTTCCCTGCATTAATATAATTTATCGTGTGTATCGTTTGTAGCGTACGTTTATAATATGTGTCCTGTCTCGTATCGGAATTAATATGAAGAAAATGTTTGATTTGTTATTTTTTTTTTTTTTTTTTTTTAACTAGAATATAATATATGTGACATGCAATTCGTGAGATAAATGAAAACAATAGGACGACAAATATTAAAAAAAAAAAACAAATATATATATATATATATACATATACTAAAACAAATACGTTTTTACTTAGATCGTACACCATAAATTGTCAATAACAATAAGCATAAAATGTAATAAATGTTGTAAATAAAGTAGTTTGATTTTTTTTTTTCAATATAAATTCTACGGTGATCTTTTAAATAACTTTATCGTATTTCAGTCTTTGTCTTTGTAATTATATTCAGTTTTAATAATATCAAAACGTCTAAAGTAAAAAAAAATCGATTATACATAGTGGTCTACAGTCATATGTTTCAGAATTTGGAACGTTTAATTGATCCTAACAATACTATTTCGTAAACTTTGTGAAATTCAAACCAGTGACGAAAAACGTTTTACAATTGTATAATTGAAATGTTTGGTTTTGTGAAAAGGCAAGTTTAAACAAATTAGATGGATTAAAGAAAGAAAAGGTTTCGCTTCTTTAAGCAAAATAAAAGAAAGAAAAATAAATATACATTTGTATTTTTTTTTTTTTTTTAATGGGAAAATAAAATGTTTTTTTTTCTTTTTTAAAGCATAATATTTAAGCGATTTTGCATATTCGATGCAATGTTTAGGGCATTAAGTCCCTAATTATGACTATTGAAAAAGCCGTTGTTCGCTGTCACGGTTTTATTTAAATTTGTACGCTTCCGTCTAGGCTCCATATCAGACAATTGAAGTTTCTTGATAGTTGTGACCACGTAAACAAAATATACTGATATATAAAAAAATAATATAAATTTGTAATCGTATTTTTCCAAGAAAAGCGGTTCGTCACAACCACATGCCCAATGCGAATGTGTATAGCTAAAAAAATACTACAGTTACTATTTAGTATTTGAACACGTGAAGTGTAATGACATCGATTTTTCACCGTGGTTATGCTACATTAGAATAATGCGAATTTCGATCGTGACCCCGCGGGCGCGCTCGGACGGGGCGGAATTCGGCATCGAAATTATTATTTTCCGATTGTATTGGTATGCGCGCGAGAAAAATACAGAGTTTAAGAGAGAAAAAAAAAAAAAATTAGAAAACGAAAAGGAAAAAAAAAAAAAAAAAGGTATAGGTAGGAAAGCGGAATGAGTATATAATACGTATATATGGGGCCGTGTGGTCGGTGGAAAACCCCGAGTTTCGTTATTTTATTGTTATTGATGTTAAGACGGTCCGTTTATATATATATACGGTTTTTTTTTATTTTAAAAATATTTTGTTCAAATGTCTCGAACACACGCGACCGCAGTGTTGTTCCGTAAGACTAATACGTACGTGTATAAAGACAAAAAAAGCGTATCCCACCCACCCCCTAGGCCGGCGAAAACGGGAAAAATGTAGAATTTTTCATAGTTTTCGGCCGGGGCACTATACAATATATATATATAACTTTTTTATTCGCGTAGTTGTAATCATTACCATAATAATATAATAGAGAGACGTTATTATTATTATTATTATTATGTGTGTGAGTGCGCGCGCACCTACATATTTATATATATATATATATATTGGTTTTTTCTTCATTAAAAAATACAAAATCTGTTCCGAATAGATACGATAAGAGTATTAGCTAAAATAATAATAGGACATGAACAATTTGACGGCATAAGCCACCCATTGATACACACACTTTTAAGTTAGTTATTTTTTTTTTTTTTTTATTTAATTTATTTCACAAGGTCAAGTTAGTGGATCTCTAAGCCATTTGCGGCATTAAGCGCCTCGGAGGATTACCAGAAATAACATTTGCTGAAAGAGCTTTGATTAGGGGATTGGAGCGAGTGGACTAGACGAGTGTGGAATCGTTTATAATGTGTTATTGTTATAAAGAAGCCTTCTTTTACAGTTTTAATTTTGAAATCAATATGGAGGGGACCGTTTGTCGATTTTCTAAATGTAATATTTTGAAAGGCCCGAGTTCGATTTAAATTTGATTTTTTGACATTTCCCCAATGTTGGCGACCGCAAGTCCAAATGGTCTTGATGAGGGATTTATACATTTGTAATATTTCACATTGAAGTTTGTCGTTAATTAGTAAAGTTTTAAGCATAGCGAAGTCGCAGGTTTAGCTGAAGTCGTTTTGCACGACTATGATGGGCCCAGGTACGTCGGCGGTCTAAGGGTAAGCCATGGTCATTTACAGACGGAGATGAAGGAATTTGAGTACCGCAGAGAGTAACGCTTAGACACTGTCCTGGTTATTTAATTTTATTAAAACCGAAAACTCGAGTGCTACGTGGCGGCCGGCGATTTCGTATAATATAATATCGTCTACGCACCAACGAACGCTGCGGAGTTGCGGTTTTTTTTATTTTCTCCTTTCTGTTCTCTCGATTTTTCGCACGATTATAATACAATATTTTACTATCCGATCGTGTTCTATACAATATTAATCGTCTGTTCTTATTATCGTTATTATTATAATTTACAACAATACGCGGCTCGCGACGTCGGGGCGGTCTATTAGATTATTTTTTTAAGTTAATATCAAAAACTAACCAACATTTTTTTTAGTTTTTTTCTTTCAGTACCAATAACACGAGCTTCTTCTTTCGCGCTTCCGCCAAATTTTCCTCCGTCCATCGCATTTCGCATTTCCATCGACTCGTCGCGGGTTATCTATTCTCACCCGACATATCCGACCACCGATGCAGGGGATGTCTTACCCTCGGTCATGTAACATATTCACCGGACTTGTATAGTTAATTCTTACCGTTTAAACTGACGATGCAAAGACTATTTCCCCAATGTTGGAGACCGCAAGTCCAAATGGTCTTGATGAGGGATTTATACATTAGTAATATTTCACATTGAAGTTTGTTGTAAATTAGTAAAGTTTTAAGCATAGCGAAGTCGCAGGTTTAGCTGAAGTCTTTTTGCACGACTATGATGGCCCCAGGTACGGCGGCGGTCTAAGGGTAAGCCAAGATCATTTACAGACGGAGATGAAGGAATTTGAATAGCACAGAGAGTAACGCTTGGACACCGTCCTGGTTATTGTATTTTATTAAAACCGAAAACTCGCGTGCTACGAGGCGGCCGGCGATTTCGTAAAATATAATATCTGCGGAGTTGCGGTTTTTTTATATTCTCCTTTCTGTTCTCTCGATTTTTCGCTTCGTTTTTTTCCCCCTTTTTTTTTTTATACGACCGTTTTATACGACGACGGCGATCCGTCGTAGTCGTAATGCGCCGTTTACCGCGTGTGTACGCGACGGGTTTCGAGCACCGATTCGTACAGATTTTAAACGCTGTTATCAAAAATCGTGATTATCAAATTTGACTACAAATAATGAATCGATAAAACGTTCTGGTACGGTGTAAAGATTCGGTACGATATTTTTTGCAGTTTTCCGCCATACGGTACCGCACGATACGAACAATTTCACTATTGTCACGGTATTTTATAAAAAAAAAAAATAAAAGATTTTATTATTGAAATAATTTTAGGCAATAATTTTTTTTTCAATTTAAAAGTAATGGAAGTAGTATTTTTAAGGCGGTGTGCAGGGGGGAGGGGGGGGGGGTTACCGTCTATGTATCGTCTCGACATACCCAAAATAAATGTGTAGTACAAATTTTTATAAACAATTTTTTACAAAAAATATGGGCCGAGTAAGAGTATAATATTTCCGGTGTCATCCACTCGACTATACTCGGACATCAACGGGAAAAGCGTGTGCGTTATCAGGATAATTTTATCTAGATAACTCATCGAGATGTAAATGTTTGTCATTTTTATCTCGTCTAGATAACACTAATTTCGCTAAATTTGTCTACGGTTTTTTCTATAACTGTTCGAATTCGAATTTATTCGTTTAATATACTGCATATAGTATATTATAATAAATAAACAATCTATACTATAAATATGCTTGATAAATAAATAAATTATGATGTCTTCACATGACATAATCATAATCAAATACATAAATAAAATTAGAGTTTACTATTTCACAGGTTTGTACGCGTATGAAGTCATTAAAAATCTAAAAATTTTCCGCTTTCATCAAGATATAAAAACGATGTTATCTTATATCTAGGTGCATTTTTTTTTTAATCTTATCTTATCTGGATACATTTTCAACGCATTATTTGTTATCTTACGAAGACCGCTAACCAAAATCACACAATATTTTTTTTCTTCGATAAAGTACCAATAATAAAAATGTCTCGCTCTGCGCTCGATTCCGGTATTTTTTTTTTTTTGTTTTTTTTTTTTTTTTGGTTTTTTTAGACCTAACAAAACTACAAAACACATTTTCAACACCTTATAATTTATTCCGTTGTGTCATTTTAAAATGTTCATTAATTGTATACGTACTTTTAACTTTTAGTACCAATAAAATTTTTGCAAGGACAATTTTGTCAAATTTATAATATAAAGCACCTAAGAAATAAAACTAGTTTTTAATTACAATTTATCACAAAATCTCGTGTAACACCGAGCTAGCTGTTCGTAATAAATGGTGTATGATTATTATTTAAACGATCAGTCGATTATTACACGGTCGAAATTCGATGGAGATAATTTTGAAAACAATTTCAATCGTTATTACAGTCGAATACGGTTAACCGGGTTGATCGGGAAAATTCCCATTTCCAGACCGGGACCACTCCGCGACGATTGCAACACTTGTCTTTTGGTGCGGGTACTTGTAGACATTCCTAATAACAGGGAAAACTGAAACAGTTTTATAATCGTGCAATATAATTTGAAATCGATGTCGGCGCCACTGCATGACATTGTAACGGTTATATTACTGTGCAAAACGTTCATGGAGTTTGTGCCGTAAACATTTCGCATCATAAAGATTCGCGAAAAAAAAAATCGTACGTTCGCTATCATAGGGAGTCAGTTAGTTAATCGCCTTATTCGTCGTGTATACGTATATACGAGATCTGTTCAAAAAGTACCACGATTTTATTTTTAACAATTACAAAAATGAAATTACATATTATTTAATGATATCTCCTTCGAAATACTCTGCCATTTTTCAAAAGTCATAGCTACGAGTTATGTTGCCGCGGTCGCTTTAATTTCCTCTACATCTTGAAACCGTTGTCCTTTAAACGCAAATTTTAATCTCGAGAATAGAAAAAAATCAGAACAGGGAAACCTCAGCAATTTTTTTATCAGCCGAAAATTCACGAATCGACAGCGCATTGTCGTGGTGAACAATCGCGGAACGAATTTGGCAGCGCGACCCTTCTCATCTGTACATTTTCCTGTAAAATTCCTCAAGACTCAGTTGAGATTCGCTTTTTTAATTTATAACGAATCGGCGGCCATTTCGCATTTATTGAACGTGGATCGTCTTCAGTTGACCGCCGACTATCCTTGAAACGTTTAAAACACTCGAAAGTCACGGGACCACTTCGGGAATCATCATCCCCAAATGCGGATTTAGTCATTTCCGTACGTTTCCGTTGCACCGTTTTTACCAAGTTTCAAGCAAAACTCGATGGACATTTCGGACGTGTCGAAAACGGCGAACGTTACAAAAAACCGACTGGATTTAACCACGTGTAATAATTAAACCGAGATAAAGATAGAGATTTCGGGTTTTTGTTTAAAAATATTCACTAATTCGCGGGGAATACCGTCTATTTACAATTTGAAACGTTATCGTGTGTAGATTAGCCGCAATAACATTTGTCCTGGTAATTTCCTGGACAGACCTCGTATATATATAGATATATATACTTAACATTTTTTTGAATAACTTTTTTCTTTTTTTTCCTTTTTGTTATATACAATCTGTGACCCTTAGGTACATTAAGAATATTCGCTATAATATATACAACCGTGAGTAATTTGATGGAAGATAATCACCCAGTGATGGAACTTCCTATTTTGAATTTTAATTAATTAAACATTTTATTTTTTTTTTTTTTTAATTATTTGAATAACCTAATAAAATTATTCCTACTACTGTACGATTGTTCAGCGTTTTCTATAATGCTCGACCCGCAATACGTATATCGAGTTTTCGCGCAAAAACATGTTTTTTTTTTGTAGTTTTTTCTGCCTTTGTAAAATAAAACCAGTTCAAATCGTACGCGGTTTGTTTTATGCGTCGACACGATGTACCTAATTTAAATGAATACGTATTCGTCGTAAGAGTCGACTTACGTCAGATGGAAAAAAAAAAAACGCGTTATTTCGGTATTATAAATTTTATATAGTTACATTGCATATTAATTATTTGTATTGTATAATACTCCGATTTAAGTGTACCCTACCCAATGTTATACCCGTTAGTTCATATAATAATAATTACATGTTATTATGCACCGCAGTATCTGTATTTTATATGAATAACCTACTAATAAATTTTTATTTATTTATTTATTTTTTTTTTTTTTTTTTAATATATCCGTCGAAAATGATAATCTTTGCGGCAACGTGCAAAACCGATTACATATTGTTGGCGAGTTTATTACCATTAATTAATTTAAAATAACGTATTATACAATTGAACCGGTTCCATTTAAACACGTACGAAATTTAATTCGAATTCAACTAAATATAAGTCATCACCGCGATGATATTTTCCCCGTCGATTCGCTTGAATGTAAAATGCTAATTCGTCTCGATACGTATAAATTTCTAGAAAAGAGAAGGAAAAAAAAAACGATCCTGGCCTCAAAATAACGTTAAATAATACAAAATAGCATATATTTTATAACTGTTATGTTTTTAAAAAATTCACATTCGATTTATCAAGTTACAATGCAGGGTGATTTTTTTTTTTTACCAGCGATTTTTTCGGAGAATTACTGTGTTTTTTTTTTTTTTTTTTTTTTTTTTTATCATCATGGAATTATTTAGGCTTTATTTTAACACTTTTTTCTAAGTTTTACCCTTACTCTTTGTACCTTAAATGATTATTACTTTTAGATTTTCATGTGAAAACCTCCGCAACCGTCTTTCAAAGCACATTCGAAATAATTATATTTTTCTAAAAAATCTTTTACGAATTATATAACAGTTTCGAATTTAGACCGGAGGAGTGATAGATGATAACACTTCCTACTCCGTCTACTCCTACGAACTAAATTTTAATTAGTTATAACAATTTTTACTCATAAACGGTAAATCCAATATTAGAGTTACGCAAATTAAAATATTTACAGTAATATTCTTTTATTTAAAATCCACGTTAAAAACGGTGGGGAGGTGCAATTTGAAATTCAAAACGTTGATATGTGTTAATGGAGTATAAAGGATAATATCGTGAATATATCGTAAATATGATTCTATAACGACCTCAGAAAAACCAAAATCGATTTTACTCAAAATCTTCGTAAATAATCGCTAGGAATGACAATAAAAAAAATAAAAATCTTAAACAAATTATTATAATACAATTATGTTTGTACGGCGAGTCTAATTTTTCGACTCTACAAAATAGGTATTAGGTATGTGGAATAATAATAATATTTTCGTTAAAGCAAAATTTTCAACGTCCGAATAAATAAGTAAGATCTCCGACACAAATCCTTTTATAGCGCAGACAAACGGCTTTCGAAAATGGAAACAAATTTAAAACGAAAAGAAATCAACGTAAAATACTACATTTGTAAAATAATAATTACTACCCTCACTGTATAACCGCTAAACATAGTTCAATTTAATTATTATTGAACAAAATTACTTGGTCTTTCTTTTACATTTTTCGGGGTTATTAACTTGTTTTCATCCCGATTATAATATTTGAGCGTTTATTATAACCTGTTTTTTTTTTTTTTTTTTTTTTTATTAAGTAAAGTAGCCACTTAAATAGTCGCGTTTATAATATTTTTTAATATTCTTATTATTATTATTATTATTTTTTTTTTTACGAAAAGGAAGACGGTCTTTCATTACACATTTACAACCGACTGAAATAAAAAACTAATAGTTTTATCGGACCGTTCGTAAATTCATATATTTTTATATCCATTACTATATAATTAGAAACCAATTTTAGTTTGTAATTAATTTTTTCGCGGTAGTTTTTATCCGGACGACGCAACGTACAGAGGCGATACTGTTATAGTAAAATGCAAGGTTGGATGAGTTAAAAAGTTAAAATATTAAGTTAATTGTAACTTTAAACTTAGATTTTAAAACCATTGATTATTATTATTTTTTTTTTTTAACCGAAGTTAATTTCAATTTCTATTAACTTTAACACGATGTTAAATAATTTACAACCTGTACACCGACGTGGCACTATACATTTTGAATGCCGACCATCGTATAAATACCGAATAAGGTTATCCAGATAAATAAAACTATCTGTACAATTAATCAGACAATTCATTTCACTTGGTTTTTTCGTTTATCTATAACTTAAAATTTGATTGATTTAATCTATGATTTTATGCATTGAGACTAACCGTGACTTTCCGGTTATCTAAATTTTTTTAGTGAATGTGAAAGCTGGTTATATAAAAGCTATGGAATATTTATAATTGTATAATAATATTAGCCTGTAGATGTTAAGTTTGTTATTATGTTGATAACAATGTTTGTACCCAAAACCCGGCCGCCACTGTTATCACACAAAAATACTATAAAAATAAAGGTTATTTAACTGAAAAAAATTAGCAAATTTGTTGAAAGAAAATCTATTTATTTTGCTTAATTGCATGGGACTTACCGATGTACAAAAAAAAAAGGCGCCAAGTGCCTATTATTTGTTTTTTATAACTAGATAAAAACGAGGTTACGATATATTCTATCTATAATTTCATTATTGTTTTACAATACAATGGCGTATTAACGGGGGGGAGATGTGGTTGATTTATCATCCTCTCCTCAAGAGCCCCTTTTTTTTATAATCAATTTCCGTTTTTTTTTTTTTAAAAAAAACTCATGAACCGTTACCGTATTAGTAATCACAAATCAGTGTGTTATCTACGGCAGTAAAGCCGGTAAAGTCTTGTAGTGTTTGTGATTAGAAATGTAATCATTTAAAATTATTGAATTTCAATTTATAACAGGCTAATACCAAATGGTTTGGAAATGCCAAGCATCGATCCATCGCAATAATCACCTATGTTTCATAACATAATAATTTACTGATAAATGAAGAATTTGATAAGTACCAGAATAAAGAGTTTGTTCTACAGTAGATGAAATAGATGACCGTAGAAGGGAGGGAGACGAGAACATGTCCAACCCCTGAATAATAATATAAACTTAATTATATATATATATATATATATATAAATCAATGTCCGCATATATGTGAGATCATCACTTTAAAATGGCTGATTATTTTTGTGTTCGTAATTGTTAGGACAGCGTTTGTATGGAAGTAAATTATTGGAAAATCTACCGGAAAAGATTGTAGAAAAACAACGAGAAAAAATGAAAAACATTTGTCGATTCACTACGGAAACCAAACAGTATAATTAGTAATAGAGAATACAACGGTGAGTTTTGGTTACCGTGGTAACCATGGTAACCAAAGCGTTACATTAAATCCTCTTCCATAAAATATACAAACGAAAGTAGTGACCAAACTACATTTAGTTTACACTCTCGGAATAAAGTGAAGCAATTTCAGTCCGGTTGATACACATATGTAGACGGATGCCCTTGGCAGGATATATGTAGTTCATCCGAATAACAGTGAATGTTTTTTACTTAGGACTGTTGCTTCCCGTGATCCTTTGCAAGGAATCGGGGAATAAAATATTTATAAAAAAAAAACTGTCTGCTTGAGCGTACGATTCTCACTGGCTGTGGAGCTGGGGAAACGGTCTTGATCCCCAGTATAACATTAAACGGTTCCGATTTCCCATCAAATAGTGCTTTTCTATGGCCATAAATAAGGCACAGAGCCGATCATTAAACAGGTTAGACCTAACCGTCCAATGTTATACCCATCATGGTCAATGTCCCGTGCATCATTCAAACAAAATCTATTTGTGTTGGCCCTGGAAGGTGAGACACTTAACGTGGTGCATTCAGAAATATTTAATGCAAACTGAAACTGGCCACTTGAAGCTTAAAATTTAATTCGATTTAGACAGAAAAAATGTTTTTGAAAAAGCACACAACACAATTAAAACCAATGCATTCCGGAACTTCGCTCGGAATTCAAAAAAAAAAAAATTCGTTCAATACTATACACAGGCAAAGTCGTGCGGGACAGCTAGACGATTCCGGGTGATACGGCAACTAGTAATTTATAAAAATTTATCGACGAATTTTATAATGAATTTTTTTTTTTTTTTTTTGGTCATATATATTTTTTGCTTTCCCCCCCCGCGCTATGGTAAATGACAGTATGGATCTGGATCAAACGGGCAGAGTTTAGTCGATGCGCTTATATTTTTTCTGATATCACCCCTCGGAAGGAAACCGTAAATACCCCACTGTTATAGTATGACCAACGAAACGCGTTTACGTACTGTACGCTGGCTACCCCTTGTACTAAAGCCGCGTCCACGCCGATAAATGTGTAAGTTGTGTGTCGAATGTAAAATGCGTCACACATATTTATGCCGCAAATATTTGTAGAAAAATATATTGACCGTTTATTTATAAATAAATATTTACGCCATGCGCCGTATGTTCGGGATCAACACGTGCGCGATTATACTGTTATTATACGTTTAATCATACTGATTTCTGTTTTGGTAGAAATGTTACCCATCCAATAACGCCTGGATTTTTGTCGGTTGTTTCTGCTTTATGTTGAATAAATGGTGCCTAACGATGAAAGCCGATAATTTTTTTTTTTTTTTATAACCAATACATCAGACATAATGTATAGATTAATAATTACTGTGTACGATTATTTTCGGGAACGAATGATGTTGTGACGTAAATTTATGTTGCGGCGCAAAACACGCCATGGCCGACGGATCGTGTGTGTGTGTGTGTGTATGTGTGTAGAATGCGCCGAAAATATGAATGTGCGCTGTTATGCGGCGAACACGTCCGCACACGCACACATTTAGTGCCGCACGAACAGATTTGCGCCGAATACGGTGCACATTGTACAGTTTTACCGGTGTGGACGCGACTTAAGGAATACGCACCCCACGACCGTGTTATCCGTATTGTTGTAACTGTGCGAATTAGTGTAAAGACTGGTCCGGTTTCCATTGAAAAACTGCATTTTAACGAAGACGCTTATATATATATATATATATATATCTGGATAAGCGATTGCCAAATAAACTGTTTTAATACTATGCCGCGTGTTCCTTAACGATTGAATCCATAAACGTCATGGCTGTGAACCGATGAAATTTTAATTTAAAAAAAAAAAAAACCCAAAAAACAACTACCTCCCTGTATACATATATATATTCGTTTTCCCAGGACGTCATTCGAACGTACGCCACAATGATATTAATCGTTGTTCGGTTACAATATTTATCGAACACTCTTTTCCAAAACGACAACAATGACGATTATAATATAATATTTTATTATCCGACCGTGTTCTATACAATATTAATCGTCTATACTTATTATCGTTATTATTATAATTTACGACAATACGCGGCTTGCGACGCCGGGACGGTCTATTTGTTTGTTTTGTTTTTTTAAAGTCAATATCGAAAATTAACCAACATTTTTTTGGTTTTTTCTTTCAGTGTCAATAATCAAGAGCTTCTTCTTTCGCGCTTCCGCCAAATTTTCCTCCGTCCATTCCTATGTATCCATCGACTCGTCGACACCCGCCAGATATCTGTTTTCACCCGACATATCCGACCACCGATGCGGGGCATGTCTTCCCCTCGGTCATATATCATAATCACCGGACTTATTCTAATCTGTATAGTTAATTCTTACTTTCCACTAGTTTAAACTGACGATGCAAAGACTACTTCTGGAAATCGAATTTTCCACAGATAATTTTAGTTTTCATTGATATATTTCAGACACAACTACCAACGTACGTCCCGGGTCCGGATTCGGCGGTACCGCAAGAGTTTGGCGAACTGTGCCTCAAAACCCCACGGGCGCAAATTGCAAAGGGACACGAGATTGTGCTTCAAAAGTGGCATTAGTATTATTATTCTACCTTCAAAACGACATGTGTATGATTTTGTCTAATAATTATACACATCACATGTGAATTTAATGTTGAAATGATGTAAATAGCACAAGAAAATTCCAAATTTGTCCATTAATTGTTGTAATCAACGGGTAACGCATGTTCTCAGACAAGTTTGGATGACGATTAAATTTGTACTTGGCCGTAAGTGACGGTGTGTGCGCGCACACCAGCTTATCGTTATCGTATATTCGGATCGCCTGACTGTACAATATAAATAATACGATATTAAATCGTTTGTCTGTCGACATTCGACAACAATCGTATTTATTAAAAGTGGCGATAATACGTATTATAACCCATGCGGGTAATCGTATCGCCATTTCGAAATGTACAACATATTATTTATCTTAATATAGAAATAGCGCTGAGAATATTTCTCACCGTTCCGATAACATCTGATAGTCGTGGGGCAAGTTTTAGTAAACTTTAACTCATAAAAAAAATCACCCAAGGTCAACGATTGGCCAAGAGAGATTAACAAGCATGGCAATTTTAACCATAGAACATGAATTTGCTAGTCAAATTTCATACGGAGAAATTATCGATGAATTGGCCAGCCTTGTGGCGAGAAAAGCGAATTTTTTTTTTTATTTTGAAATTTACACCGTAATGCATAACTAATAAATATAAATTGTGTTCTTCGCGAATAAATATCAATATGGCACGACAATTTTTGTAATTAGTAAAAAGCCGCTTTTCCCCCTCACCCATCTAAGTTTGCCAGGCTTCCTACGCCACCGTCCGGATCAACTCTTGTTGTAACTGGCGAACGCCACTTGGTAACGAAAAGGGTTATGGCTAGGTTCACACGAAAAACGTTAAACGCGCGTTTTTAGTCAGTGTTCACATGAATTTCTGATTTTACGCGTTAAGCGCGCGCATAACTATAGTCAGTCGTTATATTCCGGCGAAGACGGACGTAGCAAAAGCTGTATGCTTATGGGCCTTATATCGATGAATGCAGCGTCGTAGGCGGCGAAATAGGAAATACTGGGTTCATCGTATTTTAAAAACCAGACTAAATACAAGCTTCTACATCACGCTGTATCCAAGTTTAAGAAATTATGAACAAAAATTGTTTTAACTATGTCCGAATGTCGATTAAATCATTTGATGGCACGTTGGAGAAAATCAAAGAAGAAATTGTGGCTGACGAAAATGCAACTTACCATGTGTACAGTTAATACAAATATTAACGCTTTTCGTGTGAACCTAGCCTAACTGTACACATGGTAACGCGCGTTCAACGCACCGATAACGCAAAAGACCTGTCAGCGCAAGTTGATGCGCGTTTGAACATTGTACAGGTTTGCATTGACGTGTTCAGTTGCAACGCGTTTTTCAAGGCGTTACGTTCTTTTTTCGTCAACAATGGAAGAATTCAATAATGAATTTGGAAAAAGGCCCTTGGTTCGGGACACGACCCGTCCCAGATTACTCAAATAAAATAATAAAAAGAAATGCCTAGGAAGGAATAGTACTCATTTTTACTGAAGAAGGTTGTACAGATGAAAAAAAAAGAAAGTTCTCGGTATGTATTACTTTATTTTAATTACTTAAATCATAAACAAATGTATATTTAATAATGATTAATTATATACATGATCTTATGTTCTCATTAATATTTTACAATAAAAACTATAAATATTACATATAAAACACGACTGACTATAGTTATACGCGCGCCTAACGCGTAAAATCTGTAATTCATGCGAACACTGACTAAAAACGCGCGTTTAACGCTCTTCATGTGAACCTAGCCTTATGGAAACTATTTTCGACGGATTTCGGTTTTCAACTGTCACATATATACAGGGTGCGGCGGAGCCGGCTGATGAGTTTTGAGGAGCTACAAACAACGGACATTAAAACTCAGAGAAGTACGGTTTGTTTTGTTAAAATAATTAGGAAATCCCATTTTTTTTTTTTTTTTTCAATTATGTTTGTGAAAATGAGATCGTCGAGATGGCGGCCGTCAGCAACAATACATTGCTGTAGGCAATCTCTGAAGTATTGATAAGGTTTTCGGCACGTTTCGATTGGTACGGCCGCGATTACTTCAGTGATATTCTCCGTCAGATCATACCTATCGTCCGGGGGGCGATGTTTGAAAACCTTATTCTTAAGCGACCGCCGGAGGAAAAATCGCACACGCTTAAATCGGGGGAACGTGCCGGCCACAGCCTACGTCACCCCTCAGTTAAGACCAACCGCCCGGGGAACGTTTGTCGCAAAACAGCAAGCGAAATTCGAGGTCTAAACCGCACGTCTCCCAAGTCGTGTTCTTCAGCCGTTTCCTCCAACCTGCGCTGCAAATAAGTTTCCGGCATCATAACATTCCCAAAGCAACCGCTCCAGACGCTCCGCGTTCACGTCCGCTTAGGGTACTTCCAGACTCTTTCAATTTTCGAATCCAAAATTGAACAGCGTCGACATTAGGGATTACAGATTCGTCGCGTGTAACGCCGAGATGTAGACGACGAGATGCTTCCATTTGTGTAGCAATCACGGAATAATTATTATCAAAATACGCGCGAACGACGGAACCTCGACGTACTAAGAAGAACAGCATAACCGTGCAATTCGAAATAGATCACTAATAATAGGCCTGCTCTTGTCCAATCATAAACTAACGATTTCATTTAACTCGTCGGTCGGCTCTGCCGCACCCTGTATAATATATAAAATATATATATATATATATATAGAAGACAGCCCGGGCAATAGTCTATAATTTAGTCGAGACGGTCGGGCTCGGCAGCAATATAACGACCGCGATTCAAATGTACACGCGCATAGATAATAAGGAAAATGTCATTCTACGAAACGGTGTCCGCCGAATTTCCATCGGTACGAGTTTTTTTATTATTATTATTATTTGTATATTTTTTTATTATTATTATTATTATTAAATTCTCATTCGTATATATTATAACGAGCGAAACGCGCAGTTGTCAATATAATAACTGCGCGCGAAATTGGTCTACGCGCAATATGCATATACTGTTATTGGATTGGCGGGCTAACGACTGGGCAACACTCATTATTTTTTTATTATTTTTTTTTTTTTTTCTTATAATGTATAATAAATCTTTATTGCGAACGCCGCGAATACCGTCCGGACACGCGGGTGTGTTCTACCGATTGTACACGTAAGTGCTGTGTAATTTTTATTATTATTATTATTTTTTTTTTTTATCGAAATTCGTTTTATATTTAAAAAGAGTACGCGTTTACAACGATAATTTTAACTGTGTCCAATTGTTTTCAACGCGTACGCACATAAAATTCTGCCGCGGGCCACGTTGAAATCGACGACGTTATTTTCGTCGGTCGGCAAACCCATCGATTGCGTTTTATTATCGGTACGTCGACAGTGTAACATTTCACGGTTAAACGTTTACGTTAAACTACTGTTTTTTTTTTTTTTTGTTTTTTTTTTTTTACGTTGGTTTTATTTATCGGCCGACGAATAACAACGTTATACTCGTTAAATAATATAATTTACGCGCCTATTGGCTTTGAACGCCTAGGTATAGATGGCTTTTTTTTTGTTTTTTTTTTTTTTTTCTATATCAAAGTTATTAAATTTTTAACATTGCCGAGAACCGAACCCGTAGCTTAACGTTGGAATATATCGAATTGTAAATAACGGATTTATAGTAAAAAAAAAAAAATAAATTATTTTGCGAAAAAAAAAAAAAACCTCCCGGACGAAACGAGGCGAGTAATACAACGGTTACGGAGTACGGGTATGGCGTTTCCAAACTCGGAAATTTCACTCGTCCTCGACGCACGACGGCATTACGATTGAAATATCGACAAATATTTGTTTGCCGTCGGTTCGGAAACGTTTTTGTAATATCGAATAAAAATAATATACAACGCCACGGCGGTTAATACCTATATGGTTATAATGCATTGTAGTTAATAACGGTCTCGTCGTTATTAGCTCGGGTCGTTGACATGCATACATCTAATAATCTATTAGAATAACTAAGGATGTGCGCAATTTTTTTTTTTTTTTTTTTTTGTAGTCTCGTCGACTTGAAAATCGGTCTACGGGACTCATTGTATACCGAACCGCGCGTCTACACAATTCGTAATTATTTATTTCAAACGTCGTTCCGGGATAGTAGGATGTACGGAATTGGACATATAATATACAGTAATAATATTATATTTATAATATCAAGTGATACGAAACGTTTCTGTACAAACGTTCGCTCGAGCAGTGCCAGCTGTGCAGTTACTCTACAATATTATAGTTTCGAATTAAAAATAAAAAAAATACATTTATTCAAACGAATTATATCACGAAACACTCGTGTAATATCTAAAAAAAAAAAAAAAAAATAACAAGTTTCGTGACATTGTAGTATCGTTTTAATTACACTCGTAAGTTTCTATCGTTTTAGTTTCGTTTATAAATATTCTATACAAACACGAATTTATGACGAATAATTTTTAAAAAAATGTTAAATTTAATTTCGTAGGAATGCGCCTATTTAATAATTTCACCAATAACAATAATATTCGTACATTAATTATGGTCGTTATTCATAAATGTATACAAAATATAATGTAAAAAGTATAACATTTTTTTTTGGTCTTATGTTATAATTCCCACATTTTGGTTTTATAATAATCGTTCCGCCAGAATATCCATATAATATTTCCGCTAAAAATAAAAAGCAAAAAAAAAGTTTACTCGGTTTGTGGTGTACACAATAAAAATCGTACGATATTTGTATTCGTATTATATTAAAACTAACAAAATGTTTTCACTAGACCGCAAACAAATTATTTATATATAACGTTTTTTTTTTTTTCTTTTTGACCCCCAATGCTATAGAAACATTTATTTTTCTTTACTTTATCAAACAATATTTGGTAGGTTGGTAATATACCCTACTTACACGGATAAAATAGGTACGCGTAAAACGTGTACGTGCACCGTGCACGTATTTAGATAAAACGGAAAAGTTGGGTTTCGATCGATATAAAAAAAAAAAAAAAAAAAAATTGAAAACGATACATACGCGTGTACATACGCGGGTATTTTTGTACGAAAAAAATTTAATTCTAGGGAGGGAAATGCGTTTGAATTGGCGTAAAAACGTAAAACCGCATTTGTATACCGTTACAAGCCTATGATATTGATTCGATACGGTTTTATATAAAAAAAAAAAAAAATAATAATAAAAACGTAACGGACAGAACAAACTAATATAGATACAAATTTTTAGTTAATATTTCGTTAGTTGTTGTGAGGGGGGGATAGCGATTGTTTTTTTTTTGTTAAATCCGAGTAATCGTGAATATTGGACACACTTTTTGAACTTGAATTTAGAAAATTCATATTTGTATTTGTGTTTTTTTTTTTTTTTTTGAATCGGTAACTATGCCAATGTTCTCGGTTAGTAGCTACTGAAGCTATACAGTTATAAAATTAACAAAAAAAAAAAAAAAAAAACAAAATAAATAAATACACACATATATATATATATATTATAATTTATATTCATTTCCCCCCCCCACAATTGAAAAGGAAATATGTATTTCAAAAAAATAAGTTTCACGACGGATATATGTAATAATAATAATATAATATTATTAACTTTCTCGTGAATTTATTCAATTTATTGTACTGTATTGTGTACGTACACGTTATTAGGTACGTATAGTTTTAACGTTTTATTATACTCGTCGTATGCATTTAAATTATATAAACGAATCGTTTGTAGGAAATACTACTGGCGTATATATTATTACTATTACTATTACTATTACTATTATTATTATTATATACACGTGAAGTAACTGATGTACGCACGAAAGCAAACAAACGAAAACTATAAAATTATATTTTAGTCGATTGATTTAATATACCGGGCGCGCACACGCATTTACATAGAAACACACACACACATTAAATTGACCTTTTTATTATTGTATACTTCATTTTCGACAAACACACGTGCTGCGGCCAAGTTTGTTTGTCAATGTTATTCAGAAGCAAAAAAAAAAAAAATAAAATAAAATAAAATTAAAAAACAACCCGGCACGCTCCGAACCGTATTATGTGGGTGGGCCGCTGTTGTCGGACGTGCGGAGTCGGCCGCGTTACGATAGAGGGCGCACCGCGCCGGTTTGGTTTTCGTGCGGAAAAACCCACGAGATAAATCTTTGCCAACCGAAAACGGAGTTCGGTCAAACGTTCTTCCGGTAGATTTCAATTGAAAATCGTATTCGTTTGCATTTGGCGGTACGTTAAGCGTCAACAATTATTATTATTATTATTATTATTATTATTATCGTGTAGTCTTTTAATTAAAAGCGCCGATAAAAATCCACAAAAAACGAAAACAAAAAAATCTCGGTAAAAACGCCAGAATATTTTGAAAATTAAATCAACTCGAGTAAGTGTATACGCGTCCGAGACATGTTTCCGGGTCTCTACGGGGTTATTTTTAACCGAATCGCAATAAAAAAAAAAAAAATAATAAAAAATAACCGTTATTGCGTACATTTTCCCAAATTATCAAGAAAACTCCGAGAATAATCGAAAAATTACCGGTTACTTATACCAGAAACCGCATTTAAAAATCGATGTTCGGTGCTGTTTTTTCTGACAGATTAGTTGTTTACAAGCGCACAATAATAATAATAATAATAATATTTAAAAAAAAAAAACACACACACATAGTAAAACCAATAAGCACGATCCTTATCGAGCTACACGCTCAAAATCTAAAATACATTTCCGTATAAACAACTCGATAATTAAATTCGGCCACACGCGTATAGACACTACACGGTTTCCTCAAGAATGAGTATTATTTTGGATAACGTTATGAATATATTTTTTCCAAGTTTTAGACATTTAGAATTACAAATCGTAACTATCGTGATTCGTAAAAACAAACGGGTGGGGTGGGGGAATCGTTTATTCGGTCGGCACACACGGAAATATTATTATGATTCGATTGCGACACTAATCATACGGTTATTTTAAATTTTATTACCATTGGTGATAATAGCGTAGGAGATCAATATTTTTTTTTTTTTTTTTTTTTGTAAATAAATTCAAAAAAAAAAAAAACGAATACAATTACAGCTTTGTGAGCGTAATAAAATCGTAAAATTTGTCTCAAATACGTGTAGAATATGGGGAAAAGATATCTCGACGGAGACAATATCGCGTGTAGTATATCTATATTGTTACAAGTGTCTTAATGCCGGATAAAAACGAAAATAATGGACAAATATACGAGCCCGAAACAATTTTTATCTACATAAGACCGAGGGGAAAACACGACAAAATAATATTTCGAAAATTGTACTGCGTGTACAAAACGCTGATATAAGTGGTAATATCAGGTTATTCCCGTATTTTCCGCGTTATTAAAAAAAAAAAAAAAACTATACGGAAAATCGAACAAATGACCTTTCGTTCTTGTCGTTGTTTGGAATTTTGCAAAATTAATGATTGCCGGTGTAGATTGCTGGTCGAAAAACATTTCGTACTGTTAAAATAGCACGACGGTTCGGTCTAAGACGTCGCCAAACGCTAATGTGAGCAGTAGGTGTACGTTAAGTGGTTAAGCCGGTAACTGCATAATATTTTTTTTTTGTCTGTATCATCTGTTTATAGGTAAACGCATATAAAATTATACGAATTGTATTGTATTGTTACGTTACGCGTAATAATACGATCGAAACATTTAAAACAAAGGAGATTGTTAAGAGACGTATCGACCAGATGTCGCAAACTTAGCGTACGCATTATCAGCGTAAAAATCCTTGTCCTACTTATTTTAATTTATTGTTGTAGGATTTATTTATTATTTTTTTTTTTTTTTGCACACGAGATTTTACCATATTATTATCGGTCGTCGTGAATAAAAAGGGCATACGAGTTAATTAAGAAAAAAAATCAAAAAAAATATGCGTGTTCTTTATGTACGACGCGTCGGCGTTATATTTTAAACGTTTGGGTACTCCCTGTAGCGTTTTGCAATATTGATAATGTCCCGGTGTTGTATAATTTTTGATATTTTTTTATTGATTTTACCGCCGAAATATTATACGTTTACGATAATATCCGCATTTAAATTGTTTCAATGTGCCGGTGGAATTTTCAAAATGAATTGCCCGACGTACAAATTTAATAGTCATTTCTAAGTTTCCCACGGGACATAACTAATAAAGGTTGTGTCAAAAAGAACGCCGGATTTCAAAAGGCCATCATTTTTTTTTTTTTTGCTTTTTTGTTGTTGTTGGCAGCACTGTTTCGGCTTTTTTCGTTATTAATTATCATTGAGGTTTTGTGCTGATAAGTGTTTTTGTTATTCTTAGTCGTTGTTTTTGTTGTATCGCCGCGGACAAGTACAGCGGGCAACAGCGAGTTTTGATCGTGAAAACTCATTACCAGAACGGTGAAAGTTTCGCGACGACCGTGCGAAAACTCCGTACGATTTTTGGACATCTACAATCCACAATCATGGACAATCTTGTCCACAATTCATACAATTCATGTACAATCTACAATGAATGAAAGTTCACCGAACGAATCAACTGACCGTCGGTTGATTAAAAAATTTGAAAAACATCGTTCGGTACAAGACATCGAATGCCCTGCGGGACGTCCTCACCAGTGGCCAGAGTGAAGCATCCGTTACTGCGAGTCCGGGGAAATCGTGTCGCCGTCGCGCACAAGAAACGCACGTGTCAACAGCAACGAGACAATGAATATTAACAAAACATCTGCACTTATACCCGTACAAAGTGCAGTTAGGAACACAGGAATTTCAACGGGCGGACCACGGGAAAACCATTGCTTTGCTACACGAGAAGTTTTCTGACAAACTAATCCCTAAATTAAGCCTACCCACCTCGATCTTGCGATTTGACACCCGTGTGATTTTTTTTCTATGGGGATACACTAAGTCACGAGTTTACCACCAGATCAATTCACGAAATTGTATGGATCTTCAAAAAGAAATTCGACGTGTTCTCTATGAACTTGATGGGGCAACATGTGATCGGGTGTTGATGAATTTCACGGGCCAAGTGATCGTGTGTAGCGCTAGTAGGGGGAGGGGGAGGCATAAATCCGATATTATTTTTCATGTTTAAACCTCAACCTCTTCTGAAGAGAATGATATGTTTTTTTTTCTTTTTTTGTACATAAATAAATTTGATCTATAGCAGCGTCTAATCTCGGCGTTTTTTTTTTTAGACACTCTATATAGACGAGCACCTAAAGATTAATAAACAGGGCTCATGCAATTTTATGTTTATATTGCTACATAGAAAAAAATGCTATAGTCGGGTGAATGAAAAGTGGCCGCTGGCACCTTTTTTTTTTCGATAAGCCATGGGTTCTCAAAGTGAATCACGTAAAGCGCGGTTGATAACAACATGGGCATCAGCGGCCACTTTTCATTCACCCGACTATAGGCAAAGTAATAATCCGTATCATAAAAATAGTAATAAAACTACAAAGTTTAATAGTAAATGTTTTTGCATATATTAGGTATTTTGGTATATTCGGCATATCGTAGATTTTTTTTGTAGTTATCAGCACTTTTCGTATAAATTTAGCAAATTATTATTTATTATTTTCTGTTTATTTTTATTGTCGTACGATAATGGGTGGTTTTATGAGTTTTACAGTTTGCAAACAAATCAAGATTGGTATTGATGAGAAATCGTTGACGACAAGTATAACGAATATAATTATAATAAAAATCAAAAGAAATAAAATACAACCTTTAAGTACTGATTTTTCAATAAACTGAAGTTTTTTATCAAGCGAATTTTTTTAAGAATTGATATGCATATAACTGCATATTTCCGAACTTTTTGTGCACAGTTTGCATGGTTTTAGTGTATAAGTGCTGCCTTTTTTATGCGTTTATTAGCACACGAATCTACGAGTCCTGGTAAAAAAGTATGATATTTATAACCCCTCCCCGCCTTGAATTTTATTCCTGCGTTCACCCCCAAAATAGGTAAATAAAAATGATCAAACATCGCAGCGGTCTCGATGAACGTTATTATCAGGGTTGGGATTTTAAAGCATTTGCATATTTCTTATAAGATTCTTAAGATATAGCACACTAAACTGAAAATTCGATTCGTGACTCAGAGAACTAAAATTTAAAATTTAATCTTGCATATTTTTGCGTATTTTGCGATTTTTTTTTAGATATTAGTACTATTCCTGGACTTTTGGAGATAATTTTGCATTCTTATCTGTTTTTAATCAAAATTGATCATATTTTTATCTTATACAATAATAATTAATAATATTTATTTACTGACTATAATTTATAATGAATTCGTGTTAAAATCAAAATCTTAATATTTTTTATTGTCAATCGAATTTATAAATTGATAAATTACTAATAAATAATAATAATCCGTTTTCCTTTTATCGCACATTTTGTTATTTTTATCGGATATCTATCCGTATTTATGGTAATATTATAGCGCATAATTATGCGATTTTAAGTGTTATAAAATCCCAACCCGGGTTCTCATCTCTATAGTTATATTCGCATTTCGTGCGATGCACGTTTCTACTTTTGATATTATACAACTACAGTAGTTATGAGTTATCGAAGTTATATTATATTATAGAAAACGTAATGCGTTTCGCGTACAAATGTAACGTTCTGCATTTTTTTTTTTTTTTTGGTTTTACATTCTTCATACCTATAATAATAATAATAATAATAATAATAATAATAATTTAGCGATTTAAATATGTTCGTGGATTCGAACTTTACAATAACTCCGTTATCGGCGGTTAAAACGTTTGTGGCGAGTGTAGGCGGACAATACGATTATTTATTTGTAAACGCGAATTGATTTTGCCGGTTAATTTATTTATCGTACGAAATCGTATACTTTCGTCTGCAAATGTATATGGTAATGAACGCAATAATAATAATAATAAAAAAAAAAAAAGAAAAAAGTGCAGTGACCGCATGCGGTCCAAAAGTAGAGTACGACGATTTGCATCGATGGCGAATAATACCGCGATACGAACGGTTCTTATCGTCGAATTTTCAGGTACCGTTTTAAAAATCGATCACCAACTCGTGCCAACACTGCGATTCACTCGCATACTCATTTCTCACCCATCACTCGGCTCTACACTATTGCAAGTATGATACGCAAGAGTCCCGCCTCCCCTATACCTGTATAATGTACTCGGCACGTCTAGAAAGCAACGTTTCTGGGTTTCTGTGCATAGACTTTACCGTTTAAATAGATCGGCTGTGCGAAATCCTTGTGAAAGACTTGTGCCGGATAAACTTGACGATAACGCGTGTTTTCGCGCTGAACGTCTTGGACTCATAACGAGAGTGGCCCTGACAGCAGTGACGTTTTTCAGGTGTACGAATGATTTTTTTCCCCGTACAGGCTTTTTTTTTTTTTTTTTTTTTTTAACGCTCAACCCGTCTCGTCAAAGTTGGTCAGTCCGTATTTTCATAGCCACAGCTATTGTGGTGCCGAATCATGGCGCTTAATGTTAAAGTGAACGCCGTGTGCGGCCCAGCATTTGTCAGTGCACAAAAATACACCCATAGAGGTGTCTTTCCAGAAGACGTTTCGAATGGCTCTAAGGCTAAGGAATAACCGAGTTTATTGCTATAATATTATTTGATTAATTACTTGACAAAAATATTTTGTATTGTGTTCAAAACAGGTCGTGAGATTTTTTATTTTTTTTTAAAATTTGTTTGATTATTTGTATTTTGAAAGATCCCGCCCGTGACCTAATCATAATTACGCCACTGCAATAAACTGTCATTATTTTCGTAAAACGATATTGTTGCACGAGCACAGTTGGTTAATAATACCACTCCACTGTACCGCGTTGTCTTTGTACTGATTGTGTTCGGTGAGAATTCTCATCTCAGTTACTACCGAGAGAAGAATATTATTTGTAAAATCGGCCGTTTCGGTGCGCCCGGCCTGAATGCAATGCGGCGCATTAATAAATGTCGAATTCTAATCGTATTGAAACGGGTCCATCCCGCGGAGGCGATCAAATCTGAGGGGACCGCCGAAGAATAATATATTGACGAAAACGACGGGCGGGTGAAAGAAGAAGGAAAATATTAATAAATTGTTTTACAGTTTTACCTTATCCCGCCGGTGACGGAATCGTTTGACCGGCGCGATTCCGCGTTGTCGCGTAGAATATGATTAAAGGAACAATTCAGGATAATACGGCGGAGTAAAAATACGCGCGGAAAAGTCAGGCAATGCGTTTGCTGGTCGTCGGTTCGTGCCGACCAAAGCGCTCGGACGGCCGGGCGTCCGTAGATGGTATTGCGTTTCGCGGTTGTGCACGGGCAGCTGCGCCGCCGTCCGAACGGCGGTATTTAGACGTTAAGTAGTGTATATATATATATATATATATATATATATATATATATACATTGTATTACTATCGTAGCGCGTGTGCAATGTAGGGGACAAAAAAAAAAAAAAAAATAAAAATAAAAATCCTTTAAAAGATTTATATAAATCGTACAGTATTATATACCTATTACACGACGAATGCCGATCAATTTGTCGTCCGGTATCCGGTATATTATATACGCGCGGACAGCCGTCGTCCGAGCCGGATGATTATTTTTTTTTTTA
The DNA here is from genome assembly GCA_956483605.1 of Tuberolachnus salignus. Taxonomy (NCBI): domain Eukaryota; kingdom Metazoa; phylum Arthropoda; class Insecta; order Hemiptera; family Aphididae; genus Tuberolachnus; species Tuberolachnus salignus. Next base: position 14,473,505 of record OY101433.1, read on the forward strand.
TTTTCCCTCCGCCGCCGTTTAATAATGAAGATTATGAAAATAATAACAATAAGTAAAGAAAGAGAGAAAAAAACACACACACACACACCGATTACCGCAGACGCAATCACGTACGGGCCATTATATTATATTATATTGTAGAAGTGCCGGCGATAAAGTGCGCGGCGGGATAAATGATAAAGTCGTCGAGACGACTGGTTTGCCCCGCGCCGGATGAGTTTATAACGTGTTAAAAAAATTAATAGCCGTCCTGTGTGTGTGTGTGTGTGTTTTTTATATATATTATTACAAATGGAGTATACTACCGCCGGTCGCCGGACGGTAAATTGATCTCAGAAACCGACATTGAGATATAAATCTAAGATTTTTAATACCTCCTCCGTACGGTTGAAATTAGTTTTTAAACCGTGCAATTATTACGATAATGTACCGCAATAATAATCATTTTTTTTTTTTTTTTTTTTTTTTTTTTTTTTTTTACCTATAACGCTATTATTGTGACAACGAGACAACGGGCACTCGTCCGGCGATGACAGTGGTCGCAGTGTTATGTCATAGGGGGGTAGTAGCGTAATCATCACGTGGCGGCGATCGGGGTAGTCAATCCGCCTCTCGGCCTTTTTTTTTTTTTTTTCCCCTCTCTAGTACTTTTACTATTTCAAAACAAAACCTAAATAATTGTTTGAACTTTTGACGGTTACCCGTGTTATCTTGTGTACAACACGACCTTACGTTACATTTGTTTTCTCCAAGACAACAACACTGCCAAAACTATCGTTATCGGTGCCCGTGTTTATTCTGCGGTTATTTACTGGCGGTTTTCACGTTTTATTTCGTATATTACGCCGTTGGTTTATGCGATTTAGTGAGATTCACTTATTACAACACACACATTTTATAGATTTTATACGGCGAACATGTGCATATTCAATAACTAGAAATGACGTCCTTTAGAATCGATCAAATGGATGGTCAGTTCACAAAAATACAACACCCATAGAAAGTCCCAGAAGACGTTTCGGCTCTGAAACTGAGAAATAATCCAGTTTATTGTAATAATATTTGCGTGTAAAAGTATATTAATTATTCGACAAGAATATTATTTGTATATGTTCAAAACAGGTCGTGAGATTTTTTTTGTTTTTTTAAATTTGTTTGATTATTTGTATTTTGAAAGATCCCGCCCATGACCTAATCCTAAGCCTAAGCCACTGTATTGTGGCTGGAGGGAGGGAGAAATTGTTCGAAAAATGATAAGAGCCGAATACCGAAAATGGCGGGATAAAACGTGGGAAAAACGGGAATACTTACGCAGTATGCGATATTGACGGTTTTTTGTTAATTTGTTCGATTTGGTTTTTCTTGTTCCAGTGATTCAGTGAAAAATAATTATAGGGTTAGGGATTTAAAACATAACTGTTGTAAAATTGTCGAGCCTTTTTAATTTTTTTTTGTTTATTTTATCTGTCGGTTTTGCGAAGATAAAATTGTAAAAATAAATACAACTGCACGTAATACTGTCGTAATTTATTATCATAATCGTTTTGAGTTCAAATTTATAATTAACAATTTGTTAAAAACACAATAATATATGGTACTTTATTTTGTGATTACAAATAATTTCGAATTGAATCGATCGAAGAATATTTAACCGGACTCCACCCTACAGCCAGTGGCCGGCTGTAGACACCCACGGGCGGTATCTCACTCGTTTTGATTTTTTATCGGTTTTTATTTTTACAGGACATTCGGCCGCGGTTCTCGGCGTCTACAACAAACATTCGCGCCTCTTCGATTCTTCTGTACTGTACAGCATAATCGTTTTAAATATCGTCTGTTATATAATTTCGCGGTCCAATTGTCGTTTTTTTTTTTTTTATATATATTGTTTCTTCTTCTTCTTCTCCGGTTTTTAAATGCCATTGAGGCCCTTCCGCCTGTCTCTATCCGGAGCTACTATTTCCATATCTTGTGTTCCAAATTCGTCCAAAGTCTTTTTTACTTTGTCTATCCATCTTTGTTTTGGTCTGCCTAGTGGTCTTTTCCCAAGGGGTTTCCATTTTAATACCGCTTTCCATTAGGCCATTCGACCTCCATACGTGGCCGGCCCATCCGATTCTTCTGTATTGTAGGTACTGCTACTGTGTTCGGTTCTTTATTGAGTTGTTGTAATACTGTGTTGCTGCTGCTTTCATATTGTCGTGTGATATTATTTCGTTTTGGCCGGTATATATTTGGTTTAGCCGTAGGCAGGTAATACGATAATATGTATATCGCGAGTTTTATTCATAATCGTTCAACGGAAATCAGCCTAGAAATACGCGGGCTGGCTATTCGTCGACGTACCATAAGCGTAAAACACTGGGAGCCGTGCGTCGCGGATCCCGACAGATGGGATGAGCCGCATTATGTTTATGCAAATGGGTTTACGCACGGTTTACTCCTCTCTCTCGCAGCTCCCGATCCGGCCAACGGGGGTGGCTAACAGGAATGGTAGGGTGAGGTGTGCTTGTTAATCCGAAATGAAACAGTAAAGGAACAACAATATAAAAAAAATTAAAAAAAAAAAAAAAACGAAAAAAAAAGATTCCGAAATCTAAAAACCGGTTACACCCGCCCGATGTGTATTGTTTTGCGCGCGCCATAACGTTTAATAATAATAATAATAATAATAATTCTCTTCTCTAGTCGCGTTTTTTATTATTATTATTTATTTTTTTTTTTTTTTTTGTTTCTACCCATTGTCGAAGCTGCGGGGTCCCGCCGGTGCTCCGCGATGATTATTATCGTCAGCGGGTGACCCCGAAATCCCTTTTGTGCCTTGTGTTTACACATGAAAGGACAATAATTAAGGAAAAAATAAAATAAAAAAAAATAATAATAATAATAAAAAATCGAATTACCCGGAGGGATTGTTTTAAGTGCGCCCCCTCAACGTGCACCGGGGACTTATCTCCAGCATCTCCGATGGGCGTACACACACGTATTATATTATAATATATATTTATACTCGACGAAACGGTTGATATTATTACTAAACGCGAAGCTCTTTTTACACTGGATCAAACCAGTACATTTTGTTCTCTTATTTTTTTAATATTGCCTATTAACGCGTCCCCCGTACTTGTTTAACGGGCCGCGTGTGTATTATGCGTACATTGAAAATCGCAATTGCATTTCCGCGGTAAACACTCAATTGTATTTTGTATAATGTCTGTTATCGTTTGTTTTTCGAGAAACGTGAGAGAAAAAAAAGATACGTTTTCTTCAAATATTTCTATAGGTTAGGGGTTTGGGTGGTGCGCGTCGCTATCGTTTTTCCGGTCGTCGTTGTTACGTTTTTAGCGGACGCGTGTAAATCGTTTTTCTCGATCAGTTACTGGTTTGGCGTTCCCTGTCCGAAATATAATTTCGCGTTTAAATTGCACCTCGATTTATGTCTGCCGGGGGTCTAAAGTAACAACTCTTCGCGGCTCGAGATTTAGATTGACACAACGTTGCAAGAACGGTAGAACTACGGGGTCCAATCACGAAGTCCCTGGCGGGAAAAAACTACGGTCCGGTTCAAAATACGAAAAAGAATCGTCCGGAGAGGTTCCCGACCGTTTTGTACAACGTGTGGGAATGCTCGCTACGCGGCTGCCGCGGTTGTTCGGGCACGCGCACATACTGGATTCGTAGCCCTTTCGAAATCGATATTAACGAAATCGGACTGGACAAATGGACTGGCAAAAAATGAATGACAAATCGTCAGTAGTAGAGATGGCCTGGTGTAAATCTCTGCGAACAGAGTAGTTTAACAGTGTGAATCGTAAAATAGAACGGCATGCGCGTTGAGATCACGGTAATTGTTACTCGTTTCGTAGACGGCAATCAAACAACAAGCAACCGAACAAATTCAGAATAATCAAATAAATCGAATGACCCCACATTATCAACAAACATAACAATATAAAAGTACTGTTAGTGTCATTTAAATAAACTTATTGGCGTATTTTAACTGGTTTTTTTTTTTTTTTTGAGTGTACGTTTAAGTTACGAGCCCCGTTTATTAGTATTACCACGCGTTAAATACGAATCACTGCACGTCCGCCGGGGCCATAAGAAATAATTACAAAGTGATACACAGAGATCGAAATTCAAAAAGATTATCGATAAAACGAACGACGGTTTATGGGGGTAGGGACCCGACACGATATTCAAGACGGGTCCGGCCTCGCCCAATCCGTTTCCGGTTGTCTGCGGGCGTCGTGCCGACAACCGTAACGAAATATCTCGGCGAGGATTTTATTTCCGTTGACGAAATTGTACGGTAACCGCGCGAGTGCGATTCGAACGTTTAAGGTTCGCTCAAACCGAAGCGGCAGCGAAATTTAATGTCCATACGTTTTAATACGAGTGCACTGACTAGCGCGAAATTAATACCGCGGCGAAAATGTTCCCGCAAGATTGAGCGCGATATTTTTATTTTTCGCTGCAGACACTATATTTTTCGCTTACCGCGGCGATAATCAGTTGTAAATTCCCAACTCATTTCAATTGTACAGCGCAACAATGCAATATGAATATTAATATATTATTATCACATCAACATATTCAACATCCTAACTCTAATTATAATATATTATAATTTTTTGAGATCTATAAGTCCCTAAGCCTAATTATAATCCTATGGTACCTTTTTTGTTCTTCATCATCCATTACAGCTGCTAACAGTAATACATATTCTTCATCTGAACTTGAGTTTTCATAATAAATATCCATGGTATGATAACAATTTAAAAAAAAATATAGAAATATGTTGTTTTGTACTTTTAAATATTAATATTAGTAAAAAAAAATATAAAACGTAATAACAAAATACATGTACGCGCATGGGTGTCACAATGTCGACTAGTAATTTTTGGCGAAATATTTCGCTCCGGTTAGGTTAGATCAGCGGTCGGATCGGGAAGCGAGTCGCTCCAAACTGCGCCCACTGCACGGCGAAGGTCGACGACGCTCTCCACACGCTGACGGTCTGTCCGGCCTGGACCGCGGAACGGACAGAGCTGGAGGCAGTGTTGGGCAGGATCATCCCGGAGAGGCTGGGTCCGGCCATGCTGGGCAGCGAAGAGGCGTGGACGGCGGCAGCAGCAGCAGCAGCGGCAGCAGCGGCAAGGGCAGGAGCAGCGTCAGTAGCGGCAAGGGCAGGAGCAGCAGCAGCGTCAGCAGCGGCAAGGGCAGGAGCAGCCACAAGAGGAGTAATTTTAAGTTGATTGTAAATACCTTAGTTTTAGTTTAGGTTAAGTAAAACTGTGAGCCCGCCCCGCGAAGGGGAAAAGGGGATTTTGACGAAAAATTTAATTATGATTGCATTTGAATAAATGATGGTGGCGGGCCGGTAGTATTTCCGCGAGGGCAGTTCCCGGCCCGTCATCGATACCACACAAAAAAAAAAAAAAAAAAGGTTAGATCAGCGGTATTTAAAAAGCGATAAATACCGCTGCCACTACCGCTACCGCTGCCGCTTCGGTTTGAGCGAACCTTTAAACGAAATCACGACCCTGGGTTTGTATTCGTGTACGAGGTCCGTTCGAAAAGTACCGGGACAAATGTTATTACGGCTAATCTGCACACGGTACGCACGTTTCGAATTGTAAACGGATGTAATCCTCGCGAATAAGTGCATATTTTAAACAAAACCCGAAATCGCAATCTTATCTCGGTGTAATATTGCACGCGGTTGAATCCAGTCGGTTTTTCGGCCGTTCGCCGTTGGACGACATGTCCGAAATTAACGAACAACGCGTGCGCACTCGAGTTTTGCTTGAAACTCGGTAAAAACGACGCAACGGAAACGTACGGAAATGACTAAAACCGCTTTTGGGGACGATCCCAGAAGTGGTCCCGTGACTTTCGAGTGTTTTTTAAACGTTTCGTGGACAGTCGGCGGTCAACTGAAGACCACGTTCCGCGTTCTGGAAGACCGTTTACAATGGCCGCCGATTCGTCAATTTCGAAATTGACATTCAAAGCGAAATTGAGTCTTGCGGTACAATTTTACAGGAAACTGTACAGATCAAGAGGGTCGCGCTGCCGGATTCGTTCCGCGATTGTTCACCACGACAATGCGCGCTCTCGATTCGTGAATTTTTGGCTGATAAAAAAATTCCTGTGATCCCGCGGACCCTCCCAATTCTACAGATCAGGCCCAATATGATTTTTTTTTTCTATTCCCAAGGCTAATATCTGCGCTTTAAGGACAACGCTTCCAAGATGTGGGGGTATTTAAAGCGAACGCGGCAACAAACTTTTGAAAAATGGCAAGATCGCCGGGATCACTGCGTATCGTCTGGAGGGTTAGGTGTTTCGAAGGAGATATCTTTAAATAATATTTAATTGCATTTTTGTAATTATTAAAAATAAAATCGTGGTACTTTTTGAACAGACCTCGTATACTCGTATATATTTATTCGTTTAAATTCGATTTTCGATATCCAATTGAAATAATATTATATTCTATACGTTTCAAAAACTATAGATATATTTTTTTTTTTTTCAATTCGCCCGCCATATTATAAGGAGATTTTCCGTAAGGAAAAAAAAAATACACGCCTCGGAAAAATCGGCCCCCGTCACCGCCGCGGGTCATCGAGGGTCAAGAAAGGTGACACGCGAACATATTTCATCTTCTTAACACGGCAGTGTACAATCGTTTCGTCTCTCGCACGTCATAAAAAAAAAAAAAAAAAAAAAAAAAAAAATTAAAAAAAAAAACGGTTTTCTAAACGTATTGTTTCGGTTCGCACCCACGCGCGCATTGCAGCCCGTTATCCAATCGACATAACTACATCTTATTTTAAAAGTATTTATATGTATGTATATATGTTTTTTTTTTTATTATTATTTTTTTTTTTAATGATCATTGTGTATCCGTTGCTCCAAAAGCTTAACGGCGGGTATTATCTACTCGGTCCGATCGCAGTTAGTCCCCGGGTATACGATAATAATAATAATAATAATATTACGATGTGATTTTCGTTTATTCATGAATCTCGGTTGTCTATCTCCGTTATGTATCGCGCGCGTCATTGTAATTTTAATTTTGTTATTTCTCTTTTTAAATCTTTCGGTTATTATTTCTCTCTCTATACACCCGCTCGGTAGCCCGACCGACTTATCTTTCTGTCAGATGTCATTCATTTGTTATGGTTAACATTGTTCGGCCGCGGACGCCCGGTTATTATTGTTATTGTTATTATCATCGCCGTCGTTACGGGTTGTGTTACTGCGTTATTCCCGCCGTCCGCGTGTTTTCTTCCCGCCGTTGATAATAAATTACGGATAATATTTATTGGAATTTTCACCGGCAAAATCGCCTCCCCGCCGCCAATCGTGCCGCGGGAACACCCGATCCGGCCGGGTCGCCGAAAGACATTTCGGTTTCTCGGCATTTTACGGACGTAACGCCCGGAGGATTCGGCGGCGCGGTCGGTATCCATCGTTGTCCCGGTGCAAAAAAATCACGTTTCTCGCTGCCGCCGCTCCGGCACCGATATATTACAGCCGCGATAGCTAAGTACCACGATTAGTTAATGTTGATAATGTTCATTGTTATTTTTTTTTTGCAAATTAGTGTCAACATATTCATTGTTAAACGGAGATAACCTAACCTGACCGCGCGAATTCCTCTCGGTGGGGCGGGGGAGGCCCGCCAATGTTTTTTTTTTTTTCGATCGAATAAAAAAAACTGTATTCGAAATAACACAGAACGGACTGATAACCCGCAGTAGCGGATCGGAGTGTTTTTTTTTTTTTTTTTTTTTTTCTTCGGGAAATACAAACCGAATCGGCCCGCATCGACCGGACGATCCACAGGCGCGATGGGTTTTGATTTCCACGCCGTCCGTTTATCGACCGGATCGAATTTCAACAATTAATACCCTACGCGCATTTCGTGAAATTCAATCAACAGATATTAAAAATTTTAAACATCGGTACTAACTATTGCATAACACTGTTATTATGCAATCGAAGTTATTCCATTTGCATATTTTTCGTCGAGGTTAAAACGTGTTTCGCATAAATATTAATATTAAATATAATTTTTGCACAATTTGCCGTTTTGGAATTTTTATTTTTTATTTTTTTTTTTTAATTATTCCAAGAATATTTAATATCGATATGTTATAAAATAAAAACGGAGCTAACGTACCAATTATGTATATATTAGTTAAAATATTTAAGCGTATTTCTACGTCGTTAAAATAGAAACTTAGCCTTTAATCAACAATATTATCTACCAACCGTCGGCAATCAACAATCGTTTGTGTTCAAAATAGTTTTGTACCGACATCATTGTAATTTCTATACAATTTAGTGGTTAATGAATGCAATAACGCAATCGATTATGTAGGTTTTTTTTAATGCAATAACTTCACTGCCTTAATCATTTTAATGAAAATTGCACGAGTGCCAATTTTATAACCGGCCAACCGGGAAAATTTGCAAATTGCATTATTTACCAATGCAAATTGTTTACGATACTCCGTAGGAGAAAGAACTACAGAATCCTAACAGTCGGCCCTTGGCACTGGTCCAGAGTCAAGGAACAGCTATGGGTAGGCTATTTTTGAAATGCCACTTTTTAGAGCTAAAAATTTGGATCGTCTACTTTTAAATAGTTATTCGTAATAAATATTGAAAACCCTTTTTCATACAAAAGATAACGTTCGAACAAATACAACCAAATCTCGACGGTTCAATAAGAGGCCATTATTATCATATCATCACTTAGTGCGGTAACATTAAGTACATGATTTCACTGTCAACTCGAAGTGTCCGCCGTCTAATAGAGTCTAATAGTCCAATAAGATAGGGGAAAGCAACTATAATCAACACGTGGCCGCCGTGCAATTGAATTTTCGCATAAAAACCATCGCCAAGCGGAATAAATGACTGTGGGAAGGTTTTTGACACCAAAACCGGCCGGGTTATTTTTCATCCCTTAAATAACAATTTAATACACTTGCCCGAGCATGGTTATTATTATTTTTAATGAGAAAAATAAATAAAATTTATAATTCAACTTATAAAACGCACCCGAACTTTTTTTTTTTACCGTTAGTAATTCATATCTAAAAAAAAAAAAAAAAAACCCAAAGGACTCTTAATACAACATAGTATTGCATTATTAAGAAAAGCGTATAATTTGAAAAATGGAAAATATACTGAATTTTTTATAAGGAAAAAATATAGGCTGTGGGGTATTATATATACATATATTTTTTTTTTTATAATTTTGGGACCGTCGTTTTTTAATCTAAAAACTTTGAAATTATTATATAGGTATAGATATATTATTTTTTATGAAAATACATATACAACTTGCCAAAGAAAATATGGAAATAATAATGTTGTATAATAGCATTATTATAGCGTCTTAAATTTTACTCACTGAATTCTGATGGCCCGTGATGTGATCTTTTTTCTTTTCTTTAATACATTTTTAAGTTTTACAACTACACGTAAACACATTAACTACAGTATTATTTCGGCCGTTCCAAAAGTATTCGTCAGTTTAATATTATAATATTATTCCTAGCATTCTCGTATGGTAAAAAAAAAAAAATATATTATATTGCCGTGGGTTCCGAATTTCGTAATGGTTTTTCATCGCGGTTTCGTAATACGGCGAGTTCTATATTATAAAAACGCGGATTTCGAGTTTATTTCTATTTTTCTATTTGATTTTAAGAGGTTCGGACATTTTACTAAACGTCACCGTCATCGTATAGATATCGAGAACGATCAGAGTAATATAAAAATCCACAGCAGTCACACAGCTCGCAGTGATATCAAAAATAATATCAAACCTGATGATAAAAACCAGTCGCGGTCCACGCCCCTCGCCGTGTCAAAATACCTTAAACTTGTGAAAATGTGTCTCTAGAAAAATGTTTTACCAAAAATGTATAAAAAGTCAGGTTTTTTTTTTTTTTTTTGCGTTTAATAACGAATGGGCTGCAAACAAAATATGTCACGGTGGATTTATCAAGACGATTATTCGTAATCTGTGGTGTTACTAAAAAAAAATATATAATCCCAATTCCCGCCGAATGCTCAACTGGCCTATCCGGGCCTGGTCGATAACGAAAAAAAAACCATTGACACAATTCTGATACTATCGGTAAACAAGATAACAAAATATAAGATTATTAATAAATTAATTTCCGTAAAAACAATACATTTTTGTACATAAATTAAAGAAAAATATCACCAAAAAAAAAAGTAGAAAAAGTCAATGGGGTGGGGAGGAGCAAAGATAACCCGAACACTTACCACCTCCCACGTGATATCGCCACTGTAAAGTGTGAAGTCGCCACTGTAATGTGTGATACCGCCACTGTAAAGTGTGAAATCACACGCAATCGGTTTTCTGATGGTCCAATTAAATAATATTATTACGTTGACGTAGAGTCTTATCCGGTCCATGCGTCCAAACGATTCTATAAAATGTTAGCTTTTTGTTTAGTGATTTTTTTTTTTTTTTTTTTTTTTTTTTTTTTTTTTTTTTCCCCCAATGATTGCCGCGTGTTATTACGTTTAGATTAAGTCTGTACAGGTTACAAATAATACCCACCGAGCGACCGCATTTTCCAATCAGTCGTCGATTGTTATTAGTCGGTTCATGTGGTATTGCATTATTTTATTGAAGTACATAATACATAAAATAATATATCCTACAGGAAGCAGAATAAATGGGAATTTAAACGTTTCGTTTTTTAACATTCAATGTTGTTGATGTTATTTTTTTGTTTTTTTTTGGTTCAACGATCTTATAATAACACGTTTTAGTATCTAATTTAAGGTTAACCAATCGTATACCATGGATAGAACTTTATGCGCTCGCTCATACAGTTGTTTAAGAATATACGCGAAACGTCATTCCGTATATATATAAAAAAAATATATATATATATATATAATATGTACTAAGTAATTTTTAATAAGGGTCTAATCGTCGAACGCAATTTCGAATCTTGCGGTTAAAGGTAATAAACGAAAAAAAAAAAAAAAACGAAAAAAACCGTGTGTGTGTGTGTGTGTGCAAACCAAAACTAATAATTGCCAACAAACAAATGTTAATTATTATTGTAAATTCTCGTGTGTGCGTAACATAAGTAGGTGGCAAAAAAATTATGTAATATTCAATTTAAATACAAATAATATGTTTAGCTAAAATTATTCTTCTCATATTTATACGAATCAATTATAACACATATGACTATATACCATGGCGCGTTTATATATTACAACGAATAATTATAATAATTATACGGATACCTACCTCCTCGTACCCGTAGTTTTCCATCAGGCTTAAAATATTCTATACAATTTCGCGTTTATAATGACGGCAGCTATCTGCAAACGTACGCATTCGCAGACGGGCCAATAGACATTTTTAAGCCAAAACCAACGAATACCAATATTATTTAAATTATTTAAATTTAAATATAGGTAGTCGCACATGGTTTGTACCATGGAAAGGGAAAATTGGAAATCGTGGGACATAGGCTAATTTTAGTTAATATAGCAAAAGCAACGATAAATCAAAAAACGATTCTGCGTGGATCTCAGTTAAACTGGTAAGGTGTCAGTCATATTTTTCCCCTTGTGGTCAAGGTGACCCGGAAATCCAAAAAAAAAAAATTAAAACCAGAGTATCGTCGTATATTGCTGCTTTTTTTTTTTTTTTTTGGAAAAATTTTTAAAAATCTACAAAACGTTTTTCTCATAAAGTACCGCCAGATGAAAAATCCACATCTTTAAAGGTACGACATAAAAAAACCCGGATAAATTTACTAACCAATAAAGCGTTTACTGAAAAAAAAAAAAAAAAAAAAAAAAAAAAACACATCTAAGTAAAACCAACTCTTTCTCCGTCACGCTCAGAATGTAAAAGTGAAAATTATTATGTTATAATTATGTTTCTAATCGACTTTTTTCGTATTATTATCATATTTTAATCGAATATTCTTTTTTCGGGGGGCGTAATAGAGTACGTGTTATACGAGGGGTCGTACGGTTCTTTTTTTTTTTTTTTTTTTTAATAATATTATGCAAATTGTACAGCGGAAAGTATAGAGTAGGTGGTGCGCTCTCGTATTATTTTTAGTTTACGCCTTTTTCTCTACATTTTTTGTTCTTTGAATGCATTTTATTCCATAATGAACTCGTGATAATAATCAACAAATCGGTAAATGTATTTGTTAAACGCGAATCACATCTGTTCTATATACATTTTGAATCTATTGTATTGCACATTTTGCCCGCTTCCGGTAGTTTCGGACCCGCTAATTTTCCATTGACAATATTTCAGTTATTTTTCGCCTATCAAGGAAAATCGATATTGTTTGAACTGAAATCATAAAATAACGCATAATAATTTAATTTCAGGTTTTTTTTTTCCTTTTTTTTTTTTATCAAAGTGCTTTTACTTGTATACTCGTACAAGTCCGACTTTATCAAGTTTTGCAGTCCTAATAAACATATACGTCTATCGGATATATCTTGGATATGTCGTTTCGGTTTTGACATCTACACACAATAAACTTTCTCTCGTTGTTTCGTCGTCAAGGTTTTGCGATTAATGTATACGATTCTCGCCATACATGGTTATTTTTTCCATTTTTTTTTTTATTTTTTTTTTTATGCCCTTATATTGTTCGTAATTTAATTTCGGTTGACGTTATACGAGTATATTAGTAACGTGCGAGTAACATTTGAATTTATAAATATAATAAGTATAGAGCAAACTGTTTGTTTATAATGTAGTGTAGAAGTGTGCAGTAGCTCTTGTATAGTATTAGTAAATAGAAAGAAAAAAAAAAGTATACTTAACGTAGTAAAAAAAGGCTATTAATTTTGCTAAGACGCGTTTTTATTTCGCTCGCGAAACATTTTTGTCGGTAAGTTTACCGACTATTTCATGCCGTGCTTATAATTTGAAAGATATATTTTAAAAAAATTGTCGTATTTTCATGTCAAAATTATATATATATTAATCCGCATAAGGTTTTATACTAGGTTGGTATACTAAAGAACTCGGTATTACAAGAGTATTATTTTTTTTTTCCAGTTCCGATACATATTTTATGGATTTTATGTTAATATATTATTATAAATAATTTTGTAACAAGCAACAAACGATTATACGGGCTGGATATAATATTCCATCCGGAAGATATATAGGTTGCGTTTCAGGCGTCAATAAAGATTAATCGTCCGGACCTATTATATACAAGACTCGGAGTTTTTTTTTTTTTTTTTCTAGGGGGATCCGTATGGAAATTATTACCTGTTGTGTTAAGTGGGCCGGCGAACAAAATCGACACTTTGGACCGACCGTTTTTAAGGACGTGGGTATACGTACGGCGATCGCGGGGTGTAATTTCGACGGCGGTAAATCATGGCCCGGAGGTCTTGTAACGGTCCCGGCACAATCCAACACTGTACACTTTTAATAATATACTGTATCTAAACGCAAGAGTATTGAATCGTTTGAAAATTAAAGCAAATGCAATCGAATCCGCAAAGACCGTGGTATTCTCTATTGCATCGATCGTTTGTACATTATAGGAAATAATCGTTCGGGTGCGAACGCGGGAACAAATATCAATGGAACGTTTTTTTGAAAAAAAATCTTTACTGTTTTAAATACTCTTTAGGTACTCGTATACATATATATATATATTAATCTATTTTACTGGTAAATCTCGTGGGGAAACTTTGAAATACCTATTCGATATTCGGGTAATTTTAATTTTTTTTTTGATTTTTCCTGATATTTCGGCGCAGATGGGGGGTTGAACCACAGACCGCTCCCCGCCCTCCTGCGTCGCCCCTGTATTTTTTATGATTATTAATTACGTTTACACAGTGGCATTTAATCCCAAGGGTTTAATGGATAAAATACAATATAATAATATTGTAAAAGTATTCGTCAGCAATGAAAACTTCTTTGATTGATAAATTAATATTAACCGTTGCACGTTTACCACTGTTTTGTCGGCTGTGCCGGTACACGTGGTTCGTACTGCGCAATTATATATTTTGCGAAATTACCTTCCAGAGAAACGCTCGATATTTCTAGTAGATTTAGATATTTTTTTCGCTAGCGTAGTTGTACGCAATTTCAATTTACCACGTATTAGGCGCGTATGGTTTAGCCGTTCCCCACGGTGAAAAATCGTGTGACTATTCGCTTATCCGTTTGGTCGTTTGATGTATTTTGGGCCGAGCGAGAGTAATTGAAATTCGTCTGAATTGTATAAAAAATTTGCATGGGACTGTGAATTATTTTACTCTCGAGTAGTCGATATTATCGGAGCACCTTGAGTCGAGTCCCGTAAAAAAAAAAAAAAAAAAAAGGTGTACGCGAATCGCGTCCCGGTATATCAGTGGTTCCCGACCTTTTTGACACTACGGACCACTCGGAGAACTTTAAATACGGTCACGGACCACCACAACTTTAGACCTTATACATGGTTTATGAGGAATTTGAATATCGCTTAGATGTGTGTCGTGCAAGTAAGGGGGGTCACATTGAACATTTATAAGCATTGTACCTAAAACTTAAAATAATCCATTAAAATGTAAAATTAATTCTAACATGATCAATCAAATTTTACAATAAATATGATTATTTGAAATCGGATGAATCATTTTGAAACACCCTGTATTTCTTATAAACAAGAATCAATTTTTTTTTCACCATTTTAGAAATATTTAGATTATGAATAAATAAAAACCAATGAAATCCCTCAGAGCAGGCATATAATATTGTTTATAATTGATGAATTATATTTATTTACAATTTAACGCAAATTACTATTTTAAAAAAAAATGTACACCATATTATTGTATTTATTAAAGGTAAATTACAATTGTAAAAACAATTTAATGTGATTTTTGCGATTACATTTCCTTTGCTAACAAAGGTACTCTTTGGGGAATACTGCTCGGATCCACACGCGTGTCTTTAATGGCGTCCAACTGATTTCTCGGTTTGTTTTGAATGTAGAGCAGCCCGGAAAATCCTTGTTGAAAACATAACGAACATATTGTCTATTGTATTCTACCGATAATCTAATCGTGGTGTACAAACAATATTTGATTATCGGTTAAAATAATAAAATAAGTGGCGTTGTGTAATTTAAATTTATAAATAAACGACGTGCCATACGCGAGTGTCGGTATTCGTGTCACGCCCCCCCCCCGCCGCCGCCCCGCCCAGTGGAAAAATGAAATATTATGAAATTTCGTAGGTATGGCTCGCGCGGACCGCCGGTGGTCCTCTGCGCTATATTGACCGGGCAGTACAGTTTTTTTTTCCTTTTCAGGGGTTCTCCTTGATGTACACATAAATCTAATTTTTCACTGGCATTTCTGACTGACACGTGATTATATTGATATTATATTTATTCGTCATCTATATTATATTATTATTATCGATTATTATTGTACATTCAACAAAAACGATTGTTGTATTTATTGTTTATTTAACTAACTAAGATGTTTAAAAGCCCCGTTGTTAAAATACAATTCGTGTGTATCATTTTTTTTTTTTATTCCTTTATGGAACGCAACTCGCGTGCTTCCGGTATTCTAAAAGAATTCAAAGTCGTCGTCGTCGTCGTTCGTAATTCGTACAACACCTACGCATATATTATTATCCGCGTAGAAATTTAATTCTACGATATTACGTCGATTTGAATCGTTTAATTATTTATATTAATCGTCGCGTTGTTCGGCGTATAGGCAAGTAAGTAGGCGTGCAATCGTCGTTAAATGCCGAGATATATTTTATTCCTTTATTTATACTACGGACGCCGTAAAAAAATTAAATACAATTCTAACGCTACGTTACGACAATCGAGTGGGATTGTTTCTTTTTTTTTTTTTTTTCTCTCTAATATTTTGTAATAATATATATATATATATTTAATGCGTATATTATCGCAATGGTCGGCGGGCATAATTTGTTTGTATTTGTTTAATACAAATCGCAAACCGACAGTAATAATACTATTGCGTTGGCCGTCGTCTGCATTCGGCCGGTGTCCAAGAAGACGCCAAATGTGGCCGAACCGATTTTGCGCCTGCACCGTTGGTATTGAATATTGTGCGCGCGTTTCAACACCGATATTATTCATTTTTAATCGCAGATGACGTGTGAAATATCGCGACGTTTATAATAATATATATATATATATATATCGTTTAAAAATTAAAATGTCCCAAAAAAAAAAAAAAAAAAAGGCCAAACGCAGATGATGATTATAGTAATAATAGGTGGGCAAACGGGAAGCGTGGCGTCCCCCCTTGTAAAATATAATCAAATAATATCGGTTTCTCGTACGCCGCGGACCCGCGGAGTCTCGAACGTTCAAATATTATCGCGTTATTTAATTTATACCGGTGTTTGATTATAATAATAATAATCAACCGACCGATCGTAAAGGGGGGTAAAAAACGATTTTTTTTTTTTTCTAGAAAAATCGCTTCGTATATTTATATGGGTACGTCGCGTGGTTTGATTAATGCCATTGTGTCCGTCCGTGTAAAAATCATTAACGCACCGGGTTTTATACGTACGGCCGACTGTTACAATAATAATAATAATAAAAATATTCCAGACCCGGTGTACATAATAATAATAATAATATTGTAATACGTTTACGAATCAAATGAAAAATGACAAAATATAATATTGTTTGAACGTTTAACGAGCGTAGTGACCCGGGGGCCCGGTAGAAATGAACTCGTGTAGTGACCGTGTTTTGTACCCGGTTGCAGGAGGTTGGCCGTCGGACTACACGGACGAAGGTGCCGTATTAAAAAATTAAAATTATTATTATTATTATTTTTTTTTTATCTATCGATATAACAGATAGATGATGCATTACCGCTGCGGTGAAACGTAAACGTGTCTACCCGTGTAATATATAAGTATTATTATAATACTACGACGAGGCCGATCGTTATTAGTGGACGGGCGCGTGTGTGGGCGAAGCAAATGAGAACGTGTTATTTTTGTACGCATACAAAAGCACCCTGGGTGTATAAAATATACACACACACACACAGAAACAGATAAAAAAAAAAATTGTAGTTATTATATTGTATTATCGGTTTATTCGTTATTTTCGTCGGGCGCGAAACGAAACGAAAAACGTTTTTCCGCGCGCGCGGCGTGTGTACGTACATTAGCGACGGGAAACGTCCGGAATTCCACGGGGTTCCGAAATTCGAAATCTGACACTTATTGTAAATCCGGTTTACGGATTTGAAAATCCGGATTATTGTCTCAATCGAAATTCCGGCTTTCCGGAACTGTGATTTTCTATATTCGTCCATTCATTTCTCACAAAACAATTATTATTGTTAATGACATTAAATGTGTAAAACGTTTTTTTGCAATTCAAAAAAATATCACAAATAGAAATTTATTTTGAAAAACAAGTACAACAAAAAAAAACATCGTACACATTACACTTGTAATTTATATAATATATTACTGATTGGCCCGGCAAACGTTGTTTTACTCATAAAAAAAAAAAAAAATAAAAATTGGAATTTTGAATTTCGCAACATAAATTTTCGGATTTTATAATCTTAAATCCGGATTTTTGAATTTCGAAATCCGTATTTATCAGATTTTCGGATAATCCGGATTTATGTCGCATCGATTGTGTACGTACCGTTATAATTCGGTAAAATTATTCCAAATGAAATTTATAGGTCTCGAAAGTATTTTTAATCAAATCTATTATGTATTTATACGAACGAAAATTGTAAATATAGTTTCAAGAAAAATACATTTAAATATGTATACAGATATATAAATAGAAATGTTAAACATTTTTTTTTCTTTCTTTCTTTCTTTCAATAATACCTATACTTAAATGATATTCTCAATTTTCGTCTTGGTCGCCAATTGAGATTTTCAAATTGTCAATGTCGCGCGATCCACGATTTGGTCGTAACCTTCGACCGACGACGCATGATCGGAAATATATCATATTAACATAGAAAAATAGTACGAATTTTTTAAAATTCGTCCGAAAACGTGAGGAATACCGAAATAATTGTGAAATATGTAAAAACGTGTATTGATGACGAACCATTGTAACGTCAACGACCACGCGACGTCATAACGTCCCCGGGGACTATTCGATCCGGTATGAAAATTCCATAATTTTTTTATTTTTTTTATATATATATATAAAACTGATCGAAATGTCCCCCCTCCCGAAAAAACCGTTCTGTCCGCTAGCGGATCTACGGGTGGTGGGTACAGGAGGTGGTCTTCCATGGGGTGACCAGTATTTATTTTCTGATGGAATTGGCCTTTCTCGTTCAATCCC
Source organism: Tuberolachnus salignus (assembly GCA_956483605.1). Taxonomy (NCBI): domain Eukaryota; kingdom Metazoa; phylum Arthropoda; class Insecta; order Hemiptera; family Aphididae; genus Tuberolachnus; species Tuberolachnus salignus. Next base: position 14,491,918 of record OY101433.1, read on the forward strand.
CGGAATTTACGAGGTCTGTTCAAAAAGTACTAGGATTTATTTTTTAAAAATTACAAAAATGAAGTTACATATTATTTAAAGATATTTCCTTCAAAATACTCTCCTCCGGACGATATGCAGTGATCCCGGCGATCTTGCCATCTCTCAAAAGTCCTTTGGAACTGTTGCAAAACCAAAGCTACGAGTTCTGTTGCCGCGTTCGCTTTCATTTCCTCCGCATCTTGAAATCGTTGTCCTTTTAGCGCAGATTTTAGTCTTGATAATAGCAAAAAAATCACATGGGTCCTGATCTGGAGAACAGGGAGAGTCTGCGCGACCACAGCAATTTTTTTATCAGACAAAAATGCACGAATCGAGAGCGCGCATTGTCGTGGTGAACAATCGCGGAACGAATTTGGCAGCGCGAACCTTCTGATCTGTACATTTTCCTGTAAAATTGCACCACAAGACACAATTGGTATTCGCTAAGTTAACTCACAAACGGTTAATCGGCGGCCATTTCGCATTTTTTTTCGAAAATTGTCGTCGACGGTCTTCCAGAACGAGGTTAGTCTTCAGTTGTCCGCCGACTGTCCTCGAAACGTTTAAAACATTCGAAAGTCACGGGACCACTTCTGGAATCATCCCCAAAAGCGGTTTTAATCATTTTCGTACGTTTCCGTTGCATCGTTTTTACCAAGTTTCAAGCAAAACTCGAGTGCACACGCGTTGTTCGTTAATTTCGGACATGTCGTCCAACGGCGAACGGCCGAAAAACCGACTGGATTCAACCGCGTGCAATAGTACACCGAGATAAGATTGCGACTTTGGGTTTTGTTTAAAATATTCACTAATTCGAGGGGAATACGTCTATTTGCAATTCGAAACGTGCGTACCGTGTGCAGATTAGCCGTAATAACATTTGTCCCGGTACTTTTCGAACGGACCTCGTATTCGTTCGGACGTAATTTCTCGCACAATTACAATAGGCAAGTTGTTCGATGGTAATCGCGAATAACCGTCTGAATAATAGCTAAGAATATCTTGGGGAAATATACATATATTGGACCTGCCACCTGTACTGTCTGCCGACCGTCTAAACGTTGCTTGAACGCGATACACGATTAATGTAATACGATTGTGACCGGACAACCGATGCAATTGTGGACCAGAGCCCGTCACAGGCGTGCCACGTATAGCCCCGGTCCGGCCATCGTATAGTAATAATAATAATAATAATAATCATATTATTATATTTGTCCCGATTGTAAATCTAACGTTTATATAAGTAACGTTATTATTATATATTTATTATTATTATTAGCTGGCACGTTTTTGAGAAATGATGATAAAAAAGAGGAATGAAAAAAAAAAAAAAAAAAAAAAAAACGTTAGGATCATTGATTAGTTTCATTAATCAAAGTAAAACCGAATATTGTCCGGATAGCTGCGGCACAAGAGATAACCATCGCGGCTCCCGCGGTGCCCGTCCGTCGAGTTTATTAATTCCTCGGGTCCCGTCGTCCGTGGGGGGTTCCGCGAGACCACCACAATCAGTCAAAACGTATTTATTTTTATTTTTTTTTTTCTTTATATTATTTATTTCGGCCACCTCCTTGTTAAACGCTCGTTTATCCGTTTATAATATTATTCAACTTCTGTCGATCTCCCGGGCCCCGGACACCACCGAATTAATTTAATACGACTCCGCGCGCATACGATAATGACGATAATAATATGCGCTAAGCCCACAGCAGATATGGTACGTATACTTATATATATATATATATATATATATATATATATACATACACGACCGACGGCTCTATGCGTGTAATAATAATAAAATTTCGTTATTATATTGGCCGGTAAATGTACGGACAAGACCGGCGAGACCAAGACGAACCAAGAGCCCGCGCACGACACGACTACGAGACATTTTTTTTTTTTTTTTTTTTCTTCTACAGGAATGCGGCCGGCTGCGTACCCCGTACTCGTATTTGTCGATGTGTCCTTCCGGAACACGTCTGCGTCGGTCTATACCGTAGACGAAAAAAAAAATAAAAAAAAATATCATCCATCACCCGAGCACGCGCAAACGGAATACAAACGTGCTCTACATTTTTCCAGAGATCACATAATATAGGGTGGTACGTCTATTATTATACGTCCGTGCTCATATCTTCAGCCCGCTGGCGTATTTTTTTTTTTTTTTTTTGCCGACCGGTTTCTGCAAAACAGTCGTTCCCACCCCCCTCAAAAAAAAACCTATAATATTTTAAGCATTGTTCGATATTATTTTCGAAAAATCAAAAAAAAAAAAATCATTTAAAACGAATGTCCCTCTCAGCGTTGCCCTCCTAAAGTCATCCGATCCACTTGCCTTTAAATTCGACACCGTGTCTCCAGTCTGCAACGGTCCGTTTTAAACATAATACAATTATGTACATAGGGAGCAATTGATGCCTAACCAGGCTGGATGTTAACGAATTAAAAATACTCGTCTAGCTAATATTTATTTTATCTTTTATCTTGCTCAGATGACAACTTTGGAATCTATCTGTTTATCTTAAACAAAAATTATATTTTTAGTAGCAATTGTCTACATAAAATATTACCCATAAGAAAATTTAAAAAGTAAATGTTTTACCTTTTACCCATATATATATATATATAATATTAAATACTTAAAACTGAATTGTTTTACTTAGTGACGCGTCTGTAGAATTATTTTTGCCTTTAACATTTTTATTTCCCTACTGTAATGTTTTCACAAGTAGACAATAAAAAAGATTATCTCTGAACGATTTCCACATATCCATTATCTTATCTAAGATAAATTAAATATTTGTTATCTTTATCTGGATCTAGATGACTTTGGAGTAATTTTTCTTTTATCTTTTTCTAGATAAATTTGTCTTATTCGTGTCCATAACACTGGTGTCGATATATTTGAATTTTAACAACAATATTATTAATTTACAATCGACATATAATAATAATGGTGTTTTTTTTTTGTCTGCTCAATAGTGGACGTGTTTTTACCGCTAAAAATTACCGGGATAAACCTCGTGTCTCGCACAGTTGACGTGGTTATTTTCGAAAACTTACAATCTCGTTTAATTTCGGATTAACGAAACTCGGTTAAGCGGACCGGTAATATTCAGCGGTACAAACGCGTCCACGACAAACAATCGAAACGGTATTGAAAAATGATTTTGGAGTAAAATTACTCATAAAAAAAAAAAAAAAAAAAACATACAGAGTACGATATTTCGCAGAGAAGCTCGTCAGTGTTTTTTTTTTTTCGGAAATATTATGTATTTAGAACGTCACAGCAGCCAACCGCGCCATTTCCTGACCGTTAGTTACGTTCTAGTCCTCTTAATTATCAATATAATAATACGATATTATCGACGGTTTTTATAATTTTTTTTTTTTTTTTTTTTCGTCAAACGTCTTTACTCAACCGAGTTAATATTGTTCGTCGACTCGCCCGGCCTCCCGTATTCCCGTACAATTATTATTTAACGCGTGTGTACGTATAACTAACTGCTCGTGTGTATATATATATATATATATATATATATATATATATATATATATATATATATATATATTATGATATACAAGTGCATTAACAAATTTACGAGAAAAAAATAAAACCAATGTCTTTTCGTTTTTATTGTCGGAAAACTAGTTAGGATCCGTATCACTTTGTTGAAATAATGTTATCGCGGGCGAGCGCGTAATTTAATGATACACATTTCCTATATAATGCAGTGGGCACAATGCGCCGCTCGTTTAATATTAAATTATATTTTCTAAAACGAATCTGATGAAATAATTTACACAATATACGTTATTTGCCTGTCCACTTCATAATATATGAAAAGACATCCATTTAATAATAACAACAACAACAACAACAAAAATAGAAACTATTATGAACGTTACACAATGCACGCGTAGAAACGAATTTCCTCTTTGCCGTTTGTACGACGAGTACTTAAACAAATATGTCTGATGATGTTAAATTTAATAATATAATTCCGAGTTACTTACCATTATTATTATTATTATTATTATTATTATTATACGAACATGCGCGTATACGAGGTCACTGAACACAATTTAGAATGTTAATATTATTAAAATAGAATATATTTTTCTAAAACGATTGTAAAAAAAAAAAAGAAAAAAAGTCGCTGCGTACTTGCAATATGGTTCAGTTATTTTCTACAGAGATAGTACGCGTATTGTATTATATTATTATTATTATTATTTTCTTTTTTTTTTGATTTTCAAACCGATTTAATCTTGAAGATTTTAACCCGACAAAAAAAAAAATAGTTTAGACACTTTTTTTTATACTATATATATATATATATATATATATATATATTGTATTTACGACATAATTAATTTTATTAGAAAAAAAAAAACACACACTAATGTATTTTTTTCAATTAATAGTTATGACTTTTATTACTCACATAACTGTTTCAGTGGTCTTATATGAGAAAATTCCTATTCGAGTCACTTTAGGACTATCGTTTTTAAATCTGATCGATATAATAATGAAACCCGTAATGTCATTATTGTTATATATTTTTTTATATATATATATATATAATACGAGTAAACCACTAATTTACCTATAAAAGATTTTTATTTTTTTCAAGACCTTAATAACTACAAATGTAATATTTTTTATTTTTTTTTTTTACGTTCATATTATTGTATTGTTGAATTAAGTTTTTACATTATAACTTCTCGCCAAGGCTGGACAAGTTAACGTATAATTATATTAACTCAGCAAAATTAGATTAGTGTAAAAAAAAAAAAAAGTCGACGAATTAACACGCTAAAAAAAGTGTATTGTTATATTAATTAATCAATTTGAACATTTAAAGTTTTTTTTTTTTTTTTGAAAATAAAGACGATCAATGTTAAACACGGGAAGTTTACTTATTTCCCTAATTTTAAACTCGGAACGCTACAAGCATTAAAGACTAAAAGAAAAAACAAAATTATTAATTATACTACGGTACGTATATATTCAAATTATAATTTAAAACAATTTAAATATCAGCTCGTTATTTTTGTAAGTAATTGTAAAAAAAATAATAACGTACCTAAACGAATTATCTCGAAAATAATTAAATACTTGTGATTTTAATTTGTGTTTATAAGTGTTAACAAGTGGTACGTCTTGAAGAAGAAAAAAGTATCGTTTATTTTTCAAACTCGATATGACAAGCCAAAATACATATATATATATATATATATATATATATATATATATATATATATATATTGTTTCGATTAAAAAGCATTGCGCAACTGTAAACGTACACAGTTAATAAACAAAAAAAAAAAAAAACTTATTTTTATTTATAACTTTCTATATGATGGTACCGTTTTAGAAACATTATTAGATCACTTTGAATTAAAAACCGTTTGGAATTGCGTAACGATTAAAAAAAAAAAAAAAGAAAAATGCATTTAAATTAGTATAAAATAATATATACAAGAGAATACCGTGAATCGAATAGTTTCCTCTCCGTGTAACTGTAATAATGTAATATTATTTTTTTTTTTTTTATTCGTATAGAGTCTCCAGGTATGTTGTTTATATAATTTTATGTAACGTTGCTATAGTGCTTTATCATACTCTCGTACGGCTTGGTGTATATCACTATACAATATTTATGAGGACATATTAATATTATATTATATCTAGGTATTTTTTGAAAGTACCAAGTTGAAATGTAATACATAGATAATTAAGATGACAAAACACGAATACGATTTAAAACCAGTATTTATTGATTTTATAATATCTGATATATGGTAGGTGCTATATAATATGTAAATTCGGCAAAACATAAAAAATGTATAGTTTGGTATTAGGTGAATTATAATAATTTTAAAATATACAAATAGTCTTTTTTGGTCAAATACACGAATACATTATTTATAGGCGAGTTTCAATATTTCTGTAATATATTAATGGTATAGTCGTAAAATGTTTATTTATTACATTTTCTGCACAGGTCCGAAATTCTTAACATTATAATCGCATCGTATACAAATGTTCATTCTTCGCCATGCTAAGAATCTGAAGAAAAAAAAAAACCACCAATTCATTACACTGTGCACTTAGCTACCTTATATAATATTAGTAAATCGTATTTTATTCAAACGTTATAAGGGTAAAATTATGGAAATATTATTGTCGGTTTTTAATATCAGTTTTATCGAATATATATTATATAATATTACTTGTATAATAGGTATAATAAAAGATTATTATAAAAATATAAATGAGACTACATCTCGTTTTATATATATATACGATCCCTGTGGTCAACTTCATCAAACAAGTGAGCTACATTCGAAATTTTATGTCTTCGGTAATCGACATCTAGGGGACTTTAGGAGGAAAATTTGTTTAACGAGCAAAAAAAAAAAAAAGTCATCATAATCTAACATTCATCTATTTTATAGACCTGTTCGGTTAGGTTACTGGGTGGGATAATACGTTTATTGTAAAAATTGTAATAATGGCACCTAAAATTTCACTATTGTTTTTAAAGTCCGCAAATAGTGAATCAGAAACTTCGAGAATGCTTCTTTTATAAATTCACCGTCGGAAAATGGTTTTTTCTTCTTTGCAAATATGTATGCTACTTTAAATGAAGCAAAAAAGTTACATTTTGGCCCGATTTATTTTGATTTTTAAAAACAGACTGCTATTTGCTATTATATGTTCAGTTTAAATTTCATCATTTTTAGCTTATCTGGCCGTAAACTGCAATTTTTCGGAAACTTTCAATGGAAATCTGCATGTTTTGTTCGATAATTCCATTTTAGGTATCCACGTTTAAAAATTGAATGAGTATCTCGGCATAATAAACATACGCTCTTTGCCTTTATTGTCGTCAAAGAAAAAAAAAAAAACTCCAACTTCCAACATTCGTGATTAAAATGATAAGTTTAACACATATTATTTGCATTCATATTATTGTTTGTAAAAAATTGAAAATATACGGAACATACAAATGTTACACGTTGCACGTGATTAGCCGACATACGAGCGATAACCGACAATAATAAACTCTTCCTATCTTCCACGATAATGGTAAAATTCATTTTTATTGCGATCGACCTGTTTCCCTCGACAGATCGCGATAAAAATTATGCGCCCCCAGATAGAGACAAATAAATAAAACGCTCTCTGTATAATAGTAATTTATATCGCACGTCCGTTAAGTAGCTGCGGCCGCTGCGGGCCAAGGGACACGGCTTAAGACGTCCAAAAGTGTGTTCTTGCCACCTATTGCGGAAGCAATACGACAGTAAACCAGGAAAAAATAAACGCCCGAGAAAAGGTCAGCTTTACGATATATCGGTGCCGATGTGTATCGTAGCAGTCGTGCTGTGGGGGAACACGGACGGGAATGGCACGGCACTTAAAGGCGAAATTTATACCGCGGACAAAATTATTATTATTATTATTATTATTCGTATTATGCTGATTTTAAACGTGTTACAAATCTATTGGCAACGACCTTTGAAAATCATAAGCCCCGCCGAGTATCAATAAATTTGAAAAAGAAATGAATACATTTTGCACTAAGGGTTTTGCACACGCATCGAATAGAATGAAATCTAGAGAGAAATTGGTTTTTTATTTTCCAATTAATACTCAGTTAGAATGCTAAGTAAAAAACAAACGTACAGAGAATAGATAACATTAAGGTGGTCGCAGCAAATTTTCCTAATTTTCTCCAATTTTTTTACTATTAAAAATTTGAACATTTTTTCCTGTTTTCCTGCCATTTAGTATTTCCCGCTAAACTGCTGCCCGATTCGCATTTAACGGAATGCGGTACGGCCACATTAGCCGTTTTAGACCAACAGGCTAGACGAAATTGCCGATTTTATTTCGTATTATAATTGTTTCGGCCGGGTCGGTATTAAAATATTATCGTTAAAATATTGATAGGTAAAATTTAGATTAAAAAAAAAAAAAAAAAACATACATTTCCGTTGTTCGTATAGCGCAATTACAATCGCATTCAATTTGTCGAATATCGAAAATCGTATCGATCCGTTCGTAAAAAAAAAAAAAACCACCGGCGGTTTATTTAGATATCGAGGTTCCCCTGTTGTATTATATACGCAATACGTGTAAAATGTACGCGTGTTGCGGCGATAAGTATTAAAACTCCGGGGCGTGAAAAAGAGTGCCGTCGGGAGGTGTGGGAAAGAAAAAAAAAAATAAGTATAAGAAATAAGAAAAGGGGTAGGTGGGTAAACGTACGTATGTACAAAGGACGGCGCCGCACGTACGCCGCGCGAGGGGACGACACGGAGTTACACGCACGATCACGGCCGATTTCACCGACTAATTGCCGGCGGACCGAACGTCCGCGCCGGCGGTCATCGTCGCCGGCCGCGGGAGAGACGGACACCGGGCGGCGGCGGCGTCGTGGGGCGCGGGGCGCGACCGGCGCGAAAAGCGCCCGGGAAATCCCTTCGGCCGCCGTCACGTCCCGCGCCGGACAATTGGCCGCGCGTTCTAAACGAAATCGGCAATTGTCTTAACCCGCCCGCGCCGCACCGTCGCCGACAACTCAATTCCCGCGGCGACGGACATTATACGCCTACCGCCACCCCACCCCGTCCGGTATCCGCATAGTTTTCGCATCCCCTTTTCGCACACCGGATATATATATATATATATATATATATAAAAAAACCGTGTTAATCAGTTTTTTGCGCCCCGTCGCACGTCCTAAACATAATCCCGGTCGTACGAAACGTGGCAAGTTATTAATAACGAACACCATTACAATATCAACTGGCTCGGGTCGGGTTACAATATCCAATTGCCGACGGATTCAACGCGTCCACTACCGCGCGTCTGCGTATTATATAATTATTCGTCGTAACCGGTGTTGTTCGTTTTCGTATTATTAACTTTTAAGCGGTTTTTAGGTGCGTTGTCTAGATAAAAAATATAAAAAAAAATAAAAATAAAAAGTTCATCTAGACCTGGGCGGGGGGGAGGGAGGGGGGAGTGCGTTAGGTTAGGTTAGTTTGAACACGTTTCCGGGGAGGCTCGAGCGATAAAACGAGCAATTATTTCATATTGCTTATATGAAATAATTATTATTATATCGATAAATAAAAGAGAAAAATAGTCACAGTATACCAAAACGAAAAAAAAAAAACAAAAAATTCACCAGACCATACAAAGGGAGCGCAGAATTAAACAAAAAAAAAAAAAAAAAAGGTTGTGGACCGGACAAATAAAACGGTTGTCTGTAGATATTGTTATTAATTTAATCTACACATATATTGTATTAGCTTAGCTGCCATTATCCGGCCTTGTTCGGGTCAAGTTTGTCGGTTATAGAGAATCGTAGACTAAATTGTCTAGCTGTCCCGCGCGGCTTTGCATGTTTTACACCAGTGATTCCCAACGTGGGTGGTACCGGCCCCTTGTGGGCATTTTTTATTTTGAAGGGGGCGCTAAGGGGGGCGCTCATCTATCATTTGCATTTTTGTTGTTTATAACTGATTGCAATTCAATGTATTACTGCGAAGAACAAAAACTAATTTAAAATACCAAATGTAATATACAGAATTATTTAGGTATTATATTTATAGACACTTAAATAACATCTAAATAATTATCTTATCGAAGCTAAAATCGATTTTAAACATAATGGTTACGAGTTGTTTTGGCTCAAACAAAAATCTATATATCCTCAACTATGGAAAGAAGTGGAGTTACTTATTATGGCTTTTCCGTCGACATACCTGGTAGAAAAAGGCTTTAGTGCGGTACAACAACTTTTGACCAAATCAAGAAACAAATTAGAAGTATGTGAAAGAGGAGATTTAAGAGTGATGCTGACATCTATTGAGCCAGATATAGTGTCGTTAGCAAGAAACCACCAACCTCAGGGCAGTCATTAATTATATAAATATTTTTTGTGTTATTATATACTGTAATTATAAATTGAAGCATTAAAATGTTAAATTATATTTTTTCTTTAATTAAATAGTAATAGCTTATTAAAAAAATCTTTTTTTAGATTTTTTTAGGGGAGGTATGAGATTTAGGGGGCGTTGAGTAAAAAAAGGTTGGGAAACACTGTTTTACACTATTGAACAAAAATATTTTTAAAATTCAAAGCGAACTGTGGAATGTATTGTTTTTTTTTATTTTTTGCCATGTGTGCTTTTTTATTTAAATTTTTTAGCTCCAATTGGCCTTGTACATTAAATATTTCTGGATACACTACGTTAAGTGTCTCCACTTTGTTTGCGCGACACACGTGCCAGAGCCACGTAGAATTGACAGTGGGTAAAACATTGGACTGTTAGGTCTAAACCTGTAACGTTTATTGTTTATCACCGTGTCATAAATTTATGGTCATTTAAAAAGATAATTCTACGGGAAATTGGAGTCGTATGTACTCTGGAATGGTATCGTTGATATTCGAGGGATCAATACCGTTCGCCCGGCTCCGCAGCCGTTAAACTCAAGCGGACAATTTTTTTAAAGATTTTATTCTTCGATTCCGTGCAACGTAATTACGATCTTATATTTGTCCCGAAAGAGAGAAATTTAGAAGAAGAAAAAAAAACCGTCGAATTTCCGATTTTTCCGGTGGATGTCCGAATAATTTTCTTTCATACAAACCTTGCCCTGAAAATTACGATTTGCAACAACGACAAAATAAATCAACCAAATGTGTCCGAGTCGATCGCAAACGATGATTTCACAAACACGAAGCAATTGATTTTTATATAAAAATATATATGTCTGGTATATAGATTTTTTTTTTTTAAATATAATATAATAAATAATCTATACTGTACATATGTGCATGTATAATGTATGTATTGTGATTTATGGTGTAATGTAATGTTTATTATCAAATTTATATTAAAAAAATAATAATACAAACATATATAAATATATAAAAAAAAAAAAAAAAAACAATAAAACTAAAATGTATAAATAATAATAATAAAAAAAAAAATTTCTGTAAGAGAACAAAACAAAGCCTGGAGTATTATATTATAAGTTACGTGTAAATAAAATATACTTCGCGAAATATTTTTTTGTTTACGCTGTTAGAATATTATCTGATGATGATTTTTGAAATCGAAACCGGTCGTACTTACATGCAACTTATAAAATACTCCAGGCTTTGTTTTATTCTTTAGCTATATTTAATTTTTTTTTTTTAAACATTTATTTATACATTTTTTATTATTATTATTATTATTATTTTTTTATATATGAAATAAAAATTTGATATTTTATTGAGTAATTATTGAGTATTCATTTCTAAAACAATTTTTTGGTTAACGAATAAATAATATTCGGTGACTTTATGAGACATAAATTTAAAAAAATGCATAATAGATAGAAAAAATTATGTTTTACTAGTTCACGGGTTTAACATATTTTTATTTTGTGTCTTTAGTAATGTTGCTATTTATAGCATAGACAGTGAAAACGATTAAACCTAAAGTTTTGTGATTTTTTTTTTTTTTCGATTATAATATTATCTTATATCAAATTGCACTTGTATTATGTAAACTCGGCACTGCGCATCGCGCAAAAGTTAAAATTAACATACCATTAAAGTTCCGAACTCGTGATATGCAAATAGGTGTATTTATTATTCGCACATGACAATATTGTTCGTCCAACAGTCATATATGGAGCACATCCGCTAACAACAACTAAGGGAAACAAAAGAATCTTAACTGCGTATTTATCAAAAGGAAAGTGTTTTTAAACGGATCTGCGGATCGACGGTCGTTTATTGATCGGCACAAACGAGAACGGAGGGAAATGTGTAACGTGGAATTATCGAGGAGCCGTTTTAAACGACCAGATAAATTATTGTGAACGGCATAAAGAAACGTAATAGCTACAGAACGGGCAGGCCACGCGAACAGGAAACAATATACGACTCCAATGGTCGACAAACTAAAAAAAGCGGTATTTGAAAACCCGAGAGGCAGAATGCGTATATGCGCCGAGATGGACTTTTCGCCGTTATATTTGAACATGGGAATTATGGCAGCTGATCTGGTGGCTGATCTGGTAGCAGAAGATCGACGAAAATGGTAAAGCTGCGTGGTATGTGCGGGGGCATAATTCGCACCACGGACCGAGCCGTTGTTGTAGTTGGGAAGGTGGGAAGGTCGGATGTGTAGGCTAATTTAATTTATATCTGTACGCAACAATAAATTATTTCCAACGAAAAATAAATTTAAATTAAAAAAACCGTATTAATTTATAATTACAAAATAAATTACAATTAATCCATTTTTTATTTTTTTATTTTTTATATTGAATTACTACAAAAACAAAAAATTGCGTAAACATTACCCTATTATTAAGGAACTACAAGGACCCCCCCCCCCCAAAAAAAAAAAAATTACTTTATCGCTAAAGATGTAAAACGCTACAAAAAAGTTCCTATAAAGTTTTCGGTCGAAAAGTCGCCTATACAGACACAGAAAATAGAGAGAAAAAAAACTCATACACACATATAAGTAAAAAACCACCTTACACCATTTTTCAAACATAATTCGATTGGTATTTCATTATTCACCACAAAAAAAAAAAAAAAATAATAATAATTATATTTAAATTTTAGCTAAATTACATAATTTGTTATCGCACAAGACGAAATTGCAATGCAGAAAATAGTAATAACAATAACTAATGACCGAACGGATAATAATTACATTCGAATAAAAAAATATTTACAGTAAATTCGCGAGTTACTATTTTTTGTATTTATTATAAACGCTTTAATATGCTTCAATGTCTACGGTTATAATGCCTGTGAACATTATACGGAATTTGGGGAAAAAACGAAAAGGAAGTGTGTTTTTTTTAAATTTACATATTGGTTGATAGTAGAGGTTTTTTACAATATTAATTGTGGTTGGAAAAGCTGGGATTTTTGAGGTGTTGTCTTCGTTTAGAGCTTCTTCTAGGTTGTCCGGTATTGTTGAGGTGTTACGTATGTTTTGGCGTTCTGGACATTTTTGAATGATAGTAGTTTAGGTTTTTGTAGCAAAGAGTATTCTTATATAAAAATTCGTTTTGAACCGTTGTGATTTCAATGAAGTAAACTTTATTTTGCTATTTTCTCCGTTTGGTCGTTTTTGAATTTTTACATAATTTTCGTGAATATTTAACATATTTCTATGTATATTGTACATCGACTACATATCATTATTGTCAGAAATTAAAAAAAAAAAAAAAAAATCGGTAATAAATGGACGACTGATGAAATAATTATAAAGTGATTGGAGAGCAAAACTCATGTTAGAGGAATCTAATGGCCGAAGTAGATTTTAGAAATTGATTTTAGAAAAGTGCAATCGTGTTTTTTCAAAGAACGGGTAAAACTGCGAAAAATCAATAGCGTTCATAATGCATTCACTTCGTTAAATATTAATGTGGAACAATATGATTTAAATGATTTAGTTTATATGAAATATGCGCCAATCACATCAGTTGATGTGGAAAGGTTATTTTCCATGTATAAAAATATATTAGCACCCAATAAGATGAGTTTTAACGAAAATAACTTGAGCAAATATATGGTCGTAAATTTTTTTTTTTTTTAATAATTAATTTAAATTAGTTTTATTAGAAATAAATTTAATAAATACTTTTTTTTTTTGCTACTCAAAACGCTTTTTTAAGGATTTATTTTGCTAAAATATCCGAGCCCTACTGACGAGGAACGTAGTGTACGTAAAAAAGTTACGTCCGATTCTCGTTATAGCAATTTCCCGGTGTGATTTTAAATTTCGAGGTGTATGCCATTTATTCGGAGGGGGGGGGGTGGTTTTTTTTTTAAAATTCTTTTTAGTTAATTAGACGGTGGAATTAGCCGTTTATAAATTTGCCGCGTCGTATCTATTATTTGTTTAATCGAGATATTTTAACGTCACTAACCGGTACGTGACGGTGATTTGCGGGGTGTCCAATACGCGGGGAGTCGGTAATATTGTACGCGTTGTTGTTTTTTTTGTTTGTTTTTCAAAAAAAAAAAAAAAATAACATTATTGTTTGACAGAAAAATAGGACGTTTTTTACTGTCCCCCCGATATTTCGGGGCCCATCGCTAGCCGGCCTGGGAAGGCCAGAATTGTGGGAGGGACTAAAGGTCCCGGGTTGACCCACCGACGTCAACCAACGACCTAGTCGGTACCACGGGAGGGGTGCCTTGCCGCTCCGAAAATTGCGTCACCACCTCCCCCCCCACAGGTTGAGGAGCCTAAAGGCGTGAGTCCTGTGCACGCGTCTAGAGACGCGCGGCCGACGCGGCGCGATTTACTTTTAGTCACGCACGTACTACTTTACTTGTTTTTTTTAAATATAACCGATTCCTCTACGACCGCTTCGAGAGCGGTTAATAACTAATTTTTTTTTTTTTTTATTTTCAAAGGCCGACATTTTTTGTACACTGTGTGACCATAGAATATAAATTATAAACATATAAACAATATAACAAAATAGCATATTACATATTTAAGGGTGAACGTCGAATGAATAGATTTCGATTGATTTATTTTAACTCTCCAGTCGGTGTACCATTTTTCCATGAGGTTCAGGTGAGATTGGAGATTTTGAGAAGCCACGAAGGGATCATTGTGTATAGATAAAATTGCCTTATCATCCGCATAGTCGGCGACCAGTGTATTAGGCGTAGTTGGTTGGTCTGAAGCAAAAATATTGTAAAGGATAGGCGAGAGGATACCGCCTTGCGGGACACCATCAGATATACTGGCTACGGAAGAAAAAACACCTCACCGACCCGCACTTGAAAGTGGCGATCGGAGAGATACGACTTAATAATAGCGAAATATGTAGGATGAAGAAACTTTTTTAATTTATAAAGGAGGCCGTCATGCCATACCCTATCGAGTAAGGCCTGCGAGATATCCAGAAATGCGCTTGTACAGTAAAGTTTTTTCTCTAGTGAATAAGAAACGGCTTGAAACAACTCTGTGGCGAACCTGTTGGACAGTAGAGCGAGAAGTGCGAAAATCGAATTGAGAATCTGGAACAATGGATTACAAAAAAAAAAATAAAAATTAATGAGCGCGTCGAAATCGCGAACCGGACATCTGCCGGTCTCGGCGATTTTTCCCCGCGTGTCCCGTTTTCGACGGGGCCCGGGCGTGTTTTTCGGCACCGTGGTCAACCGGAAACGGTCGTCGTCGCCGTACGATATTTCCGTCCGCTTTTTTTTTTGTCGGATTACACAATGTAATATGTTTGCCCGAAACAACGGCGTCCACCCTCCATCCTATTATTATTATTATTATTAATAATAATATACACTCATTATCGCCCGATTTTTTATTTTTTTTTTTTTTTTTTATCGAATAATAATCGTAATAATGACTAATATTACGCGTATGCACACAACTGCACTACTCGAATGTCAATTTGCACGGAACAACGAATGCCTCGCCGTCCCCGCCCGACCACCCGTAGGGTCTATCAAAAACAGCTATAACGACGCGTATTATTATTATTATTTTTTTTTTTTTGTAAAAAATCCCTACGAATCGCGCCCCTTTCGTGTATTATAATAAATGTTATAACATTTTTTTTTTTTTTTTTTTTTTTTTCCCCCGTAACTACCGTTAAGAGATTTTCATTTCGAATCTCGCGTAACGGCGACAATTGAAAATCCCGTTTCTTTTGTGTGTGTGTGTGTGTTGCATTTTATATTAGCCGTGACTATAACGTCTTGTGCGTATAAGGTTATCGGATAAAAAGTACGGGTTTTGAGTTCGGAATTAATTTCGCGATTGGCATATAAACGCGAACGGCCAGTGGTTCGGTCAACGGGCAGTCCGGAGTGCGCTAAACAAATAAACGTCTTGATTTCATATTGGATTCAAAACGCACTGTACGCGTTTGTTATTATTATTATTATTTTTTTTTTTTTTTAATAATATAATAACGGAGTCTATATATATATATATATATATATATGTATTTATATATCGTAAAAGATAGTTTGGGTCGACAAAATTCCGTATCAATAAAATATAAGGCGCACACGCACGGGCGCGCGTTTCGAAATGCTTTAAGTGTATTAGGAAAAAGCAAAAGTGGAAAGTATAAAGGGAGTACCGTAATCTTTGCCAATGTCCCGCTGTGCAGTTATAACGGAACGAAAAAAAAAAAAAAAAAAAAATAATGAAAAAACAATAATAACGAAAACATTAGTGATCGAGTTATTCCCTAGACCGGCCGTTGTCATTAGCCGACCTTTACCGAACTTATAGGTAACTTTTTCCTACGTACGTATGTATAGCCAACACTAATGATACCGACATAAAAATAATGTAAAAAGTAAAAAGCGAATAAAACGATAATAATTGTATTTTTATTGGACTATTGTGCAATATATTTCCGAAACGTATAGGGGGAAAAAAAAACATATATATTTATATATATATATTTTATAATATTTTTACGATTATACGTTTATCGACAAACAGTAAATAATAGGAATTTATAGTTTATTTTTTTATTATTATTATTTAACTACCCACGTATTATTATTATTATATAGGTAATTCGGAATGTTATTTTTGAAAAACCGTTGACGTCAAGATTGACTTCGGGGGTGGTGGGAAACGTTCGTGAATAACGCGTTTGCGACGCATAAAAAAAAAAATTCGAATGTTTTCAAGACAGTTGGACGCGGGCACACGGCAAATGCCCGTGATGAATTATTATTATTACTATACAAGCCGTGTTTGAACGTTCGTTTATTAAGTAGGTATACTTATTGCTAATTCGAAAACGATTAATATAGTGAAAAAATAAATAAATATATATATATATATATGATAAAATAAACGTGTTCGATGATAATCACTCTGGTGAAAAAAAAATAAAAATAATAATAATAATAAAAAAACGTTCAACGAACTCTCGTCGACGTGTTATATTGTCCGCGGGTGTATAGAGTAAAAACCGTGAACTTTATATTTGGCTCCACGCCCGCGTGCCGCGGACCACGGACCAGGTGGGTTCGCCGATCGATTTAAATATGACCGTTGCGCGGTATACGTATAAAAAAAATAATAATTTTTACTATCATTATCGTTATACGCATTATGTATAATAGTAATATGTATAGACGTAGCGGATAGACAAGCACAGTACGGCCGCGTTTGCTAATGCTATTCGTGTTTTTTTGATGCGGTTAGTAATACGAGTGCGTATAAAACACGACCGATCCGAACAATTCGTATTTCGGTATTATTATTGCGCACGAGCGGATAGTAAACTAAAAAAAAAAAAAAAAAAAAAGAACTACGGCCAAAAAGCCCCCCCCTCCCCCGGAAGATACAACGTGTACATTTCAAATATGGTGGCCGTATGTAATATATATATATATATGTAACCAGGGCCGGTCTTAGGGGCAGCCGAGCCGGGCGCCTTCAGAGTACAGATAATATCGTAGGTTTCTTTTTTTTTTTTTTTTTTTAGATAGTTGTTGTTTTTATATTTTTCAATTATTCTAGTAAAACAGTCGACGACGATAAATTTCGTCAAATGCGTGGACAGCGCTCGGGATCCTTTCGACGGTACCTGTTGCAGTGGCGTCTTGGAGAGCGTAGCTTTTCGATAGTTAAACTGACAAAGACATGTCCAAGGTCGACTACGGACGACGGACGATTCGCGTCACTTGCAATCTTACCCGTTGAAAATCTCGATTAGACGACACTTCGCAGAGATTTTAGCGCGAAAAGTTCCACTAAAATTATGAAAATCATATAAATTGACATTATTAACATGTATATTGTTTTGTTATTATTTTTATAATAGTAAAAACGAATTTGTTTTTCACGCTGAGTAAAAAATACCAACCTTAACTAATCTCAACTAGAGAGGCCGCTAAATTCCCCAAGACCGGTGCTCTTTTTAAGACCGAATTTGGCTGCGGAGACCTCCGAGAAAACGTAACGCTTTTTTCTTATTTTTTTTTTTTCTTCCACTCAGTATAACTTATGATGAACATTGTGCCAACAATTTTATTCACAGAAAACCGTCAGAGACATTATTCACATTAAAAAAATACCTCAGCAGTATTAGACGTAATTTTCAACGGACGATGTTGACGATTGGAGCTTAAGTAAAGTAAAAAAAAAAACCATCATAGTAAAACCAATACGTTTCTCGCTGCGATTATACACTTTTTCTATTATTATTATTATTTTTGTACGGTCCGCGGTGCTCCGGGAATGGGCTCGTTCCCACAGTCTGGGAACCTCCGGTGTTGGGAGCGAGCCCGAGACCGGAATACGGTTCAAAAAAAAAAAAAAAAACCCCGTAGACGCGTACTCGTCGCGTGTACAAATACGAAATGGAATGCGTCACAGCCGGGGAAGACGGGGACGGCCCCCCCCCGTAAACCGACGTACGGATCGAAAGCCGGACGACGGTGGATGGAAAGAGATTTCCGTACGTTTTATTGAAACCGGCACCGGCGCCGGGACGTTTCGGGACGGACACGCGTACCCTGTGCGGCCCCAGCGGGTACTGTCGGGAGTTCAGCACGCACGAGACGGCAGAACATACGGTCTATACGATAATAATGATAATGATGATAATAATAATAATATTAGTATTGTTATACACTTACGTATGACGAATAACGCAACCGTCTGACGGGGTTCGTGCGGCGGCGTTAAATAATACGAAAACGGTGAAAATTAACGGTAATTGCGCCGAATTCTCGTCCCCCGCGATCGTATTGTGTTTTTAGTTTGCGCGGCGGTGCTTAAGAGTTTAAGAGTCCCCCCTCCCCCCGGCCACCGGCTATGACGGCGTACGCTCACGCCCCCGTGGAAAATAATTAAAAAAAAAAAAAAGAAAAAGAAAAACGCTGCCGGTATTATCGTACTCGTAGGAGTGGGGATGGGGCCGGGCGAGGCGGATTAGAAAAACGTTTTTTTTTTTTTCTTTCTTTCTTACTTTTTTTCCGGACATGTAAGACTCGAACAATAAGCACGCGATCGGTTTTTTTTTCTCCGTCCCCCGCCCCCCGCCGCCGTTTAATGACTCCCACCCCCCACCCCCCATCCCCGCCAGCGGTGTGTTTTCTTGATAAACACGTGCCTCACGCGAACACGACATGTCAGGTATGGCTCCGGCGTTGTCGTGTCGCCCCCGCCGACGTTTTCGTGTGTCATTTGGCTAATTGCGTTCCGGGGCGCGGGGGCTCTCCGACCGGCGGGTGGTACACGTTAAAAGCGAATAGGAAAAACATAGAAGACAAAAAAAATACGCCGACGACCGCGCGCCGTCCTCCCCCGGAGGAGTTAGTGATAATTGACCGTCCGCAACCGACCGATAATAATATAATAATGCGGACCGGACACGGAAGTCCGAATCGAATTCGTCGGGAATCGCTCTCGCCGCGCCTGCCGCCGCGCCGCGTAATAAAATAAATAACGATAACATACGACGGCGGGGGGGGTGGTAGGTTACTATTTTCGTCGAATTTTCCGCAAACCTCGACACGTTTTCGGGCCGAAAACTGTTCGGCGGAATAGCGAAATCGTTATAAATTATTGTAGAAACGGAATAAAAATGACATATCATCATCAATAATAATCGTTATCGTTATGATCTAAGCCGGCGTTTCTCGACCTTTATTCGTTTTCTTTCGCGTACCCTTTGACTTTGCGCCGCTGGTTTAACGTACGACACCCCACCTCCCCCCCCCTCCCCACTACTGTCGATTCATTAATTTTCACGTAGAACAGTCTGAACAGATGAATGAAAAAAAGTTACGTAATGATAAATTTAAAAATAATTACCACGCCTCACGGCATAAAACATAATTATAACAACGACAGTTTTTTTTTTTTTTTCGAATGCGATTCTTGAGGTTGTTTAGTTGTACTTCATTTTTTTTTAAATCGGGATCCACCGACGATAAGTATATCGGTAAGTCTGAACTTACAGATGGTCTATTACGATAATATTGTCGTTGCACTGTTCTCAAGGGTCAAATGTAGACGGTTTTATTTCAACGAAAAACAA
Source organism: Tuberolachnus salignus (assembly GCA_956483605.1). Taxonomy (NCBI): domain Eukaryota; kingdom Metazoa; phylum Arthropoda; class Insecta; order Hemiptera; family Aphididae; genus Tuberolachnus; species Tuberolachnus salignus. The sequence goes on from OY101433.1 coordinate 14,512,052, forward strand.
CCCCCCCCCCGAACAATTATGCAAGTTTCAAAACACATTAGTTCTTCAGAAAACATCTGAACTCCAACTGTCTAAGTTCAAACAAACGGTTAAGACATTTACCCCGTGATTTAACCGTCGAACGTCGGTATGAACAAGAACGGTTTGGTGAAGACAAATTACATTAAATTTTACATTTTCCACCGTTATCGATATGTTTTTTTCGCGCAATCCCGGTTGACAAACGCTGATCGAAGAGGGATCGATCCGTCTGGATATTTGTGAATCGAACGAAAAACCGTGTCGTTCAAACGTCCGACGTTTGGGTAGACTATAACCGGACCGAGAGAGTGGTCGAGGGCCGCTTCAAATCGTAACCTTTCTTTTGTTTTTTTGCTTTTTTTTTGCTTTTTTTTACTTCTCGATCCGGCACTGACATGAAACATGTGTACGCTAGAGCGATTAGCATTACAATATAACGTTAAATCATATTTCGGGTTCCGGTGTTGTTTTCCGTTTTGTTGATGCGAGTGGGTCCTGTACGCGTACCCGCGCACACGGCGCGAACTGATGAGTCATAGAGGTCAGACGTTAACGGCAATCCGGCCGGCGGACGCGACGAACGACGACACGCGGCGAGCTGGTTAGGTTTTTTTTTTTTTTCTTATAAAAATCTCGCGTCCATCTCCGTGTTCATTCACAAAAACCTACTGAAACCGATGTGTTTTTTATTTTATTTTATTATTATTATTATTATTATTATTATTCTGTTGGTTTAACGCCAGAGATATTATATATTTACTGCGAAACCGCAGGAATACATATATGTATATACATATAATATACACACACGCGCGCGCGTTTTATTATGTACGCCTAACTTATACAAGTAGGTTTTTTTTTTTATAGATGTATAATTTTTCAATCGCAAACAGTTCCAGTCGTGAACATCTTGGACAATTGTATTAGATTTCGAATTCACGTATTATAATATAATACGCGTAATTTTAAACAAGCGTGACAATATATATATTGCACGGTTTGTGGAATGTTAGACATAGGTTCTATTACACATTTCTCGCTATGATAAATAAGTGTAATGCGTTAAAGAATGTTCGAAAGCCAATATAAATCTAAAATTTATTCCGAATCCTTGTTTTTTTTTTTTTTTTCGATTCTGAGCGTATCGAGGAATGTGTTGGTTTTACTGCAATGCAACGCGCGCGCGCGTGTGTGTGTGTTTTTTTTTTCGTCAGTCTGTGACTTTTCTACCAGAAATATTTTACCGATAATAAAAAGAATCTCGACGTCACAACCTAAGGTTTCTGGTGGCAAATTTTGTATACTTGATGTAATGAGAAGAGGTGATCATTTTTTTTCCCCTCGATATTCCTAGTAGTTTTCTTAATAATCGGGAAAAACCGATGGAAAAAAAAAATATTTCCACAACTACAGTTTGTGATATTTTCGAAATATGTTTTCTTTTTTCTTTTTGTTCTTTATGTAATTCTGTACGAAATAATTGTAGCATTCTGAAATTATCGCCGAATACTTACATTAGCACTTTACTATACGCAGTACAATGTTCAAACTATTCTGGCGTTTTCTGAGGTATTTATAGCTTTTTGAAATGTTCAGTATTTTTGTTTGTAGTATAGTTTTACGTTGATGAAATTGTTTTGCCTTCTCAATAATGATCAAAACTTTGTTACAAGGTTAACCATACGTTTTAATTACGGCCCTTAAGAAATATTTATAAAATCCGTAGTCGTGATATTACTTTTGTATATAAGCGTTTAAATTTAAAATGCAAATTTTGATGAAGATCGTACGAACCACAGTATTTTGAGTACTGTTTACAGATTTATTTGGATAAATTTTGTTCGGCTCTAAAGAAATGCCGAAAAAATCGAGACGAACAAACACGGTCAATTGTAATATATGTTGCTACATCTTTCGCAAAGATTAATACGAGGGTAGATGAAATCTTTTACGTATCGTTGACTAACTTTTGAAAAACTTACATAAAAATACACCAAAAGTATTATAAAATGTGCATTAACAACATCAAACAATTGTTTCCTAAGACATTTTGTTTCGTGCAAGTCGGCGTTTTCTCAATTTAAAATTAAAAACCATACACATTTCCGTTACACATTTTGTTGCACATTACTTTTTGAGACGTATTATTATTGTAATACGATTTTCGAATAAAGAATATCACTATGACAAATGCTGGTGTCATTATGGCGGTTTACAGGATTACTTGGACGACAATAATAATTATTACTGTAATATTATTGTGTACCGGCCTTGTTTAATAACGCGTTAAATCGGTCGAAATTTCAGAAAAAAACGCGTTTTCGCGAGTAAAATATAATAAACACACAGAACGGCAAAACAAACGTTTAGACGTATTGTATAGAAAGTCGCCACGGTATTATTTTGTTCGCTTGCGTACAATTGAAAAAAAAAATAAAACAGAATTAAAAAAATAAAGAAAAAAGAATCGTTTATTAGACCTGAATTTCCGTCTTTTTTTTTTTTTTAATGAACAATGATTTTGACACGGCGTTTGTTATACTGTACTTACACGCGTTAGGGCGTTCGAATTATTTTAACGTCATGAATTGATTCATATATTATATTATAATAACAGTAATATTAATTCGTTTGCGCGTCGTACACGATGGTTTAAAAATCGTCATTGACCGACTATGCGTGTGAACGAAACGGGAAAAAAAAAAAAAAATAATAATAATAAAACGGTTAGAGGAGGCGTTTGTAGGCGGTGGCGCACGTCGTACGAGTACTTGCTCGACGGAGCGGCCTACCTCGTAATGTTTTTTTTTCCTTTTTTTTTTTTTATTTTTTTTTCTACTACTCGACTTTGGGTTAAGACTTTTTAATACTAATCGATTTGTCATCGATATTAATGACCCGAGGACCGTCCGCTGCAGCACGTATGCCTATTGCCTATAGGTAGACATACCCGCCATACAGGCCACGACCCGGACGGTGAGCTTTCCCGCAGCTGGTGGTCATTCCTCGTGACTGCGTTTGTTTCGTTATATTGTTTTCGTTCGTCAACGGGTTTTTTTCTTTTTCTTTTCTCGGTTTTTTTTATCGTATTACAATTTACAATGTCCGTCCTACAGGTATACCATGACAGCCGTCGCCGTGATATTGTATACGCACGGGCCCGTAGATTGGAACCTGCAAGTCCGCAAGGTGGTTTTTTCTTAATTTTTTATAAGTTAGGTTAGGTACTTATACAATGTTTTATACGATCAAGTTACGGTATCCCCGCATAGTGCAACTCCGGACACGAATTACGAGTTACTCTAATTTTTGGTAACCGGTTACAATAGTTACGGGTTACATATATTCCGTCTAACTGGTTACAAGTCACTATGTTGCATGCAAATAATCATATATTCATATTAAACAAAAATAAAAAATTTTAAAAAAAATAGTTGTTTAAATTATACAAAATGTAAAACAAATAATTATTTAAACTAACCTAAGTCATATAGCAGTTATATAAGTTGTAGTGGGCGAGTTTTCCCTATTATTTTCCATATGGTTGACACCATTAGGGAGTATTATTTTTAATTCCCCGTGCCGAAGTCTGTAGACAACGGGGTGAAATAATTACCCGTTCATTCAAATTTTATCAGTTTTTAAAAGAAGTTTAAGGGGGGGTGTGAAAACTCGGTGGATATTCACTTAAAAATAGCCTAACTGCCAACTGCCTGTCTACATATTATAAATGATTTTATTGTACGGCGTTTCCTTTTCCTTTTCTTTTTTTTATCGTAATCCAGCGATTTCTCGGAGGGTTTTAAGCAAATTTTATTAATACTATTATTCAAATAGTGTAAACATTCTATTCCTTAAACGAGTATAAAATTTTGATTTTTCAATGGACACCGGCCCTTTGAACACAGATTCGAAAAATATTCTCTTGTATGGTGTATAGAATAATGGTACTATTTTGAAAGGATTTTAATAAATTTTACTCAAAGTCTTCTTAGATAATCGCCAATGGATTTTGGTGAAAAAAAAAAATCACACCGTATAATAATATAAATCATTGAAACTCGTGATTGGCGAGTGTTTTATAAAACAAGACGTACTAATATTTGATTTAATACAACTTCTATTTCGGTGTGTTTTTTTTTCAAACTAATTCACACTCGAATAATATTAATGTTCAGTTTTTCGATCGATTTTTTATATTTCACTCCAGATAATAAATAAAATTATGTAATATATATATATATATTTATTTTTCTTCAAAATTAACTTTTTATATACAAATGTATATTCGATAGGAAAGAAGAAAAAAGAAAAGTTCGACGGCATTCCAAGATAATAATTTAAAATGTCATATTTTTACCATCTCCGTTTTTTTGTAATATTTATTCTTCGTTAAACTTGTTTAATTTTATTTCGACCTTCCCACTTTTTTGTCGTTTGATATTTCAAAACTTTTTCAATTTGCTTTCTCTATGTGTCTTCGCATCTTAATGCGGAATTTATCAAACTGTATATTTGCCATTTTTACGGATATAGTAATGTATAATTTTCTCTCTGTAATTTGAAGACGGTTTTTTTTTTCTTTTCTTTTTTCTGTATGATTTCGAATATTATTAAAATGAATATTGGACGTGATGAGTAAATACCGGGTGTGTCTTATGTGTCCGTGTGTTTTTTAATACTATATTGAACGATATATTTTTGGAATTTCGATAAATATGTAAAAGTCGTTTTTCAAAGACAATATTTAAACTTTCAAACTGTACAAATAAAAATTACTCCAAAATCAATTTCGTTCAAATCAAAACTATTTCGCAATATTTGAAAACCGAACGATAAAATGGCTTATAAAAAAAAAAAAATAATCATGTGATCTATAATATATTGTATCGAAATTAAAATTGTATTCGTTCAATATAATACAAACATAAGATACATTCGGTATTCTTACACCGTGAACAAGAATTTGGATACTATTCGATGAATTTTTGCATTTATTTAATTATTATTATTTTTTTTATTAAGTATATTATTTTAATTATTCAAATGACTCTAGGAACACGTGTGAGTCATTGTGTAATCCCGTGGTTCTCATCCGGCGTGTCGCCAAAAAAATCGTTTTTGAAATTTGATTTGAATTTTTGTATAGTGCATATTTAAAATGTAAGATATTATTATGGCGTTATAATAAAACGATAGTAAAAACCACAGATAGAAAAAACAATAATTTTGATGATTGTTTCATTAATTACCGATATAAAACTAGTTTGGCAATAAACATGTCCTCGGTCAACATGGCGTTAAATACCAAAGATAACAAAAAAAAAAAATCCATCGACGAATTGAATAAATGCAATAAAAGTATAAAATTTAGCATAAAAATAACGAGTGAAAGAAAAATAAACAAGGTCATTGACAAATTAACGTGGTCAAATGTGTTACCATTTTTATGGATCTGATTTCAGAGTGTCGTTGTAAAAAAAGGTTACGAACCACTGGACAATGGGCAATAATTTCCAAGTCAATATATTATTATTTAGAAGGTTTTAAGAAAGAAAAAAAGATAATGCATCTCTGTATTATACATACGTACATACATAGGTACTTCGTCATAAAATAATTTTGAAATTTGTATTCGTATTCTTTTCGACTATATTTATTGAGCGATTCGATTAATCGTAACTTATCATCTCGACTATCGTGTTGTCGAGAAATATGTTTTTCTTATGGTAAATTATTTTTTTCCTACGCATTTATCGTGTCGTAATCAGTTTTTGTATATGTATACAGGTACCTTAGCTTGTTCTTGAAAATAGAATTGAATATTATTTATATTCTATTCATCCGACATTGTTCTTTATAGAAGTCTTGTTTTACAGTTCCCCATATAATATTTCTATAACTTATTTTTATTTCATTATAAACTTCGTCTTATCTATTTCGCAGATCGGCTATGGGTACACCCGAGTTATATAGAATATTATACTCTACAGGTATTTATTTTCAACATAACTAGACGGACGGTTTTTTATTTTTATTTTTAATTCTTGTTGGACGATGTCTTTTAGTGCGGGTACCTATACTACTTGTACTGTACAGAGTTCAACGTGATGACGTCATAAAATATTTCCCTACACGATGATATACGGTAATATATTATGCTTCGTTATCGTACCGAATATACCGTATTGTAAATATTTTTCAAAAGTATTTTCTATTTTAAATACAATTATAATTTATAAATTTTAAAATTGTTTTTCGGATTGTATATATATATATACATATATATATATATATATTGGCGCATCGCGTTACAAGTCGAATATTAAATGGATTTAAAATCGAAAGTATCTGTCCTTATATCTGCCGATGAGATAATATGTAGAAAAAAAAAGCGTTTGAAAGTGTTTATAAACACTTTTGAAAAATATACGAAATACTCTTAAATGGTATCTTTTACGAGTCCGTGTATTATTTGCCGGGCTTTAGCTTTTTGCCCGTTCCATAATTCCGTATTTTAAATCGATACTCGAGAGCTATAACGGTCCAAGTCCGCATTTAAGTAAAATGAGGTTTCGATTCTTTCTTAATCGAAATTTGGCACTGCAAATTTTTTTTTACCGTAACGGTCTGAGTCCTATCGGTGGTATTTTAGGAGTTTTAAGCAAAATATCCATTCGCGGATCGGGGAGAGATTTCAGCCCTGGAAAAAAAATAATCTTTGGCTCACGCACATACCCGCTACAATTTACCGAAAAACGATCATTATTATTATTTTAATAAAATTATTTGACACATGTGCGTAGAAAAAGCGCCATCGTATTACATAAATAACAATTTTTTTTTTTTTTTTGTTTCTCTCTCTAAATGTGTGAGCCCGGGGGTAAAGCAAATATTTATAAGCTATACAATAATGCTAAAGTTACTATTGTACGCTATTACAATATAAATTGTATTTATGTAATACAGAGTAGCAACAGATTGCACAATTCATACAGCGTGTGGCTTTTCAATACTTTTCCATTATTATAATAATCATCGTCTTCTGTTTCAACATGCGTATAAATTCGGTTCGTTTACGTTTTTTTTCATTTATTTATTTCGGACACAACGAGTGTCGGTGAATAATGCAAAATAATTAATATTTAAATTCGTTCGGTAATAGATATCGATTGCAATAGTTGTGTACCGAACCCGGATTGTATCGGTCCGGATCGTCCGGGAATACTACTTAACGAGATTTTACTTAAGAGGGAGGGTTTAAACATAAAATATAGAATTATTTTTGTTTTTTTTATTATTAACAAACGAAAGTATATACAATCTGTATTAATTTATATAATAGGTAATACCAGTTGTTTAAAGATTACAAGGCTGGACGACTTTATAGAAGGGGGTGTCCAATAACACTACATCACAATTCTAGACAATTAATTAGTATTTTTTTTTTTTTTAATTTTCAGGAGATCCCTAGGCCAATTACGCTTAAGACGGCGATCCGGAAGAGAGGTTGGATTGTAATGGTTGAACGTGTTTTTGTGAAAAATTCTATGGGAATCGGAAGGGAATGCGTAATGAATGTTATGGATTCGGAGGTCCGCGTGAAGGGTGTGATTGCTAACGACGTACCAGGAGCTGGGGGGGGGGGAGGAATTGGTTGCGAGGTGAAGGCAAATCGATCGGAAGTATTGAAATTAACGTAAAATATAGACATTATTTTTTCCGTTTTAAAATGACTACACGGCAAAAAGCGGACGGCGGCGCGGGTTATATAATATGTAAATACGATCGCGTTGGAAATGCCGTCGTCGGTACGCGGGTATTATACGGCCGGTCGGCGTACTCCTCGTTTATATATTATCCTAGATCGGTATTACTGTCGGTACGATACAATAAACGTACGGGGATCCGAATTAGTTTTGCTATTATTATTATTATTATTATTATTATTATTATGTGTTTGGTCGTGAGCGGAATGGCAATCGTTTGGTGTACGCGCGCGGGTATTATTGCGGCCGGTAACGACGACGGTAAAACCGCGGCGGGCAACTGGTTTTCTACGGGTTTGCCACGCACGTACGTATAATATCAAAATCGCGTCCGCAGGTCCCCCGGTCCCAGGGCGCGCACGCGCGCGAGCGTGTGTTTTTCACATATCGTTATAAAATGCGTACGTTTTATATAAACGAAAAAAAATACGCCGCGTTTCGACGTTTTGCGCCGCGTACTGCAAAGCGCACGGCGTTTAGCGGAGGAAATGATATTTCGCGACGGCGGCGGCGGTTAAATTATACTCGCGCCGGCCCCGTCTGTCTTATATTATAGGGAAATAATAAAAAAAAAAAAAAAAAATTATAATAATAATAATATTATAGGTGGAGATATATACAGGGCGGACGGACACGCGGCGAACGACCGCGCCTTTCGCCGCACAATAATAATTGACAGCCGGTCCCCGCCGGTACACCGTCGTCCGACTCGTTACGAATACGCGTAAACAATAGATATTATTCGGATTTTATTTTTTTTTTTTTTTTTTTAGTCCGTTTTTCACATCGTTTTAGAAATAATAATAAATAAATCCGCCACCGGGGCGGGTACCACCCGGCCGATCGTAAGATTGGAAACGTTACGTTCTCGCGGCTCGGGCGCATTATTATAGTGAAAGTCGCCGTTGACACCGTGCCAAATGGTTAGGCACCGCGCTCGCGGTTAATTGAACGAATTGCCGTATTCGGTTATCGTTTAATTGTATCTGCCCGCTGCTCCTCGCCGCGTTCCGCTCTTTATATTATTCTTTTACCTTACACGCCAACGTTGTCGCACAGAGTATATTACACCATCGCCGTTATACGTGCACGTGAATCGCACCTCCTCCTCCTCATCCACCGGTGCCACCGTGTGTTCGTGTACCGAGTACACGCGTAATGTTTTACGGCTGTACCGTCGTCGCAATCGTCGTCAAACGAAAACGACGAATTCTTCTGTTTCTTTTTTCTTTTCTTTTTTTTTTTTTTTTTTTTATTCTTCAAAAACCAACGGCAGTCCTCTGCGGGTGTTTTGTTTTGCGCACCGTCGATAATACGCTCTCCGCGTTCGCGAGTTCTTATGTAGGCCACCGATAACGCACCGCGCAACGTGTGGATAGAGGCATTCCGTTTGTGCCGGTGTGCGCAACGGCAATCCGTCGCTGACGAATCGCGGTCCCGTGGAAAGTCCGGTCGGCCAATCGGGAATATTTACGCGATTCCCTTCGACATTTTCCCAGTCGCCTGCGGTTTTAAACAGTTGCCAGCATTTTCACCGCGTCTAGGACGTGACTAGTACGAGTGTTCGGTGAACATTTCAAGTCTCCGCGATCGTTTCTAACCGGATTTACAACTACAAAAAAAACAATATCGAAAATAACACAAACCCAACGTACGTTTTTCTGGGTTTTTTTCACCCAATTATTAGGATAACCGCAAGGAAAAGCTCAAAAAAAATGACACCTCCCATTGCATTGACTAGGCAATATGTTCTACCAAAAACCATTCCAGAAATTATGATGGTCATAGTATTAGTTTTGACGGAAAAGTTATTTACGGACATACAAAAAAAAAACACACATCACAGGGAAATTCAATTTTAAAATCCAATCTGTTCCCAAATGAAGATCAGACAGCTTTGGATTTTAATACCCTGCAATTCGGCTCGTGTTACTATTAAGAACAATTCAATTTTGAGTTATACTCGTGGTGAAATCTCAACAAATTATTATAGACTCCGGAAAATGTGAGGTTACGGCAGTTTCATCGCATTCGGTTTTGTGTTTGCGATAAATACGAGCAATTTCGCGTTTGGTACTGCCCACACCTAAACCCGAAACGTGAGAGTTTATTGTTTTTTCCACGGGTATATGTCATTCGGTCGTGATAATAATGACCGATTATAGGTATGTAAAATAGCCTGGTCGACTGGACAAATTAACATTGGGAAAATCACAAATGTCTAGAATTGCAATTTTGCGCGTACGGTTGCAAAACGGATAGTAACAGCTGTCAGAAGAACGAAAAAAAAAAAACCGGCAAAATACTCAGCTGTGTTATCCCGAAATACCGTAATTTCGTATTACCCATAATAATATACACGGACAATTGTTTTCCCATTTCAAAATGTCACCTAGCCGACACACACGTGACATTTTCTATTTGTCCGCTCAATATCTACGCGACGCGGTTCTTCGACGATTTAGGCGTTCGTATATTGACTTCCCTTATCATATGTTTTTTTTTTTTTTTTTTTGTATTGTATTTTAACTCTACACTATCCGGCGCCAGATGTGGCGGATTTGTTTAGAACCAAAAACCCGATCGGTACGACAACAATACCGATAATATTGTACAGTGTTAAAACATTCGATAGCCGGTTGTGTCGGGTTGTGTGTGCACAGAATATTATACGATATTGACGCACATCGACGAAACGTCTTCCGCGTCACGTCATCCGGGACACACCTCGCCGGCCCGCGATGAACCACCTGTTATCAGCTACCATTTATCTAACGACGACGACGACGACGACGGGCCCCCCCACAACCGCCCGTCATGAATAATTTTCATTAAACACTGGCAGCAGCGCCCCGATCGACAGCCCGGATCATCTCGAGATAATAATAATAATATACGTAGGTACCTCCTATCCGGTTTTTTTTTTTTTTTAATTCTTTTTTTCCCCGTCTTAATTAATTCATAAACGTGACTTATCCGCTCGTGAGCGAACCGCCCTTTACGATTATTACTGCTGTCGCTGCTGCTCCTTTTGCTGTTGGGTACTATCGATACACTCGGTACAGTCGTGTGCCACCTTCGTATTATATTATCACAACAAACGGGGTCAATGACGACGATGTGCAGTTGTTTAATTAAAATTACGACGCCCGCCCGGTGTGCAACGACGACATCCCCGATAACCGGCCTACAGTACCGGGCACGTCGAAAGCAGTCGGACGGTTTATATTCTATTAGAAAACTGCCGTCGTCGGTAAAAAAAAAAAAAAAAAAAAAGAAAAAGGGGAGAAAAATAATAATAATAAAAAAATCAAAAATTGACGTTTCTACATACTTATAAATATTAGTGGACCAGACGATGAACAGGACGCCGGACCACAATATTGTCCTTTGAATGAAATATTTCTCATTCGGAAAACCTCGCCGATTTTCACCGGTATACCGTGCGGTCGGTACAAGAAGACAATAAAAGAAAGCTTTAACATTGAAACGGGTTTTGTTTATAGAGCATAATACAATTTGTCTAGATAAAGACAAAAAAAATATTTTTCATTAAATATTCAAATTATATTAAAAATTATCGACTTTCGTTGTTTTCAAATTTTTTTTTAAAAAAAGGATAATAAAATCGCTTCGTAAGCGATTATTTAGAGTATCGCGTAAAAATGTATTACAGAAATAGTTGTGTTTTTCTAATAATAGACAGTGAAACAACGCGTTTACATCCATTTCGTGTTGTCGTTGTTTAACATGTGTTTTGATTTAGGCAAAAAACAAATATACATTTCGTTAAATTTCAAAGAAGCCAGCCGTATTATGCGTACCTAAACGTTTCGTTAAATGGTTTTTAATAATAGTAATTATTGCGGTATTGTCGGTAAATTTATTTTTTTATTTTTTTTTTCTACAGATACAAAATTTCGAGTTTCCACACAACCGCGCGCCTCGTCTAAGTCCGCCTAGGAAATATTGCCCGGACGCTCCGAGAATCCCGTCGGTGTAATCATAAGTCGATTATAAAAATCGTTGTCGGCATTAAATTATCAACAGCGATTCCGACATTGCCGGTTTTATTCTCATAACGATTCCGACGACGAATATTCGTGTTCGGCGGCCGCGAATATATTTCTCGCGGGGACTCGTGAAAAAAAAAACAGAACGTTGTCGGCCGGCATGTAATTATAGTTACAACAATATTATATGACTATCGGATTTTTAAAGCGAAAATAATAATTTCGGTTGACTATGATTAATCAGCGGCGGTATTCTATACCGTAACGACGAATTTATATATATATCGGCAAATATACGAATTGTAAATTATATATTACGTCTCGAGTATTAAACGCGGATAGTTAATTCGTTTTTAATGAAACAATAATAAAATACGTGTTAAGTATTCGATCATTTAAGTTTTCTTCCGTTAAACTTTAAAAATAATTTCTTACTCGGGCCAAGTCGCCCGCGTGTGTCTTGCATTCGGGATGAAGTTAGTTTTCTTGTTTTTAGTCATTAGAACGCTATATAGTTTGCCGGCGTACATATATACGAGGGTGGTGTGTACACCTCTTTCTCGTTTCCGGCGAGTACGATTTTTACACGTGGAAATTATTATTATTTTCCTCGGGTGCTTTTTCTTTCGCCGGCCCGTAAGCCGCAGTTATTTGTTACGGGACTACAAATTCTAACGATAAAAATTATACGGAAATTCGCCGTCCCGGGGGCTATTGTATTACGGTAATCCGTAGTAACGAATAAAAAAAAAAAAAAACTCAAAAGGCATATATAAACGCATTGAAATGTCCCCACGTCTTGACCACGCGTCGGACTAATATCAATCGAAATATTTCATCGAAAATACTCAATTTAATCTACCCTGTCGGTATAGTTCGACTTTAAATTTGTATGTTCACTATCCTGTAAAAAAAAAAAAAAATATTTATTTCGCGTGTTTACGCGGTATATTTTTCAAGATTAACACGTCATCATCACTACGGGCAGCGGACTTGTAAGCTCTAAAAAAAACGTTAAATATACACGCACTTTGTTCGCTTAAAAACCCTATAATATGCATGAAAATTATTTTCTAGCGGTTTGATTTAAAATATATAAATAATTTTTTAATAAAATCGAATATTTTAAATATTAAATTATTGACGAACAACGATTGAAAAAAGCGCAATGAAATATTTCGCTATCGTTTATGGGATCGTAATCGTCCAATTGTCGGAAATTTTACGATATAAAAAAACGTGTTAACTATTTATAAATAAAATTAATAACCGGGAAATTGATCTAAAACGATCGTCAAGCGTTTTCAGGAAAAACATTCGCCCGCGAACAGCGAATTGTATGATAAAAATTTAAATTCAACGATGTTGTTCAACTATGTGTTATATTAATTGAAACAATCGTATTAATTATTTCTGAAAAAGTACAAAATGTAAGAAATATACCGTAAAAATAAAACTCAAAACGTGCAAAATTTCTATGGAAAATAATAGTAGAAATCTAGCGTTGTCTTAGCACAAAACGTATTTGTTTTATATTACTCTGCTATTTTTTTTTTTTTTTTTTTTTTGCCGATTGTGTAAAGCAAATATGCAAACGCTACACGAGTCCCTGGTGCCCTCTAGTCATCACTGTGTTTCCGACGTTTTTACAATATATTTTTGTTTATATAATACGCGCATTACGTTTATTGTCGGCTGGCCGTACACGTACCCGCCTACCAATAATGTTAACGGGCGTAAAATATTTGATTTTTTTTTTTTTTTTATTTCTGGTTTTCTAGAGTCGAAAGTTACACAGACGGAGATTGATTGACGAGATAGGTGAGTAGGGAACGGACGTGGTGTGGTGGTTTGCGTTTAACCGCGGACACACACTTTGTTCGGCCCGCGCGGGACGTACGCGAGACACGCAAGTCTTAGACGTTTTCGCTTTTGCACCGGGACGAACACGTGTAAAAAACGTACAAAACAAAACGGTGCCCCCGGCCGCCCCCCCCCCACACACTCCCGCGTTATTTCTCGCAATGTGTTTTCGGGATCGGACTTTTTACACGTCCGCCGCGATCGGTATTCACCGCGAGAATTCATCTATAATTATGCAGACTAACTATGCTGTTGTTTTCCAAACACCCGACCGCGATAACAGATGTAAATACAATTAGACAAGTTTATAAAACGTTCGTCTTGGTTTTTTTTTTTTTATTTAATTAGGTTTATTTTATTGTTTCAACATAAATATTTGTTTTTACAATTTTTTTTTTTTTATTTTTACATATTACTTAAAGATAAATACATACATAATTAGGTAGTCATAACAGAGCAGTAATATAATTTAAAAATTGTTTAATTTAGAAAATTTTACTTTAATTGAGTTGTTAGATTTAGGTCAATGTTCTGATGATACCGATGCTGAGGATGATGATGATGTTTCAGGAGGTAGCAGGACATCTTGTGGAAGACGTGCCTTTAGTCTGCGGTTTTTGGTTCTTTTCCCGATTTTGAAGTGAAGGGCTCCTTCTGTTGTGTTTAGTTTCGAATGAAATTCGTCTTGTTAGACGCGTATATTTTTTACTTTCCTATTCCGTATGTATGTATATATATATATATATATATATTTGCCGGTCGTTGTCGTTGTTATGGTATACAGTGTAATAATATATAACGGGATCTGCTGTATGTTTAGGCAAAAAAATCGTATTTCGTTAAATTTATATTAATAATCCCAATAGTGTTCCGCCGGCTATTGATCCGAAAATCAAGACGAATTAAATAAAATACCGAAAATGAATGTAATACACGGAGCCATGCGCGTTAGAATTTAGTTGTTTTTTTTTTTTTTACATTTGTCGGTTTAACTTTGGTTTAAATCCGGTGACCATACATGACGTAGCCGAAATTATTTCGTAAAAGTTTAAATATATATTTTCACGTGTCTCCTGTTTTTTTTTTAGTAATACGCCGACGTGTTGTCAACGTTATCGCATTATCTGGGTTACACAAATGACATAAAAATAACGATGTATTGATTTTTTTTTTTTTTTTTTTATAATTATTAATTATCATTATTATTATTAGTATTGAGTCATTTTGATTTTGGCGAATGAACTAGTTTTTTTACCCGGTTACTGCCACTGACAGTAGCCAAACGTAAGTGCGTACGTTTAACCAAATCCGTTCCGCCGGTTCCAGTGGTTTCGGTTAGTACGGCCGGAGTGCGTTTGTATTTATTTAATCTGTGACGCCCAATATTAATAAAAAAAAAAAAAAAAAAACTTCTTTTATGATATTGTGTTTACGTACGGGGAAATCCAGTCATATTATTACTGATGATGATGATGATGATGACGATGGTGATGATAATGACGATGGTGGTGACGACGACGACGACTTCACGAGGAATTCAATTATTTGTATAATTCATTATTTTTTTCTCGAGTACCCCCCCCCCACCCCCACACTAAAGGTGGAAATATTTATATTGTTATAATAAAAAAACGTATAAATATACATATATATATATATATATAGAGAGAGAGAGAGTGACAGAGAGGTGATTCATTTTAAAATACCTATTTGTATTACGATACACGAATTTGTCGAAGAACAAACAAAAATTACGAGCCATTTGGCCGGGACGTTCTTTACCAGTTTCCGAGTGAAAGTAGCGTTTCGAGTGGCTTCGGTCGCCGGCGTGTCTGCCTACGCAGACCCAGAGCAATAACCCAAACCTTGGACTCAGTACGCGCGGCGGCTGCTGTATACACAATACAGTTATTAACTCTATTGTACGGACGGTGTTTGCGGAGGGAGGGCAATTTTCGAAATATTTCCGTATACGAGAGTGCCATATTATATGTATTTTTTTTTTTTATATATATATATATATATATGTGTGCACACACTTAAATCTGTATTACGAGATTCTGTATATACGAGCAAATCTCAAATACTCGTTATTATAATACGCTCTCGCGGTGCGGTGGCCGTTTTATAAAACGTTTTCGAGGAGTGTTATTATTGCTCGTAATAATAATAAACGATAAGAAAAAAAAAAAAAAAAACAACAACAACAATATATACAGTAGTCACTCGATAATTCGGAAAACTCCATAAATCGAACTAAACCGGTCAAATAAAAAGGCGCGGACGACAGGTTAGGTTATTGTTTACAGAGTGGTCGTTATGTATCGATGCAGATATGAAAAAGGCAAATCGAAAAATATTGATGTTCGTTGACAACTGTACCGCCCACGTTAATAATTCCTCATATTGAAAATATAAAAATTCATTTCTTACCTCCCAACAACTACATCAACTCTCCAACCACTAGACCGGGGAATAATAAAAAAATTTTAAAACTTTATATCGGAAGGAAATTGTTCGAGAAGTTTTGGCCTGCATGGGTAATGTTCCATGTAAAATTTCTATACTTACTCCTATGGAAACGGTACACAAAGCATGGGGAAATATGTTAGTGCACAAACCATCGCGAATTGCTTCAGAACTTGTGGTTTTATTAAGGATGAACAGACAATTAGCGGAGGTATTTCTATTCAAGGTGAGGAGGTTCTGCCTAGCACACGGAACAAACTTGAAGTTACTGTACCATTTGAAGAATTTGTTCACTTCGTTGATAATGTCACAACTGCTGGTACTTTAACTGACGAGGAAATTATACAATGTACTATAGCCAATCAACACAATTCTGACGAAGGCGAGACGGAGGTTCCTGTCGTATCGTTGAAAGAAGCAAAATATTTTATGTCAGGATTGCGTAAATTTTTTGAGCAATCTGAAATGGACGAAAACAGATACAATTTTCAATGCTATCAGTAAGCTAGATAACGCTATGGACCAGATTGTGACCAACAATATAACACACAAAAAGATAACAGATTTCTTTAATATGTAAAATATAATAATATAATAAATGAATAAATATGTAATATGTACAATTTTTCATCTCTCTTTAATTCTTTTTTTCCCCTCGATTATTCGAATACACTCGGTAAATCGAAAACCTCTATAAATCGAGTTTTTAGCTCGGTCCCCTGAATTTCGAATTACCGAGTAACTACTCTATATATAGGACGTAAAACGAAATTTAATAAAATATCATAATGCGTGTGGAATATATCATACAATTGTGAAATATTAATTGTTGTCGCGGACAAGAACAAATTAATATTTATTATTTCACTAATTTACATTTCGACTAATATTATCGATAATGTTAGATTTAGTGTGACGACCATGCCTTTAGGTTATATATAGACTAAATACCCGTAAAATACCGCGTATAAAATCTTTCCGTTAAATTCGAATGACTTCTCTTAACGTTCGACAAGTATGTTATATTTTATTTTTATACGATTATAAACTGCATTTGGAACGCGCGTCGAATTGTATTTTTTATATATATATATATATTATTATTGCGTTGGTACGCAAAAAGGGAGAATCGGAAAATAAAATTGAAACTCTACAAAAATTATCCAACGTGGAATTACAGCGAGCGCTTCAATGTGCTACAATCCTAGAAAAGAAAAAATGCGATAATAAATGTTCAAATTAACGAAAACATTTAATTTGTATTTCCGTGTATAATATCGGGTAATATCGTCACCGTGTAATTAATTAAAACACTTATTGTTTAAAAAAAAAAAAAAAAAAATTTAAATATTTTGCGACATATTTTGTTACCTACCATATTTGTGACTTATTTGAAAATTAGCTGTTTTGGCGTTTTCAAACAATCGCGAATGTAATCCCGGGTGCCCGGTATAAGAAAAATAGAAAATTGAAATAATAAACGTACGGTCAATTCCCTATACTATAAAAATACAAATGCCGATAGAACAATAAGACGTGTGCAAGTATATTTTTGTTTCACCCGACAGCTAGCTGCCGGCATCACTTTACGGTACCCGCCGAATATTTTACGTTGAAATATTTACATACGACAAAAATAACACGCTCAAAGAATAAATAAAACGAAATGTGTCAATCGGTCTTCTACTTTCCGAGCCGCTGGGGAGTATTTCGGCATAATGTACGAATATTCCTACAAATATCATACAGGGTGATTGTTTTATTCATTACCTCGCACTAACTTTTTACTATTGGTTTGTTGCCCTTCCCTACTCTTCCGGTCTAAATTCGAAACTCGTGTTGCTCAGTGCCTAAAAATATCAAACATTTCGTACTTAATATACGGTAACCAAAAAGTCGTTCGACGGTAATATACCTAGTAAACTAGTCGTCATGATTCCCCCACAAACGTGAAAATGCCGAGCGCGCAACTGTTTCGGAGCATAAAATATTGCATACTTTCTCGAATTACTTTATTCGACATATTTTACCATATTAAATATTTTGAAACTCGTAAAAAAAAATTAAAAAAAAACAAATCTATTAAGAGGACGTAACGCCGGCGTTTGCCTTCCCTGTCCGTCCAACGGGCAGTTTAACAAAAACACCCGCTTAATTTTTGGTTTTGAAAATCACCTGTTATAAAACTAAAAGGGGACACTTCGATGTGTGTGTTTTTTTTTTTTAAAAAATTTAAATTTACTTTTTCCAAAAGTTACAGTCATTTAAAATATGTTGAAATTTAAGTTAGTTGGTTCAAAACGGTGAAATGAACGATATATGAACGTAGTAATAATAAAATATTGTTCTCTTTTAATTCCATAATAGGTGCTTTTACTCTAAAACCAAAACTAAGCGAATACCACTCAGTGTGCAAAGGCACGTTTTCCACGTCCTTTTGAAAAAAGTACGCTCCGCTACATGTTATTTTTAATATTTCTTTGTCTGGGTACCTTCGTAAGCTGGTGTCGGAATTCCGATCGAATAAAACTCCGATTTATTATGCGTGAAACCACGTCGGACGGGTCAGGGGGCAAAAAAAGTTTACGTTTCTTCCGTGATGGATTTTTGAGTTTCCGTTACCCACCGGAGAACTCAGTCCCGGTGGTGGCGGTATGTATGACCGAATGAAACGATCGCTGGAATGGGTGTGAAATTATGTTACCGTATCCATATTTCATGTTTCGCGGTCGTGTTAGTTTTTTTTTTTTTTTTTTTTTTTTTTATATATCTAAGCTAACAACGATAATAAAAATAATAAGAATTCAACACTGTATACAATTCGCTTCAAATGTCCAGAAAGACCTAATCAGACCTAATCGCGGTTCGGAGGTAAGGATAAAGATAACATAATAAATTTTTTATTATTTTTACTATTTGTGTGTTTTTTTTTTTTTTTTTTTACTATATATATTGAATAATTAAGTATAATTGTGCATTTTAACTAATTACTAAATTGTTGAACGGCACACATTATGGGAGTGTGGAGGGGGCACGTGATCCAGTAGCGTATTTACAACACCGGTGTTTTGATAAGAGATTTCGATTGATTTACAATTAATTCGATTTGTTTTTATTCGAACATATTGATATCTTATCAGTTGTCAACAAGTCGACTGTCATATATAACTTATTGAATCTTGGCTGATTTTCTTTTATGGCGATTTAAAATAACAAAAAAAGTCCCTGTAAGGTGAACCCCCAGCACCCCAGCATCAGACGGTGCAATAAAATCGTTTTTAATGAGAGCGGGAGGGAGGGAGTCAATACTTTAAATATTGCTTCTCTCTCTCTCTCTCTCTCTCTCTCTCTCTCTCTCTCTCTCTCTCTCTCTCTCTCACACACTCTCTCTTTCTCTCTCCTCTCTTTGTTTTTTCCCCATTTGTAAACTATTTACCATTATGTTGTGTGTTTTTCAATCGTTGTTTATTCTCATATCCTAATATCTACCGGTTTTATTGTGTAATTCATTGTACCTGTTATTATGTTTACTCGTAGTACAATAGGGCTCAGCCCGTACATTCGTAAAATGAAATAAAATATAGACGAAAAAAATCTGGTACATACGTACTGCGAATTACTATATCCAATATATTTATATTTAGGGGGGGACATGGTATTTGCCACTGCCCTTCCCCCCACGTGCAAATACGTCACTGGTGTGAACATTACGTAATTTCAACCGTTATTCGGACTGTGGTCAAGCTGTGTTAACTGTTTTACCGATTTCAGAAATAGATACCCCGAGTATTATTTTTTAAGAAACATATGATAACACACAATAAATTTAACGAGTTTTTTTCCAAAAAATTTCGGTCCGGGTGTGGACGCGTGTGCGGGGGGAATCGATATCGAGGAAAAGTCGCCGGGACCAGCCGATAATAAAATGTCGGCAGACACGGTAACGACAAGAGGGGCGAAAATGTCGACAGGAGTTTTGCGGAGCCGGGGAATAAAAAAATCGCGGACAACAAAACAAATAATCGCGTCGTTATAAAGTGTAAACGTGGGTGGCGGGTACGGTTTCTTGGCCGATTAAAATGAAAACTAACTCATTAACGGCTGACGATTTTGCGATTTTCGCGTAGTGCCGCAGCGACCGGTGACAGGGATGTGGAGTGGCCGGTCCGGAAATGGGAATTTTTCGTTTATTTCAAATTCGGGGGTAGTAGGAGGGATTGGCTAGATGAGATTTAGCGTAATATTAGGAGGCCGGGATCCGAATACCGAATTGTTATAATTTTCTATAATTCTATTGTTAAATTCGAATCGACAAATTTCAGGGGTCTCGACCGCTAAACCTCCTCCTAGTGATGCGGATACACGACTTTTAAACAACTCACGTGAATTCAGCGTGAGCGTACACGAGAGATCGGCGTGGTCACTTTTTCGGATTTCCGATTTTATATCCGTATAGAGTCGACGCTATTTTTTTAATTTTTTTTTTTTTTAAATTTCGCAATTGTTCACGCCGAAATTTGAAAACGTGGCAGAGGCGCGTTTCCGTGCACGCTTTACGCTAAATTTTTATCGAGACGTCAAAGCCGTCCATTTAAGACCGACGGACGAAAAGATCGGCGAGTTTTAGTCGAGACACGGAGTTTTGTCCGTTTCGAATTCCCGCGCAAGTCTCAGCCGCGGCCACCGTGTGCCGAGGAGTCGACGCCCGCTCGCCCGCGTCGCGGCCGTGGCCGTCGCCATCGTCGTCGTCGTCGTCGTATCGATGCCCGGAATATAATAAATTAATAAAAAAAAATCATAAATAATAATAATAATATTATCGACAGCGCTCGCGGGGGGGGGGGGTAAAGAAAAATGCATATATTATAAATCAAAGTCGACCGCAATGACACGCGGGTACCGGTATTATAATACTCGCGTATTTATAATATATTATAGTACCGCGCGAGTACAATAATATACGTACTCGCGACCCGCCTAAATCGGTCGCTCGGCCGTCGCCGTCGCCGTCGTGACCCCGCGGCCACGGGTGGACGCCGGGCGGGTACGGGCCCGCCGCCGCCGCCGCCGTCGTCGCGACATATTATCGTCGTGTTTCGCGTCGCGGCGGTATCCGTCCCGTCAGCCGCGGATCCGTCGGGCGTTTACGTTTTCGCCGCACAACGATGACGATAACGGTAATTTATGCGCGGCGAGCAACCGTACAGCCGGGCCGCCACCACGGCCTTACCGCGGCATAGGGCAAAACACAGTCCGTCCACCCCGAGGCCCGGGCGCTTACGAAAAATCCGTCGAGTGGATGCGATTGACAACAGTTTGCCGACTTGAAAAGATAATTTTACGGCAATCGTCTGTACAGCGTGCTACCGGCGTGTGTGTATACGATTTAGGATGATTGAGTTAAATAGATCGACGATAAATCATTTCAACAACAACAACAACAACAAAACGATTCTGATCGGAGCTCGGTGAACTTGGGTAGGAGTCGTGGTATATTTCCCCGGGCTGCCAATAGCCAAGGTAACCCGGAAATCGACAAAAATAAAAACCGACGACGTATTCTGTTTATTGGAATCTATCCGAATCTACCGGCCGTGATCAATTCAGAGCATTTTAACAAACCGAATAAAGCGATATCCGAAAGAAAAGAAAAATCCGCGCACCGTGTGCAAAACTAATAACTTCTCCGAAAAACCGAAATGTTTTAATATTCAACGGTGCGACGACCAGACAAAAGTTTCGAGAAAACGAGTAAACTCGAAACAGTAAAACTGCACGTGGAATATATATTGTCCGTACCGGAAATCAACATAGAACCTTTATAATATATATTTAAGACTATCTTATCGACATTCCGCGGTCGAGTCTATCATTAATATTTTTTATATTTTTTGTTTAAAAAAAAAAAGCTATATGATGGAGTCGATTTTTGTCCAATGGGTCGTAATTCCTATTGGCGTGGTGTTTTTTCTATTTTTTTTTTTTTCTACGGTTTTTATCGCATAGTTTTCGGTTCTTGGCGATGGCCAACTGCGCGTCCAGCAATATGCAACTAGAGGGAATATAGTGAATAATTGTAATCGCAGAATCTTGTTGCGTGCCCAACAAAATCCGACAGTGGTAATTTTAAAACCGCATTCGGACGCGGCCGACTTTTATTGAATAAATCGAGCTTCATTTCCACGTGAAATTGTTGTAAATTTAAGCCATTCGGGTGGCGGCTGGCGATCGGGAGAATTAATTGTTTTACCCGGCGCACGCTGTCGGTGTTAAATTCTATTTCTCGTCGCGTGTTTGCAGAAGAAGACTTGAACGCTTCTGGTGTGTTTCTCGTTGTTGTCTTCTTTTCGTATTTAGACTATGGACGGACATCGGGGGTTTACTCACGGGGGAGGGAGTGATGGTGCCATATCCCCCCCCCGTGACTTTTTTTAATTTTTTTTTTTTTTTGATGCTTATTCGGTTAGTAATATCAGTGTGACATCTGATGAAATTGTTGGACTAATTGTCCAAAACACCGAGAAAACTTGAAACAGTTTTGTAATCTCAACAAATCTTAGTATTTAAAATTAATCGTTTTATATTTTCTTTAATATGTATATTTTATAAAATTTTAGTTTTAAATTCGTTTACCTATATAGTACAGGGTGCGGCAGAGCCGACAAACGAGTTTTGATGGGCTATAAATAACGAACAGTAAAACTTAGAGAAAAGGTTTTTTTTTTATTTAAATCAGTATTCAATTCCATTTTTAAAAATTATTTTTTGAAAATTATATCTCTAAGATGGCGGCCGTCAGCATTGATACACTGTTGTAGACGATCTCCGAAGCTGTCATATGATTTTCGGCACATTTCGACTGGTATGGCCTCGACTTCCACATGGAGTGGTCTTTCACGGAGCTGCCATGGGTTATTTGTAGCCCAGTATCGAAAATTTTGTTTATTTACAGTTCCAGAAAGATGAAAATGGGCCGAATCGCTACAGGAAAAAGTTGATATCGGAGGAATTTGCAGAAGAATTTGCTGACAGAGATTTTTACGGTTGCCGTAGTCAGTAGCATTTAACTCTTGGACAAGCATTAATTTATAGGGATGGAATGATAGATCTTCGTGAAGAATTCTCCTCGAAGAACGGTCTGAGATTCCCAAAGCTACAGCGTGTTTCCGGGCTGAGCGTCTCGGTGACTGCTCAATTGACTCTCTAACCAACTGCACATTTTCGGGGGTTCTTACCGTTCTGGGTGGTGCTCCGTGTCCAAGTCTACTTAGGGTACTACTGCGGTGTCTTCCAAATGCCGTTTCCACAATTCGATAGTGTTAGCAGAACGAACAGATTCAGCACGCGGAATGCCGAAGTGTATACGAAAAACACTTTGTGTAGCCATCACAGAATGATTATTTTCGTAATACGCACGCACGTCGACACCACGATGTACACCTGTCCGGACCATGTTTACGAATAAAAACCGTACAATTCAAAATATACCACTTATTAAGGCCTGCTCTTATCTTATCACAGGCTAATGACCTCATTAAACTCGTCAGTCGGCTCTGCCGCACCCTGTATATGGTTTTACGTAAATTTTGATATAAAATTGTACCTAACCTACTCCTAAAATACGAATGTGTACGCATAGGCGGAAATCCTTTAAAATTTCTGGGGGTGGGAGAGCCAAAATTGTAGGACAAGAACTATTTTTGGGGCGGCTAATAAACAATTTGGGGGGGAAGACTTAGCCCCCCACCCCAAAACCCCATTCCATGTCCTCCTGTGTGTGAACACGAAGAAGTATATTATGTAAGTTTTAAAAAAAATTTAAAAAAGAATACAGTTCACATCCTTTCCCCCCGCCCAATAGGAAAAAGCTGAGCACGCCACCGGTGGACATTATATTGGAATTTATACGGTTAGTTTTTTTTTTTTTTTTTTTTTATTTATCTGCGTACTTACTTTTTCGAACGGACCTGGAAATCAACAAAGTTTGCAAGTACAGGCATACATCTATTGTACATAAAAACAAAACTAGAATGTTGAATAAAACCGAATTCTGGAAGAATAAAAAAACAAAAATACTAATTCATCGCCAAGATGGGGTCAGTGTCCAATGTCGTATATTATTACCGTGCATTATATTATTCTCCCGGCCATTATTCCTACATACAAATAGGGTACGTGTCTGTATAGCCGTTTTAGAAAACTTGAAAAAAAAAAAAAGAAAAAGAAATATTTAAATAAAAAATATATGCATTTCTGAATTATAAACAGTTTTTAAAATATAAATAAAATATCGTGTTTGTCTTCGACAATGGGTGTGTTTACCTGGGTTTTTATTTCTTTAGAGAAAAATAATAAAAAAAAAAAAAAAAAACCTGACAAGGAGAGAATGTGTACCTATATTGTAATGTATGTATATAACATGCCTACGAAATTTTACGTAAATCACTTTTTTTTCGGTTCTATTATTTATGACGATTTTTTTTTTTTTTTTTTATTAACATTATCATTATTATTATTATTATTATTATTATTTATTCGTACGAATAACACTTTGTCTAGTCACATATTTTAAACGACACACACCGGGAACGTTTAGAGAGGAATACATTTTCTATTTCGGTAGTCATCGATCAACGGTATAGATAATCGTAACAACAATAATAGTAATAATAATAATAATAATAATGTTGATTCATACAAATGACGGTTCGAAACGTTATTGATTCGAAAATAAATTATTCATGAAGCGCGTATAAAATGTGCCCGTTAATTTCGTGGTGTACCCGCGCAGTGCGATTCGTTCGTTTAGAAAACACGATATTATTATTATTTTTTTTTATTTTTTTATCGTATTATTATAACGCGCGAGCCTCGCGGAATTCCACGCCGCGTCTCCGGAGAATGGTTTTTTTTTTTTAATTTTTTTTTTTTTTTTTAGTAATATTCTACAGGCGTGTGCAATGGGTAGAGTAATACGTAGAAAAAAAAAAAAAAATAGTAAAACACGATAAAACTCGCATAACGGCGAGGTAAGTATTTTTATTTATTTATTTTTTTTTTTCTCTCTCTCTCTAACCGTCGACCTAAAATTCAAATTGGTCCCCGCGTACGGATAAAATATTTATAACGAACGCAATATAATAGAACGCTAAAATTTCGACCGGCTGCCCAGTACCACCTACCACCGGGTGTGTACAATTTATAACCGGACCATTAACGAAGAAACACTATATAATATTATAATCGTACGTTACGGGATACAAAAAAAAAAAAAAACGAAACGAGTAAAAAAGAAACGAAAAAGTCGAATTCGTACGCAGGAAACGTCTCTCGGCATTATATAATGTTCCACATACGTTGTGTTCTAATACGGAAATAACTCCGATTATCGTATACGATGCCCATTTACGTGTCGTGTTGGATTTGTGGGTGTGTGACTAACACGCGCGGTACGCAAACGGAATTTATTATATCCGCGGATTTCCCATTGGCGTTGCCCGCGCAACGGCGCCGGGCTACGCCACTGACGCCACTGCGCGCGCGTTCCCGCGGCACGGCCGCCAAAAATAATCGGCCGCGCGCGCCGTCCCTCAAAACGCCACTCGTTTGGACGCCCGGGTAACCGAACGGAACACATTTACGAATACCGATTTACGGTACCGGTAACGTCTAAAATTGTATATAAACATACGGTGTACAAGGCATGCCTAACGACACTTATTCTCTGCCTGCAATTCGTTTGATCCCTCGGCGTATTGTCTGCGCCGCGCGACTGTCGTGCCCGTAAACCCGACATGCCACATTCGGCCGCGTCGGCGGCCGCTTGTAGTGATAAAAATGGAAAAAAAAAAAAAATGCCAGGAACGGAACCAACCAACAGCCGTTATCGGTGCATTTTTGTGATCGGAAATAGAAACTATACAACAATGCGCAAAATGACGAAAACCCTGTCGTTGTTCGCGGGCCTAATCTAATCGAATGTAACCAATCGTAATGATCGTGTTCGGAACGTGTACAAAACACCCTAATCAATACACAGTGAAGAGCTTGTAGAAGAGCAGGACAACAGGCCCAAGACTACTTGTGCTACGTCGAACAACTTGGAGCACACCGTGACGGTCTGAACGCCAAAAAAAAAAACGGGCGCCACATCGCCGACATTTTTGAAAGAACCCATGTTTTAAATTAAGTATGTACATACAATTGTGACGTGTAACACAGTGCTATGTACGAAAATGAAATGTTTTAAAAAATTATTGTTACGTTTATTTACTTGGTTTTCGAGTGAACGCGATCCCATTTTTTTATGGCGTAATAAAATACGTAATTTTCGTCGAAAAAAAAAAACACTCGAGTAAAGAGTATTTTTTTTTTTTTTTCTCTAACAATTCCCAAATAATTTTTTCAGAAATAACTTGACATTTATGAAAACAACGACCAGATTTTTACAAAACGGAAATCGACCGGTCCGGTCCGGCGGCGGTACCGTATAATATTGGCGCGGTGTAGGGCTAACCATAATCGCCGATCGCCGCGTACATAAATTATAACGCTTAAATATATTATTATTATTATTATTACTATTACTACGGCCTTTATAATATTATATTGTACCGAAACCGCAGCCGGATGACGACGGAACCGCCCGAATAATAATACTAAAAAGACCCTTTGAACGATATCTGCCTGCGGTGCGTTAAACGATGTAATTGATGAGAAATTGGCGGCGGCGGTATATTATGCAAAAGGGCAAAATCGCTTTGCGCTTTTCACCCCGCGCCACTTACAAATACACCCTGTATACATATATATATATATATATATATGTATAAATTGTAAGGCGGCAGAGGGGACCGCGGAAACAAACGGAAGCAACAAGCCAATTAACGTCGGGCGTTTAAAAAGGAGGATCTTCATTAGCGATAAAAAAAAAAAAAAAACGCGGGACCGGCGAGTGAGAAAGAGAGAGGAGGTTAATATTATAATACGTATACAAGGCGAGAGCCGAGAGGGTAGGGCGGGGCGTGGTCGATTAAAAAAAAAAAAAAAACCGTCTTAAAAAAAAAAAAAATGAATACCGTGTATAATTACAGCGTATAAATTATTATTATTATTAATAAGAAATCGCCGTTTAAAGGGGGCACACTCTAGATAAAAAAAAAAAAATTAAATGGAAAAACGCCTCCCGATCGGTTTTTTTTTTTTTTTTGTTGTCTTCTTCTTCTTTCGTCGGTCTTCCGTTCGTCGGCCGTTTTCCCGGACCCTACCGCCCGTACGAATACGTATTTATACCCGCGTATTGTTTTAATTAATTATAACCCGACTTACCCGGCCTGTATAATTATGTTGTCGGGGAAATTGTTATACACACGACGGGACAATATCATTATCGGAAGAAGAAAACTGAAACTCTGTGGCGGCGGGGCCGGCGACAGAGGGAAAGAAAAAAAGAAAGAAAGAAAGAAAAAAAATAACGGCGTTAATGGATTCGTTACCGGGCGCGCGCAAATCGATTCAAAACGGTCTTGTCGCGTACGTGACCGGTTTCCCGAAACGCGGTCGCCACACGACCGATACAATACACGCGCGCGCGCGCTGTATACATACGTATACACCGTGTACTCTACTTTATAATAACACTAAACTAATAAATGCGGATAAACGACGACGACGACGACCGATCTAATTATTTTAGTGGCCAAGACGACCGGGCACCCGCGCCCACTCGAACGTTTGCGCCATTTTAACACGTGTGCAAACACGCGCGCCGGACCGCTCGCCCGCCGGACCGCTCGGCGGCACGGGCCGGTTACGCGCGTGTAAAATCCGGTGTACGTTCCGTCCGGACCCAAATACCGCGCCGAAAGCCATCGTCTGTGTGTGTGTCGTCCGTACTTGTACGTACGCGTCGTCTAATCGGGAAAAATATCCAGACTGTTAATGAAAATAAATAAAAAATGTATTAGATAACGACGTTATTATTACATTCAAACTCGTTCAGAATACGCTCCTTGTGGATCTCTACAAGTCCTCCGGCGTTCCTGCCGTTATTGAAAAAGGCCTCTTGCGAAAGTCATTTTTAGAAATCACTCGTAGCTGTTCCGTCGCGTTATCTCTTATTTCATCCACGCATGTCGAAAACGTTGGCGCCATTTTTCCTAGGTTTCACGGCGAATAGGGGTCTTGAGAAACAACTGGGATGTCGTGTTCGGCCGAAAACTGCTGCACAAAATAGGCCGATTGGCCTGGAATATTATCGTGATACAATTTCCAACTGCCCGACCCTTTAAACTCGGGTCTTGTTCTTCGTAAACGGCGAAGAACATCAATGCAGTACTTTTTTGTCATGGTTTGTCCTTATGGGAGCGTGCTCACGATGGACAATACCTCGGCAGTCGAAAAAAAACGCATTGCGGCTTGTTGACGGACGGACGGTGACGTTCATCACTTTCAACAGTTGTACTACTAGTAGATCGAAATGATCTAATATTCCCCTAAGAAGCCTTAGTATAGTACCTGTCTATACAAAATGTTTATAAAAACGTTTTAAACTGTTAAACTTAACATTATCCATAGTCGTCGCCCGGATAATGTTAACATTACGCGGTTAACGTCACACCCTCGCGGCGTATTCGGCGCGCCAAAGCTAGGTTTAATTTAGTACCTCAAAATTTCTCTTGACTATTCAGCGTTTTTTTTTTTTCCTCTCGCTAAATGTCAGCGTGTAAAAAAAAAATCGCATGTAAATTCGGAAAATCAAATGACTATCGTTGAAAAATTCAATTTAATTTAAATTAAAACTTTAACTCGTCGGTATCCGGTCGATTTTGGTTTTAGAGCCGTGATTAAATAGTCAAAAATGACTTACAAAAAAACCAATAAACCCGCCCCGCCCCGCCCCTCCCCGGTTTATCCGAATAGTGGTGTTAAAAATGCATAAAAATAAAAAATAAAAACGCGAGTTGTATTGCGCGCACGATATATAAGGGTCGACGATTTTGAAAACCTTCGAGAAACGCGCGTGTTTCGGTATTCCGTAGCTCTTGTCGAAAACCCGAATTTCAGGCCGAGGTCGCCGGACCGAAATATTTCGCGTTACATTTAAATGGGAACACGCCGTAAATACACCGGACGTCTATCACTGCAGTTTCTGCACCGAAATCGCCGCGGAACAAATAAAAAAAAAAAAACCAATTGGCTTAGTTTTTTTTTTTTTTTTTTGTCAACGCGCATCCGATGTACGTCCGTACTATTATAAGAAATAATCATCGTAAACGTTTTTCGGGAGTGCCCGCATAATAATAATAATAATAATAATAATACAGTTGGGCTATACACGTATATAAACTATACAATATTATAATAGTATTATGTCGGTCTTGCAAGTGTAGTAATACAAGTGATATATCCGGTGTTTTCCATTACGATTTCGTTTTTAAATTATAATCATATATACGTATTATAAATAAATAAATATAACATAATCACCGTCTCGGTATAATATAATATCTACCCACGGGGCAGGCCTACCTTTTTTTCTCTCTCTCTCTTTTTTTATCCTCCACACACACACACACACACACAGAAAGGTTAAAGAAACACATACGCCATTAGATTTATAAGCTCTAAAAGTTGACAGATATAATATATTTATTCGATTATGATTCGTATATATGAGGTATATTACGAGTCGTCGTGTAAAAAATACTCGAGGCGCGATGTAAATATATAATATTAATAAATATTATATTATGCGCCCGGTATAACGAACAAACATTGAAATTTACTATAATAGACGATTTAGCTGCGTTTGTAACGAATCGGGTATAATCAGTCATAATATGTATTACACGACATATAAAGAATTTAGTGACGTAATCTTTTCGTGACGTACACAGGTACAACCATAATATTACGTCGGGGGAAAAAAAAAAAAAATTATTGTTTATAATGTTTATTACGTCCAATACAATCCGAAAATTTATTATTATTTTTCAGTTTTTATCAGTAACATAAATACTTAAACGCAAACGGTGATACGCGAACCGATCGAGCGGATTTATCGTTTTCCATGCACTACTTCGTTCGTATTATACGGTCAGTCATGCAATCGTACATTTCTTAACGGATTCTATAGACTTGATAAAAAATTATAATAATAATAATATGAGTATTATTTTCCGTGGAAACGGAAGCAGTAGCGTATGTGCAGGGAAACTTCCTCGGAGAAAATGACTAAAAATCCATTACAGGAGAACCGCGGGAATGGGAATTTTTTTTCCACAAACAACGATCATTATTAATATTTTATAAACACGAACGAATACGTTGAACAGTTTTGCCGTGACGTCGATATATACATTTGTAACCGGCAGCCGAGTTCGGGACTTGTAACGTATAGAAACATTTTGCTTATGGTTTTTCGCTCGGCTTACAATCTATAACACAACGCTATGGGAGTTTATGTTTATTTCAAACACGAAATTTGAAAATAATTTTTCTAAAAAAAAAAAAGATTAATTTTGCTCCAGGTTTAGTGTTTTTTTTTTTTAAATAAAAAAGGTAAAACTCGCGACAATACATTTAGGCGGTGGCCGCCGACGAAAACCTACGTTAATTTTTTTCCTGTTTCCTAAAGAACTATAAAACTAAAATACCCGACACACATTGATTTGTGTCGTCTCCCGGTAGTTTTAGATCCTGAGCGTATTAACTATGATGTTTGTGTTTATTTTTTTTTTTTATATTTTTTATCCCGTCAATGAATAATTTTTCTACCGGATATCTTGGTCCGATTTTCAAGTGTACCACCTTTTCTGTTGGATCATTGACGGTGCATTGAGGAGGTCGTTATTTGAAATATCATTATACAGTTTTCCTCAATGATTGGGAAACTGTACGCCAATAACGTCTCTTAAATTATTGTTTCGTTCTTTCATTGTGTCGTAACCCGGTTGGAAATGACCGCGAAGACCGGACATATATTTACAGAACATTAACATTATCCCCGGGAAGGCGCGGTGGAACGTTCAAAATATTCTTACCGTACTCGAAAGCAGCACCGTAAGGTGCCGGAGCTCTTCGATTAGCATACGTAAATATGCGGCCACCGGTGGTACACGATACTACGGAAATTAAATAAAATAAATATTTATGCACGTCGTCGGTGCACATACGAATGGTCTGTTCAAAACTTACCAGGATTTTATATTTAACAATTACAAAAATGAAGTTACATATTGTTTAAAGATATCTCCTACAAAATACATAATCTCCTCCGGACGATATGCACTGATCCCGACGATCTTGCCATTTTTCAAAAGTTCTTTGGAACTGTTCCAAAGTTAAAGCTACGAGTTCTGTTGCCGCGTTCGCTTTAATTTCCTCTACATCTTGAGAAATCGTTGTCCTTTAAGCGCAGATTTTAGTCTTGGGAATAGACAGAAATCACATGGGGCCTGATCAGGAGAATAGGCAGAGTCCGCGAGACCACGGCAATTTTTTTATCAGCCAAAAATACACGAATCAACAGCGCTAAATGTGCCGGTGCATTGTCGAAGCGAACAATCGTGGAACGAATTTGGCAGCGCGACCCTTCTCATATGTACATTTTCCTGTAAAATGACACGACAAGACTCGATTGAGATTCGCTTTGTTAACTCACGAACGGTTAATCAGTGGCCATTTCGCATTTTTTTTCGCAAATTGTCGCCACACCATCGTTTCTAGACCACCGTCGACGGTCTTCCAGAACGTGGACCGTCTTTAGTTAACCGCCGACTCGAACCTAACCTAACGTCCTCGAAACGTTTAAAACACTCGAAAGTCAAGGAACTACCTAATGAACCATCCCCAAAAGCGGCTTTCGTTTTTACCAAGTTTCAAGCCAAACTTGATGCACACGCGTTGTTCGTTAATTCCGGACATGTCGAAAACGGCGAACGGCAAAAAACTGACTGGATTCAACCACGTATAATATTAAACTGAGATAAGATAGAGACTTGGGGTTTTGTTTAAAATATCCATTTGTTCGCGGGGAATACGTCTATTTGCAATTTGAAAACGTGCGTATCGTGTGTAGATTAGCCGTAATTGTCCCGGTACTTTTTGAACACGTTTCGGCGGAATGCAAGTGAAACTAAACGCGGTCGTTAAGACAAAGGGACGGCAAAAAAAAATACGCGCCGGCCGAGAATTACTACTCGGAGGCTCTGCCGCGACCGCGGTCCCGAGTGCCGGTACGCGGGTCTTTGCGGGTCGTATGCCCGGAACGGCCACCGGCCACCGGCGACAGCGACGGCGACGGCGGCGGGTCGGCCGATCCGCGTGCCGGTTCGTCACGTCATATTAAATTTTTTTATTTTTTTTTATTTATTTTTTTTTTTTATTATTATTTTTATCGGCGGCGCCAGATGGCGTACGTATACGCTCGGCGGCGGCGGCGGCGGCTGTGCGGAGATCGCGTGCCAAGATCATTAAGTTAATACGCGATAACAATACGACCGGACCCGGGTGTGTTCCTTCTTATTATTATACTATTATTATTATTATTATTATTTTTTATTATTTTTATATATTTTTTTTTTTTTCCGAATCCGTTTAACAGAGCGGTATTATCACGAAAAACACACATAAAATATCGTAACTGCTCGCGAGCGCGCGCGCACTCGCCGTACAGTTGTCTTTCTTCTTTGCTCTTTTTTTTTTTTTTTTTTGTTTTTCTTCTTCATTCGCGTGTATAATAATAGTTGTAATTGTGTGCCGAGACACCGTTTAGTCGTACCCTGTATATATATATATATATATATATATATATATATATATATATATATATATATATATATATATATATATATAAGTATAATATTATTATTATTATCCGTCCGGTCGATACGTATACGCGCGAGAGTAACGCCGTATATTTATTACGGACCCGTAATAATACTAAATACGTATAGGTTTTTTTTTTTTTTTTTTTTATGAACAATATTCGTGTGCCTCTCGTCGTACTGTACGCTCAAAATGGTTTTTTTTTTTTTTTCCTCAGACGGCGCACATTAATATTATGAGGGCACGCGTAATTTTATGTACATAATAATAATATTTTTTTTTTTTCTTCTTTCGGGAGGGGAAAAACAACGAAAACGTACTACTACTTAACTATACGACGTCAAACCCAATCCGTAAAACGATATATACTAGTATATATATATATATATGTGTGTGTGTGTGTGTGTATAATATTAATATTACGATGATGAAATTGTTTCGAACACGTGATTAATGGTCGTCGGTGTACGCGACGACGATCGGGAGACACCGTTGCGGAGATAGACAAGCGGAGCCCGAAGAGTTTGTGCAGAGGACCCCGGACGCGCATCGGTCGGTCGAGCGATGATGATGATGATTATTATTATTATTATTATTATTATTATCGCCGTCGTCGTCGTCGGCCGGGAAGAATGCGAACATTTTATTTTATTTCACTTTATCGTATTTATCGTACAATATAGGCGGGTGTAGACGTTTATGCGCGTGTAACGGCGAAATCGGACGGGCCGGACTCGATCGAGTCAAAATAAACTGGTCGAGTTAAAATGTTAAAATGCCAACGGAATATCGTTATTTAACTTGAATACGCCTCGGTTAACAATAATCGACATTCACTAGGTGTCTAATACTCAACAGTTGCACTATTATTTACCTTTTTTTTTTTTTTTTAATATTATATTGTAATAACATTATCGTTAATTTTATTTTTTTTTTTTTTATCTATTTAAAAAAATATTTACAATCTATGCTACGAGGCATAATAAGCAAATTAGAAAATAATAGAACATAACAACGATATACACGAGGAGGGAGGCCATCCGGTTCTAATAGAACCGTTCAATGAATCTCGAGACCGTTTTCTCTTAAGACGCCGTGTGGGATATCCAGGAAGTGAGTTGGATGCGAGTTCAGCAATTAGAGGGTTAGAGTGAATCCGTAATTTAGAGTGGAATTTTTTTTAATACTTTATGGCTAACCGGTTTACTTTAATATCGTTTTGAAGTGTAAAATTGGAAACGTACCATGGTGCAAAAGAGATAAATCGGAGAGTGATGGATTGGACGGTTAGCCAGGGTACGTATTTGAGATAGTTTTGCACGACCATAAACTCAAATAGGTTTTAATAGGTATTTGTAGATTGTAATTTTTGTATGAAAAGCTAATTTTGATTTCAGAATTGCGCGAAGTAAATTAAGTCGGCTATTGAGGATTTTTCCTTTAGATTGATGCGAGGACTCCATGCCAAGCTTTTATCAAGTATGACACCGAGATATTTAACTTCTGAGGATATTGGGATTGGAATTTTTTGAAAGTATAGATTTTTTTTTTAGCGTAAACATCCGTATATTGATTTATCTTAATTCTCCAATTGGATGACCGGTAATCATTTAAATTTAAATGTGTTAGTTGAAAATTCACGGTACAATTCTACAGGGTCATTGCCAGGTGAAAGAATTGCAGTGTCATCTGCATAGATGGCCATAATAGTATTTCAGGTTTTCGGAATGTCAGCCGTATTAACATCGTTAATTCAAACGAAACTAATAGAAATTCGAATACGGAATGCACGAGTCGCGGTACTTAACAACGGCCGATTAAATATTGAATTTCGAAAAAAAAAAAAAAAAAACCTCGATGCCTTGGATTGTAATTGGACGTGAGTAAAAAATTAACCGTACAAATTTGAGTTAATACAATGAAAACTTAAACCAGTTAGGTTAGTAAGTTCATTAAACAAATTGGCAGGGATGTCGTAAATTTTATCATTTTTATGAACGTCTCGTCCGACGAATCCGATTGTCATCGATTCCGGTGGGAAATTATGTCGTTCCACTGTTTTAGGGTGATTTTCGATTGTGGTGGTGGTATTTACAATTATTTTGATCAGATATTTTCATTCAATAATATCATCATAATATCATTCAAGGTTTAGTTTATAATTTTAATAGTCCTCAAGTGGTGTGGGCCTAAGAATGGGTTTTAACGTGCCCCCCCCGCATGTATCTCGAATATCGGTCGCTGCTGTTGCTGTGGATATTACGAGGACAGGTCTGAATATTCGGACATTCCATCAACGGATATAAATAATAATAATAAAAAATAAAAATAAAAAACACGATATATATTTTTTTTTCTCTATATAATCTAATGAGCGCCCCGCCGCGTACCGAACAGACGTCGTATTGTAAATCGCGTCGCTAGTCTAATATTATATTATAAACCGGTAGTTTTTTTTTTTAATTTTTTTTTTTTTACATTTTTTAAGGTGTCCGTACGATGTTGTATAACACGCATTCGATCGATTATAATTCATTAAATTCAATATAATATAATATTATAATACCCGTATTATATTTATTTGCATACTCGCCAATATAGAAGTAAGCATAAATCAAAAATCCGTTTATCCCGACGATTAGGTGTGTACAGGGTGAGGTTTTTTTTTTTATTTCTCGTTGTTTCTTTGTCCGGCGATTATTTTACGAGAATTCCTAGTACTACCCGCGGATTCGCTTACAGTATGCGCTGTAACAGTTTGTATAAAACATTTAGACACGATGACGAGTCATCGTGAAGGATTATCGTTTGAAATCCAATACGAAATGTACTATTACGGTTGCGGGTCGACAGTCGGTATAGACCAAGGGCGGAACGAGTAAAATAAAAGAAAAATATGTTAAACAAATGTGTAGTTTAAACGAGTTCTATAACCGGATAAAATCGCCGGACGACGACGAACAAAATAAAAAAAAAATCACCCTGTATATAGAATATTATCCATATCGTTAATATTATTGTATTGTACGAGTGGGCATATCAAACGTTACAATATTTTTATGGGGAAAACAAAAAAAAAAAAAAAAAACAATTGGCCGTTTCCGTATGATAATATTTCCCAAGTCATTGCGTGAAAATAATTTCTTTTGTACGTCTACTACTTATTTTATTATTTTTTTTTTTTTCAATTTATCATTTCATGTAAAAACGCGTACCTATATATAGTTCTTTGTTCGTTCGCTGCGCTAAGCGCGTATAATACCAAAGCCCTGAATTCGTGTAATTGAAATTTAACCGTTATAATATTAGCCGGGTATATACCGTACGTTGTTATAATATACGCTCAACAATAAATAAATAAATATACCCGCAACAATACGCCATTAAATAATTTTACACATTTATTTTTTATTATTTTTTTTTTTTTTAAGTGGAAACTAACACAACACGCCGGTTTAAATAGCATTAAACATCGTTTACAAACTGTGTACAGTACACACACGCCGTATAGTGTTTATTTTATAACGTTTTCTATTGGACAAAATCAATCGATTAAAATCATTCCCTTTGCGCGGGTATCGGAGAGAGGAATATACGCAGACGTATATTTCAACGAGGAGAATATTTGTATTAGTCATGATAACTATTCGCGTAACGATACGACGGTATAATTTAATTATTATGCCGGCGCAGTGGCCCTACACACGTTAGGAATTTCCGTTATCCGGCGGATGATAGAAATGCGAGTTTATAATTATATTAAACGAACGGAGGCCCTATGCCGGAATTCGTCTTTAACTCCTAGATACTGACGCCCCCTCCCCCCCCCCGGGTGTCTAAATGAAATCGAGATAGTCAGTTCTTATATTATACTTAGTTTAAAAATAAAAATAAAAAAAACCATACGAAATGTTCGTTATTTTGGTTGCATACGAATTGCGTCCCAAAAAAAAAAAAAAAAATGAAAATATACGTCGTGACAACCGAATTGCATCCGCGGTATTCCCGCGGCTGTTCCGAGTCGAAACTCGGCAATAATAATCGTTATTCTATTTCTATATGTTTGGCAATCTAACAGATAAACGAAGAGAGGACATAAATATTTACAGTCATATTGTGACTCGGTTCGAAACAAAACATACATCGTGCAAGTCTCGCGTTCGGTTGAAAATTATCGTACCGAAAATTTACTCGTTTTATATAATCGAAAAAAAAAAGAAAAAAAAAGAAGAAGATGAATTTCACACAGACACGACGTAATATTCGTTAATTAAATAATTTTTAATACCTAACATACATGGTTTTAACCGCGCCGTTTGTATAAATGACACTCCTCGGTCTATTGTGTTAACGGAGACACAATTCGGATGTGTCGTAAGAAACCTAACCACGAACGCAACAAGGACAAAAAATATATTTTTTGGACGCCATTTAAATGCGCCTATTCGATTATATATATATATATATTTTATTTTTCGTCATAAAACGTCGATTACTATTACGGTTACCCGGCAAAAAAGGTTGAAAAGGCGGTGGTGCAGGGACCTACTAGTCTAGACCAATCTAATACCCTTTGTTCTTCTTCCGAAATCTACTTTTTGTTATTCTTATTTATCTTTCCTAGTCTAATACTTCCTAACATTTTTTTTTTTTGTTTTGTTTTTTAACTGTACAAGTGCCTTCAGTGGAAGGTATCTTTCTTCACGCCATAAATATCAAATTCATCAATTTCACTTATTGTTCAAATGATGTAACAGATTGTGGAAATAAAAACTAAGTAATAAAAAAAAAAAACTATTACTATAGCTGTAAGCTGTTATGTTATTAAAGATTTGACAAACAATCGTCCGAGTGATAAATATTTTTCCCATACATACACCAGCTATGCAAATTAATTCACAATTTGCGTATAAGATAATAGCCTATACATAACATGAGTTTATTCGAGTAAGAAGCCACCCATTAATGACACATAGCATGGCATAAATATTATTTATTGAGATATTTTTATTTTAAATGGTCACGACACCAGTTCCTTTTTGAGTCTGCGTTGTGGATTTCCAGGAAGTGTGAAGGTATGCAACTCCCTAAGTAGTGGGTTGGGGTGATTTTCTAGTTTGACAAAAAACCGTTTGTAAAATAATTCCGTTCCCCGCTGTAACAGGATTGAAACCTAGGTCTTCGTGGAGAGTCAAATTAGAAACAAAGAAGGGAGCGTTAGTGATTTTTCTTAAAGTAATATTCCGAAAGACTTGAATTTTATTTAAATTAGATTTTTTTTTTTTTTTTTGCCGCTCCCCAGAGTTGTATTCCATATGTCCATATAGGCTTTAGGAGAGTTTTTTATATCAATATTTTGGTTTTTAAACTAGTATATTTCTTTTTTGATAATAACGTTTTTAATGATTCTAGATCGAGCGTTAAGGATCAATCTTTTAGTTTTTATATGTTTGTTCCCGATTAATTTTTGGTCAAGAATTAAACCTAAATATTTAACGGCACCGATAGGTATATTATTGACCGAAACATTTGGGCAAAGACCGTGTCTAAGGGTAAAAGTTGTATGGGCAGATTTACTGTGATTAATTTAAACGCGTAATTTTTCATGCCATTCGGATTGCGGATTTAGATGAGATTGTAAATTAGCAGAGGCTATGAAATTGGATCGTTATGAATTGAAAAAATTATTTATCATCGGCGTAGTCCGCAATTGTGGTATTTGGAGTTGTGGGGCTGATCAGAGGCGTACACGTTAAAGTGTAAGGATGAATTCCCCAAAATTAAAAAAAAAAAAAATACCAAAAGACCGATATAATTTGATTATGTAGTCGTATTCGAATATTTTTCGGAAAATATTAATATTAAAATATAATACAGCGTCAACGTATAGACGTATTATACGTATAGTAAAAGTTAAAATGTCAAATGTTTAGTTGTACACGACGACAAAGCGTAGTCGTACGATAATGACGACGTATTGTACACGTTTATCGCAATTTCGCAGTCGGAAAGTGATAATACATAAAGCAAAAAAAAAAAAAAAAAAATAATGTCCCGATTTCCGATTTACGTCTACGAGTATACTGTCGGTGCTAAGCCGAAACCGCGTATCTCCAACCTCAACCGTAATGGTTTCTAGAAGTTAGTTAATAAGCCTAACCGAAAACCGTGGAAAATAGAGAGAGATTTACCATATAATATACTTCCGTAATTGCATGGCAGAAACGCAGTACCGGTCGAGTGAGAAGCGAATTAATGTCGAGTGACACACGGAGATAATGGCTAAATAAAAAAATAAAAAACACGTCAGAAAGAAATTTGTTGGTATGATTAGCATAATTTGCGTTTTCCCAACAATTTACATTTGCCGCGTAAGGTGGAAAAGTGATAGTTACCAAAAAAATGTTTAAAAAGGGCGCACTTTACACGGCGGGTGTCGGAATTGGCGAGAGCACTTCGATAGTTTTATAGATTACTCTCGTTGGATGTATTGAACTTTAAAGAAACGATAAATCACTTCTTTTAATAAAACGATTCTGAGCAGAGTTTCAGTGTAATATATAGGACAATAATTTTGTCAATTTCATATAGAGTATGTTTACACTGAGTGTAGTAAACGATGAAATTGTGAAAAATGTGATATTATTTATTTTAATTTATTATGACGTACAATTTCGACATTGTTGAACGGCTATAAAAAAAAAAAAAAAAAAAAAAAATCGTAACTACCAATTTTGGAGAATAAACATATTTAGAATAAAGTAAATAAACCTTATAAAAAAAAAAATGTTCCCGTCTCAAAATACAACATTTTCCACTTTAAGACTTTAAACCTTGAAAAAATCAAAATTTTTGAAAATTTGTTCACGTCATTATATTACAATTGTTCATTTTATATGAAAATTTCCGGTCTCCAGAGCAATTATTTTCGGAACTACAAAGAAATAATAAAATTCGTGTTTGACGAAATCGCGTTTTTTCGTCATTTGTTGGTAGTTTTTTAAAAAAAAAAACTCTATAAGTATATCGGAAAAATACCTTTTGAAAGTACCGACCAGACGAAATTGTGCTACTGGAGACAGTATAGGAATGTATTGACCGGATAATGTCTTCTGGTAGAAAATGCGTTAACAGAAAAATAAACGAATAAACATATCACTGTAAAACCACGAGACCACTCGGTCCGCTCAGAATCTCAAATAACAATTAACAACACATTATTATGAAACCAAAAGCATATCGTGATGAAATTATTTCCTCTCGTCCACCGGTCAGAATTAAGAGGATTCAAAACGCGTCGCTGTTTCTCATATATTCCTCGCCACGTGATTACGTAATTACGGCACAGCCATTTTAGAGCACGCGGGGGCGTCGTACAAGTATAACGATCGTTAATATGGAAACAATGATTTAATATCGAGTCTCTCATCTGTTTGCGATCGAATACAGGGATCTCGCGCGTTCCACACGGAAACGAATATTCGAAATACTATACGGTACAGCGGTTCCCAAACTGTGCGGTTAAGCCGAATAAAATTTGTACACGGACCGTAAGACATTTAGGGTTTTAGAACCGCGTAAAAAATACGAAAATAGAAACAAACCGGTACGTTAATATACACCGTTTGTGACTTTGAATTTGCGCAATGCCGGATTTTCTGTAGCTATCCAGTAACCGTATCCAAATCCAAATATCGGTACAAACTCGACGTGGAAAAAACAAACGGGTGTGGCCAGTGGCTTTGAAGTTTTCGATACGCGAATACGCGCCAAAACAATCACTTTTGACCTACGTTATTTGCAATTGTTCGTCGGTTGAAGGCGTGGTCAATTTTTTCTATTTTTAAGGAGGCATAATATACATTAAAAAAAAAAAAAAAAATGTTTGGGGACCGCTGGCTATTGCGTATAAATCAGATGCCGGACCGAGAAGTAAAACACAGGCCCTAGTTATAATTTAAAGCGGCCCAACTCTCAATTAAGTAATTTTTTTCCTTAAAGCGTTTGAAATTTGAACGACGGGGTTTTTTTTTTTTTATTACTAAATTTACAAACCCAGAATTAATAGAATGGGGTATTTAGATCATATTATCGACCACGTTTATTGTGACAAACGACGTTTAAGATCATGATAAAGATTTATGATAATATATTTCATATTTATTCTGTATTTACTATATCATAATACACGGTATCATTGTTTTACTGAAATATATATTATAAAAGTGTTTCCGTCGGCCAAAAAAATATAAAATTTATCGCTGCCCACCAAGTTTTGTTAAGCAACTCCAGTGGCTCTGAGTACAATAAGTGCGTCCATCAGCCTGCACGATAAATGTAACAACACCCGATATAATTCACCCGTTTCATAGAGTTACCTTCGGTATTGTTATAGTACTGACGATAAACGTTGATTATAAATTTTTAATTGAAGTACAATTTCCATATATTTAGAAACCCTGAGGTATAATCGACCGATTGGATTGGCCTGTCGGGAAATCGGGAATTTTTCCGATGGGACGGTCTTCGTGTGGGCTGCGCGTATAATACCATACGAATTATAAAATATACATAAATTGTATTCTTATGGATATTAAATCCAGTCGAACAATTAAAATAAAAAGTAAAATCGATTCGTGGTGAACTGATTAAGTGGGTATTTAATCGTTTCGATATTTAATTAAAACGTATTAAACGGGCACGAGAATAATTAATAACGTTAAAACCGTCGACTAAACCTCGTCTCTGGATTTCTTCGTGTGTTAAAAAAACAAAATTGATACATTTTTAATATATTATTTTCGTTCAACATATAATTGTGGGGGGTTGGGGTGGAAGAGGTGGCTAAAACTCCCAGTTTTAAAATTGGAATCCCCTTTTAGTTTGGGCTAATACAACGTTCAAACTATGAATTATCTGTTGATAATTACCCGTACAGAATATCGTACAAATACGATTTGTAGATCATTCGGTGGAAATTCGAACGTGTATTGATTCGGTCGATAGCCCCCCTCTCCCCCCAAACGTTTTACTAACACAAATAGATGATCGTTAACACCGAAAAATTTTGCTCTGGTTGCGTCCACGA
Organism: Tuberolachnus salignus; assembly: GCA_956483605.1. Classification (NCBI taxonomy): domain Eukaryota; kingdom Metazoa; phylum Arthropoda; class Insecta; order Hemiptera; family Aphididae; genus Tuberolachnus; species Tuberolachnus salignus. Next base: position 14,554,105 of record OY101433.1, read on the forward strand.
TTTTAGTTCGCGGGGGCCGATTTGATCGGTAATACTATCCGGGCCGGAAAAAAAAAAAATCGTCAGTCCGCCCCTGGGTAATACCTGACGTCAATAAATATACAACAACCGCCCATTAATAAAAACGATGAAATGGTATAAAAAAAAAAAAAAAAAAAAAACCGACACGCACTCTTTCGTATTGTATTATTTATATTATTATCATTATTATTATTATTATCCAATGACAAAAAATAAAACATAATATAATCTTAATTAATTACCCGCTCGAAATAAGTTATATATACCCGCCTACACATTTTATGCTAATATATATATATATATATTCCTTACTATGATTTTCATGATTCACTATTACACAACTTGATTTATCATCGTATATTTTTTATTTACGATTCTATATCGGATCAGGGTATGACGTACGTGTCTGGCTGTTATAAATTTAACGCCAAACTCGTATAATCGTCGATATAATTTAAATAAAATCGTACACGAGAACAAAAAATATGTTTTTATCGACTTATTTTGTAATAACCGCATTAAAAACTATATTAACCCGTTGTTTTTCTTTTTTTTTTTTTTCTACTTCTCAAAGTCGACTATAAAACATTATTAAGTATTACACCGCGTATGTCGATATTAAATTTTTTTTGAAAATAAGATTATCAAACGAGTCTGATACCGATTTACGATTATTAAACAACTGGTTTTGTTGCGAATTCGAACCCAAACCTTCTTCCTACGCTGTTCAAATCAATTGGAGGCTTGTTTGATGTGTAATAATTGGTCCATATCACCGTGTAAATACGGTGTGTCCACTTCGGGGTATCGCAAAAAACGCGTTTTTGTAATTTAGACGATGTTTGGTTTTCTTGAGAAATTGTCTGCGCATAGAGAGTAACAAAATTATATAATAAAAAAAAAGAAAAAAAAATTAATATTTTTAAATTAACTCGTTGCGGAAAACGAACCAGCCGAGTATACATATATATATATATATAAAATAAAAAAAAATCCGGTACATTTGAAAACATTAGTAATGCCGATACGCTTTTAGTAGGTACAAATGCGTCGGTTTATTATAACTAGACCAGTTTTTATGACCTTATATATATATTATTATTATTATTATTTTTTTTTTCTTTTCGAACAGAATTCCCAATTGGCACTACTCCGTTTATCGATCCGTTGGGTGATCGGTAGGTGTAATGTATAGGAAAGCAGTGTTGCGGTCAGCCCGTGGGAAACTAAGGTCCGTGAACCAAAATTATATTATATTGGTGGAGGGGTAGCGAAGTAATACGGCGCGGGCAAAGAGTAATAATAACAATAATAATATTATAATATAATAATAAATACAGAACAAAAAAAAAAAAAAAAACTAGTAAACTATATCGGAACGGTGGAAATAACATAAATAATAACAAACCCGGCAAATCATTAATAAAACCAAATTTTTTTATTTTTTTTTTTTTTTTTATCTACGCGTATGGGCATTATACGCGGATAGGGAAAAATATTATAATAGATAATACCCGGCTGGGTCGAGGTATGCGTGTAATATTATATTATTATATACGGTGCGCAAAGACAGTGCCGTATGCGGTTTATTAGTATTAATAATACGAGCTCCGGCGTGCGCTGTGAACCAGTTAAAAAACGTGATAAGCCCGTCAGTCACGTGGCCGGTTCCCACCATTACCTGGTGGCTTGTCCTCTTATTATTATTATTATTATTATTATTATTATTATTAAAACGCGTACACTCGCATTATCTACTTTTGTGTGCGTATACGCGGCGCTGTTCGTAGTTTTTTGGTTATGGTATAATATTATCCATGTGTGTGTGTGTGTGTGTGCTGTGTATAGTTTTTTACCATTATTATTATTATTATTATTATTATTATCGTCATTTTTTTTTTTTTTTTTTTTTTTGTTCCGGCGGTGAAGGTTCTAGTTATAGACCTTAATCCAGATGGGACAGTTCTACCCCGCGCAGCATACGAATAATAAAGGTCCGATTCGTTAGGCCTGATTATAAAAATCACGGTTCTCTGTCAAGGAGATATATATATATATATATATATATAGAAACGCACACATACATATATAAATACATACGTACAACGACGCTTTCTCGGAACGAGTGCAGCTCGTTAGAAGTGCTATATAGTGTTAAAAAAAAAAAATAATAATAAAAAAACAACAACAACGTTCGACAAATTTGAATTACTGTACGCGTTTGGAAATATCGAAACAAAAAAAAAAAAAAAAACCCCGACGTCTTATAATAATAATAATATTATAGGTGCGATTTGACATTATTATTGTCGAGCCCTTGAAATGGTTTTTTTTTTTTTTCATTATTTTTTTTATCCAAATCCAAATACCTGTATCGCCGTAATAAACTCGTCACAAATTATTATTATTGTGTTTTATAGAGATTTACGATCACCAAAAAAAAAATAATAATAGTAATAATAATATGGGTACATTGAATTTTTTTGGTAGAAATCTATGTATTTTTTTAAAAATATATAATATATTACTATTTCTGACAATATAATTATACAATGTAACTACTATACTTTTATAAAATGTATTTGAAAGTGAATTTGTATATTTTTGATTTTTTCGACGTTTTCCAAAAAACTACAATAGGTATTCTCACGTTCCATTAAGCCGCGGTCGCAAATGTTCAAATTTGTCTGCTGACCACCGGTTGGCAACTGCTGCTCTTGAATATTTAAAATCCACAAACGAAAATTCCCCCATCGATTTCCCAGAGAAATGCGTTATCGAAACCCAGCAGTGGGCGCGCGGTTTATTTATTTATTTATTTTTTTTTTTTTTTTTGTGGATAAATATCGCCGTGCGTTTCTTTCGGCCGACGATTTTCACGTCGTGTTATACACGCACAACAAAAATGAATAAAAACCGGTGACAACCGCACGTAAAACGAGTATCGTAAAATCAATAACTTCTAATTTTCGACGAGAAGCTATAAACCATAATAATGTGTGTGTGTGTATACTTTAACGGTGCGGGATTAAAGACGAATCGAAAGTACGCGGAGACGCGTAGAAGCCTGTTCTTGGCACGTTATTAACAGACGGCGGCGGCGGCGGTGCAACAGAGTGTTCTCAATATTCCCGGGACGTAAAACCGTGATATTTATATTTATTATCAAAAAAAAAAAAAATAATAATAATATACATACATATATCTCGTTCGGTTATACGGGGGCAAGTTTGGTGAATTGTGAATTGCGTCGTCCATATTTTTGTACAAGCACAGGTGAATTGCGCCCTATACGTATAGTTCTTATTGTTCTTGTTCGGAACTAAGACATCAAGAAGGAACACAACAGAAGAATTTGTGGACCGCGCGGATCAACCTCGACACGGGGCAATATGGAGAAAACGTCACGACGAATACAACGATAGAAAATAGGAAGCGAAGACTCGCGCGGGCCAGACGCGCTCCGCGAAAAGAGGACTTACTTATTAAAACGATTATTAAGGAATGGCCCGATTGGTAAACGATCGTTAGACGAACCTGTGGTGGATCTAGGGATGGTTTTGGGAGTCGCCTGTGACCCACAGTTGATTCGTGCCGGTAAAATTGGCCTCGCATTAAGCCCCGGAATTCGGATATATTTGTTTGAACGCTATCTTTTGTATAATCAAAATAGGAAAGTCATTGAGCGTTTTCAATAATAATTACTACAAATAACTATTTAAAAGTAGATGATCCTGATTTTTAGCCCTTTAAAGTGGTCTCTCGAAAATAGCTGACCTACAGTTCCCTAACTCTGAGGTAGACCACGCTAGAAGACCGGGTATAAGATGAAGTAAAACTAGTGGAACCGAATCAACTATGGCCAGAATTGGCAAAGGGACAGGGAAAGTTACTTTCCCTGTCAGTTACGGCAATGGTGATTTTTTTGATTTTTTTATTAAATGTTTGTTAAAATATAATATTTGATTCCGAAATAATATACTAATAATGTAATAAACCAGACCGGTTTAAAATTAAATAATTTAGTATTGCCACACCAAATGTTACGTACATGGGCGGCTAATATTAACATTTGGCTAATGTCGACATTATCCAAACGTTAACATTAACCGTAACACATTTATATTATTTATACAAAACCCAAAGGGTGACCATAAAATGTGCATTGTATATTGTGTAAACCAATGAGGCATTTTAAACGATTACAAACCATTAGATCATTATATTTATCCAATGCGTTGCTCAAACAAATCACTGATAAGGAGCCGTTATCTTATTTGAAAATATCGTTTGCACAATCGAGCTCGAACATATCATACGAATATTAAAGTGATATCAAGCAAATGAGAGTACCGACTGCAACTGGTTACACAAATCGTTACCGTTTTGGTTATACTTCAATCTCACTGCACACAACAGTATATTATTGTGAATACTGACCCTTCCACATATTCTGGGTTACCACAAGTTAGAATTATTTTTAAATTTATTGACTTTTCCGCATTTTCCAAACAGTTTTTAAAAATGTTCTATACCCAGCCAAGATAAAAACTTATCGTATAACAATAAATTTATAAAAAAAAAAAAAAATCAAAAAGGTTAAAAAATAAGAAATATTACAAAATAGTTGACAAAAATGCATCCATATCGGGGATAAATGAAATACACTGCAAGGGTATGCAATAAAATATAGTAGAAATTTAATTTTAAATTTTAGAAATTCCGGTAAAAATCATAAAATCCCCGACTGTTTTAAAACCCCATGACGCTTCCAGGTTTTCCAGACATGTGGCCACCACGATAAAAACGCACACAATAAAACAATAATTTGAATTCCGGGACGTCATAATAATATTAATATATAATATTATAATAATAAAAAAAAATTTTAAAAAAACGCGGCGTGCTCCTTAATGTGTGTGTATAATATTTTGAAATGTACTATAGTCGTACGCAGATATTTGAGGGTGGGCTAAGCCTTCTCAAGAAGTACAAACAGAGAAATTAGCCCCCCTCCCCCTTAAATGTACTCAAATATTATACATAATACTCGTATATTCACGATGCAGGACGCTTAAAGTGAATCATAGGTATTTGGGTTTTGAGCGGTAAGATGATTTTTGCAAGAGTGTGGAAAGCGCAAGCTTTGATATAAAGTAAAATATTTTTAAATTTTATCTCCTCTAAAATTATGGCAAATTTCCCCAAATGACTCTAATATACAAATACATAATACATATATTTATATATCGCTTGTTTGCTACAACAACGACATAACACAAAAATCGTCGTTTTTGAGTTGTTTGCATATAATAATAATAATAATATTGGTGTTTTTTCTCTATACTGATAGAACGACATAAGTGAACATAAAAAATTGGCCATGTTACTAAATGACTCGTAACTAAAAATCAATATTTGGACATTTATACTTAAACTAACTCCTAATTTTATAATAATAATATTGTTGTAGGTGAGAACTGAAAGCATGAGTATAGTGTGTTATAACACTCATATTCCATTAAAATAAGTTTCTAAATCAATATAAACATTAAACATAATTTGTCATCATCTCACTGTAAATTAAATTTTCAAATTCGTTTTGTGTAAAATCGTGTTTTCTGTGTTATGTCGTTGTTGTAGCAAACAAGCGATATATGCAGCTTATACGATTTTACGAATACACACACTATAGGTCATTATCACAAGTGGTGGGAAAAATCCGGATTTTTGGATTCCGAAATTTGGAATCCGGCATTTATTGTAAATCCGGATTTTTATCTGAATCCAAATTTCGGTTATTAAAATTATGATTTATATATTCTTTAATTTATCTCTCATAAAACTATTATTATTATCTTATTGTTAATAGCGTTAAATGTGTAAAACAATAAATACGTTTTTTACAATTCAAAACATTTCGCAAATAGAAATTTATTTTTAAAAAAACTAGTACAATAAAAATACATTACACTCTAATTTATATAATATATTACTAGCTGACCCGGCCAATGTTGTTTTACTCATAAAAAATACCAGATTTCAGATTTTGGAATTCGAAACATAAATTTTAAGACTTTATAATCTAAAATACGGATTTTCGGATAATCAGAATTAATGTCACATCACTAATTATTTCTATTATCAGGGCTCGGATTAAATAGCATTTTTTTAAATTATTATAGGATACAGATAAAAATAGCTGAGTGAGCTATACATTTATTTTATACAACGGGGACGCCAAATATGAAATTTGATAATTGCTATTTTTTTGCATATTTTAGATTTTTTAAGTTTTGGCGAAATATATTATATTTTTTTTGCTAATATTCATAATATAATGAATTTGTTAGTATTTTTCATAAATCTCCTTCATATCGAATGAAAAATAGTAGAAAAAATTCGTCATATATATGAATCCATAAGAAAAATACGCAAATTTTCGTTTCGTATTGTAATTTTTTCGTATTATGTAGCCCGGCGTGTCGGACCGTCGAACCGTATTCATATCAACAAATCGAACCAAAAATATATACAAAATACATTTTTTTTATTTTTTTTTTTTTTTTTTGTTGCTATTTTCTGTAGGTTGTTTTTGAGATTTTTGCCGGTGATATTGTAGCGCACATTTCAGCTATTTCTAGCGCTGTAATATCCCAGACCGGAATTATTGTTTTAAACGACCGGGTGGTTACAGCTATTTAATACGAGTAACGGTTTTCGCCCGTACCCGGCGGCGGCGGCGGCGGCGGCGGCGGCGGTGGTGAAAATAATAATAATATTTACCGTATACATAGATATACGACGAACGCGGGCTAAACATAATAATAGTAATGATAATAACACACGTCATAGCCACGGAAATTCGTGACTCCGGAGAACGACGGTTTTTACGCGTTTGCGAGCAGAAGACCCGGCAGTCAGTCGGATCCGTAGCGTATAAAAAAAACCGTACGGGCCGACGATAGCCGGGAGACCGGCCGGCGACCTTCTGCCTGGCGGGCGGCGACCGGCGGGCAGCGCGCCTCGGCCGTCGACGCGGCCAGAAACCGTCAAATTCTATCCAGATGGCGCCCGAAGAAATTATATACGAGTCGCCTATAATATTATAGGTTTGGTATATTTGGTTGTATCGACTTTTATCTATTTTGTGTCGGTTTTATTATCTTGGTTGTGGCGTCATCAATCGCACATCAAGTTTTCTAATTGTAATTTGCCCGCAAAACCTTGACGAATTTATTCCTCTTCTCACGAATGAGACGCAAACAATAAACGCAAATAATTGAAAAAAGAGTATTTATATAAGGCCCATAGTGATCGTCCTCGGATGCGACTAACACTATTTTTTTACTGGCTGCGACATAGGCCTAATCATTCGAGCCCTATCTGTGTATTTTCCTAGTTTATTACGTCTGGTTTGGTATATTTAATGGTATCAATTTTTATCTACTTTGTGTTTGTTTTATTATCTTGATTGTGGCGTTATCAATCGCACATCAAGTCATACAATTGTAATTTGCCCATAAAACCTTAACCAAAAAAAAAAAAATCCTATAATATATTATACACGAAATGTATAATAAGTCCGCTTCGATGTGATTACAATAAATACGATCGTGTGCGTGTAATTTATACGAATTTAAAATAATAATAAAACGGTTCGAAACTAGTTTCGGGCCGTTGTCGTCGTGAACGTTCGGCCGCGTACACATTTATATAACTTACTGGTTCGTAATAATTATTATCCGGGACCGTTAATTATAATTGAAGAAAAAAAAAAACCCGAAAACCGCAGATAGACGCCGCCGTCGTCGTCGTGTACACGAATCGTGTCCGGGCCCAAGGTCGCGGGCCGAAGATTATTCTTGTGTGACTTCGAAACGGGTGGCGGCGGCGGCGGCGGCGGAAGAAAACAAAACGACAACAAAAAAAAATAAAAAAAACCCGTAAAAAAAAAAAAAACTCAAGAAGCGAATAGGATTAATAACAATTATATACGTTGGATCCGATTTGCGCGGATAGCGCGTTTCGCTATAATATTACAAACTCTTTTGTTTGCGCAGCTGCCGGGTGTGTGTGTGTGTGTGTGGATCATTAAAAATCACCTACGGAGTGGAAACAATGCGATATGCAAATAAATTACGGGGTACGCGAAACGGCGGACGAAAATTCGACGGAGACGAAAGTCGGGGAAAAAAATAAAATAATATCAGTACGATTTAACCCGGAGCGTAGTATAACCCCTTTTATTTTTATATTTTTTTTTTTTTTTTTTTTTTGTCTACTCTGTTCAATGAGAGCCAAATTAGCCGGCGCGAGGAGGGCTCGCGGATTATCGATCGACGTGCGCGCATAATAATATTATATTATATCATTTATATTGCAGATAATAATATGTGTGCGCGCGCGAGCGTAGGGAGGTCGTCACACTTACACCAGCCGGCCTTGTCAATCAAACGTATAAAAAATATATATATATATATATTATAATAATAATGGGGAAAAAAAAAAAAAAAAAAAACGGTAGTCCGAAAGCCGGCCCATTGTCTTTGTTGTGTCAGCCCACACTCCTCGCCCCGCGGGGCCGCCGCCGCCGCCGCCGCGCTTGTGTTTTAAACGTACCCGGCGCGCGCTAAACCCGAACACAATGAACGGCGGCGGCGGCACTCGAACGCCGAACAGATGTGTGTGCGTGCGTGTGCGTGGTGTCCTTTTATTTTTAACTTTTCCCCCGGACCCGCGCTCCGCCTCCGTCGTATTCATTATCAATCCGCAATAATACGTTCGGTTCTGTTGCTTAACAAAAAAAATTAAAAAAAAAAAATATATATATTATGTATATTACTATCCGTTTAGATGTTACCGCGCGTAATTACGCCGCAACGGTTTTCCGACAATCCCGGTGCGAACGCGTAGCCCGGCCGCGGGAAACCGTCGGTCGTCCGAAAAAAAAAACGAGCGCGAAAAATAAGGCCGGCCAATCATCAATCCCCCGTCTTACCGTAATACTTTTGTAATAATCACGCCAATAATGGTACCCCCGGGACCACCTACCCGCGGGCCAATTCTCGAACGGCGCCGTCCATTAGCTTTTCTACTATTGGATTTCGCACCACTGATAAACTGGTGTCTAAAATGTACGGCTGAGACGTTGAACTGCGCAAAAAAAAAAAAAAATAAAAATAACGCATGCCGGGAAAAATGAATTTCTTTAAAATTTCACTACACATATATAAAGTCTTCATTGATGGTCTCGTCAATCCTAGAGTAGGTAGGGAATGTGCTACATCTTGATAAACGTTTTTTTATAGATCAATTGTAGACAATCCCTAGCTAGAATTTTAAAAATAAGATCTACAATCGATTAAATGTCCTAGTATACTGGTGTGATACCAGTGTTATCGACATCAGCATTATCGTACTGGTCTCCTAGTACTCGATTTTCCGATATTCCTTAATATTAAAACACTTTAATAAACATTTTAATAAAATGTCATTTATCGAGGATTATTTATTTATTTATTACTAGGAGACCAGGAGCTAATGGCGATAATTTGCGATTGGTCAAGGTGAGGAAGAAGCTACGATCACGGACAAGGTACGATCACGCACACCTGTTGCGAGGCAGACGGCGCGGCGATCGGCCGGCATTGACGCGAGCACAATTTATCGACGTCAGCTTCTGGTCTCGTGGTATGCAATTTTTCAATTAGTTTAATTTAAAAAAAAAAAATGTATTCAATTACCGTAACACGGTTGTTGTTTAACGTACACGGTTGGGATCTCCACTAGTATACATAGGACCGTTACGCGGGCACTGTATACTAAAAATTACCCCGTCCGATTTTTGAATCACGTATAACTCGGCGGGATTCAGGAGAGTAATTTCACCGCCAAAAACATACGCTCGGAACCCCGCACAAGGCCCGTATTCAATGTCGGACATCAGAAAATCCCTTTCCGTACTTTTACGGTAATATTACAATTACTACGACGGACAAAGTCCATCGGAATGGATTTCGTGAAATCCATCTATGCAAGGGACTTGTGTGGGGGGGACCCGAACCGCTTTCCTATCACCGAATCCCGTCGAGATATATTTGTTCCAAAAATCACAAGTGGAGTGGGTACTTTTGATATGAAGTATCGGTCTCTTTAAAAGGGCGCCACCCCGTCGACCAGATAACTCTGGTCAACAAATATACGCGATTATTATAAAATAAACATTTCCAAATTATCCGTTAAAATTTGTTTTATATAATTTTATCTAACAAAAAAAAAACTGTCATCAGTTTTATCGAAAGCGCCGTGCGACGACCTCAGTCCCAAAAGGCGTAAATGTTTGGGTTACATTCGAGAAAAGTTAATTATTCCGAATCGCTTTTCTCGGATTGAAATAATTGTATTCGGTTGCACGGACACGTCAATTGGTTCGAATAGATCTCTACATTACAGTATAATATCAATTAAAGTAGGTATTAATTCGGAATGAACCGTGATTCGAAACGGTATAGTCATTGCGTATGATAATAAATAATAATTAACGGAGGCCAATATATACGGTTTCGAGTATCCATCATAATAATTCATAAATTAAATCTCGCCATAAGGGTTTTAAATTAAATGCGTAGTATCCTGTTTGTTGATTTCCGTTCTTCATCTATATTACGGCGCAGTTACAAAATACGTTTCTGACATTATTATTATTATTATTTTTTTTTTTATTTTTTTAATCGACGACGATACTAAGTACCGTCCGTTCCGTCCGTACTTTATTAGAAATAAAAATAAAACAGGCTACCCAAATGCGTATATACGAGTATATTAAAAACTTCCATCCGTTTAAGTATAATTTACAAAAAAAAAAAAAAAAAAAACCCCAATATATTTATAATTATTATTGTTGTACAGTGACTGGGCATCGTTCAATAATAGTGTTAAACTTATTACGAATTAAAAAATTTGCGACGTGTTGCGTAATATTATACGTTATGGCTGTTGGACAATATTAGGCACGCCGATAATTGGCCCGATTTTATTTATTCTCCTCGAGTCCGACATTTTCTCGTAAGCGTTTTCACTCGGTCGAATTCACTCGTTTCAATACACTCGCCTCTATAGAATATTATTTATATCAATTGAATTATATACGAGCACAATATCGTTTTATTATTATTATTTTTTTTTTTTCAATTAAATCAACACAAAACAATATATTATCGGTGGACGGGCGACATTGAATATGGAAATCTAAACCCGCATAAAATCGATACGCCCGTTTTTAATTAGATATTCTATAAAATATAATAATATCGAAAACTGCGAAACGAAATAAATAATGACCGTGAAAAATCAACAAAAAAAAATATCCAATGTTTTTGTCATTCCTTATGCACACCGTTAATAAACACAAAGCGTTTTTGTTATAGCGATAATTGTTTTTATATTATACAGGTACTGCTTTTTGTGCGTTTATACACCAGGATGTATTGTTATAGAGTAACTCCGTATACTCTCTTACAACGATTAGTTTCGAATACTTTTGAAATAAACGCGCTGTTTATTACTATCGGAGTTTAGATTTTGCACGAATGTATTCATTTTGCTATAATGTGTTTTTTTTTTTTTTTGTTTTCCCGTCAATAACATTTCGAGCAGAAATCTTGTTTCTTTGAGGGCGAAGTCTGTTAGGAAATAATTATATTTAATCGGTATAATCGGTAAGGGGGGCGGGTCACTTTTTGATTTCCCTTGTACTTTTCCGACTATTGAGAAAAAACCGCGGGCAAAAAAACAGAAACATTTATACGGAACAACAGTTTTAGATTCTGTGCGTAGTTAGAAATGTATCTGTTAAAATGTTTTTTGTCGTTTTTTTGTTTTTCAGTGAAAAATAATCATAGAGATCTAGTCTGCGCCGAATACCTATATATTAGCACTTTCCAGACGCGATACGATTATCAAAATATTTCAATCTATATTACATATTTTTTTTATAAGCATTAACAATTTTTTAACCGAACTCTGCTTCAGATTCATTTTTCATTTGCAATGTTTTATTGTTGCGTACAGTATATAAACTAAATTTCCCTATATTATATCCCCCTACAACAGTGGGCTACTTTTTTTTTTTTATTAGATTTTTGTCAAAATTGCAAACGGTTTTTTTTTTTTCATAGTTCTTAAATATTCTAACACGTTTTCAACAGAAATATTGATTATTTATCGAAAAAGTAGTCCTTATTGTTTGAATGGGTTTGAAATAATACGTTTTAATATATCAGCGTTTAAAAAAATAATACCCTAGATATATACGTTTCTATGTCGAGTAGGCCATTGTTTTTTTTTTTTTTTTAAACTATATTAGCCGGTATTGTTGTATACCGTTTTTAATTCGAACGAGATATAATTATATTGAACTGGATTAAACGGTTCTGAGCGTAAATCTTAGGGTTTGGCTTGTATATCTTTTCACGGTTTTTTTTATTATTATTATTATTTTACTCGCTATTGCACAATTTATGTTCAATTGCCTGCCCGTGTACGCCCGTGTTGGTTAGGAGGTGCCTTTGCGCGCTGCGTATAATTTTTTTTTTTTTATTATATTTTACCGCTCGTAATAGTGTTTAAACGAATAAATTATTACGAACGGCCATATCGTTTATAATCACCAAGTTATTTATAGTGCCGGCTATAAAAAAAAAAAAAAAAAAAAATACCCATATATCCCGATCAAGATTCAAAAACGATTTGAATATTATCATATCAGTCTCGGCTTTTCGTATTGTTACGTTATGTAATTTATACGCACCGCGTCCGTACGTATATATATAGGTAAAGCGATTTATTGGCCTGCCAAATGCGTCGGACGTTTACCGCCGACCAACTCTTTTCGGTTGTTTCGAAAAGTCTCGTTTTCGCTTTCGGATTAACGAGTGTTACGACCGGGTGGTACACATACGTATATAATAATAATACCGACCGCTGCCACGTGAAATGCGCACATTTTTCACACTGTTTACGGCAAAACGACGGCGGCGGCGGCGGTGGAAATTCATTGACAACATTCACTTTTTATTGACAAAAAAAAAAATAAAAAACGTTTTCACTTCCCGCTCTATCTGTCTGTACGCGTGTCCTCGCGCTCCCTCCAACCATCATCCTATCCACCCCCTACGCAGAAACCGCACAGTTTCCTGTTGAAATCGTATTACGGCTAAATATATATATATATATATATATATATATATATATATATATATATATATGGTATAGTTTTTTGTTTTTTTTTTTTTTTTTTTTTTAATTTACAAACGATAGTTTTACACGGCGTTTATATATATATATATATTCGACCGGAAATACTCGTGTTACTATATTAACGTTCACTGTTTATCTACAGTCGAAATGTTTGCTCGTCCCGTCGATGCGCGATACCAGACCCGCCGTAACCGAAAAGCGGTTTTAGTACCGTACAACGGTTACAACGCATCGCGTAAAACAAAATCGTTTGTGATTTGATTTTTTTTTTTTTTTTTTAACGGTACAAAATAATAATAAAAAAAATAATACCGTGTTATAACTCGTAAACTCGTGCCGCGGGTATTTCAAATTAAAATAGCTATCAATTTAAAAAAAAAAAAAAAAACTATACCACCGGTGTAAACATATGGCATTTCAGATACCACCCGAACATGGCGAAGAAGCTATAGTATTTTTTATTTTTTTTCTATTTTCTCTTCTTTCTCTCGGAGAACGATATACCGGCGAGTTAAAAAGAATCTCACGCGCGGTATCGTAAAAGACGAGTGGTTTTTTTTTTTTCTTCAAATTTTCAACAGTTCGCTTTACAGGTTCGATTTTTTCGGTTTTATCGTTGGTTTTCAATCTGTTAACTCAATAATTACCGCTACACCTTCGAGACTGCGGTCTACCCACGGTCTGCGAAATACGTCCGGCTTTTTCAAATATTTTTTTTTTTTTTTTTTTTTAATTACATTATACTGTAGATGTCTAAACTGGTCGCTGCACGATGACAGCATATTATTATCATTACTATTATTATTACACTCGGCGCCGAGTTTAAAAGTTCAACATTTAGGTCACAGTACATATTCCTACTGCTAACGATAAAGATCACCGTAGCGAAATATTCCAAGACTTCGCCGAAAACGACGATAAATATGAGTTTCTTATTAAATACTTTCGGTAAACGAATAGAAGATTATATTCGGCACGACCAATCGTATATTATGCAAGGTGAATTTTTTTTTTTTTTTTACCACGGTCCAATCATTATCCACGAAGATTTTTGAGTTTAATCGAGTTTAATGATCTTATATTTTATTTACGATATTTTCAAACATTCTACACTTATTCCGTACACCGTAAACACATATCGCTATTTGATGTTGAAATAGCGAACACCTCCTCGTTTTCAGACCGGATTCGAAAAGAGACCATTTTTTCCTGAATATCTCGACTCTATAATATTGGTTTAACCAATTAATGAGTATTTAAACAGTTTATAAAATTTAGTCCGCATGAGTACCGGAGGTTATCGTTTAAAAAGACGATGTCCGTCTTTTTAAATTCTTCGCACCGTGGAAGTTTATAAAGTATGATATAGAGACATATATAGGACAATATAGTTTATACGTTCGTACGTAACGATAATTCATTGCGCAAATATTTCCGTTTTTCCGATAGTTATTAATGGTACTAATTAAGGAACAAATCAAATAACCATCCCAATTTTAAATCATATTATTGAAATAAAACTAAAAAAAAATCAAATTTAATTAAAAACCTCCGAGAAAATCGCTAGATCACGATAAACAAAAAAAAAAAAATCACCCTGTATATGTAATACATATATAAAATATACATAACACACGTATATTGTATAATATTAGATACTTTATTTCTCAAAATACGAGTATAATTATATTCTACACGTTTGTTCTTTACAGTCGGGATGAGTTACGCCGTAATAAATAATAATACTTTTTTTTTTTATACACATTAACTACAACGTATTATAATAAATTAATAATAATAATTGAAAATATTATATTCTTGTTCACACTTAATAATACATTATAATATTATAATTTGATTTTTTTTTTTTTCTTTCTTTTGAGTAATTATAAAATTAAAACGGTCGAATAAACAAAATTTATTATAATACACACCAGTTGCATAAATAAATTAATAATATAGCTATTGTGTATGTTATCCATTTCCGTATCGACGAAATTTGCCGGAGGCCGATTACAAACTCTGTAGAGGAATATGTCGACTACATAATAATATATTATCATGATGGCGCAGAAGCCCGTAATATTGAAAACATAAAATATATTAAATATTTAAATATGAATTTTAGAGTATTAAACGCGTAGATAATGTCATAATTTCAAACCGATTTCGGGCGAATATGTTTAGGACTTTGCGGGACCTGCGCATACAGTCGAATTGTTAATTTTTTTTTTTTATCTTATGGAGCAGACGGGACCGACACATTATGATGTGGGATATAGGGTAATTATTATGTATCCGTTGTATTTACTAAAGGCAACGATAAATCATTGAAATCGAAAAACGATTATGATCGGAGCTCAATAAACTGATGGCGATAGGTCTATAATAATATAGTCTTGTTTTCCCTCCCCCCCTTGTATCCGAGGTCCTTTTAACCGGAAATCGACGTATATTGTTCGCGATAATTATGCAAATTTGTATAAAATGTGTTGAGAATATCAACAAATCTTTCGAGTAGAGTACTGCCAGGCAGAATTTTAAGGTTAGGTTAGGTTAGGCATCTCTTAAGGTTTCTACACAAATCGTCTCGTTTAAACTGTTACGAACTCTGCCCTTTAACTTTGGGCCCATGGTCAAGTACGGATTACACAATATTACGCAATAGTAATATTGCCTAATATTAATATTGCGTAACTTGTTATATACTTACCATTATTTTATCAATTTGGATGATTTTAATGGTTATACGTATATTGTAACGGATTAACCCGGGACTTCAAAGTACAACACGTACGTTCGGATGAATTGTGAAATCATCGTTTCGAAAAATATGAAGGTTAAGGTCCGATGCCACAATCACGATAGGCCGACAAAGCCTAGCGCGGCGAAAACGCATATAAAAGGCCACGGATTTGGACCCGAGTCAGTTCAGTAGTAGTTCAGGTCAGGTTTAGTTCAGTCGGAGTTCAGTCCAGTTCAGGAAATCCAAGAGAGACGTCATCGTCGAACCTACCCGCTGTGTCATTCCGAATTACTTAACAAGTTAAACGAAATGACCCGGGTTTGGTAGCTCATTCCGTTAAATTGTACAATGTTTTAGATTCATACTGTGTACAATAAATAGTTAAAGAGCGAGTTATGTTTCGATCACTAATTTCTACCCGTTGCTGTACTGTGTTTAACTGGCACGCAACAAAACCCTGATAAACAGAATACAAAATGTTATCTGTTTTCAAAATTCAATTCCGTCAATACCGAGCCTAACATTTTTGCCCTGTTTTACGTGATTATTTGTATCGTCTTCGGAATGGCTCTGAGTTCGATTTAATTTCCTGTACACCTTGAAATCGTTGTTCTGCAAGCGAACATTTTAATCTCGGGAAAAGGAAAAAAAATCACACGGGGCTAGATCAGAAGAATTGGGAGGGTGCGGTACCATAGGTATTTTTTATCAGCCAAAAATTCACGAACGACGGTGATGAACATGCCGGTGCATTGTCGTAGAGAAGAAACCCGGTTCCTGTTCGCCATTTTTCTGGGCTTTTTTGCGAATCCTCTCTCGCGATTGTATTAATAGAAATTCACGATGAACAATACCTTCGAAATCGACAAAAAAAAATAACCAATGAGCATTGTCTTGATATTCGACTTCATTTGGCGAGCTTTTTTTGGCCGAGGGTAAACACATTTTGTTTTCCACTAAGACGACTGTAACTTTTTTTTTTTTGTTTCTGGATCGTCACCCGTGATAATGGTTTATTATTTTTAAGAAATCAACATCGGACAAAACTAGCGTTCTAGAAAAGAAAAGAAAAAACCCGGCAAACGAAACAAATGCCGAAACAAATGGGTTTCGTTTGTAATATTCGCTAATACGCGGGGCAATAACCTATCTGTTTACAATTTAAAACGCTATCGTGTCTAGGATTAGCCATAATAACACATTTGTCCCGTTACTTTTGTGAACGGTCTGTACGACGGCGACGGGAACCCGTGCACATATTTTATAATGAATCGCGGCGGCGGCGGCGTCGGCGGGCGGGCAGACCGGCGGGACGGACAATTGCTGCGCGCCGTTACGCGCGACGGACTTTTTCGGACGGAAAAGTTCGTTTCAAATTGACTGTAATAATCGTTCGGATTACCGGCGGCGGCGGCGGCGAAAACGACGACGACCACGACGACGACGACGGCGTCCAATCAACGAAAATCCGGCCGAGAGAGTCCGCCGTTAATTGATCCGTATACGCTGCTCGGGTGCAGCTGCTGCTGGGCTGTTGCTGCCGTTGCCGTTGCCGTATCGTGTATGGCACACACACTCGCACACGATGACAAAAAAAAAAAAAAAAAAAATATATATATTTTATACGTCCGCCTCGCTCGCTCTTGCCGCCGCTGCGGTATAACAATAATAATAATAATGATAATAATAATAATAATAAATAATAATAATAATAATAATGATAATGATAATAGTACTACACGGCCGAACGGAACGTATCAATTTAATCCGTGACCCGTATGTATAGGAGGTGTGCGAGCGAGCGCGCGCGCGCGCGCGCGACAAGCCTTCCGCCGCCGGTAATTAAATCGGACAAACGAATCGCGTGAGACAGATACGACAGTGATACTGTGATAATAATAATAATAATAATAATAATAATAATGGTAATAATAAAAATAATAAAAAAAAATATCTCGTATATTACCAACTGGCGGACGGTGACAGGCTCGGGCGGGTATCCCGGGAGGGCGAGAGAAAGAGAGAGAAAGAGAGAGAGTTTGAGAGACGGAAAGACAACGCGATCAGGATTTCGTCATTAATAATAATAATAATAATAAACATAAAAATATACGTTCCGTTTGTGTCACTCTTTCCGTTGTTATAATAGTAATATTGTACTATTTTTTTTTTTTTTTTTTTTTTTTTTTTTAACAAACGTACGAGTGCGTGCGGATAACGAGGAAACGTGAGCCGAAACGGACGGAAAAAAAAAAACACACACACGACCACCGGACGCACCGTTATTATCATATTTTATCGTTATTTATTATCGCGGATTTTCGATATCGAAACGGCGACGACGACGTCTTTTTATCGACACCCACGCCGTCGTTTTGTATAGTCGCAATAATAATAATAATAATAATAATAAGGACGAGAAGTTATGCGAGCGAAATTCAACAATGACTATGGAAAATATATTAAATTTCAATATAAATAATATCTATTGTACACATACCGTATGCAACAAATGACTAGGTGTCTTGACTACTAAACGCATCGTTCAAGAATGTCCAAAACTCCAAAACACCTTATCAACACCAGACAACCCAGAAGAAACACCACATGAAGACGATACCCTCGATAATCCTAGCTTTTCTAACCAACATTAATATTGCAAACAACTTTTCAAAACCTCTGTTATTGATCAATATGTAAATTTAAAAAAAAAAAAAAACACTTTCATATCTTTTATTTAAATTCTGTATAATGTACACATGGCTAATAACCTTAGACATCGAAGCCTATTATAATAAATTTAAAAAATACATGTACCGGTATTTACGGTGTTCCAATAAAATTAATAAAAAAAAAAAAAAACACAATTAATTATCATGATCATCATTTAAAAATGATGTAATAATTTTTTGAATATTATATTTTATTATATTATTAAGTAACTAGCCGCCATTACCCGGGGCCCTTGGTCGGGGTCAAGTTCGGTGATCGCCAGAATCGTTGGTGAAAATGATCAAGACTTTTGTGTTTTTTTTTTTCTTCTGTTAATCTTTTTCATCTATTTTAAAAACGGTACTCTTATCCCCATAACAACTAAATCAATTGGGTAACAACAACTGTTATTTTTCATCCGTATCGCCGAGGAAGCCCATAAATCGACGAAAACAATTCGTTCTCCGTTCCAAAAATACCAATTATCCTATGTCAGCTCCACTCAAATTATTTTTATTAAAATAAAATATAGCCAACGCTAATGTATAGCTCTCTATTAGTGAACGAATTTTTAGAATCGGTTCAGTCGTTCCAGTGATTATCGCCTACACGTCGAGATTTTAAACGATTTAATAAGTTTGTTGTGTTTCCGCCTTTGGCATCTCATATTTTTCTCAATGTTTTTACATAGTCCCGGAAAGACGAAATCGTTCTTTTTCTTCAAATCATAGCCAAACAACGGACTTACTACTATGGCCATTTTTATGGAAAAGAACAACAACAAAAAAAAATTCGTAAATTGTATAAACGTTCGTAACGTTCGCGGCCACGGTATACATATCGAATAATACCGTAAGTTTTGATTTGAAAAACGTAACCAGAACGAATCAAACTCGATAAACGTCCACGCCCAAACTATCTTTTTTTTTTTTTTTTTTTGGGGAGGGGGGTGGTAAATCGATAACGAGTTGATGATAGTTATTTCTCAAAGGCCTAAATAAATGTTAAAAATAAATATTATCCGTTCGGGTTTATTGGTTTAACCGAATAACGGTAATCCCGTCATGCCGAGACGGAGGATTTCAGTACGATGACGCGCGCCAGTAGGCGGAGCTCGTCCCTCAGAATTACCATGGTTGGGCTGAAAACGAGGGAAGAACTAATTGAATAATAAATAATTTAATCTGCGCGCCCATAGAATTATAAAACGTTAGATATTAAACGGTGTGTGTTTTAATTGACCGTCTTCTCGAGACCGGAGATTAGATTCTCACTATCTCTCTCTCTCTCTCTCACGCCTCAGTCTACATTATAATCACCAATACTCGATCAATATTTTCAAAAATTACACTCTTATTCCGTAGGCGCAATTCAAAAGTCGTAATGCCTATGAAATGTTGAAAATATTATAAATAAGTTCGTTTTAAACGATCGACTAAAAACAATTTTTTTTTTTTTTTTTTTTTTAATTCACCTTGTATTATACGCGTATTAGTAACCCGTATAGTTACCGTTGACGGCCCTTTTAAAACGACGACGCTTCCGCATTTACGACCGTAATGATATTATTAGATTTTGTTCCGAGGTTGACGATATATAAATGCACTGCCACTGGCCTTCGTTATAATACGTAATCATAGCGTTTGAAAATTTTTTGAAATATTACAGCCGTCCAGCGAAATATCTGCATGGCTTTTGTTCGAAAAAGGTGAATATTTTTTTTTATTTAATAAGTTACTGGTTAGAATAATATCTAATATTGTATAAAACTAAAACATTTCTATTAATTTGAACTTTTTATCCCGTTTGAATAGTGTACACCGGTGGCGCAACTAGGATTTCTCAATGGCGAGAGGCAGGAGGGGGGCAAAAAACAAACCCGAAATTACACGTTTACGTTTATTTTCTTTATTAAATTTAAAAAATATATTACCTACTCGGTCAATGGAATATGAAAAAAAAAAACCGCGTACACCATAAGGTAAACATAAACAAAATGAAAAAATATTTTTAAAAATCGGTCAATGGCGGGGGCTATACACCCCCTCTTGGCTACGCTAAATACATTTGAATATTGGCTTTAGAACCGTGTGCATACGTGAGCACGTGTATTTTTTTTTAAAAATTAAAACACATTTTTCAATGGACATTTAAAAAAAAAAAAAAAAAATCGTATTTATTACCCGTGTAGTTCTAGTTATAGAATTATCTTTGGCATATTTGCCTTTTTTTTATTCTTAATCTTTTATTATTATACAAAAATGATTTTTTTTTTGATGCCCTATAAATAAATACATAGTAGTATTTGAATGATGTCCACATTATTGTCTATAGCCCGGCATTAAGGTGTTGTCCAGTCTAAATTTTACAATATTGACGAATATTGTCGATAACAATTTGTTTTTTTTTTCATTTTTTTTTTTTCAATTAGTCGAAATGCAAATTAAACAATAATACTTACCTCTACTGTTGGCATGGTAATGGTTATATCGTCCAATACCGACAAGAAACCATTTACATGTATATATAAAATAAAACGTAATTATATAAAGTAATGAGGTCAATTTAATAAAAAAAAAAAAAAATCAATATTACACAATTGTTTTGAAATATCCCAGCCGACGGTGAAATATCTCATTTAAAATATTTCACATGAAATATTTTAGACTTGAAACACTTCATAATACACCCGCAGATTAAAAACACATAATATTATTACATTATCGCAGTACGCTCTGTATATATACATATATATACAGGGTATTCAATTATTATTATCGTAATTATTTCGTATACCTATACCTATATAAAGTCATAATAATCGAGCGTTTTGTAAATTACACGTATTATACAGCTCGACGCGACCGCAAGAACTTTCTCTTTTTTCCTTTTTTTTTTTTTCGTTTGTTATAAAAATCTGTACGTTTTTTTTATGTAATTATACGTTAATTTACCGCCGTCATCGGCGGACACTATATTTTTGTTATTAAAAAAAAAAAAAAAAACTACATAATGTATAATTTCACACACGCGCACCATTATAATACACTGCGGGTTATACTACCTATACCTAATATTAACTTGCGAAGGTTCAATTACTGATTTAAATACGCGTATTTTTTTTTTTTGTTTTGTTTTACGTGAACGTACCGCTTTTCAGCGTATATAATAATTATTATGTTCTCGTGTATACTCGTGTAGGTATTTAAAAAACACCGATTTACAAATACGATATTTAGGTATTAGGTATTATACAACTTTTCCAGTGGCGTGTAGACAATTTGTGTGTGTGTGAGTGAGGCCCGGTAAATTGCCTCTATACTTAATATCGATCCACCGCCAATCTCTTACGATAATTAATATATTATAACAATGACCGGTCGAGACGGCAGATCGGGATATTTAAATGGGAACGAGTAAAATTAGAGAAATATTAAAAATCTCAACAAAATTCAATGTGCAAGTTTCGACGAAAAAAAAAAACCTACCGGAATATTCAAGCACAACAGAAAAACCTCAGGTTATAAAATGTTTCGGCGGTGAAACCCAGCCTAACCTAACCTATCGTTTTTTTTTTTTTTTTTTCGTACAAATTTGAACCGGTCGTTAGTCGTTTCACCTCCCGACGCCCATCGTTTATTATTAACAAATTACAAATAAGTAACGCTAGAAAAAACGAAAATATGCGGAAAATTTGTTTATATTATTATATTGTTGAATATTTACTCATTTTACTTCTATTATTAAATGATTGTACAACCAAGAAAATAAATGCGTCTATAAAAATAAATTAAATTTGTTGCACTGGACCACCAAAGCTTTTTTTTAGATTTTCAACATCTAACCGAGAGAATATATTTAAAACGGCAAAAACTCCTTTCTGCATCTGTTGATGTTATAAATACGTACTAAAAGTAAACCACGTCATCACCGACTAAATCTTCAGGCAATCCCTCCATAGATGTGATTTATCCCGTGAAAATATTTGATATATTTTGTAAAATATAAATAAATCCAACATTTTTTTTTTTGCAAAACATTAGTTAATTTTTGATTTATTGCCACGCCCAGTTTACCAATTACTTTATCTTATTTATTTTGCGCGGATTTTATGAGAACAATTGAATCAATTAAAGAAACAATCTGAATTTCAAGTTGCATTATCGTTGATGGCAGAAATCCATAATTTCCGTGCATAAAAACCAAATTAATAAACTAATAAACGAATAATACAATACGTTAGTAAAACGCTGTTTTACTGTAACTCCAGGTTTTGTGTTTAATTATTGTTTTACGGGATAAATTGTATTGAAAATAAATTATAAATTTACTAAAAATGCATTTATATGCATAAAAAAAAAAAAGCCATTAATACGCTATTCTTGGAAAAAATACCAAAATATGCAACAACAAAAAAAATCAACTACAAATATGAACTCACTAGGTTATAGAACAGATTTTTAACTCGCCTAGCTATTGATAGAGGATATGGAAAATGGTATGCGATTCCTATAACTTCTCATCCCCTAGTTGTTACAACGAATAAAATAACAGTCTATCATTTAATATCGTTAACATCGTTTTTACCAGTAAGCTGTAAGCACACGAATATCGTTTCATATGAAGTCAAAGCGGCTTACTGGCACGGGTTCCGCCGGTCAGTTAATCGTACAGCAGCTGATGACGTAAAAAGTCAACGGCAATTAAAGTTTTAATACGTATTGTATACTCCGGGGCGTTGACTAGACGATAATTCAATATTGTCCACATAGGTCTTTGAATTCGTTAAGTAATATAGTACATCGAGTGTTGGCTAAAGTAAACGCGGCGGTTGGAGGGCGGATGGTGCCCACAGCCGGTTAAATCGCACATATTAGAATATCGTAATACGCTGCCGGTGTATTATTATTATTATTATTTTATTACGACGACGAACAATGAAAACACAGAATAT
Organism: Tuberolachnus salignus; assembly: GCA_956483605.1. Classification (NCBI taxonomy): domain Eukaryota; kingdom Metazoa; phylum Arthropoda; class Insecta; order Hemiptera; family Aphididae; genus Tuberolachnus; species Tuberolachnus salignus. The sequence goes on from OY101433.1 coordinate 14,577,798, forward strand.
TTCCCGAACGAACGCTGCGCCAGTCAAAAATAATATCGTACCTACAATATACAGGGTGCGGCAGAGCCGACTGACGAGTTTAATGAAGTCGGTAGCCTGTGATAAGATAAGAGCAGGCCTTAATAAGTGGTATATTTTGAATTGTACGGTTTTTATTCGTAATCATGGTCCGGACAGGTGTACATCGTGGTGTCGTCGTGCGTGCGTATTACGAAAATAATCATTCTGTGATGGCTACACAAAGTGTTTTTCGTATACACTTCGGCATTCCGCGTGCTGAATCTGTTCGTTCTGCTAACACTATCGAATTGTGGATACGGCATTTGGAAGACACCGCAGTAGTACCCTAAGTAGACTTGGACGCGGAGCACCACCCAGAACGGTAAGAACCCCCCCGAAAATGTGCAGTTGGTTAGAGAGTCAATTGAACGGTCACCAAGACGCTCAGCCCGGAAACACGCTGTAGCTTTGGGAATCTCAGACCGTTCTTCGAGGAGAATTCTTCTTCTTGCCGGCCAACACGGTCCCCAGGTTTAAGCATGTGTGATTTATTCCTCTGGGGCTATCTTAAGGATAAGGTTTTCGGACATCGCCCACATACCATAGAAGAAAATAAACAGAAAATCGAAATGTGCCGAAAATCGTATGAGAGCTTCAGAGATCGTCTACAACAGTGTATCAATGCTGACGGCCGCCATCTTGGAGATATAATTTTCAAAAAATTATTTTTAAAAACGGGATTGAATACTGATTTAAATAAATAAAAAACCTTTTCTTTAAGTTTTACTGTTCGTTATTTATAGCCCGTCAAAACTCGTTAGTCGGCTCTGCCGCACCCTGTATATCAGTGTTTCTCAACCGGCGGTCCGCGGTACCATAGATTTTTTCTTCAATTTCTATTACAAATTAATTATTATTATTTTTTTTTTTTTAAATAGCGAAAAATATTACAACTTATTGAGGAACCGTATAATATTGTACGGTTATCTTATCGTTGTTGCCGCTGTAGACCGATAAGTATTTTCCACTTTTATAAGTGTTGTAGGTATCAGTCACAAAAATCACACAAAATTAAATTATTTAGTATAGTAAAGTATAATTATATATTAGCGAAGTACAGTAATAAAATGTAAAGTAAAATAATAAAAATTTACATTTTTCGATAAATTTTTTTGTATTTTTGTTAATGAGCAAACAAAAAAAAGGTATTCCTAGTTTTCGTAAAATTCAGGTGGTCCGCGACCTATAAAATATTGTCGAAGTGGTCCGTGGTGGTAAAAAGGTTGGGAAACACTGATATATATATAAATATACATACTCGTATAACAATAGCGATACGTCTTGTATTATAATATCGTTATTATATTATGTTTATAGCCAAACGTACATGACATATATAGGAATATTTTGCTCAAAAAATACGTTAGACTAGTATAAGTTGTAATGTAAATAGTATAATAGTTATTCGGAGGTCAGTAAACATCGGGCGGACGTAATATATTTTATAGCCGGGAAATCGATACGCTCGCTGTTTATTTGTACGTATACGTATTATAGATGTATTATAAGAACGAAACGAAAGAATAGAGAAAAAAGAAGAAGAAAAAAAAAAAAACAAATTCGTAACCGAAAAGTTGGACGGAAATGTTATTCCGATTTATTAAAATTGAAAATCGCATTAATTCGATACTGGAACAAAATAACAATAATAGATTACGGTTCGTCTAGAATTGTCGTGCGTGCGTTTTCATTCGCGTGAATCGGAAAATAGCGCAAAATGTCTACAATAAACGGTTATGAGAAAATTGCGTTTTTACATATGCGATGTAAACGTCGTGTTAAAATTGTCCGGGCGTTTCGTTATCCGCGTAAAACTTCAAATAAACAGTAAAAAAAAAAAACCTGGAAAATCTCCAGACCGTTTTGGAAATTCGCGCACGTCCTGGAATGGGTCAATTTTTAGTATCCTGTGCAAATTTCCTCCGGTCTCGGCGATTATTCCGTAACCCGAACGATAGACAGAATTTCAACACAAAAACCCGAAATATATACGAACGCTACACCGAGCGATATAGCTGTTATTATAAATAAATACGTACGCAATTTATATATATATATATATAAAAAAAAATTAAAAAAACCTGTAACAACGTCGTCGTCGGTAGTTTTTTATTATTATTTTATTTTTATTTTTTTCGTTTTGTTTTTAATTATATATTTGTATACGCGACACAATGCGCGCGGACAAAACTTGTTTAATTGGTTCTCGATCCGCGCGCACACGTTAAAATCGGAATAATGCAAATCGTAACGGCCGTGCGGTTTATTTTAGTTTTTTTTAATGAGATATTGAAATAAAAAAATTTACGGCCAAATTATTGTGCCGCCGATACGCGCACATAAAAAAAAAAAAAAAAAAACCCTATTCAAACCCATATGTAATATACGGGAGGATACTCGAAATCAAATATTATATATATATATGAACCTATAATACCTGTCGTAGGTGCGGCGGACGAACGGCGACACCTCGCTCGGAAATCGGATAATTATATTTGGAAATTAGAAAAAAAAAATAATAATAAAAAAAAACCCGAACATTTGTTACTTTTTAAATCGTGTCGTGTTGACGGCGTTTTAAACGATTCCCGGTTCCCGGTGCGCGTTCGTATATACATATAAATATATTATACGTATGCATACACGCATTAACTAATCCACCGTAATCAATATTATCGTAAAGATTTTATTTTTTTTTTTTTCTTTTCTTTTCTTTTCTCATTTTTTAACGTTAATATCTCATTAGTCCAAGGTTATATCATACGCGTATAGGAACTACAAAACGCATTTGCATATCTGTTTTATATGATCTGAAGCGAGGGGGTACGTATATATATATATATATATATATATATATATATAAATATATATAATTCCGTGTTGGCCACAAATTAATTTCACGTCGCCACGGGGTCATAAACACGAAATTTAATCATGCGCATTTCGACGGTTAATATACGTATACACAAACGGTCTGGTGTGGAGGTATAATTTAGAGATTTCGTTTTTACATATATATATATGTATGTATATTTTTTATATGTGTGTGTGTGTGTGTGTATAAACGGCGGGCGAGCGAGCTGTTAAAATGTGTGTGCGCGCACATAACTAATTTAAAAATATAATTTCGGACGTCTCGGGTTCAAATGACTAATGTCGACTGTCGCCGTACGACGTTCGCGCGTTCGGCTTAATAATATTGTAATACTAATAATAATAATAATAATAATACGTAATAACGGTTCGGGAAACGAGTAAAAAACTGCGACGAAAACTATTATATGCCTAATAAATATAAACGCGACGGACGGGTTTGGTAATAATGCACGAGATTTATTTATTTATTTTTTTTTTTTTTTTCGTCAGTCAATATCCGCGTCCCCTAATGAAATAGGTCCACTAGCGGAAAAGCGGAAATCGAACGATATTCGGTATGGACATTTAGTGTCTGTAGAAACACCGTGAGGTTATGAAATTTCCCATTTTTACCCAATAGTTATACGAGTCTACCACGAGGAAACAACTCTGCTAATAATGCACCAACAAGACGACATTTATAACTAAAAACCGCCCTTGGTGTTCGTGATCGGAGTGAGATTTCTGGTAGAAAAGTTGTTTACAGAGAGAGAGAGAGAGAGAGAGAGAGAGAGAGAGAGAAAACAAATACTCGCTATTATCACATTTTGGAGACAAAAAAAAAAAAAACATTTAAGGTTGTTATATAAATTTGTATACTATATTTATTTGGCATTATTAATGATAAATAAAATTGATTATATTAAATTTTTATACATTGAAATAATAATAATAAAACAACATATACTGGTGTAGGTGGAAAATTGGGAAAGTAGAGGATATAGTAGAGGAATTTAATTTATATCTGTTCGCGACGATAAATCATTGCTAACGAAAAACGATTCTAAGCAAAGTTCGGTTAATCGTGTTTTACAAATGTGTCTGCGGATTTTTGATATTGTTTTTTTTATGACCGAGAGAACGACTTGTGATAATCCTTGGGTCGAATTTTCGAACATTTTTGAGAAACTATAATAGATTTAATCCGCATAAAACCAAATAAAAACTAAAAGAAAAACTCAAAATCTTAAAACGGCTATACACAACACAAAAACCACTGGAATGTTTTGAAAATTCTACCACAATTGCAAAGGGCTAATTATTAGTACTCGGTGACAATTTCAAACCGAATTACAATAAATATCCCACTGTAAACCGAAAATAACAGAAAACCGTTATTGCATAAATATAGCCGTTTTCTCAGTTTCGGTATCTAAAGAAACTACAAGAAGAAAAATACAAATATACGACTTGTTGAATGCACCAACGAGGTCCAATATGCAACGGAATAGTTCTCTTATCTTTGTCTTGATTGAAATAGAGTTTCTGGTAGAAAAGTTGTGTTTGACAGACAGAAACAAAAAGAAAGAAAGAAAGAAAGAAAAAAAAACACTAACACATTTCTCGTTACTCTCACAATCTAAAAATCCTGTTCAATTTACACGCGAAATTCGTCCCGATTAAGTGAATATGTAATAACGTAACCGCGGACACGTGCGTAAATTTCAACTAGCGCGCGGAAAGTAAAAGCGAATCACACCGAAAATAGAGTAAATTTCAATTATGTTCAATAATATAAGTCTGCGGAAACGCGCGCCAGACAGACAATCGCAAACTATACCTAGGCGAATTCCGTTCATTTACAAAATCAAAATAAACGATGCGCTCGTATTTCTTCCCTTGATACTGCAGTTCAAATATACATAAATATATTTCGATTTTTTTGCAAACCGTTGTTAAATGCCTATACGCAATTACTTGGCCGAGCGCAATAATCAATTTTATAATATTATATGTCGATTTATTCATAAAACGATGGGCACGGGAAATTATAAATTATATAGTTAAAAAATAATAATAAAATGTTAAAAGTTAGGAACTATTATTTCTTTGTTTGGTTTCTTTCGCTTGTTATAAATTCCGAACAGGGCGATAGAGAAAGATTAACAGTTTTACAAAGACGTGTCTCGGAAAACATTTTTTTTTTTTTTTTGGTGGGGGGGAGGGATAGTTAAAATTCTAAAAATAAGTTTTATCCAGTTTTGCTTGGAAAACTCAATGTAATCGAACGAGAATGGCGAGAATCGGGTAATATTTTTAATTTCTATGTCCGGAATATTGTCTTTTAAAGTAAACGGACATAACGACGAGGATAATTATTAACATTCCCTATGTGTTTCAAATTTCAATTTTGGTTTCACTCGGCAGTCGTCTTTCGCAAGTTATAAAATTATTCAAAACGCCCCGGATATATTCGCATCGTGGGTGTATAGACCACTATTGTAGGCGGGACGTATGGAAGGTTAGGATGTAGGATAATTGAATTGTTATATACTTAAATGAACGTTCGAATATTGCAATCGAAAAGCGATTCTGAGCGAAACTCGGTAAAGTATTAAATTATAAGTCGTGGTTTATAGGTGTCCCGAAAATTTTATTTTTTTTTTTTTATTTAAAAGAATATTTACAATCTATGCTACAAGGCATAATAAACAAATTTGAACACATACAGAAAAAATTTTACAACCTGAACACATGAGGAGAGGGATAGAACCCAACGTTATTTTATTTATTTATTAATTATTAACCTAACATAAATTAAATTAAAATTAAATGGTTTAAACCATCATATTTAATAAATCACGACACCATTTTCTCTTTAGACGGCGTGGGGGATTATTAGGAAGTGAGTTGGAAGCAAGTTCAGCGATTAAAGGGTTAGAGTGAGAATGTAATTTTGAGTGAAATTTTTTATATTGTTTTGTGGCTCAATGATTTACTGTTTCTATTTTGAAGTCATTTTGAATCGTGGAATTTGATACGTACCAAGGTGTGGAAGAGATAATGCGGAGAGTGATAGATTGGAAGGCTTGGAGGGTACAGGAAATTAACGAAAATAACACCAATGTATTGATTAATAATTTGTTGTCAATATTTTTTTTTTTTTTTTTTACCATTTCTTTATAATATTATATTAACAATATATTAGTATATATTTGTTTTATATTATTATATATATGTATAGGTTTTTATACTTCGAGTTAATCATCATCGTTGTGAGTTTGTGTAGCAATTCTGTGTACAAACGGCACTCGCGCGTCACGGTGACGCGCGACGTTTTCGAGTAAACACACGGAGACTCCTCTCCTCTTCGGCGACTCGTTTTAAAGATTTGTTGAGACGTGCCGGCGTTTCACAATAGTGTTAATATATGATTATTGTCGTTATTATTATTATGACGCGGCGTCATCACCGGCAGGGCCGAAAGAGCAAAACAAAAAAAAAAAAAAAAAAACAAACAAACAAAACGAATTAAAAACGGAAAGACACGGGTTTGCACCTATTGGTGTTGGGCCAATGTTGTAGGTGGCGAGCCGGGAAGAGTAATGGGAAGACATAGAGAGAGGAATTTAATTTATATTCGTACGCGACGATAAATCGTTGACGACGAAAAACGATTCCCGACTGTTAGACTGCGGTTAGTCGTGTTTTGAAACGCTGTAATATTCACTATACCCGTCAAAATTCGAGCTTTAAACGATTGTAAACCACAAAAAAAAACTATACTACATTACGCTCAACTTTTGTTTTTTTTTTTTTTTTGACTGTATTGAACCTCGTAAACAAATGTCTAGTCAATTTCTAGTCGACCAAACAAGTTTTATCCGCATAAATCTAAAGAAAACTCGACAATTTAAACCGCTTATAAATAGTTCGAAAATCGTCAGTACGTTTCGGTTCGCGCACAGGTATGCCTAATATTAACACGCCGTGCAAATTTCAGTCCACCACGATTATCTTTTCTTCGTTCTTTTTCTCAATTATTAAGATTAACTCCAATGAAAATCAAGACATAATAGATTCAAAATTTTATCGAAGAAAACGGTGCTCGGCTCGAAAATCAGAGAACGATGTCGTCTGGTAGAAAAACAACGGGTTTCTACGGATGGAATAAAAAAAAAAAAAAAAAAAAATACACATCATAGTAAAACCAATACCGTTCTTCGGTCCGCACAGAATCCTAAAATAATATATGAATAATATTTCTTTGCCCCGGCGGCGGAGTCGAGGCGATATGTTGTACTGCGCAGTAGAATAAAGTCGCGTATATTTTATAATATCGTATTAGTGTATACTTATTAAATTACATTGCGTTCGGGAATATTAAACGCGATTTAGAAAAAAAAAAATCGTAACTATTATAATATTATTTCTTTCGGGACCTTTTTTTTTTTTTTTTTTATTATTCTGTTTTAGTTCAACAAACCCGGCGAACGCTATTACGCTGCGGTTTACGATTTGTGCTGCACACACATACACACACCTATCGTTTTCCCATATATACCGTAGCCCAAAGTCACTCACGAACCTAACCACAATTATATTATATATATACCGTCACGTATATAAATACCTATTATTAGCCGCCACAGTCACCCGTACGCGTTTGTCGAAAAAAAAAAAAATCCATCGGTATAATCATTTTTTTTCGACTGTAAAATCATACGGGAAAATTTGTTCGCTACGCGCGACGACGTTACGCAATACAAGGCGCACGATAACCGAGGGGGCGGGGAACAATATTTAGGCGCTAAAAGCGAATTGTTTGTTCGAAATGTCCCGGAAGAAATTCGCGTTTTTCAGTAAACCAACAGTAATCGTGTGGGGTTTTTATTATATATTGTTTTGTAAAATACTGTAGCACCGTGGAAATGTTACGCCGTCGATCATATTTTCGTCGGTAAAAACCGCCACCCACCCTTATAGATGTTCATATACCGACCTATATTAACAATTCCGCATATAGAGTCGCGACTATTGGTCGAATGAAATTTTGTAATTTTCGTCGGACCGTCGACGAGTTATTTTTCACTTTTTTAAATTGTTCGTATTGTGCGTAGCATCTGCCACTGCCAAACGACAAAATGTATTTTAGCTGCTACTTTGTCTATTTATAGAAAGTTTTATGGTTTCACCGTCGAAAATAAGGGTGACTAAAATGAACGTTTGTTATACTTTTTTTTTTTTTTTTTGGTTATTAAAAGTTAAGGCTTCAACAACAAAAGTTTTTAGTCTACTTAGACTAGAAGTGTAGACGGGGTAAGTGGTTGAATACACGAGTTACGATTATTAACAGTTATTCACATTTTTTTTTAAATTAAATTTGTTACGAAAAAATTTGTATATTGCTGCTGTATTATCTTGGTTAAAAGCTTGTTGGAGTGAGGTAGAATTTGGTAAAAATGCTTAGTATTGAAAATTATTATTATTATTTTTTTTTTTTATATAAAAAAAATATACAATTAAGCACAATAAGTGTATAATAAGAAAAAAAACAAATAACAATAATAACGTTATTGGGGTTGCGTGAGTAAGGAGACATCCGTTAGTAGCACTTGATTTGAAATTGACGTAATTATTGGATCGAGCTCGAAGATCTCTACACGGTTTTCTTTAGAGTCTGCGGCGGAGATTTCCAGAAAGTGATGGGATATGAGAGGATTTTCGTGGTTTTGTAATCTAGTATATAAAAAAAAAAAAAAAAAAAAAAACCGTTTATAGAAAACAGCAACCGTTCTTCCGCTGCCGTTTTGACGCCTAGGTGTTTGCGGTGGGTCGGGTTATAGGCAGAGGGCGAGGAGCATTTGTAATCTTTCGAAATGTAATATTTCGGAATGTCTGTGTTTTATTTAAATTTCACTTATCCGCCGATCGGCTATACGGGTTTCAGAACAGATTTGTATATTAGTAAGTGATTTAGTTAAATAAAAAAAAAAATAATAATAATAATAATAAAATCCCGACAAATGTCAATGGTTTCCGGCGAGTGGTGGCGGCGTTCTAAAAGTCAGTTCGGCCGGCCTGTAATGTACGGCGAACGACCCGTCGAAGGACGACGTGAAACAAACTGCGGCGGTGCACACACTTTTATTCGAAAAACGGTTCAAACGGCCACCGAACAATATTATTGCGTTCTCCGGTTTTGCTTTTGATTATTTCGCCCGACGACGACGGTGACCGCCGCCACCGCCGCCACCGCCGCACACGCACACACAGAGGAACCGATCGCGTCGGCGGCGGCGTCGGCGGCGGCGGCGGCGGCGGCGGCGGCTTTTGTTTCAGATCGCATAAAACAAACGCAAACAATGAACACATCAAGAGCCTCTTATAGGTACCCTGCTACTACTACTACTACTACTACTACTACTACTACTACTACTACTACTACACTATATAATATTAAACACACACAACACCGCTCTCGATGACCTCCTTATCCACTTCATTATAATTGACTCTCGGCGCTTTTGTTCGGCTCATATTATATATACTTACAATATTATACACTCGACGACGACACGCGAACCGTCCAGAGTTTGCATTGTTTTGATTTTTCTTACAGGTCGGTTTCGCCCGCCCCACACACACACACACACACACATCACCCCACATCGCCTCATCTCACCGGACCTGACCCATCTACCGGCCCGTACCTCTAATTACACCGCAGTAGTCGCTCGATAATTCGAGAGAAAAATATAAAAAACTCCACAAATCGTACTGAATCGCTCGGGGTCCCCCCGAGAAAACGTCTATAATTAATAGAAATTACATATATATATATATATTTCGGTCGTCGTTCCCCTCACCTCCCCTCCCACCCACAATTCACCTCCACCCGATAATTTTTTTTTTTTTGTCCGGCGGCGGGAAACGCTCTACATTTCGAATATTGTCTGGCCAGAACTTTTACCAATTCGAATTTCACTACTGTACTCGTAATCAAATTATGGCGATTGAATACTATAGTAGTTTACCTCGAATCGCTTGAATTTTATTTTATTCTTCTTCTTTAATTTTATCATTTGTCGTTTATCACCAAAATAAACCGCTGCGATAGGTAAACAATTTTCGAAATCGAGTAAAACGTCTGAATTTTATGGGTCCCGTAAAGTACAAGTGTGTTTGTCGTTCGCCGATAAAAAAAAAAAAAAATATGATTGCGGCAGTTACTGGTAACATATAATAATACGTATAAATTAAATAATAAATGCAATGTATGTACGTAGTACGATTTTTCACCTCTCTTTAATTCGAATTCTACATTTTTCCCATCGATTATTCAAACACTCGGCAAATCGAAAACCTCTATAAATCGAATTTTGAGTTAGGTCCTCTGAATTTCGAATTATCGGGTGTCTGCTGTATTAAAATGCCCGACGAAGGACAGACGTACTTGTATACTTGGTACGTGTACAATAGGTGGTACTCGAAGGCAGTGAGTTATATCGAATATCTTATGAAAATCTCGTTGGCGTTAAATTTAAAAAAAAAGAAAAATTCGGCTTTTCCCTATACAAAAACCCCGAATATGTTTTGTTTTGTTTTTTTTTTTTTTTTAAATTTAAAAATGACTTTTATAAATTAAATTCCTTATTTTCATTCGTATCAGTACCGCGAGCTTTGGAAAACAATGCACAATCGCGGTGTATATATCTTACACCAAAAATTCACTTCTAGCGTTCCAGGGTGGACAAGATTACAATACAGTTTTACCATAATTAGGAACAATCCACTATTTCTATATCATACCTGATATAAGATATGATCCTTTAACGTTATCTTTTGTCATTTTTACCGCGTCTAGAGAAGACTATAATAGCAGTAGTCTGCGAAACTGACAAGTTTACGATTATTGTCGACTGAATTATAATAAAAAAAATTTAAAAAACCTATTGCGTTAATTGTCCTGTTTATTTCGACGTTTTCCCCCGGGTTGTTCCCGATCGTTAAGAAAACCGCAAGGCGTCACAAAAAAAAAAATGACATCCCCAATGCACCGACTAGAATAAAATGTCGTATCACAGACCACCCTCCCCCCCCCCCGAAGTTATGACAATCGGAGCGTTATTTCTGGTAGTAGAGCTGTTTATAGAGAGGCTTGGTCTCCAAAAATCATCCACAATTTTCTCCGCGCTTAATTTACTTTATATTCTTTCCTATTCCTCGGTAATTTTATAATAAACCAGCATTACAGCCGTAAGTACACTTTGTGCAGGACTAAATTTTAGCCTCCCTCGATACGTGCCCCGTGTCGCGCGACGTACGTAAAATAATATAAAATAAAATCGCGATTACACGCTCGAATAAACGACCGTATACGTGTCAGTGGCGAGGCCCCTCTCCTAAATTGTGTACCGGGGTCCGTATAATAAATTATATAGTTAATTTTTACCACAAAAAAAAAAAATGAATATATTTTCTATTGCAAACTGCTATCCTTGTTTTTAATGAAGAAATCGAAGCGAAAATGTGAAATATGTATTACCGATATATTTTTTATACGAGGCCTCTCTTGTGGATGGTTTGAACCCCTTAAACCCGTCACTGGAGCACAGGTATTCACCTATCAGTGTATGAAACGTCCAATCAAAAATTATCGAGTAGTATTACTCGTAAATCGGTTTAAGTACGAACGCGCCAACGTGTCTATATGTTAGAAAAACGTATTAATCATAGATAAGATTAAATTTAACTCGGTCGGCTGTTAGACGCGATAAAACATAGTGTGTTTTTAATGTCTTGTCGGATTTCATAATGAGCGAAAATTTAGATCAACGCGTGCACATAAAATTTTGCCATAAACTTGGGAAAACTGAAACTGACGAACATTTTTTTTTTTTTTTTTTTTTAAATCAATAGCACGCGGTGATGAAACTGCTGGTCGGTATATGGCTGCGATCCAGAAACAAAAGTATAATCTCCGCAGTGGAAGACAGCTGGTTCGCCACAGCCCAAGAAAGCTCGTCGGGTTCGGTTATGTAGACAGTTTTTTTTCGTCTACCGAGGCATTGTTCAGCATGTGTACGCTCAAAAGTTAGAACAAACTGTAACAAAAGAGTGTGTTCCTCGTCGTTTACGAGACGCTGTACAACGAAAAAGAAATCGAAATTAAAACAGCCAGGCAGTTGGATATTGCATGCCGATAATGCCGCAGCGCATTCAGCCCACATGGTTGTGCAGTAGTTTTCGGCCAAACGCGACATTCCCGTGGTGGTTCCTCGACCGCCAACTTATTCGCCAGACCGTGTGATTTTTTTCATTTATTCCCAAAGATAATAATGGCGCTTAAAGGGCCAAACGTTTTTAAGATTCTGTGGACGAAATATGGCGGACGACGGTGCTCCTACGGGGAATTTCCAAAAATGACCTCCAGAGGTGTTACCAAGCGTGGCGGGGACGTGGCGGAGACACTGTGTGGAATTCAGAACTAGTCTATTTCGAAGGAGATTCTATGTAAATAATTGTATCTAATAAATATATTTATGTATACTTTAAATAGTATCGATACTTTTCGATTGGACTACGTACGCGAATACGCGGCGTGCAACACGCGAAAACTGTTGCGCGCGCGGCCCAACTCGTGCAGCGTTCCTCCTCTCGGACGTTCTCAGGACCGCGCGCGCGGTTGGGTTCTTTTTATTACGATTATTTTTTTTTTTATTTATTTGTAGTTGTAATGAAAAAAAAAAAAAAAAACAATGACCGGTATTGCGGCGGATTCGTCGTTTATTGAAATTATATACGGACGTAATTGGACGGATTACGGGAAAAAAAAAAAAAAAGGGAAGAAAAGCCAGCAAAAAAAAACCGTATATATATATTATTATATTGTTCGAGGTTTAATTAGGCGCGGCCCCGGCATCGCGGCGTATATTCCCGCGACCGATCTCGACGGCTATTCGTCGCGAATATATAATATACTGGCAACAATTTATATATATATAAATATACGTCAAATTTATTATGCGTGCCTATTTCATTCATGCGTGGTGTTCTTCTCCGGGGGGGGGGGGGGAACGACCTATTATTGTCGTGATCCCGGCCAATTATACTATCGTCGTCGTCGTCGTCGTCGTCGCCGTCGCCGTCCGACTCGGACGGAAGAGACTGTCATTTCGCCTGCACGGGACGAGGTTCTCGTCGTGGTCGCCGTCACCGTCATGAATGAACTCTGTAAAAACGTAAAAAAAAAAAAAATAAATAAATAAAAAATACACCACGGCGACGACGATACCCGGCGCGCGTTCGGTCGCGGAGACGCGTAATCAGTGGCGCCGGAACGATTTTTGTACCGCGGGGCCCGAACAAATGGCCTAACGTATTCAACGTTTACCCGAAAATTACGCAGTTTAATAATATAAATATTATTTCGGAAATTCTTTTTTTTTTTTTTGCGTATATTTGAAATAAATATTATTATTACCTTAGGGGACACGACGACTTAAACATATTTTGAAAAACGACCCAAAAACAAAAAAAAAAAATCTATAAAACCACCTATGATAACCGAACGTTAAAAATGTTTATTTGAATAAACGTAGAATAATTATATTATAGAGACGCTCCAATACGATTGTTATTTATTTTTTCCATTTTTACTAGTAGAATTAAGATTTACGACATACAGATGTATTTTGAATACGATAAATATTTGATACGTACTAAATTTTCCTAAATGTATAATGAAAATGCAAACGTTTTCCCTGGGAAAGTGTAAAAATGTATTAAATGACCAAATAAGATTTTAAAAAAAAAAAATGACCGCGTGCCACAAACAATGCCCTACAAATGCAAAATACAAATGTCGTTGTACAATTAGCTTCTCTACATTCCAATAGGAAACATATTTCTATGTATGTGAGCACAACGTGTAAGTGCAAAAGAAAAAAAAGAAATGCAAATGCGTCAAGTTCCGGGTGCCGATCATTATCGACTCGTCGAAAAACGGTACTGGGCTCAACAATGAACTTTTTTAGGCTCGTTGAAAATCTATACGTATAATGCATACAAAAGTAATATCGGCGGTGACTGGTGGTGCCCAATTTGACCATTTTTCTACGGTGCGTGGTGATTAAGTTTGTATACTGAGGCCTACGATAAATCATTACAATTAAAAAACGTTTCTGACCGGAGCTCGGTAAACCGCAGTTGTCGGTCATAAATTCCCCGTTCCCGCGCCCCTTGTAGCTCGGGGTAACACGTCAATTAACAACAACAATTTGTTGTGAGATTTTTTTTTTTTTAATTTTTTGAATGAGTTTATAGCGTTATTTATAATTGCATTTTTCGATTTTAAAATCGGTTTTGTCCGTATTTTAGCGAATTTCAAGTAATTTGAGGGGGGGAAGGGGTTGGTTTTTAAATTGTTTTATCTTACGCTATTGAGGCGGTAGTTAATATTTTTTTTTTTTGTAACGTACTATTGTGTACAACACTCGTATTAATATTGTCGGACAATAAGTAACGTCAAAACCCGGACGACGATTATAAACGCCGGTTATATTATTGACGGCGCGGAATGGCGAAGGGAATCGCTAGATTTGTCGATTTTTTTTTTAACAATCCGGCCGGGGACCAACGAAACCGATACCCGGACGCCGGCCGTGGGGAGGGGGCAATTACTTTCGCGTTTTTTTTGAATGTATTCAAATTGATACGACGGTCGTTTTTTGCGCGCATTTCGCCGGGCGGTTATTTTTGTTTTTTTAGTACGGTATTTTTATATGGGGTTTTTTTTTTCGTCGGGCGGGCGGCGGCGGTCGCAAGGCGTTTCCGGGGTTTTACATGCGTGTATCCGTTCGCCGTGCCCCCGGGTACCCATAAGCGTGCAATTGTCGTAATAATATCGGGGAAATTCGCATAAATACGAATCCCGGGGTCGTGTAAAACGAATGCGGGCGACCCGGCCGGACGACAATCGATAGAACACGATAATAGCAATAATAGTAATAACAGTAATAATAATACGCGCCGGGCTCGGCGAGCACGCCGGTTTCTTATTTTAATTAAATCCCCTCGCCCGTGGACCATCGCCGTCGCCGGTTGAAATATGGCCGCGTATTCCAGTTAATTAATTGCGTTTCGTATATATAAAAACGTTTTTAAAAACAATGGGTTCCTCCCGGCTGTGAATATATATATATATATATATATAAAGTACGGCGCATACGTATGTCTTGTAGACCCCGTACAGCCCTACAGCCCCAAAGGCCGGAGATCGGGTCGTATCGAATTAAAAACCGGCGAAATGAAAACGTTTTCCATTTGTTAATATACGTAAATGTATATACAGGGTGCGGCAGAGCCGACTGACGAGTTTAATGAGGTCGGTAGCCTGTGATAAGATAAGAACAGGTCTTAATAAACGGTCGATTTTGAATTAATGCCGTTTTTTATTCGCTATCATGGTCCGGACAGGTGTACATCGTGGTGTCGTCGTGCGTGCGTATTACGAAAATAATCATTCTGTGATGGCTACACAAAGTGTTTTTCGTATACACTTCGGCATTCCGCGTGCTGAATCTGTTCGTTCTGCTAACACTATCGAATTGTGGATACGGCATTTGGAAGACACCGCAGTAGTACCCTAAGTAGACTTGGACGCGGAGCACCACCCAGAACGGTAAGAACCCCCCCGAAAATGTGCAGTTGGTTAGAGAGTCAATTGAACGGTCACCAAGACGCTCAGCCCGGAAACACGCTGTAGCTTTGGGAATCTCAGACCGTTCTTCGAGGAGAATTCTTCTTCTTGCCGGCCAACACGGTCCCCAGGTTTAAGCATGTGTGATTTATTCCTCTGGGGCTATCTTAAGGATAAGGTTTTCGGACATCGCCCACATACCATAGAAGAAAATAAACAGAAAATCGAAATGTGCCGAAAATCGTATGAGAGCTTCAGAGATCGTCTACAACAGTGTATCAATGCTGACGGCCGCCATCTTGGAGATATAATTTTCAAAAAATTATTTTTAAAAACGGGATTGAATACTGATTTAAATAAATAAAAAACCTTTTCTTTAAGTTTTACTGTTCGTTATTTATAGCCCGTCAAAACTCGTTAGTCGGCTCTGCCGCACCCTGTATATCAGTGTTTCTCAACCGGCGGTCCGCGGTACCATAGATTTTTTCTTCAATTTCTATTACAAATTAATTATTATTATTTTTTTTTTTTTAAATAGCGAAAAATATTACAACTTATTGAGGAACCGTATAATATTGTACGGTTATCTTATCGTTGTTGCCGCTGTAGACCGATAAGTATTTTCCACTTTTATAAGTGTTGTAGGTATCAGTCACAAAAATCACACAAAATTAAATTATTTAGTATAGTAAAGTATAATTATATATTAGCGAAGTACAGTAATAAAATGTAAAGTAAAATAATAAAAATTTACATTTTTCGATAAATTTTTTTGTATTTTTGTTAATGAGCAAACAAAAAAAAGGTATTCCTAGTTTTCGTAAAATTCAGGTGGTCCGCGACCTATAAAATATTGTCGAAGTGGTCCGTGGTGGTAAAAAGGTTGGGAAACACTGATATATATATAAATATACATACTCGTATAACAATAGCGATACGTCTTGTATTATAATATCGTTATTATATTATGTTTATAGCCAAACGTACATGACATATATAGGAATATTTTGCTCAAAAAATACGTTAGACTAGTATAAGTTGTAATGTAAATAGTATAATAGTTATTCGGAGGTCAGTAAACATCGGGCGGACGTAATATATTTTATAGCCGGGAAATCGATACGCTCGCTGTTTATTTGTACGTATACGTATTATAGATGTATTATAAGAACGAAACGAAAGAATAGAGAAAAAAGAAGAAGAAAAAAAAAAAAACAAATTCGTAACCGAAAAGTTGGACGGAAATGTTATTCCGATTTATTAAAATTGAAAATCGCATTAATTCGATACTGGAACAAAATAACAATAATAGATTACGGTTCGTCTAGAATTGTCGTGCGTGCGTTTTCATTCGCGTGAATCGGAAAATAGCGCAAAATGTCTACAATAAACGGTTATGAGAAAATTGCGTTTTTACATATGCGATGTAAACGTCGTGTTAAAATTGTCCGGGCGTTTCGTTATCCGCGTAAAACTTCAAATAAACAGTAAAAAAAAAAAACCTGGAAAATCTCCAGACCGTTTTGGAAATTCGCGCACGTCCTGGAATGGGTCAATTTTTAGTATCCTGTGCAAATTTCCTCCGGTCTCGGCGATTATTCCGTAACCCGAACGATAGACAGAATTTCAACACAAAAACCCGAAATATATACGAACGCTACACCGAGCGATATAGCTGTTATTATAAATAAATACGTACGCAATTTATATATATATATATATAAAAAAAAATTAAAAAAACCTGTAACAACGTCGTCGTCGGTAGTTTTTTATTATTATTTTATTTTTATTTTTTTCGTTTTGTTTTTAATTATATATTTGTATACGCGACACAATGCGCGCGGACAAAACTTGTTTAATTGGTTCTCGATCCGCGCGCACACGTTAAAATCGGAATAATGCAAATCGTAACGGCCGTGCGGTTTATTTTAGTTTTTTTTAATGAGATATTGAAATAAAAAAATTTACGGCCAAATTATTGTGCCGCCGATACGCGCACATAAAAAAAAAAAAAAAAAAACCCTATTCAAACCCATATGTAATATACGGGAGGATACTCGAAATCAAATATTATATATATATATGAACCTATAATACCTGTCGTAGGTGCGGCGGACGAACGGCGACACCTCGCTCGGAAATCGGATAATTATATTTGGAAATTAGAAAAAAAAAATAATAATAAAAAAAAACCCGAACATTTGTTACTTTTTAAATCGTGTCGTGTTGACGGCGTTTTAAACGATTCCCGGTTCCCGGTGCGCGTTCGTATATACATATAAATATATTATACGTATGCATACACGCATTAACTAATCCACCGTAATCAATATTATCGTAAAGATTTTATTTTTTTTTTTTTCTTTTCTTTTCTTTTCTCATTTTTTAACGTTAATATCTCATTAGTCCAAGGTTATATCATACGCGTATAGGAACTACAAAACGCATTTGCATATCTGTTTTATATGATCTGAAGCGAGGGGGTACGTATATATATATATATATATATATATATATATATAAATATATATAATTCCGTGTTGGCCACAAATTAATTTCACGTCGCCACGGGGTCATAAACACGAAATTTAATCATGCGCATTTCGACGGTTAATATACGTATACACAAACGGTCTGGTGTGGAGGTATAATTTAGAGATTTCGTTTTTACATATATATATATGTATGTATATTTTTTATATGTGTGTGTGTGTGTGTGTATAAACGGCGGGCGAGCGAGCTGTTAAAATGTGTGTGCGCGCACATAACTAATTTAAAAATATAATTTCGGACGTCTCGGGTTCAAATGACTAATGTCGACTGTCGCCGTACGACGTTCGCGCGTTCGGCTTAATAATATTGTAATACTAATAATAATAATAATAATAATACGTAATAACGGTTCGGGAAACGAGTAAAAAACTGCGACGAAAACTATTATATGCCTAATAAATATAAACGCGACGGACGGGTTTGGTAATAATGCACGAGATTTATTTATTTATTTTTTTTTTTTTTTTCGTCAGTCAATATCCGCGTCCCCTAATGAAATAGGTCCACTAGCGGAAAAGCGGAAATCGAACGATATTCGGTATGGACATTTAGTGTCTGTAGAAACACCGTGAGGTTATGAAATTTCCCATTTTTACCCAATAGTTATACGAGTCTACCACGAGGAAACAACTCTGCTAATAATGCACCAACAAGACGACATTTATAACTAAAAACCGCCCTTGGTGTTCGTGATCGGAGTGAGATTTCTGGTAGAAAAGTTGTTTACAGAGAGAGAGAGAGAGAGAGAGAGAGAGAGAGAGAGAAAACAAATACTCGCTATTATCACATTTTGGAGACAAAAAAAAAAAAAACATTTAAGGTTGTTATATAAATTTGTATACTATATTTATTTGGCATTATTAATGATAAATAAAATTGATTATATTAAATTTTTATACATTGAAATAATAATAATAAAACAACATATACTGGTGTAGGTGGAAAATTGGGAAAGTAGAGGATATAGTAGAGGAATTTAATTTATATCTGTTCGCGACGATAAATCATTGCTAACGAAAAACGATTCTAAGCAAAGTTCGGTTAATCGTGTTTTACAAATGTGTCTGCGGATTTTTGATATTGTTTTTTTTATGACCGAGAGAACGACTTGTGATAATCCTTGGGTCGAATTTTCGAACATTTTTGAGAAACTATAATAGATTTAATCCGCATAAAACCAAATAAAAACTAAAAGAAAAACTCAAAATCTTAAAACGGCTATACACAACACAAAAACCACTGGAATGTTTTGAAAATTCTACCACAATTGCAAAGGGCTAATTATTAGTACTCGGTGACAAT
Organism: Tuberolachnus salignus; assembly: GCA_956483605.1. Taxonomy (NCBI): domain Eukaryota; kingdom Metazoa; phylum Arthropoda; class Insecta; order Hemiptera; family Aphididae; genus Tuberolachnus; species Tuberolachnus salignus. The sequence continues at coordinate 14,597,272 of OY101433.1, forward strand.
TTCAAACCGAATTACAATAAATATCCCACTGTAAACCGAAAATAACAGAAAACCGTTATTGCATAAATATAGCCGTTTTCTCAGTTTCGGTATCTAAAGAAACTACAAGAAGAAAAATACAAATATACGACTTGTTGAATGCACCAACGAGGTCCAATATGCAACGGAATAGTTCTCTTATCTTTGTCTTGATTGAAATAGAGTTTCTGGTAGAAAAGTTGTGTTTGACAGACAGAAACAAAAAGAAAGAAAGAAAGAAAGAAAAAAAAACACTAACACATTTCTCGTTACTCTCACAATCTAAAAATCCTGTTCAATTTACACGCGAAATTCGTCCCGATTAAGTGAATATGTAATAACGTAACCGCGGACACGTGCGTAAATTTCAACTAGCGCGCGGAAAGTAAAAGCGAATCACACCGAAAATAGAGTAAATTTCAATTATGTTCAATAATATAAGTCTGCGGAAACGCGCGCCAGACAGACAATCGCAAACTATACCTAGGCGAATTCCGTTCATTTACAAAATCAAAATAAACGATGCGCTCGTATTTCTTCCCTTGATACTGCAGTTCAAATATACATAAATATATTTCGATTTTTTTGCAAACCGTTGTTAAATGCCTATACGCAATTACTTGGCCGAGCGCAATAATCAATTTTATAATATTATATGTCGATTTATTCATAAAACGATGGGCACGGGAAATTATAAATTATATAGTTAAAAAATAATAATAAAATGTTAAAAGTTAGGAACTATTATTTCTTTGTTTGGTTTCTTTCGCTTGTTATAAATTCCGAACAGGGCGATAGAGAAAGATTAACAGTTTTACAAAGACGTGTCTCGGAAAACATTTTTTTTTTTTTTTTGGTGGGGGGGAGGGATAGTTAAAATTCTAAAAATAAGTTTTATCCAGTTTTGCTTGGAAAACTCAATGTAATCGAACGAGAATGGCGAGAATCGGGTAATATTTTTAATTTCTATGTCCGGAATATTGTCTTTTAAAGTAAACGGACATAACGACGAGGATAATTATTAACATTCCCTATGTGTTTCAAATTTCAATTTTGGTTTCACTCGGCAGTCGTCTTTCGCAAGTTATAAAATTATTCAAAACGCCCCGGATATATTCGCATCGTGGGTGTATAGACCACTATTGTAGGCGGGACGTATGGAAGGTTAGGATGTAGGATAATTGAATTGTTATATACTTAAATGAACGTTCGAATATTGCAATCGAAAAGCGATTCTGAGCGAAACTCGGTAAAGTATTAAATTATAAGTCGTGGTTTATAGGTGTCCCGAAAATTTTATTTTTTTTTTTTTATTTAAAAGAATATTTACAATCTATGCTACAAGGCATAATAAACAAATTTGAACACATACAGAAAAAATTTTACAACCTGAACACATGAGGAGAGGGATAGAACCCAACGTTATTTTATTTATTTATTAATTATTAACCTAACATAAATTAAATTAAAATTAAATGGTTTAAACCATCATATTTAATAAATCACGACACCATTTTCTCTTTAGACGGCGTGGGGGATTATTAGGAAGTGAGTTGGAAGCAAGTTCAGCGATTAAAGGGTTAGAGTGAGAATGTAATTTTGAGTGAAATTTTTTATATTGTTTTGTGGCTCAATGATTTACTGTTTCTATTTTGAAGTCATTTTGAATCGTGGAATTTGATACGTACCAAGGTGTGGAAGAGATAATGCGGAGAGTGATAGATTGGAAGGCTTGGAGGGTACAGGAAATTAACGAAAATAACACCAATGTATTGATTAATAATTTGTTGTCAATATTTTTTTTTTTTTTTTTTACCATTTCTTTATAATATTATATTAACAATATATTAGTTATATTTCTAACTTTAAAAAAAAAATGATAGTCATTAATTATAATAATAATAATGATTATATCAAAACAGTAGTTATTAGTTTGTCCACCGTGAAGAACATCTGATCTGCACGGTTAGGTTAGGAAAATGAAAAATAATATAAAAATTTATGATTTTTATTCCTGTTTTGAGGAACGATTCGAGGTTTCTTTAAGCCCGGAATCGGTTCCTTTTTAAATCATTTCATCGATGAGGTCCTGACGACGAGGGAGCAGGAAGAGCGCCATCGTCAGAGAGGTGCTCGGAACCCAATTGTATAAACTAGCCTTACTAGGCCTAGAATTGTAGCCAAATAGCCATAGTCATAATTTAAGAAATTCCCGTGTATATAAATATTATTCAATTAAATTGTAATAAGTAGAACTAAGAACCTGGTTAGGTGCTAAGAATGTTTTCCATTAATAAACGATGCGCCTACGGGAGAAGGATTGCCCTGCCGGGTAGAGTTCCTCCCGTAGGTTACGATACCATACAAAAAAAAAAAAGTTCCTTTTTAAAAATACAAACGTGCGCGTATAAAAAATCCTTTTATAAAAGGAACTTTCCAAGCGCCGGTTCTACTGTTAATTATTAACAATTATCATTTCAAGTGTATACTGTAGTTACTGTATAGGTATAAACTATGGTCGTATACATTGGAGCCTATTGGCCGGAGGACTAAAGCCCCCCAATGAGATTTATAAGACGGGGTCCACCGTGATTATTAATCGAAAAATCATTCGTATCGGCCACGTACAAGCACAAAATATTAACTTTATTTTCCGCGTGACGAAATAATAATAATAATAAATCAACTGACAAAGATAACCGTTTTTGTTGGTATTGATAAAATAAAAATAATGATTAGATAATATCTATAGAGTTTGGTATAAATAAACGCGATTAAAGATAGATAATAACTTGTTATCACTTCACAACCAAGAACCTAATAACAAATTATTACACTTATCACGACCAAACTGTTTATCAAAGGACAAAATTGTAGTTGGCATATTATATATTTTATTAAACCGCAGAAGCAAAATTCTTATCTATCTTAAGTGTATTTTTGTGCCAAAACTTTTTGGCGGCTCAGGTCGATTTTTTTTTACTTTTTACTGATGGCGTTTTTCTTCTTTTTTTTTTTTTTTTGGTAATTAAATTTTGATTAAATTGTTTCAACTGTTACAAGAATATCTAATATAATGAAGCCCTATGATATTTTAAAAATCACGGCGCCTACGGTCGGATAATCGTTTGGAACATTTTTTTTTAGACATGCCAGCCGATAGACAACCTAACCGGACTGAGTGAAACTCGTTTAATTTTTGGTTTTAGAGGAAAAACGACCGTTTTATAATAATAATTGAAAGACGACAATATTTCAGGGAGCAAGATGTTTTTTTTTTTTTTTGTTTTTATTATTCGCAATACGACGCTCGAGTCACCGTTTAGAAATAACACGCGAAACTAAAACTTTTGAAAAAATACATATTTATAAAAAATTATTTTGTTTTTTTTTTTTTTTTTTTTTCAAAAACAACGCAACAAAACGTTATAACGGGCGATTTTAAACTGGTGTAGTGTTTTTTTTTTCTATACCGTACAGCGTTAGACCCAGGGGTCTCCAACCTTTTTTTACGGCGGGCCCCATATCTGAGATACGCTTCGACATTGCGGGCCAAATTTTTTTTTGAGAGCGATGAGACGTAATGAAAGTGAAGGTAAATAATAATTGTTTTATTTAACTATATAGTTTTACACAAGGGAAAAGTTGTTTTATCGTGATAACTTACTTGTTACACAGTGGGAAATTTGGACCGTAGCTTGTCTTTAAAAATGTCGTAATAGTCTGGATCAAACGTGGTATTTCCAACTGACTACGCTTTGATTTGACGTATTTCCATTTTTGAAAGGCCACACAGGCAAGTACAGCTAAATCATTTGGCGTGCGCGTATTTTTTATGCGATTCGGGAACGATTCCTCTGGCAACACGAAACAGTTTTCGCGCCGGTGTTGTCCGACGTGAGCTCGATAACTTTAAGCCGAAGTTCGCGTCGGTTTTAAGTTTCAAACGATACATGGGCGAATGGATTTTCAAAAAATCGAATGCACTCGAAACGAATCGTCCAAGAAACATCAGTAGCCTCGGCGGGCCGGTTCGAAAAGATTGACACGGTTACGTTTTTAATCTTTGCCCACACTATTCAACGAATCCCAACGAAGAGTATTCGTTTGCGTTCGGTCATTTGTGTTTTTTTTTTTTGTTTTCTTTACTCTACTTGCGTGTAACGTATTATTTGTTTGTCTTGGTCTAAATTTGTCGTTTAAAAATGCCATTGGTTTGAATGCAAACCACGCTGAATGATACACTTAATCTTTTCCCATACCCGATGTAGTGCCCCATCTCTTCGTCTCTCTACCTTCTGAATGATGTTAACAGACAGACCGTTTTATTTTTTCACTAAATTTATGTTCCTTGGTTACATTCGTCCAAGAATCATATTTCAATTTTGTAATCTCGAATTTTGGGACTCTGTTGTTCCCGTAATATTGGGTGGTCTCGATCAAGTTGAATAAGCGTCGGACAATTTCCACCGGTCCAATCGCACATGCTCTAATTTTCCCATTATTGAAATATTAAAAAAAAAAAAAAAACTGGAAAATAAAATTGCGCGTTGGGTCGCGTACGTCGGAACGTACGGGGATAAATAACTAAATAATCGGAGCAGATTTCGTGCACGCTATCAAAATCAAATGCCCTCGGCGGACCGTTCCACGCCAGAATTCGTTGTATAGAAATTCGGTTTTCATAAAACGCGTCGGAATGTAAAATCGCGCGGGGCCGATCCACCCACCCCGATCGGCGTGGTCGGTCGGCTATCAATTAGAAACGCGTAAATAATATTATAATATACGCGTAAAACAATATCCCGTCGCCGGTTTATTATATATGTATTTTTTTTTTAATTTTTTTTTTTTTTTATTATGTACGCAACGGCGAGCAATATAAATATCGGTTTCAATTACTCCGCGGACGCACCCGGTATTTATACGTATTACCGTCGATTATAAATACTATTTATTATTATTATTATTATTATTATTATTAGTATTTCAAATATATATTTATATTCGGGAGTCCGGCCCGCCGTCTCGGTCCCGGCCCCCTTCGGCCCGTGCGAGTGTGTGTATAGCTAACGAAAAAAGAAAGAAAGAAAAAAAAAAAAGTATATATATTTTTTTTTTCTTTCCTTTTAAATTCCGGTTTACAGAATATTAAAAAAAAAAAAAAAAACGGCCCGATAAATAAGCCGGGGCGTCACGCGTCTACAACACTATACATAATAGGTGTCGTAAAGTACCCGAATAAAAAATACATATATATATATATAAAGTAATAATAATACTATTTTATACGAAAATAATAATTAACAACATCGACGCGCGATTATATTTTACGACGTTACAACAATAATAATCGATGTATAATTAATTGATATTCGTACATAAATTTTCGATAAAAAAAAATCCACAAATAAATAACGCGTCCGAAAAGTACCGAACGCGCCCGGTTTTTAACCCGGCCCGGCGGCGGTGGTCCCCCATTATAATAATACCATCGGAATAATACTAATAAAAAAATATACCTACGTGTTATTCGTAGTTTCCAGCGTCGTCGTCGTCGTCGTCGTCGTCGTCTCGATAATATATTATATCGGAGACCGACAGACAAAAATGCCAGTGCACCTCCTCTCCCCCCCCCTCTCCAATCTTAAATCAACTTTGAATTCCCTTCATTTTTTTTTTTTTTTTTTTTCCTTTGTAAATCTAAATTAATTTTAGATTCCGAGCGGAGAAGTTATTGGTCAGTTGTGCCGGTGTGTGCGTGTCGTTTATATTTGCTCGGCAAACGGTTTTGTCGGTTTTCGAGAAAACCCACCGTCCGGACCGTCCGCCGCCGTCCGCAAAATGATGCGGATTTTTCGACCGGCGGCACTCTTTTTGAAAACCGTTAATAGATTCGCCGGGCAATTTGTCGAAAAATTTAATAAAACTGACGGATTTATTTTTGTCGATTTCCCCGTTAGCTAACCTAACCACTAGCGAATATACCCGACCTGTAAAAACATTACCGGTTTACCCGAGCACCGCTCAGAATCGTTTTTTTTTTTCAATTGCGTGGATTGCTTGCAGTACGTCAAAAAAAATTAAAACTCCCACTTTCCGAACAAAAAAAAAAGCCGGACGTATTTCGCGCGCCGCGGGTAGGCCACTGCTGTGGATAACATTGAATTGAGTCCAGTTTATTAGTTTTAATACCTTTGAATTGAGTCCGTATATTGAATTGACGGGACTTTTAAGAGCTGCCCTTAAATACTTTGCCCGAAATTTCACGATTCATGGCTAAAAGTGGATATCTCGAGTATTATTTTTGGATTTTCAATTTTTATACGACGTAGTTGAACGGTTCGCGTTCAAGATTTAACGCCACGCGATGACGAAAATATTGACACTTTTACAGATTACATTTAAAAAAAACTACACACGAGCCTTGTCTCTCACTGACCGTATTTAGGTAAAAAAAAAAAAAAATTGGTTAAGTTTAATTTTTAATCATTTCGTATCATATTTATGTAATTTTTGTACCTATTGGATATTGACAAAATTAGATCGATAATTGTGTTGCGATGACCATAGGATAATGAACACTGACTAAAAGATATAACCACAGAACAATAACCCTATGTGGATAATAAATGAATTATTATCTATGGCGGTTGCATATGTTGTTAATGGGCAAACATGTGTTTTTTTTTCTTTTTTTTTACTTTCCCCCGACCATTAAGAAATCCTGTTGGCTGCGCCACTGATTGACGACAGACCACTCGGTCATTCTCCACGTGGCGTCTCCTGAAATACGCTAACAGGCTAAAGGGACTCAATTCAAACAAACCAATAAATATTTGTCGGACTCGGCTCATACAACTCGAAAGCATTCGTAGGACTCGATTCAATATTACCGACTGCTATTGGTGCAAGCAATTCGGGTTGGTAGGCTAGGATAGGATTATGTTATTACGGCAATTTAGTGAAAATTCCTCTTGAATTCAACGATAAGTCGTTGCGAACAAATAATGGTTTTCGAATGGATCTTCTTTTGACTGGTTTAACTGGTTTAACTAATAAAAGTCGGGTTTTTTTTTTTTTTTTTTGTCTCCCGTTTAACGACGAGCAAAACACACGAATCGACGAAAGAAAAAAAAAATTCAAATATGAACACCCGTTTTGAAATTTAAATTATTTAAAAATCATACTTCGAAACTGGTCACAGACCCCCGGAGTCCGATTTATTGCACCGTTAATTACGGGTGAAGCATAGGGGACCGCGGAGAATTTATTCATTCGGCAAACAAAACACATAATTCGCCAATCGTTTGCTTATAATTAATAACATAATAAAATATTTTCAACGTTTTAGCGATACAGGGTGTACCGAAATATATACAGTGTTCGCCGTTAGGTGTTCAAATTATTGCAGAGACTTTTTGATTAAAAAAAAAAAAAAAGAAAAAGATACACTTACAAGGATAATAGAATTTATAGATCAAAGAACGCGGTTGTGTTTGTCTTTTGGCTTGGTTTTACGGGAAAATAAATATTACACTAAAACTAAAATCGTTTTGTCGAAAATTTGTGTAAAATGTAAATTACTTTTTTAATTTTATTTATTTATTATTTTTTTTTTTTTTTATCAAAATTAACAATTCCATTATGGTATTATTACGTACGTAGGTTATACTTTCGTCGTTGGTAATATAATTTATTATGCTTATCGTTTTTGTAAGTGCAAAAAATTTACAACCGACAATTAAGTTTGACGAACACGTTGCGCGATGAAAATTTAATTACTTGTTTTATTTTCTAAACAGTGAATTTTATAGTGGTCGTCTACGGCGATGATTATCGTTATGTCGGCTAGTATCAAAGATCTTCACGGTCGGATATTTTTTTTAAACACCGGTAATCTACTTGCTTTAAGTATTAACACTTCGCGGTTATATATATATATAAACTCGTTTCATAAAAAAACGTTTTAAATTTCAAAATAATTTTTTAATAAGTAAAACAACAAAAGTTGTACGAGTACGCCGTTGTATTGTTCGTAAAATATTTAAGTAATTATATTATTTAGCCACTATACTCTATATGGTTCTACTGGCAGAACCATTTAATTTCGTATATTTCTCCATATATTTATCCGTCGTCGTGTGGTGGTTTTATTGTTTTGTTCCATCTGTATCTCGGTGCTCTCATTAAGACGACTGCAGTCGGTCGAAACAAAAACAGAAAAATTCACGTAAAACTGCCCGGAAGCCAGTCAAAATTGTGACTGGCTTGGGATTGACGGATTTTAATTTTGAAAATAGATTTCATTTCGCGTTAGATTTTTGAATAATTCATTTCTCAACCTAACCAAACGAATCAAAAATTTCAAGATTGGTATTTTAACGATAAATTTGATTATCGAAAATCGCATCGGTCGAAACTCAAAAACAAAAAAAAACCTAGAATATAAAATCAAAAAATTGTTTTTTATTCAACATTTCAAAACCGTACATTTTTGGATTCGTTTGACGCGTTTTTTTCGATCTGCTCAAGCCACATTTAGAATTGAGTTATTCCCATCGAATCAGTATAAATGCGTGTAAACCAATTACAATAGAATACTATTGTTAATTAATATTTGAACAGACATTCATGTATACGAAAAAACGATACGATACAGTCATTACATTTCAGTGTATGCATACCAATATCGAGTACGATAAACACATATTACAAATATATTGTAAATATATTGTATATCGCTAAAAATCACGATTTGTACACTTTTAATGGAATTTCATTTGCTGTCGACGACATATTGAAATCCGCACTCTAGTGTTAAATTTACAATTAGTACGGTTTTTTATATATACTTATCGTTACATCACGATGGCCTTCGAATTACAATAAAACTAAATATATATCGGTTTAAGTGCTAAACTAAAATTTAAATTACTATTTTCATATTTGTTGCCTACCGCGTAATGCTGGTCGATTGATATTTCATTTTAATTGGTATATGCCACATATGCCATATAAGTACAATTATGACGTTATAAACGTGGGCAAAATAAATTATTCGACACGAAAAAGACCCTGAAATGCATTATTTTTATTTATTTTTTTTTTTTCGTTACTAATTATTATTTCTTTTTACGCAATACGCTCGGTATTATATTACCGCGCGCACGTTTTAATAATTACACACATTACGAGATATAGCGTTGAATTATAATTGTGTGCAGAATAAAGGCGTGTAGGGAGTGTAATGTAGGAACGAGTTAATATTATAAGTTAATCTATAACGAAATTATATTCCGTGTGTTATATTTTCGGTCTCGACGCGACGCGTGTGTTGGAAGACAAAAAAAAAAAAAAAAAAAGAGAGAAGAAAAAAAGTCAGTACATAGGAAGTTATTTCGAGAACGAGAATCGTATAGAAAACGCGCAAATGTTAAAAAATAAAAACTGTTTAAACGATAAATATATTATAATATTATCGTATACTAGAACTATCGCACATTGTTCACGTTGTGAAATAATATTATGCGATTTTTATCTAATCTGGTTTTTTTTTTTTTTTTTTTTTTCGTCGTCGTCTCAAAACGAACGCAGAGTTCGGATATATTGCAGTTTTTTCAATACGCATTGTAAAACCTTTTTTTAGCGATAATTTCGCGTGTTTAAAACTTCAAAGTCGTCCATTGTCTAAAACCAATGTAACCCAGCAGCAAGCTGTACGACATACGCTCCTCTTTTGTACGACTACCTATTTATTATATTATGTGTGTGTGTGTATGTGTGTATATATATATATATAGAATATGGCCGTCTGTGCGGTTTTGCGTCACCGGGTTGAAATTTCGAGATTTTGAAATTCAGCGATGGTTCGATCAAAACGATAATAAACGTCCCGAAACCCGGGTCAACGGTTAGTAGAGATATATTTTTACTGTGGGTACTCGTCTTTGGAAACTATCCGCATCTATCGGTTATTTATCATCTAACCATATCGTTGCTGTCGATTTTTTTTTTTTTTTTTTGCCGGATTGATATTTCCTTTGTAATCAGTACTCGTTCGTCATTGTTAAACTTATCGTTGACAATACTCGACAATGTTACATTATCCAACGCAATCTAAATAACTCGGTGTCTCCAACGACCGTCCAGCCCGTAATACTCTAAAGCCGGTTGATGATAATAAAACCCAGGGAGTAAAGAAACCGTTTGTTTTCGCCCTCTCTCTGACCCCTTTTACGTTATGATTACATCGTTTCGCACACTTAACGCGGCCGGCGGACGTCCTACAGTAGCGGCAGCAGCAGCAGCAGCAGCAGCACCGCTGGTATTTTCTCTTCTTTTATTTACGACCGGACGTCCTGTGAGTGGCGGCGGCGGCGGCGTTCCCGTCATAATTGGATTAAAAATGTCTCGGACTGCCAAAAATTATTCGTTTGTCTTCCGTCCGTATGTAATATATATATATATATATATATATATATATATATATATAAATATATACGCACGACCGGCCCTCCTTTCCGTTCCCCGACGACGATAATACCGAATTGGTGTAGCCCGGCACGTAGGTCCCGGCGGGCTCGCAAAGCTCCCGGGCCGTTCTCATCAATAATAATAATAATAATTATCGTTATTATATAATATAGAGAATAGAACATAAGAGTTTACGATTTCTGCGCCGCACCGCAATTTTATGACGGATGAAGTCTATATAAATATATATAGTATAACAGACAAAGAGAGAGCGAGAGAGACCGGGAAAATATAATAATAGTTGGCCCGAAAGCCAAAGTCGGGGGAATATATCTTGGCCGGTGACATATGCGCTGCCACCTTTGCGCCGATCCCCCTCCTCACCGGCAGCTCACTAAACGTATAAAATATTTCGATATGTCACAGACACGGGGGGGGGATATAGGGGATAAATCCCCCACCCCCCAGCCCATATGACATTTTTTTTTTTATTATTATTAATAAAAAATGATTAGCTTTTACCGTCAATTTCTTATGATTAACATGATCTGGAACGTTATTTAATTATTTGACCCACTGATAAGAACGGGAATGCCAAGGTGCAACATTGCCAACCGATAGCTTATCAGTCCTTATCTGTTTGTCGGAGAACTGGTAGTACAAGGTTTACAAGGTCGGTACAGCCTGCCTTAGGAAGGAAACTAGACATTATTTTGTCTCAAACTAATACATTTTACCTCTTTATAACATTATTAGTATATAGATTGTATATTGTATTTATTACAGTAATATACGAACGTACGGAACTATACCGGTACTCTTAAAAACACAGGCGCCGTGTTTTTCAAATATCACGGGAGACACGCTAGTTTAGATATTCAGGTACGGTTAAAACAATTCAAGCGAAATTTTATAAGCAAAAATAAACAGGGTCATAAAGAAAAATCGATGTGGGACGTCAAAAAGTAAAGAGTTTTGCTTCTTCGTTTGAATAAAATATGTAATATGTGGATTACGGTTTTGTACTTTGACAAAAAGTTTGGGTGTGATAACAAATTATTGTCTGTCTTTAAACGTGTTAATTACCAAAAATCTTTCCATATTATCTAATCATAATTTTGCTTTTATCAATATCAACAAAAACAGTAATCTTTCTCAGTTAATTAATCATTATTATTTTGTCATGTGGAAAATAAAGCTAATATTTTGTGGAAGTACGTGGCAGATATGAATGCTTTCCCCCCCCCCCCCCGGTGGACTAAGCCCCGGCTTATAAATCTGATAGGGGGCTTCAGGCTCCCAGCCCCCCCGTACACGGAGCCTATGACTCTATACCATACCGCGGTATATCGTCAATCCGTACATACTTCTTCTTCCGCAGTTAGTTTAGGTCAATCTAATGATCGGTTTGTTTCTCTATCGTTGGTCGTCCTCTTAATTTCCCGATATGACGAACTGAACTCCTGATTTTCCGCTATCTGGACCATGTATTCCAATCGTGGTCTACCCCTGCGGTTCTTCCCTTCTACTATTCCTGCCAAAACTATCCCTGGCTATCCCATCCGTGTCCGACAACCAATACAACATATCCATTCATTTTGCCTGTGATATTCGTCTTCTATCCACTACAAAACTTCTTTCCGTCGGTCCAACAAAAACAGTCACACGGACTAAGATCAGACGGATCTGAGAGGGACCGAGGGAACCACAGGAGTAATTTTTTTCCACGTCACAAACTGTCTTGCGGAAATGGCCGTGTTGCCAGATCGATGACGGTGTGATGTTAGTCTCGTATAGGTGAATTTCAAAATTCAAATGTGCATCATAATATTATCATAATATACTTAGGCCATATACTCGGGCTTGAGTTTCTAAAATAAGTCGAATTACTAATACTTACTAACCAGCGTCCGGTGAATTGAATTTTATAATAATCATGTGATCGTTTTCCATCCCCCTTCCCATTTCCCCCTGACCCGTTTGAAATCTGTGTTTTTAAACGCGTATGCAATTATATTATTACAAGTAACTCGTATATTATACGTATGCCAACAAATCGAACTATAAAACACAGGTTTCGGAATCCGATATATGTACGTATACGATAACGTTCGGAAATCGCTCATAATATAAATACCTATATATATATATATATACGCCTATGTCTGTATACGTACTGCAGCATTAGTTACACTTTTATTATTATTATTATATTTTTTATTGTTAACAAATATTTCATTACGTAGTCTGGTATTATTATTATTTTTTTTTACCTTTCGGTCTTCGACGTATCCGCCGTTTACTTACAACAGCGTACGTATAATGTACGGTTGCGTAAAGCGTTTATGTTGTCATAAAAATTAAAAAGGAAAAAAAAAAAAAAAAAAAGAGAAAGAACCGAAAATCGGTCGTCGCAGCCAGCGGTAATAATATCGGACGGTTAAGAATAATAGTGTATTAGGTGGGTGGGCACATATATATATATTTTTTATTTTTTTATTTTTTTTTTTTTTTCGTACGGCGCGTACGTTTTACGTATTATATTATACCGTGGTGGGAATGTACTCGTACAAACAAAACGCTTTTGTACGTCCGGCCGTATAACCCTATATTAACAATACTACGGCGAGAGGGTAAAACAAAACAGGGAAAAAAAAAAATCAAATCCGAGCCCCGTCCGTGTGTATACTTAAGTAATTGATATATTATAAGGGGAGTGTTTTGATTTTCGAACCGTATAGTATCGAGTGGCTTAATGTCGTACACATATATATATATATAAAAACAGACTGAAAAATACGACTTGTGTTTTGTGCGTTTGGAGTGTACCTTAATAATACGCGCGTGTCGTATCAGTGTAATAACGTACGAGCGCGGTGCGTTCAAAGAGCACAAAATACCCGCGTCGAGTGTAGCGGCCGGTACATAAAAATAATGCGTACGCGCCGTCCGTTTTTTTTCGCGTCGAATCAAAGGAACACCACCACACTGTGCCAGCAGCACGTCCACCGCCCACGTGTACGAGCGGGTCCGCCCGATATGGAATCGCGTAACGAGCGTTTATTTTAATATTATATAATAATATTATTATAAAACGCGCGCCGCAAACCTAATGCGAAAATGACGAATTGTTAACGATACCGCAAATCGCCCCGCGGCGATGTCGGGAACGATTAAAAAAAATAAAGCACGAGGGCGACGGGTACATGACAAAGCTGCCGACTCTGAAGTTGGGCATAGTTCTAACGGCTGTGCGATTTAATCGTGAGTCATGGACGTTCGGGAATGAAAAATATGGAGGAAAATGCCGGGATGCCAAACTAAAGAGTTTTACGATACGGTGGAACCAGGTACAACATGCTCCGTTAAGGGACACATGCGTTAGGTCACACAATGAGAAGAGAAGAAAACGAAACGGTTTAGCCGACAATGAAATGGAAACCCCGAGAAAGAAATTCTCGAGTAAAAAGCCCATGGAAACATGAATTACGTGGTGGAAAGCTATTTAAAAAGTTAAGAACTGAAGATAGGGGTAGTTAAATAAATAGAGACCGGCGAAGTATGATGACAAAAATTCTCGGAGAGTAATAGATAAGACAGTAGAATAGAAGACTAATTGAACAGTATTTTACTATATGCATTTAAGTGTATTGACACTTTACGACCTATAAATTAATTGTGCGTTTGGAAAATAATGATGACGATATTAGTTGGACAGAAATGAGAAGCGATTCAGAAGTACTAAACCAGACAGGAGAAAAAAGGATTTCGCTCGGTACCATAAGGGAGAAGAGTGGACAAATGTTCGGTCACCTGCTAAAGCACAATTCGTTTCTGTCAAATATATTCAATGGACGGATGAATTCAATGGGGTCATAGTGAAAGAGGAAGACCAAGGGAAGCATTTATCGAAGAAATTATGTTGACAAGTTGATTGCCGTTACGAAGAGATTGGCTATGAACAGAAAAAAATGAAGATCTGGATTTTTAACAACTAGACGTGGCTTTCTAGTAAAAAAAAAAAAAAAAAAAAAAATACGATTAATTAATTTAGTTATTTACTCGTTTATCGAGTAATTTCAATAATTTACTCGTATTTCTCTTAAAATATCAAATTTATGTTTAAAAAAAAAAAAAATTGTACGACCAACTGTACAATAGTCAAACAACTACGTAAATTATTGTCTACATTAAAACAATATTATAAGAACCAAATGGGGAACACCCGTAGGATAAATTATGGCTAGTGTTTACAGTTTAGATAATTATTAAACTAAAAGCATATTAAAACACGTCGCACTGCTGAGAGAATAGTGGCTACAACTAAAAAATAATAATAATAATAATAATAAATCGAATTTTAATTTTTACTATGCAAATTATGTAAAATATCGTCTTCTATAATTAAGTGCACTCGTATTTTCTTTTCGTTTATTTATTATTTAAGACAGTAGGAACCGAAATGTGAGACTTTATACTGACCCGACTAAAATGTTGTCTGTACGTAATTGCTCAAACCGGAACACTGTCATAATATCCAAAAAAAAAAAAAAGTGCGCAGTAACTCGTTTACGCGACGAAAATCATTGGGTTGTAGTGACGTGACGAATAACTTTTAAAGTTGATTTCGCAACATTATCGCATTTCGAGTTGTGTGGCCGGGATCATTCGGGTGTGCGACGTGGCAAAATTCAATAAATCGGATTTCTTTACGGTACGATCGCGCGAAACCTCGGAGATTTTTCTTGAATTAATATTATACGTATGCCGTCGGCCTGTTTAAAAAAAAAAAAACGGTGGTGTGGACGACGTGATTTACAGATGTATAATACGAGGCCGTCAAGTAAATAACAAGCGCGTCTGTATTATTATTATTATTATTACTATTATCTATCATATATTATTATTGTAGGCTATTGTTTCGTCGTAATCGTCTCGATTATAATATGAGCAGTGCTGGGCGGATGATATGTTCCGTCACATCCGATATATTGTACGAATAAAATAATAAATAATGTAAATATTCGTAATTGTTCCGGTGGCGGATTTAGGCAAGTGATATATTGGTATAGTGCGGACGGAATTTAATCTGACCCGCCACCGTTGCGCAGTTAGCAAAAAAAAAAACGCCCAAATATTAGAGATATAAAATATTATTAATACGCACGTGTTTCGCAATAGAACACGTTAAAACTCAAACGTAATATTTCGTACGATAGATTTGCACGGTGGTAAACACCGGGACGACTTTGGTTATCTTCGAATAAACCTGTGCCCGTAACAACGCCACGGCATAACGCAATCCATTTGGACAGGATCGTTTATCAATTATCTTTATCCCCGTATTGGGTGATACCGTGCACAGCTAATGCAGTAGTACCCGATCGGTTATCACCACGGCTGTAATATTCGATTAGTGTAATATTATCATAGTCCACGTGTTATCTGTCCGAACAATTTGTCGTACACACAAATACGCCCGCAACATATTTATCGGGAGCGCGGCGCTCAGTGCACCTCTTGTAAGCACGTTCAAACTGCCTCTGGATTGGCATCGCATTCGGGTGTGGACTGCTCGCATCACGCGACAAGAAACACGATATTTTCTACCTGACGATTTTACACCTATATTATATAACCATGGTGACAAATCGCGGGGCGCGCGCGCGTAAACTTTACCGTGCGCGAAACTGTGTTAATCCGAGTGTCACTGGATCGCACAATAATCCCACAAAAAAGATTCAGCTGAATGTTCGGCTGGGTGGCGGGTATACACTATACACCTCGACTACCGCCGTCTAAATCGGAAACATCGTGTCGGTCGGGAAACGTGAGGTTCGGTTAGGAATCAAAAGGAAAAAAAAAAATGCGCAAAACGCACTACTTGCTAGTAGTTGGCAGATATCGCAAACGAGACCTTCCGGACGAACGTTTCCTTTACGTAGCCTACCATCGAACCGATTTGGACTTGTGGCATACGACTTCGTAGGGCTGTGCCGGGGCAAAGCGGACATCGTACGCTCCGTAGCAGCATATCGGTTCGATAAGGTGGGACGTCATCGTACACCGCGATCCGAAGATATCCAGGACGAAATCAAGAAGTTTGTTAACGAGCTTGTGAATTGACTAAAGCCGCGAAACGACTACTTGACAATTCGCAAGGCAAACAAATCGTATACCGTCGCACAAACAAAAACCATTTGGGCCGCCGCCGAATTCCATCGTCGTTCGCAAACGAGAAGTAGGACTACCGGGAGGCGGTAAGCATCCCGCCCTGACAAGCTCGGTGGTCGAGCCGGGGCACTGGTCGCAACGCCAGAATTTGCATTCCTCGGCGTTCGCTTACCCGAGAAGCTCGACTTAACCCAATTATCATCTGGCTGGCACCGCGAGGAGGCGAATGCCGTCGCCGGCAGACGACGCGACTGTCAGTGGAAGTCGCCCTGGTCTAACGGGGTCCAGTAGGGTAGGTCGCCCGCGAAATGTCGTTTTTTTTTTTTATTTATTATTATTTACTTAAATAAACAATGGCGGCGGGGTAGTAATGTTCACACACGAAACCACCACTGTTGTCGGTTACAAATTGGATAAAAAAACAAAAAAAATGTCCGGGTACTGTATGTTTCTGTACGGTAACACGGCCGCGGTACCAGATATAAATCTTTGCGCGGTGCGCCTAGTGTATACATATAATAATAATAATAATAATAATACGAAACGCACGCTGTATACGCCGCCACGGATTATATAATCGCGCGTACCACACGGGGTACGCGTATAAAAATATATAGAGGAAAAAAAAAAAGCAGCGAGCATATATACAATTTTTTTTTTTTTTTTTTTTTTTATAGTGCGCTACAGTAATAATAATAATAATAATAGCGCGCCGGAGCGAAATCGCCCGGTACCTATCTCCTATATATATATATATATATATATTATTATCCAATATAATATTATATATATATATATACATTATAAATCATGTTACCCCGGGCTTATATTATACCAGTTTGTGTATTATAATAATAATAATAATAATAATAATAATAATATATATATATATTTTTTATAATGGGCCATTGTTCGCACTCCGTACAGGTATCATTGTACATAATATATAATAATATATATTATAATATTATCGTCGGCGCGCGCCGAAGACTACGACGACGACGACGACGACGACGACGACGACGACGACCGGACGACGATAGGTACGACCGGACGACGAGAACTTTTGCCGCCGCCGCCGCCGCCGCCGCTTTCGGAACCGTCTCCTCCTTCTCCCCGCGACTCTCCGTCCGCCGACTTCTCCTCCTTCTCGCCGACTCTTCGTCCGCCGTCTTCTTCTCCTGCTCCTCGTCCTCCTGGTCGTCGTCGTCGTCGTCGTCGTCGTCGTCGTCGTCGTACCGCGGTACCGCCTAATGAACTCGGGCCGCATATCATTATAACCGTACACTTGTAAAAAATAATATAATAAACTCTGCGCCGCGCCGGGCGCGTTATATTATTCGTGTGTTCGCGTACATACGTGTACCGCGCAGAGCACGTGTACGCCGACACGAGTAACGATAATAATAATAATAAATGCGTGTTTAATACGTCGCGAAAAGAAAGAATCGACCGTATATATATATATTTATATAGCGGCGTTTACCCGGTTAGGGGTGTGCCGGCGGGAGGACGGGGCGGCGTGAACGTATTGCCCGGCGAGGCGCGAGCAGTCGTCGTCACGCCGGGTGAAATTATTTTTATTTTACATAAACCGGGCAAAAATCATTTCTATTTTATAAAACCACTAACCGGCAGCCAATAATTTATTTCCCCGTTTTTAAATGCAGAATTCCGATTTGCCGGGCCACAACTGTTTTATATTTCGTCCGTGGCACCGGGGTACCGCAATAATAACAACAACGAGCAAAAAACACACTGTGCTCGTATTAAAATAACGATAGAAGTCGAGCGTAAGCCGTATTTTAAAGGTTAAATTTCCAGATAAAAAGCGCCCTTCCCCTTGGAAGGTTTTTATAACGGCCGTACAAACAAAACTGTGTGTTGAATTCGAGTAACGAAATAAAATACAATGTTTTTTTTTTTTTCTTTTGCTAACTAAGCAACGATAATTTCCCTAGCAACGTATTAATGATCTTATGTTTTTCCCTAGATGGAGAAAATTTTAAAAATACCATCCGAATTTCCCACCTTTCCTGGTGGATTTTCCAATCATTTTCTTCCATATAGACCTTGTCCTGACAATATTACGGACACAACAACAACAAAAAAAATCAACCGAATCGGTCGAACCATTCTCAAGTGATGGTCTTGCATACATTTGACTTTTAGATTATTATCATTAAAAAAAAAAATTAGTCATTTTCAGAGTTGACATTTTATAGCACTAAAAATTGCACAGATACGCACTATAATATTACCTTAAATATGGATAAATACACGCTAAAAATATATAAATAAAAATAAAAATAACAAAATATGCAAAAAAAATGTAAAACAGAAAACTATTATTTATTAGTAATTTATCAATTTATAAATTCGATAGTCAATAATCAAAAAACAAGTCTATTAAAATGTTATTAAAGTATTATTAATTATTATTACTATATAAGAAAAAAATACGACCGATTTTGATTAAAAACAGGTAAGAATGCAAAAATATCCCCAAAAGTCCAGAAATAGCACTGAAATCGAAAAATTCGCAAAATATGCAAGATTAAATTTTAGTTATCTCAGTCATAAAGTAAATTTTTAACTCACTCTGCTATTTCTTAAGAATCTTATAAGAAATATGCAACTGCTTAAAATCCCAACTCTGGTCATTACGTAAATTGTATAGTTTATTTGCAAAGTATACCAAAAAAAGTTATCGATTTTTTTAAATTTATAGTGAGAGGGGAGGAGGGCCTGAGATTTTCAAAAAATCTACAATGGGGGCGTAGAATAAAAAAAAGGTTTGGAACCACCTGTATATAGGTACCGTACAGCAAAGCGATATTATTAAACAGGGTTGATACGAAAAAACCCGATCTATTTTTTCTATTCTTTTCTTGTTTTTTTAACCTGTTCGATATTTCAGATTGGAAAAAAATGTAATTATTATTTTTGTATTCACAAGTAATGAAAAAAAAAAATCACATATTCACAACAATGGTCAATAGCCAACTTAACAATTGTATTATTCGCCGCGTTGCCAGCTGGCTTCACGACCACTTCCAATGACAGGTGGCATGACTTATATTATATTTAAGTGAAATAATTAAAAAAACAAGAGACAGAAAAACTTAACGATATTGCGATTACATTAAAAAGTAAAAACCATTAACGGCAATATCAATGGTAATAATTCAAACAATCATAAGACACAAAAGCATTGTACAATAACAGAGATAAGGTGATAAGGGAAAACATTTCTGATTTTTTAGGATAGGTTTTTTCAGAACTAAGTGTTTGAACTTTGTGGAAAAACCTATAAAGCAATAAAAAATTCAAATTTTCACACCAAATGCGATTATTTTTAATTTTAAATCCGATATGGTGCTATTTAATTTAGATGAATTTTGATATTTCGTCATCTATTATAATAAAAGCTAATAAAAAAAAAAAGAAGATAAATCAAGAAAGGAACAAAAATTATTATATCAATTTAATATAGTGATAAAAAAAAAAAAAATGATCAAAATCACTCAACTACTGCTATAAATTATTATTATTATTTTAGATTTCGAGTATAATAATAAAATGTGTTGATTAACTATGTTGTGCATCATTTTTTTTCTATTCTTTTAACAACATGACTATAGCCAGTGGCGGATCTAAGGGGTGGGATTCATGAGATATTAAAATTGGTCTCTTGTTAAACCCGAAATTCAGATGTATTTGTTTGAACGTTGTATAGTTTGTATAATAAAAATCGAAAAGTTATCAAATAATTGCTACAAGAATATTTAAAATAAATCTTTAAAAACATTCGAGTGCGATTCTAATTGTTAGTCTTGAAAAGTGTCCTATCAAAAATAGCTCACCCAGTTCGAGAGTAATTATTTTTTTCAATTTTCAATTTGTCTTCAAATAATTCAATTCCTCCTAGTTTCACAATATTCTCTATCGACTGTCTCCGTGGAGAACGGTAAATAGATTTTTTTTTTTTAAATGAAAATTATTTTATTTTATCTATTAGTACACTGTTGTGGCTTATTTTATTTACCGAACGAGGTTCGGTGCTAAATGCGTATTTCCGATGTGATTAATCAATCAGTTGTCCCGTCTGTAAAACTTAAATAATTTTAGTACCTCTCTACTATAGTGCGTTTATATGATGGCGTTGAAACGGTTTAAAATCAAATCGTTTTGAAACTAAAACTTTGTCTTGTCACGTAAACACTTCAAAACGGTTTAAAATCATCAAACCGTTTTCGATATTAAAACGCTCGCGCACATGGTACACATCTTAAGAAATTAAACCCGTTTTAAAACGTTTAACGCGGATTATCAATTGAACATGTAAACGCGTTTTTGAAACGATTTTTTTTTTTTTTTTTATTACGTATCCGATCGAATACTTACTATAAATATTAAAGATATTTGATTCGATTTGAATAAGATCACAAAACTATATACACATTTTAATAAATTTCAAAACGATTTAATTTCAACCCGTTTATCGCCATCATAAAAATATTCTTTATATGACTGGCTGGGGAGTAAATTAAGGAATGAGTGAAATCAGTCTATTCGATGTCTATTTTATATTTAATGTTATCGATCGCGTTCGATGATATCTTCATACCCCTAACCTAGCCCTAGCCAACTGTGACTCCGACTGTAATATTAACCGTCTTGTATTATCTTTTATGCGGTCACTTTTAATCGAAAATTAAATAATGGAGTAGGTATAGGATTATAAGTATTTATATTTTTACGTATCAAAGTATCAAAAGTATTATTTAAACCTATCTCGCTGGTAAATTTGTTTAAATATTTCATACTTAATTAACGTCGAACGCAACGATAAATCGTCGCACTGGAAAATACGTATGTATTGTATAAAATATAATTTGTACACTACGCGCTTGAAATTCGCGTAATATTTGAGTAAATTTTGCATTTTTCCCCTACCATTTTCATGGTGTCTAACTGAAAAACTCCCCCACTTTTGAAAGAAATCTATAAAGTAGCTATCGTTCCACTTTACACTTTAATGGTTAAATTTGACGAATATTTTGATGTATTGGTACTGATAAAAAAAAAAAAAAAAAAAAAAAGTGATATTTTTCGCTGTGAGTAATTAAAATACTTACTTATACTAGTCATGATACGAAACGCGAAGTGTATACCTGGTTTGGAAGTCTTTTTTCCAAAAAATTACCAGAAAACCAAAATCTAAAGCTTTTTTTTTTTTCTTTTTTAATATTTTGGCGATTGTTTATTATTAATTATTCCGCTGTAAATATTAACGAACATAACACTTACTACTTGTTTTTTCTTTTGTACATATATATATATATATATAAATAATGCCATTAAAATACACTCGTGTGTTAAAGATTACCGGAGACATGCACCTGGTGTATAGTTTTAAAAAATATTCATATACACGAGTACAGTGTTGGTATCATTCGGTATATAATATGTTAAACCTTTTCTAGACACCGCCTGAATGCGGCAATGGAACGAAACCGTTTTTACATTGCAATCTTTAATCTTTCCCGAGACATTAACATACGTATTTTGCGTGTACATCGAGTGAATAGGTACACGCATAACAATTATTAACATATCCATGTGGAAGTCCATTACACACCGGCTATAATATATTTCATCGAAATAATATTATCGTCTTATAACCTTAATTGCAAACAGGATTTACTTACTTAATAAAAAAAAAAAAGTAATATAATAAACTTAATTAATAATCTAGGTTAACCAGCGCACGGAATAGCCAGGTCAATGTTTTTTTTTTTTTTTTTTCATTTTCTTTTACCAGTCGCATATTATATTTGGTTGCTATATAATACAATCGTAAACCTATATTTAATTTACACTTCGTAAAATATAAAACATCGAATTTCCGGTTTACAATAATAATGTAACTTATAATAATTCCATTCGTTTCTACGATCAATCCGAGTATATCGATTTTTACTAACGATTTGTTGGAGATAAGTGAGGAATGTAATGGTTTTACGTACAATAATCTGTGCGGTTTTTATTTTATTTTTTTTCTCCGTCTGTAAACAACTTTTCTACCGGAAATCATGCTCCGATTTTCAAGCGTAGCGCCTTCTCTGAAAGAATTTCGGATCTAGCTGGTGCACCGGAAGGGTCAGTTTTGATTTTCATTGTAGTTTTATTAATAAATAGGGAAAAACTGTTTCGATTTTTTTGTAATTCGGTTGAAAATGATCGTAGAGGTAACTACCACGGGGCATATTAATATAAAATCTTTTCTAAAGGCGTTTGAAATATACGAGTTTTATGTGGACAAAATGGTTTTAGCCGAGGAAAAATGCTTGGCAATTGTACACGAATTGACAAATCATGAGTCGTACTCAGTAGTCAAAAAAAAAAAATAAAATAATAATAATAATAATAATAAGCAGAAGAAAAGTTTCGAATAATATTTAATAGAAAACCTACAAAACTATTTTTTGAAATTGTTCTATTATTTTGTGTTTCGTTTCTCGTACGTGTGTACGGTATATAATAATAATAATAATATTATTATTAAATATTAACGCAGTCAACCGCGGTAAATACCGTAAGCGTTTTTATTATTTTTCCGCGGAATGGAAAAAAAAAAAAAAACCCGATTTAAACGCCAAGTATTTTCCGTATTGCCCGCGGTACAAGAATGTTTTGCGATTGCAACAATATTTAAAAAAAAAAAAAATCAGTTCGGTTTACTCGGCTGATTTGCATGATTGAAATCATCGTTTGCGCGTGCGTGTGCGTCTGCTCAAGGACCGCCTTTGTGACGATATATTATATTATATTTTTTTATAGTAGGTCAAAAATCACGTAAGCACGTCTGTGAAAATAGATAGTCGAACAACAATAAATAATACACTGTGTTTTTTTTGGATTTATTATTATTATTTCACTCTCTCTCTCTCTCTCTCTCTCTCTCCCTCTGACGATCGGTCATTGTTTAACGCGCCAAAAATCGTTTAAAATATTTACATAGATATTATTGTGAAAATTGTCGTCGAAACGAAAAACCACGACACACAACGAGACTCGGCGGGACGAAAATTATTAAACGCAAGGTCCGCCGCCGACGACGACGACGCACGCGGATTATTAAAAACGATATTTTATCAAAGATAAAATTGACATTATTATTATTATTATTTTATTTTTTTTTATTTTACATTATTGTATTATTATTATTATTATTATTATTATTATTATTATTATTACCGTCGTTGTGCTCGTACGTTATTTTTGTTTACGACCCGTCCGGGCGAACGCGGCCGCGTAATTGACAATATATAACCAATATAATATTATTATTATTATTATTATTCGGTCGGGATAAATTATTATTGCTATTATTATAGGAAGGAACCGCGCGAAATGCACCGGGGGACTGTGGGACAATGACGACGATATAATAATATTAAGAAAGTAATGTATTACGTGATTGGGCCCCGGTCCGAAACCGGCACTAGTTAACTAAGTTTGTTTCGTGCGATGGCCGCGTATTATTACCGGCCGTCGTCGTCGTCGTCGGATGTACTTATAATAATAACCGGAAGATGGACACGTCACCATAAACTGGGTCACCGTCGGCCGGTTTTTTCGTTTTTTATTTTTAATTACGAAAATCCAACGATTATAATAATAATAATAATATATACGTCGGACTACCGCGGTTGCCCGCCCGCGCCGGGTGCCGGCCCGCCCCGAAAACTTCCCGGCCGGCCCGCCCCGTACGGTTTCATAGTGTTTTTTTTTTTTTTTTTTGGTATTTTTTAATTACATCGTATTCCGATATATATCGGAATACAGTAGTTGTTAATCCCCTCGTTATTTCCGTTAACCGCAGCCCAATCGGAAATACCGCGGCCCAATTTGACAATCCATACATTTCTTCATCGCTGTTATACGGACGCTGTAATTTGTTTTATAAATGCCGTATACGGTACCGCAACCCCGAACGAACCAAATCAATCTAAACACCACGGTGAGGAACGAGTACCTTTGCAACCGGATTTTACCACTCGGACAATCAATGAGGTTTCCTCTTGGGCGAACCGACTGGACTGAACGAGTTTCGGGACAGACCCACTCGCTGAATGAGCATTTGACGTTCCAAAAAGAAATTCGAGAATTGCTCTGGTGCCATACGGAGAAGTTCGCAAAGACATAGAGAATAAAAGAATGCACACGTCGATCACTTTAGTAATTTCATCAATTTTTAATGTGTACGCGTAAATAATTAATTAAAAACAATTAATAGATAATACAAATTATTAGTAAAGTTGTTTTTAAAATTTTAAATATATAAAACCTAACCTCCAATTTTTACATAGATTTATGGTTTCGTTATCCGCGCAACTTTGATGGAACCTAATTTATCATGTTTTAGATTTAATTTAAAATTAAGCGGATTTTGATTTTTTTTCTCCAAAATTATAAAAATTTTGTTGTTAACCTGTCATTGTAATCATCCAATAGGCGATTCTCGTTACGCCACTGGCTCTCCCTATAAATCAGTGGCCTGACCGGATATAAAAACAATCCTGACGCCGCCATTAGTCGAGACTTGTCTAGATAAATCTATCTGGATAATATCTTCTATCTTGTCCGGATGACAATTTCGAAATATATAACTGAAGTTTATATCTAGATAAAATATACCTAATAGACCTTTAATAATAAAATGTTTCGGCCCATTGTAGAAAATATCAAATACACCTAGCCGTATTGTTTTACTATTGGTTAAAAATTCGAAATCATTACCTCCAATTGCGTTTAGACAATTTTTTTAACCGTGTGTTATCTATTATCTTATCCGAGATAAACTAAGTATTTGTAATCTTATATCTTTATTATCTAGATAAATTTCACTTATCTGTGTCTCAACACTGGTACCTACCCATAGTGTTGCGGCGGACGTATTATTATATAGGTTTATATAGGTACGCGTCATCGAGAGTAATAGAAAAATAGGAAATATTGAATATATTCTCAACAATGGGATGACGGATGCGTAATATTCATTGTTTGTCGACGCGTCTAAATCTCATAAATAAATTACAACAAAAAAAAAAAAAAAAAACCCATTTTCCTAAACTATTCAACAAAAAAAAAAAAAATAAAAACTATATTTATATTTTAGTTAATATTATAATATATTATAGTGTGCGTTGCCTACTCGTTTTTCACTGATATTTTAATATTTATGTCGGCGATGCGTGATGCATATTGTGTAGGTATCTGGTACATACACCACGCGACGGGCACAATGGAAATAATATAATGCGTACGTAATTGAACCGCGCGTTTCTATTAGGTATATCGACCGAAATCATTTATAAATATGTATAGTATTAGTTTATTTAGTTACGTAGCGTCCCGTAATCGAATCGGTCGTATTACGTTTTCATAAATAAAATTTACACTAATCGAACAATAGTTCTTCTTTTTCGGGGTTCAAATAAAAGGCCTCTACATAGCATATAGGCTCACCATACAGCTATCTATCATTCGATGCTCGGATGTGCTTTTCAGTATAACCGTCCTCGTTGTCTTTCCGCGCTTTTCTCGACTTCGTCTTCCCACTAAGAACTCTCCGGTTTTCCATCCGGATCTTTTCCCCGTCGGGTTATTTTCCGACACCGTACAAAGTGATGGTATTCGGCTTCCCCGGGCGTGCCGCGGAAGCCGTTATTGTAATTTCTGTCGAACGGCTCCTGCGACGTTCGGTCTATCGTACAGTGAGTATAACCTTCCGGGTTATTTCCTCGGTCTGGTCTTCCTAATTCTACATTCGTTGGAATCGGTATCATTTACAGCGCCAAACAACACGAGACGTTTATATTGAATATTACGTTGTAACAATAAGTCGTGTCGAGGTATAACACAGTCGTTGCATTAGACTCTCTCGACAGGGGTGGCGATCGTAACAGCTTTTCGCTAGTCCGAAAATAACATTCGTTTCGAATATAAATTCTCGTTTCTGTTTCCTTTTCTGTTACGTTATTTCCTGTTAGAATCGTCCCCGGGCACTTGTGTACTCCGTGTACCACCGTACTGGCAAGTACGATAAATTATTGCGTATACGAAAAACGATTCTGAGCAAAGTTCGGTTAACACGTGTTCTGATAAATACAAATTTAAAATGATATTAATTTGTATCTACAATATAAATTACGACTGTCCGTATTTATTCGTTTCAAATTTTTGAATATTTTTTTTTAGAACCGAAAACTTATATCAGGTCTTACGGTTCAATCAGAAATCGTAAATATCGTAAATATTTCCGTTTTTTTTTTCCGGGCGGTTTAATTATAAGAAAACCACGAGGAATATCAAAAACAAAAAATTACCACTTCCGGAGTTAAATGATCGCGAGCAATATTTAATGTAGAAAATTGTTCGGCAAACACAAACAAAAAAAAAAAAAAACACGCACCACAACGTAATATAGTAAAACCGATCGGTTCCCCTCGCTACCCTTAGAATCTGAAATAATAATAAAAAAAAAAATGAATTCGTAAAACCGGACCGTATTGTATTTTAAATATTATTATTATTCGACGATGGACGATCGTAACATCCGATAATATTATTATTATTATTATTACCATAATGTCGTATACATATACGTGCGCGCTCGTATATTACAATATTAATAAATTACGTGTAATCGGTAGGTGGTCGTGGTTCCGTGCAGGGGCTGTCGCTGTAAGTGTTCGCATTTGTCACTCGAGATTCGGCTTCGACGTTATAGAAGGCGAGTGAGTGTGTACGTATTGTTCCCGGAGAAACGCGTCGTCAATTCCTCCAAGATTTTTTTTCTTTTCGTTTTTTTTTTTTTTTTCGACTATCAAGCCGCCCAATCGCACATACACACGTCCCGTTGGCCCCGCGTCTATTACGCACAATGCGCACTCGTCGTTTTTATACCCGCGGTATTATTATTCAATTTTTTTTTTTTTTTATTATTCTAATTGTATAATCTTGTAAAATATTATATACGGCACACGAGTAAAAAAACAAAAAAAAAAACCTGAACGGACACACCGCGACGAATGTAAATCGGGAATCCTGGGTTTTACGAAATTTCTACCATACTAACCTGAAATGTAGAATATTTCGAAATCCATAAAAACCCGGACCGTGTGTTTTTCGTTCGACAACAATTATTGTTGATTCCGGGATTTTACCACCTCTCTCCTCGTGCTCAGGGACGGATTGGTCTATCGGGAAATCGGAAATTCTCCCGGTGGGCTGCTAGATTATTATGTAAAATCAAAAATTAGATCGTTTCGTATAGAGAATTTAGGTTGTTAAATAGGTTTAGATGCCCGTTTAGGTTATTGAGAATTTCAACTAAACGTCTTGTTGAATTAAAAATCAATTCGCTAGGCGTTTTATACACCAACAAATAATTTATTGAAGTCCGAATCAACCAAGAGAGGACTATAAATCGGATGATAAGTAGCGAAATTTCTCCGTTTGTAATGCCTTTATTTTTACGACCGCAGGATGACGGCGGAGTGCTTAAAATCGGCACTTGCAGGATTTTCATATAATATAACGTTTTAAACTTGGCCGCGTCTGATAATAATTATACAAAACATACGTCGGACATAAATATTTTATTGTAATTTGAACGTACAGCCGCTTGTCGAGGATCATTTTAAGGATAATCGATATGATCGCGTTATTGAAACAAAATGTATAGGGACGTATATCAAAACATTGAAAATCAATTGGATTATTGAAACAATTAGTCGCCAAGTCTGACGACGGAGTCCGGTTATTTGACAACAATTGAACATGCAGACACTGACGATGAAGAAAACAGCGAGGCGCCCACGAAGAAATTGTGAAAGCTCAACAGTGTCCTCGGGAGAGCAGTCCAGCGCTGTGCGGATGAACTAGGCTTTGAGCAACATTATACTTACGAAATCGCGGTCATCAAGTCACTCTACGCTAAAAAAAAACAGACGTCGATCGATACATATTTTAATACATAATTATAAAATCATTTTTTTTAAATTTTTTTCCTAATAAATAAAACCAATCGCTTATTAGAAACAATCGGTCAATTACATACATGTATATTCCATGTCGGTCCAAAAGTGTACCGAATTAGCGGCTTACCTACCGTATTATAATGACGATTCGGTCGATAAATGGCGTGTTGGGGGAGTGGAATTGGGGTGGCTAAGCGAACGCGATAAACAAATCTTTAGCAGCCGCATAGTTTTACTCTAGCCGTGCCTACGGAATCGCGTGGTACACGGGGCCCCGTGCTCGATTCGTATTTCCCGGGCCGGAAAAAAAAAAAAAAAAAAATCACCAATCCGCCCCGGGCTCCTATCCCATACGTATTGCCCTACCCGCGCACTCGTATATATTATAATAATATATATATATATATATATATAAAAACGGAATGATAGACCGATAGATATTCTCGGCCGTTATTATTATAAATTACGATATACGGTAGTAGACACGGTAGACAGTCGGTATTAGTCAGTAGACACCGCAGACACCCCGACGGCCGCAGCGGCGGCGGCGGCGGCGGCATTGAGACGGCGCGCAGCGGGCGGGTGACGCGAGAGGGGACGCGCCACGAAAGAAACGATTATCAATTATTATATTATTATTTCGAGTGGTGTGTGTGCTACTACGCTACACGTTTTCGTCGGGAGGAAAAAAATAATAATAATAATAATAATAAATACCTTATGTTATTATATCGACTCGGACCGGACCCGAAAAATATACATATCACAGTATACAGGGCGTTTCGGAAACGGTACGGCGTGTTCAGCTGCGTTTTATCAATTTTGTTTCGGTTTATTTTTTTCCTCTTTGATTTATCTATCACGGACGTGAAAAATCAAATGCTCGAATTATTTTTCATCGCGGCCCGTAACACGACAGTCGAAAACGCACGGCGGCGTGTCACGCGTCGAAAATGTCGCGTTTGTTTTTACACAACGAACGATAATACGAACCGGCTAAAACGCGGGTTTGGAGATAGATAAGACAAGAGAGAAGAAAAAAAAAAAAAAAAAAAAAGATATCGTCGTTTCGACACTCGGCCGCAGCAGAGTACTATAGGAACGGTATATGTACATTTACCGTTATAGTTTCTTCGTTCGTTTCAGAAACACCCTGTATAGGTCTTGCGCACTTACTAGAGGAGAGCATCACAACAAAGAAACGTGTTGGAAATTAACCACGTGTCTCGTGGAACGTAATAATTATTATCGTGTCCCGCCGACAAATTAAAGATAGAAAAAAAAAACCCCGCCACTCGATTCACTGTGATTTTTTACGGTTTCTATATCCATAACGTGTGGTTATATCATAGATACGATTTTTTTTTTTTTTTTTTTTAATTTCGTTATAATAATAGTACTCGTATTATACACAGTTGTAAAAATAATATAATACAAAAAATAATAAAACACTGCCCGGCGAAATATTATAATTGCGCGTGCCACGGTCCAGCTGTACTCGCATGCGTATTATGTAGGGCAAATTGAGTTTTCGTGACGAAACTGGAAAATATTGATTAGAAAAAAATCAAATAATTCTTAATAATGCAATATTAATATACCTACACATATTACGACCATATCGTGTGTGTGCATGTGTATTAACTTGGCATGTTATTACTATATTAAACTGCCAAAAGACAAACAGAATTGCCTAACAGCTATACGAAATATCATAATAATATTGCGCATTAACGTGGCCGGAAAAAAATTTCGGGCCGGAATGAGGTAATCTTGCAATCCTCTCGTTCGTTTAAAAATTTAATTTTTCCATAAATAAATTAATAAGTGTAGTAAATTGCTTTAATATAATAACTTACACTTTATCTAAGCACATAAGGAATAGTTGTCGGAAATATTTTAGATGGTATTACTCCCCCCCACCAAAAAAAAAAAAAAAAAAAAAATCAGTAACGCCACTGATATAAATTATTTTTTTTTTGTTCTTATTAGAATTCTATATATCCAATATATATATATATATAAGAGATTTACTTATAATTTAAATTTTATTCGTTCAAATTTAATTATAAATATGGATTATTATACCTAGGTTTTATAATTTAACGATTATATTTTTTATAAGTACATAATGTATCTACAATATTGTGTACTAATTTTGTATGATTTATAATAGATTGCACTTATGTGTATCAGTGTATTTTTATTTTTTATGTATATTCAATAGGCAATATGTTTTTATATTCTGGGTATAGCGAAGAACGCAGTGGTTGTATTGTATTATGTTTTTTTTTTTTTTTTTTTTTCTGACCTGGAGCGCAAAATGCCTAAATACTTATCTGCATCTAGATAATAATATAGAAGATTTGTTTCGCTATCTATATATATGAGATCCATCGACTTTCGTTAAAAATCATTTGTCTCCGGCTGTTTTTTCTGCCGACCGGACGAATTCCCACATACCCCGCCGTCGAATATAAAATATGATTTCAAGCGAGAAAGACAAACTCGCGTTGCGGAGATTTCACAGAGAAACAAAATTAATTTATTGTTTTATTTCCCATATATCGATTGATAGACGAACCGCGCTTAAAATATTTTTTTTTTGTTTTGTTTTTGTTTAACGTATAACGGTTAGAGGTTATTCTTCCATGTAATCGCCTAGTATCAGTATTTCTCGTAACTAGCCGTCCATAGGCTAATGGGTCTGTGTACGATTCAACGAGTTATCCTAACCTATCCGTACGTATATCTGAAATAATATACCGCTCGTCCACCGAATTAATAATAATATTATCGTTTGGTTATTTTAATTTTAACAAATTGAATTAAAATTTATCAAAAAAATAATAATAATAATTACTCGTATAACTCGACTTTTAATTATTTAACTGTAATATAGAGTTGCTGGACGTCATGTTTTTTCGCAGACTCGCAGTCAGGATTGTTTAAGAGGGGGGAGGGGGTGTTTTAATTTTATATTTAAATACAACTGACGTCATTTATCGACGCGTTATAGTAATATACTAATATACGAGTATATATATATATATATATATATATATATATATATATATATATATTAATATATATATATATTAATATTTTCAATTGTCATGGTAAATATTAATATCAAATATAAAATAAAATCATCTAATTACACATTTTATAACCCCCTTCCCCCCTCCTCCGAAATATTATATACCTAATTTATTTCTGGCTTAAATATGGCCGCGAGGTGGTTTTAACACCTAAAACACTTCCCCCCCCCAGCTACGCGCCTGCTTTGTCGAAAATATCCCCGAGAAGTATTGCGAAATAAACCGAATATTATGAATTTCCCCGGCAGATAAATCGCCGTGTATTTACTGTTGTAAACGAATATTGTACTCATATTACTACCGCTGCGAGGTGTCGGTATTGTGTGCGAATGGCCGCGGTTTCGGACAACAGTCCGTTAGCCTCTGTTAAACAATACGAGTGAAAAGCGATTTTTCGTCGTTATTATCGACCGCTTAAAAAAAAACATCATAAAACCCATTGGTTTGGCGGTCTTCGGTGACCAAATCGATGAATAAAATAATATAAGTTTTCATTATTTTTATTTTTTATTTTTTTCATCGCCATTCGACTCGGTTAGACCATGTAATTCGCGTTAGTGCGTTGAATATTATTACACTGCAACGTTTGAACAGCCGTAAAACTATATTGCTTTTGGTTTTTCAAAAATCCAAACGTTATATCAACGAAGCGACGACTTGAATAGTTAAAAATACCAGGTTAACTCGCTTTTACAAAACAAAAAACCTTTATGCCGAATAGCCCGTCTAATTAACCGTTAATTTTTCGGGGTTTGATAAGTTTCCAC
The DNA here is from genome assembly GCA_956483605.1 of Tuberolachnus salignus. Lineage (NCBI taxonomy): Eukaryota > Metazoa > Arthropoda > Insecta > Hemiptera > Aphididae > Tuberolachnus > Tuberolachnus salignus. Next base: position 14,629,861 of record OY101433.1, read on the forward strand.
ACGAAACATGGTAGGTAAGCTGATAAAACACGAACAAAAAAAAATGTACTCGTACGTTCCTATACGAACAGAAATAATTATTATTATTACAGAACCACAGTTTCGTGATCAAATCGACCATGGAATTTTGCCAAAAAGTACATAAATTTCGATTATAGAATCTTAGTATTACCCGACAAATCACAACCTTAAAACTAAATCATCACTTTCTGTATTGTAGTCGAACGACAATACACTAAAAGCGTGTGGCGTATAGATACAGACAATATGATATGAATGGGTTTTCCGCGTTAAACAATACTAATATTATTATGTTTCGTTCGATAATTTAACACGAATAAAAAGTATACACATTTTTGATTCACTTCTATTGGTTTTATTACGATGTATTTTTTTTTTTATTCGTGTAGACATGAAATTATCGCAATATAAATTAACATCGCCCGTTTCAATTATTTCTAGACGCGGTAAAATGTTCAAAACATCTGGCGATTTTCGAGCTATTTATAAGCATTTGAAATTTTCTAATATTTTTAGTCTTCGTGCGGATAAAATTGGTTTGGCCGACCGGAAATGTTTGAAAATTGTACACGTCATAAGTTGTACACGGTATAGACAGTTATTGTTTTTTACACGCGTTCAAAGGGCAATTGTTAACGGGATCGGTTAATCGTATTTCAAAACACAATTATTTTGTATTACGGCGTCTTTTCTTTTCTTTCTTTTTTTATGTATCGCACTGCTCGCCGGCGACTCGACTTTTTCGTTGTATATATTATACAAAAAAAAAAAATATAAAACAATGACCGTTTGGCTCACACCGAAACGGTATAACGATATCCGTTCCGACGGACATCTGTCCCCGTATATAAGATTTTTCTCCCGGAACTGGTTTCTTCCCCGCGCAATACTAAAAATCCCACGGGACGTCCGTGTATATTTTACGAGTAATTTTTTATTTTAAAACAATGTCCGGTCCGTCGTGTTATAATACGCATGGTGTGTGTGTGTAAGCAACGAGTGGCCGCAATAACAGTACGGCGTATTTGCAAGGGACCGGAGAAAAGGAAGGAATGAAAAAAAAAAAAAAATTATTATATCCCTAGGAATAAACGACGCGGGCCGGTGTAATGACACGCGGACGGGTCCGGAGGAAAAAGGAGAAGACAATGGGGTGACGCCTTGATGACCATGTGCTCGCGGCGGCGGCGGCGGCGGCGGCGGCAGTGGCGGCAATACCGGTTCGTCCCTGCGCCGCGGCCGCGGGACGGACGCGGAAACCGGTTTGCCGATGACCAACACCCCGCGGTCCGCCGTGTTTCCCATGGAAACCAGTTTTCGGGCCCCTCGCCGGTCGACGGCGGTATGAGCGCGCGGACAATTAAAAGACGCAAAAGTCCGTGAGAGCGATTGAGAGGCTAGCAAGAGAGAGCGAGAGAGAGTAATAAAAGAAAAAAAAAAAAATTAAAAAAAGGCAAAGAAAAATAAAAACGATCGGAAAAGAAAAGCCGCGCGGTTAGCAGCCCGCCGCTCAACGTTTTTTTGTTCGCGAACGTTAACGCGCGGTGTTGTTGTATTATTAGCCGAAAACTGGTTTTCCGTACTTTGCGACGGCCGGCGCGGCCGTGTGAGGCGTCGGCCGGGCCCCGCCGTGTGAACCCGCGGCACTCGGCCGCCGTCCCCGGCAACAACGAGCGCCGGCAGGACATAATTTTTATTGTGTTACTACTCGCATTTTTTCGCCGGCCGACTTGGACCGACGGCTATTGTTTGTACATTATTATTATATACGCTTATATATATATATATATATATATATATAATACCAGTAACGGTTCATTCCGTACAAATAATTAAAAAAGATAAAAAAAAAAAAAAACAACAAATGTAAAAACGATACGGTATGCGCGCGTATACCGTTAATATAAATAACGATTTTTTTTTTTTTATATAATTTTTAATTTTTACAACAAACAGTGGCGGGAAAATTAACGTACCGAAATCGTCAACGTTTTTATTATATCTCATTTATATATAAATTAAGCGTGTAACGGGTTCGCGTGCAATGCGCACTTAAATTACACAACCGATTTTGACGAGGTCAAACTCAAAATATAACATAGGTTTTTTTCTCGATAGGTGACAGTCAATTTTTTTTTTATTGCATATTATTTAAAGATTTTTTTTAGAGGAAAAGTAGGTTGTATAGATACACAAATCAATAATTAATACGTTACTAGGGACACGATCGTTGCTTAGTTACCGAAAAACATAGATTTATTTTATAGATATAAAAGCCAGCCACTCAGTCGCCCACTATTCAACGCCCAGACCAATTGCGCTGGACCTGGAGACTTGAAATTTAGACGGTATATATCGGATGGTGTAGGTGCCCAACAGCCTAAGAGTGACAAACGATAAACGATCGTTTTTGTGTATTAATTTTCATTTTTAGATAAAATGCCGCGAAGAAAAACGAAACCGCGATAGGACCGATAAAGTTGGGCGAGGAATAAATCCACGGGTAATTCCAATTTTTCACGGGCAACACCGTGCTGGACAGATAGTTATTTAATATATGCCTTAATAAAATATTATACGGCTCTGTTGATTTTAAGGGCACGCCGGATTTACGCATTTATAAGAGGACCGTCACGTACATACCGAATTTTGCCGTCTTTTTTAAAAGAAATCACTACAAGTGATTTTTAGTATTTTTTTTTTTTTTTTACTAGTAAAGTTGTCTTACTTATAACTGAGGTTCGGGACTTGTTGCACTAAAAATGATCGAAATATCCAGTGAAAAACGTCAAAATATGCTTAAAAATGTGCAGCTAATTTTATAAATTTTTTTGAAAATATTCATAAAACATAATAAAATTTTAGAAATAAAAAAAACTAAAATATAAGTAGGTACATAGTAAAAATAAAATAATCGAAATACGCTACTGAATTACTATTTAAAAGCAAAAACAATTAATTTTAATACTAAAAATTTGATATAAAAATATCAATAACAAAATTAAATTGTCAAAATTAATCAAATGTGCGTTATCTATAAAACCGCGAAATATATAAAAAAAAAAAAAAAAATGCTATTAAAATGTTTATATACTTCAGACCGTTATTGTTTTAAAACGAATTTAAGACACACTAGTTTAGACTAAGTACATCTTACTTATATTGTTTTAGAGCCGTTACCGAAGAACATGCAAATGCAACAAGTCCCCGGCACCCTACTTAAAACTTAACTGTCCAGTTTTGCCATTCGCATCATCACGCTGTACAAGTGTTCGTTTACAACCGCGAACAACGTCCGATTTCTATTACGTTAATAGCCGTTTTTACGCGGCGGGAAATGATTTAAAAAGTATTTGGGTAACGGTCACAAGACCCGGGGAGACCGGGTGTCACAAGATTAGAGAAGATCATTGCTTTGGCATTAGTGTCCGCTAAAATATTTCCCGAGCAATATGTTTACCGCGCGTTGTTCATCTAGAACTTTTTCATTAGCTCTAATTTTTTATATTTTCATTTTTATTATTATTATTATTATTTATTTTTTTTTTTATTTTTTCTTATGATATAATGTATACTTAATAACATTACGTATTTTCTACTGTAGCGCTATAACCGCGAAAACACGTAAAAGTGAAAATTTTTGACACGCAATGCAGGTTTCTGTCCGTATATGCGTATAATAAAACGCAGTAGACGACCACTAACAATAGATCGAAGCATATATATAATAATTTGATTATTACCACCGTTTTATTACCTATCTATCGATCAACGAAGTGCGATGAAGAAATTATCATAACGTATTATTATGTTTTTCGTTTGCACAAAAAAAAAAAAAAAAAAAAAAAATGTTCGTATATTATTATATACATTAAAAATGATGGAAAACGAGAACGTTTCTTTTTTGGTCAATCGATGGGAAAATGCATATTATAGGTTTTATGCGATTGTAATAATACCGATTGGAAACCGTCCGTGTACAATATCCAAACTCTGGGGCAAAACCGAAAGAAAAAAAATTTCACATAACGTTTACGCAGAACGAAAAATTAACCTGTAAAACGTATGTATACGTAATAATATTATGGAAGTGTCGAAATAATTTCTCGACCGTGTGCCGTAAATCTTTATGATTATTATTATTTTTTTTTTTTTTTCTACAGACAAATATTTAACCAACAGCTATATGATAATTTTATTATAATATTATCTTTGAAAGGTGACGGTGTTAAAATTTAACGTGAAAAAAATAAATAAATAAAAAAAAAACGTTAAATAAATCGATTGCGGCGGTACCAACACGTTATTTTTTTTATATATATATATATATATATATTTATTATTACTATTATTTTGTTCTATTTTTTTTTTTTTTTTTCGTCCCGAATGTCTGGATTTCGGTATCTAATACATATAATTACGATCGGATATCCCCGATGATTTATAATATTATATCGTAGTCGGACGCGCGACCGCATTTTACGCATTGCGCGCGCGCGTTTTGGGACAACGCGTTTTATATACCACCGCCCCCGTCATTATTATTGATTTGATGTCCGCGATGACTTAAGGCCGCGATTAAATAATACACGTTTATATATAAATATAAAAAAAAACATGTAAATTGTCCAATTTCGGAGCCCTAGTCATGAACATAGGCATATTGACGGAGGGGACAATTTTGCTCTCCCTGGATTTTTAAACCTGTCCGTCCAAACCGTTTACCAATTTACCATGACCACGTTAGCACGGTGATTCACTTTTATGAAAAAACTTTTGTCCCCCCCCCGCCCAGAAATGTGTTTGCTGATGTCCGTAAATAGTCTATACTTTTCATAATTCGATTGCTAATTAATTTTTATTCCCTCTCAGAAAAATAACTAAAAAATTCACCAAAATACAACAAATTTTAGTTTCAAAAAAGCTCTTTCCCCCCCCCCCCTATCAAAATGTATTGATAGATTTGCTCCATTAAATTTTGTCTCCTTTCTAAGTAAAACTCAAGTAAGCGGGTACTTACTACAAGTATAACAAGACTTTTAGTGACTCGTGTAATATAATTTATAACATCTGAAATTCGCGTAGAATGTACTAACTTCTAAAACCTGATGGAAGACGGAAAAAGAATATATATATATATATATATATATATTTATTTCCCCTATAGTTAAAACACCGTGAGCGCTATTTTGTCGTTTTGTCGTCGTGTACGCGGAATTTCGCGCTAAACACTTCCGGGGCCGTTCTCGTAAACGGAATTCGGGTGTATCCGATCGTTCAAAACCGAGTCCGCTCGGGCCCGTGCACGACGCGGGACGACCGCCGCCGGCTAAAATCGACCCGCAACACGTGGCCGTACGAATTCGGATTGTTTTCGATCCGGACCGGTACGAAATTCAACTTGTCGCCGTGAAAATTATACCGCCGCGACATTATCCGGATTAACACAACGTACGAGTACAACCGAGATAGCGATAAATCTTTATTAGCCTATACGGTGACAAAATAATTACGACGTATAATAGGTAATACTGCTCCGGCCACTGTCTGTCTGCCGCACTTATCGTCGTTTTATTTTACACGCCGTATCTAATATTATTACGCAACGTATCATATATATATATATATATATATATTATTATATTTATTAACATGCTCGTCAATATGCGTCAAATGTTGCATTGCCGCCGGTTGTTTCGGTTTTCAATAAAAATCGATAATCAAAAAAAAAAAAATTGAGTTCATTTTTTTGTATTTTAATATACTAGTACTTCTTGTAAATATGATAAAAACTGTACGTTTACGTGCGGTAGATACTGTCACGCACGCAACACGGCAGAAATTCACGAGACATCGTGAATTTCGACACTATACAATAACGCTAAATGATATCGTTATTATATGTATAGGTACGCGTGGGTACGGTTTAAAAATAAAATATAACCGTATTACGTGTAATTTCTTATTAGGCGAGTGATTTTTTTTTCAGTTACATAATTACAAATAAAAAATTTCAGATATAAAAAAAAAAAAAACGATATTTTAATAAAGTCACAATTCAGAGAGTGATGCCCGGGTACTATAATTATTACAATGTAAACGTTTAAACGTATAGGTACATGAAATATGGGTTCAAATGTTTTTAATACGTTTAAAGAACAATTCGATCAATTAGATTCGTTTTCCGCATAAAAAAAATTTGATTTTAAAGACACATTAGTCACAAATGTTAATAATGAAAACATGATCCTATTTCGTACACGAAGGATAAATTTTTACGTAGTTTTTTATTAATACCGTTATACAAAAATTTAAATATTGATATATCTATTCGAAAATTTAAATATTTAATTAAAATAACTCTTTTAGATATATATATTCAATGTATCATCGTCGTTTGTTGTCAGTTTTAAAACATTTTTTTAAAAAACTATTGGATATCTTAAAAAAATTTTCAAATAAACAGTCACCGGACAAAATATCCTGATTTTTTAATGATGTGTAGTGAACGTGTCATTTTTACTGACCTATAAAATTGTATACAGACTTATAAAAGTGTTTGAAATTATAATCAAAATCAAACAGTCTCTAAGTACTTCAAATCGGGTGCGTAACGATTTTATGAGTAACGGATGTTTTGTAGCCATTTGTTCAATCGAGATCAACCCTTTGGTAAAAAAAAAAACAAAACAGTCTTACAAGCAAACAATGAACGAATGCGAACATAATAAACTGTATATAATTATTATTTTAGAATGCGGTTTTTATTAAAATGTTTTTATTGTAATACACTGCAATGGGAACGACGTGCTAAATACTTGCAATAAGTGTGAAAACACGAACGGTGGACGTATTTTGTATTTCCCCTTTTCTTTTTTTTTGAAAACGTCTTTTCGATTATTATTAAAATATTAGGATATTTTCCTAATACCTATACGGATAGATACAATTAATACGTGGACAATAATTTTTATCTGGATATTCGATAAATACGCGGACGGCGCCCGGATAAACAGGAATAAGACGTACGACGATTAACGATGATTTTTTTTTTTTACATTTTCCCGTAGACTATCATTATCGATCGACATTAAAAAAAAAAAAAAAAAAAAAAAAAAAAAAAAAAAAAAAAAAAAAAAAAAAAAAACGAAACAATTTCAGGTTAATTTTTACATGAAAACCCACGGGAAAAAAATGGAAATAATTCGTCGGCCGTCGTGCGAATAGATAGGCGGCGTGTTATATCGTTGAATATCGTAAACAGTTTTTTTTTTTATTTTTTTTTTTTAAGTTTTCTCCAAATAGCGTTTACGTATACGGTTATAGAGATACTTATTCCCGCCGTCCGTAAAACAGATAGTAAATATAAAATACACTATATTATCTTCAGATGCGATTTAATTGTGATTTATATATATATATATATATATAAAAAAAAAAAAAAAAGGTATGCTGGCCAACGTACGGTTTTCTTATATTAATATTATACGGCCGCCGTCGTCGTTTCGTAATAATATTATAATATAATATCGACTATAATATATTATTATTATAATCGATTCGTTCGACCGAGTATACTGTTGAACTTGTATACTTGCGGTATAAGTATAACATAAATAACGAGGCATTCCGATTTACGTATATATATATATATATATATATATCGGTCCATAAAGATCTTAATATAATTTTTTATATATATATATATATATATACACGAGAGAGTATATTATCGGAGGAGTTCAGTGAACCGCGGTGGTCGGTGATCTAAATAAGCTCGTGCCGCCGCCGGTATTGCCGTGGCAAAGACTTAATTATTACATTTTTTTCTCTCTCTCTCTCTCTATCATTATTATAATATACATAAATAGAATACTAAAAAAAAAAAAAATAATAATAATAATAATAAATAAAAACCGATCGGCGCGATCAAACTCTACAACGTCGCTTTTAAACAACGTATTGCCCGGTGCCGTCCGTGCTGTTGCTTTTTGCCGGTTTTACTCGATAAACGTAAATGAATATTACCGTTGACTTACTGTTGTTCGGTCAATCGTTGGTAGGGCTCGGGTTTTAACGCACAACCGTTCGAAAAAAAAAAAAAAAAAAAAAACGAAAAAGAAACATATTTATTTATGAAAAAAAAAAAAAACAACAAACCAAAAAATACATAATCGAAAATCAACCCAAATCATGAACAATTATTTTAAATTGAAAAACGATCATATATTTAGTCAGAATGTTTGTTGTAAAACTGAATTTATTACCAGGCAAAAATATTATTTTACACAAAAAACGAACGTTCTACATCCACGGAAGTGATCGGGCGCATATTTCATACAGGCTGCTTCGTTAAAAAAATCAAACCCGTGAAAGTTAATGCTCAATGAAACACCATATAGTATGTGTTGTTAATGTCGTGTAATTGTTTCCAGTCTTTTTTTTTTTTTTTTTTTTTTTTTTTTTTTTTTGAAAGAACACGATTCAATAAACACAGTTGCAATATTTCCATTAGCTCCGTTCAACTTCTTTTTTTTTTTATTATAATTGCAAAAAAGCAATAAAAAATCATTTACATTAAAAAAAAAAAAATCGAATACAAAATAGATTTATTTAGAACCAGAATGATATGAAACGAATTTATGTATAGAAATTACATTTCTATCTCTTATAGAAAAAAAAAAGCATATGCTTTAAAATCCGAGCCCTGTTCATTAGTAAAATGCTCTATACAATTTTAAAACATGCTCAATAAAACGGCATTATATACGTACAAAATATTATAATACATGCTAAAACACGAAAATATCAACTAACAAATTCAATATAATCCATTAAAATTAAATATTTTTTTTTTTTTTTTTTTTTTTTTAATCAACGTAACCTACATTTGGTTCCAAATATCTTTAATAAACTATTTGTAATCATAGTATCTTTAATAATGTAAGACAGTTCTGTGTTAAATGTCACGAAAAAATAACCTAAATACCTACATTGAATACGTTCTGATACTCGTATACCAAAAATAAGCCAATACACGCAACATGCAAATTTCGCTTTTTTTTTATTGTAAAGGTTACAAAATAAATGTCTATCCTACTCTGCAAAATTTACTGTTTAAAGAAAAAAAATATGCAAATACATTAACATCCGCCGTTTAGTCATTATAGTGTTTGAAGTCTGAATTACATTTTTCACTGAATTATTTCACAAAATTATGAAAAATCGATTAATTTTTTTTTTTTATTAATTTGGCCTCAATACCCATTATAATTGTGTTTCATAATAATAATAATAATAATAATAATATAATATAAGTATGTCAATTGTTGCCTATTTATATTTATAGAAAACCGTCACGATCTCAATATAGGTAACACAAAAATTAGAATATATAATTATTTAACGAACATATCCCAACTAATGGCAAAAAAAAAAAAATTATATATTTTCTTTATTGTTCAATTTGGATCAGGTAAACACCTCTATTGAAATTAAAAATTTCATCATTAAATGACTAAATAATATATATTTTATACTCGTTGAGAATGGGGGGGGGGAGGGTATCCATAAAAAATCAATAAAATATTTCAAAATTTATGTTTCATGCAATTTTCAAACACTGTAATTAAACAATATCCTCGTAAACAAATTATATGAACACGAACCGTAGACAAAATGTAGAACGTAATATTTTATTTGTCGTTACTCCGACGCCGCAACGAATGTTTAACAACAAAATATTACGACTGTTTAAAATTTAATATTTCTAATGAATAAAAAATACCATGTTTAAAGCCACCACTATATAATACGTTTGCATAGATTTTAATAACTTGACGACGACATACTGTGGTTTTTTTTTTTTCTCACGACATTTCTATTCGTTATTGTCATAGAATGCATTTTATAAGTCTAATATTATTCTACATTACTTTTCAATTACTCTAGAAAAAAAAAAAAACCACCAATATTCCTATATTTTTCGGATTAGCCTATTAGCCTTATTATTCGCAAACTATTATCCATAGATCTCATAATAAACACGAGAAAAAAAAAATCACTTTTGTTATACCGCAGGATTTTCGTTCTTATAATCAAAAATAATAATTTATTTTCCGTCTTTAACTGTTTCTACTGTTTATAAATACGTTAAAATTATAATTATTATTATTGGCCGACAGCGGCGTTACTTAAAAAAAAAAAAAAAAAAAACTTTAATACAAAGAACAGTAATTGGTGTTGGATTTCACAACTGCTGAACATCATTTTAATTTCATTTAATATTATAAAACAGTCTTTGAGTATTTTATAAAAGTTCGAGGAGCCAGCAAAACTTTTCGTAAATATTTTTTTTCCTATTTGTTAAACGCGGGATATCGTTTTAATTCAATAATAATTGCGTATATACCTTGTAATTAAATATTTTACATTTTTTTTTAATTTTTTTTTTATTGTGTTTACCGCTTTTAAATCGAATTAACATAATAATCAAACGACCGTAATCGTTTTGATAATTCACTACTGCGGTAGTAATGAATGTAATGAGAATTATAAAAAAAACAACTTTGGTTAAAGGCATTCGAGTGGATTCGTTCGCTAATTATTTTTTTTTTTTTTTTTTTTTTATAAAGTTTCTCAGATTATATATAATAATATAAAAACAAAAATATTCTCAGAGGGTTCGTTAAGGAGTGTATTATGCGACCCCTCGCAATAACACCGCTGTTTATATTAGAAATAATACAATTAAAAGATATTTCTGCGGAGTGATAATCATTTTGAAGTGCGTTTAATGGGAAATTAATATGAACCAAAAATACTAAAATATTATTATAAAAACGCATTGTCGGCTGTATACACGAGGCGATTAGGCATTTAAATTAGTTTTTATTAGAGACGTGACGTTAATCCGGATTTTCGGATTTCGAAATCCGATGTTTTGTATTTTTATGAGTAAAACAACGCTTGCGGGGTCAGCTAGTAATATGTTATATAAATTCGAGTGTAATATGTATGATTCTTTTGTTGTACTTGTTTTTTTTTATATACATTTCTATTTGTGGTATTTATTGAATTGTAAAAACATATTTAATGTTTTACACATTTAATGCTATCAACAATAAGATTATAATAATAGTTTTATGAGAAATTAATTGAAGAATATAATATCAACATTTTCAAATCCGAAATTCGGATTTTTCCAATCACTAGTTTGTATACAGTTACCGCAGTGGCACGAAATTTGTAATAATTAAAAACGTTAAAAACGAATTATTTCGTTCGTAAACGTCTAAAAATATGACATTGTATAACAAGATCCTGTATATAATATTATTGCGATAAAAGATAATAAGAATGGAATCTATGTTTCTATATTGTCCAGAATCGTGTTAAAAAAAACTATCCGGGCGAAATTATTTTCACTCGTGACTTTTTTATTATATATATATAAATATAAATAAAAAAAATATTTAACGTATTTTAACTGCAATAATTGTATATTTGTGGTATCGTGACTACGTATATCGGTTTGTAGCAGTAGCCTTAAAATAATGAACGTATATACTATATATATTATCGAGTTAAAAATGTAAAATTAAGTCGCATAACTTTTTTTTTTTTTAATAGTAACTTCTAGCTCATCGAGTTAATTTATTTTATAGTTACGTTAAGTTGATTTTTATTTTTTTTGTCTTATATAAACCCCTGGGCATACATTGAAGTAATTTAAATACTTTGCTAGATTCCGTCATTGATTTAAGTATGTAAGTACAGTACATATAGAAATTAACTCTACTACATACATTTGTTAAAAATTGCATTTATTATTATTATTTTTATTAATTTCCCTATATTATATTATGTTTTTTGTTAAGCTATAACAGAAAGTATAACTAATAATTGTATATAAAATAAAAAGTAACCTGAACTTTTACAAGTTGAATAAAAAATAAAAATAACTTTTAACTTAACTTACGTTTTTCTATATAAACTTAACGAGTTAAAAACATTAATTAACTTGGTGGTCAGCCGTGCATATTACAGTGATTGACTTGTCAACAATTTAGCTTAGATCGACTTTGCACGAGTTCCTATCGCAGTTGGATGTCATAAAATCCCATCTTTGGACTTTGTCCGTAGTAATTTTACATATCATCACCGTGAATGGACGGGAGAGGGATTTATGTAAGAGTCCGAGCAAAGATTATTGAAAGTTAAAACCACTCTCCTATCACCGAATCTTGTCGAATTATAATCATAGTTCAACAATCAGAAGGGTACTTTAAATATGAAGGACCCCTAACAGTCCTGTGTATATCACAGTAGATCCAACCAATGTCCGTTGAAACACTACAGAGCTACGGCCGTTTAAAAAAAAATGCCTGAAAATGTCTTAATTTTGAAGAATTTTTGAAAACGACATCCCAGTAGTTCAGAAGCTGACGTCGTTCAATTGCGCTTGGGAGGACACCTGTGGCCAGGCAGATAGCGGTCGGCCGGCATTGACGCAAGCTAAATGAATTGACGTGGTCAATTTACGAATATTCCTTAATAATAAGAAATTTGAAATGATGACTTTTACAGAAATACCGTATAAATTTAATACTCAACGAAATAGCAAAAGTAAATTTAATAAAGAAATCATCAAGATTGATGAAAAATTGATTATTAGCACGAGCTATTAGACAATCGTCTGCTCATCTACTGTGAATTGCGGACAGTATATTAACATAAAATAAGTTCTTATAACTACATAATTACCAAAATAATATACAACTTTGTGTAAATAGTGTGTAAAAATGTTATAAGATGTTAGTAATAAAATAAAAAAAAGGAAAAAAGAGACATCTGTAAAATGGTGAAAGTGGTACTATTTTTTTGTTTCGCTACGCATATATTTTACAGGATAGCAGGATCCAGCCGGTGTTGTCTCTCTCATGGCCGTAGAATGATATCAAACGGAGTAATCACAACGCCGTGGTGTCCTTATCAGTATGGTAATCAAGTATACCGGGTATTCGGTAAGACGCATTTGAATTCGTGCGAAAACCTACTTTTTTTTAATAAGTTAAATTTGAAAAAGAAATAATGAGGAGAAAAGAAAAAAAGGGCATATTCTCACTCTGGTAAATCTATACAATTTGGAATAAACGCGTTTGAAAACCGTAGACGGCCCCTCCTCCCCATTGTTATTCAGACGTCCGGTAACCGCATCCCCTCGCATTGAAAATTTCCTGGCCACGCCACTGTTCGAAATATTTATATTATAATATTAATACTGCTATCTATTAATCTCCGGATTATCGGTTTGATTGTTTAACTTTTTTTTAAAATTTTTTTTTCAAAAATCATAATCGCTCATAACGATATTTGTATTGCGTTTATCAATCCGAATCGGACGGTGGCGGAATGTTGTTTAAACAGTAGATCAAAACCCATGTCCGTTGAAACACCACAGAGCTACGGGCCGTTTAAACAAAAAAAAATGTCGTAACTCTGAAGAATTATTGAAAATTCGCCGCGGGGACCTCTCGTCAAAACCACGTCAAACGCGTAAGAATATGATTAATTTTGTCGTTCGTCCCTTAATATCGGTCGTCTGCCGCGCGGCATTTGACCAGGACGAATAGCAAATAATTACGAACACCAATATAAATTACTATTATTATTGACCGATATAAAAAAAAAAAAATATTTATAAAAAAAAATAAAATTCCGACGGATGCGTGCGGCGGCGGCGGCGGTGGCGGCGGCGACGATTGAGTTTTTCCATTATAAAATCAGAAGGGCCACACGGTTTTTCTAATTATAGCGAACCAGACTCGCGTGCGCCCGCGTACGTTCATTATTATTACCATTATTATTATTATTATTATTATTACTATTATTATTACTATTATTATTAGTATTATTATTAGTATTATTACTGCCGTTGTGTACGGTGTCGGCGGCCTTATAAATATTATTATACACACGGGCGCGCACGCGAAACGTGCATTATTTTAACTAAAGCGCAGTGCCAGGGCGACTAATTAACTGAAAATAAGAACGCCGGCGGATAAATTGATATTTTATTTTTGGACTCTGTTTTTAATACGCACGCCGTGTAGTGGTTTTGGGAATGTGCGGCGGCGACGGCGACGACGACGACATGACGGAAGGACGTCGTCAGCGCGTTTGTATAACGTTTAAACGTACGTAATCGTTTCCATAATATTGTATTAAAAAAAAAAAAAAAAAACGGCAATCGCTTGCGGAGTAATAATCAGGGGGTGACGATTACCCCGGAAAATAATAAAAAAAATACTCTACCGTCCGGTTTTCGCGACCAGAGTTTTTGGAGAATAGTCTACACGGACTATCGTAAACCGGCGAAATCCGTTTGTTTGGCAATAACCCGAAAGCGAATAACTATCCCCGGATTCACACGGGCCCTATGTATTTTATTGCGATAAAAAAAAAATAAAATAATATAAACTAATGGGAGTTTACGCGGGGGGTTTTCGGTACGAAAATCGAATACATTTTGTCGATTCGTCGTGCGATTCGGGTGTAAAGAGTAACAGATACCTCCAATTTGATTTAGTTGTCACGGCCAAGAGGGTCCCGTTTTTAAAATCGATTAAAACGATTATCCGACAAAAAAACCGTTTTGACCATTTTTATCAACGACTCTGAATAATCGTTTTCGACGAAAAACGATTCATCGTTGGGTACAGATATAAATTAAATTCCCCTCTCTATATCCTATCTTCCCACCTACAACAGTGACCCACCCAAGGCGCAATGTATATCCGTGTCTTTTTTTTCCGTCTGTAAACAATTTTTATATCGGTGGAGGGGGGAGGGAAGTGAACGTAATCACGGTTTCTGTTAATTTCAATTCAGAATTTTTTGTTTTAATTCAGTGAAAAATAATCGTTCACTTTCTAGACATAATGCAATTTTCAAACCACTCTGAAGGTTTATAAGTTATTAAGTTTGTTTTTTGGTTATATAAGAATATAAAAACTGTTTCGGCCCCGTAAAAACGCATTGGGCGTTTTGTATCGTTGCTTTTTTTCTCGTAAACGTGTTAAGTTCAAATTTCCTCGCGATGTTCACGGTAGGGCTGAATTGTGTCCGAAAAAGTGTACCGCCGTCAAAAAAGATCGGTGGGAACCTAACCGTTGTTTGTCTACAAATCCCCGGACAATCTGGTCAAACATACTCGAACACACATGAAAACGAATCCGGATGCGAAAAACATAGTGAATAATTTTCGTTTCGAGTCTATTAGATGCCGTCCAGCACTCGTTTTCGCTATATCGCCCCCGTTAGACGTCGGACGGAGACCATTTGTTTTTTTTTTTGTTTTTTTTTTTAAACACGTAACAATATTATTTTTATAATTAGCAAATGTCTTACGATGAGGTCTCGCAGACGGTTTATACAATATTGTTTTATATCATTGCGTAAACACGGCCTAATTGCAACGGCCTAATTGGCAACGTTATTACAACGCGGCAGACAGAAAAAAAGAAAAAAAAAACGCGTCGACAACCATCACGACTGTCGTATACTGTGACAATAACAGAAATATTGTATGACGTAACAATAATAATAACAATGATAATATTTGCAATAAGGCATTCCGCCGGCAGATATTAGAAAGAAAAAAAAAAAATTAAAAAATAAATGGATAACGCGCTGTAATATTGTTCGAGTCCGCAGACGTCTTAAAAGTTTTAATCTTACCCTTAACGCTCGTAGACAATAACTCTGCTTTCCCAATACGAGACGAGCGGTAAATATCGAATTTTCCCATATCAAATGATAAATTTCGCGTAATTTTTGAGAAGCGGAGGAAATTCATGAAAAACAAAAAAAAAAACCGTGGATGCTTATTACCAAGGTTGGGTGATTTTATAGCACTTAATATTGCATAAATATGTGCTATAATATTACCTTAAATATGAATAAATATTCGCTAAAAATATATGCAAAACAGAAAAACGGAAAATTATTAGTAATTAGTAATTTATCAATTTATAAATTCGATTGACAATATTCGAAAAACAAGTCTATTAAAATGTTATTATTGTATTAATAAAAAATATTAAGATTTTGATTTTAATATGAATTTATTATAAATTATAGTTGGTAATAAATATTATTAATTATTATATAAGATAAAAATATGACCAATTTTTATTAAAAACTGGTAAGAATGCAAAAATATCCCCAAAAGTCCAGAAATAGCACTAAAATCGAAAAAAAAATAGCAAATTGTTCAAAGATATGCAAGATTAAATTTAAAGTTCGCCGAGTCGTGAACAAATGTTAAGCTTACTCTGGTATTTCTTAAGAAATCTTATAGGAAATATGGAATTGCTTTAAAATCGCAATCCTGTATTATTATTATTATTACAGTAACGGCGAGCAAAAAAAAAAATTAAAACAATAAAAAAATTGAGAAAAATAATAAATAACGATTTCGAGGTGGAAAACAATGAACTCGAAAAACTATGTTTCTCAACGGATTGGACTATCGGGGATATCGCTCGTCCGTTTCTATAGAAGGGCTGCAGTATTACACCAGCGCATTCGGTTGGTTTGCGCCGTTCACGCTGTCCCTGGGAAACGATATTTTTAACTTGTACACGCGTCTATTAATACCGCAATGTAACAATATTACAATACGCTAACGAATTATAAAAAAAAATTATTCTAATTTTTCCTATTATACGGAATATTCCAATCGAAAACCACGTCGCACCGCGTTTGGAAATCCGCGAACGTTGGCTCCGTCTCGGCTCATCTCTCTTGGCGAATGGGGGAGCCTCGGCCACCCCCCCCCCCGGCGCATCGGTAATTGATACGAAAATTCAGTCGAACGTGTGCGCGCGCGTATCCAAAATCGAATACGCATCGAGTGGCATTCGTAAATTCGTTATAATACACTCATGCCGTGTAGTTAAAATAAAAAAAAAAAACAGTAAAAATTCAACAAAAAAAATAAAAAAAAAAAACTATATAATAATTGTAATCCGGTAAACGCAGCGTCTGCGGACACGTATGGCATTTGTTGCAATCGTCTTCGCGCGACGGGCGCCGCCCTTAAGTGGCGTATTTTTGGTTATTTAAATATTCACCGGTCAAAGTGACTCAAAATAAGTGTAGGGGCCGCCCTACATTTTTATACTTTTCGTAATATGTCGTCGGTGAGTTAACCGTCCTCCCTCCCCCTATATACGTTTTTTTTTTTCATAATACAATTTTATATATCAGAGGTTCCCAAACGACCCATTTTCGAATATATTTTTTATTTATTTTTTTTTTTTCATTTTGGCGACCCACCACACACTAATGACCTGCATTTTTAACAACGATATTTATAACTTTACGAAATTCTCGTCGAAAATAAATTTATCGATACAATTGTATTTAAACATTTAATACGATAAGAAATTACTGTCTAAAATGATTATAATTTTATTCTGTAAAAAAAAAAAAAATATTTCAAAATTAAACGCCACCCACAGTTATATATACGCTTTATTTCTCTTAATTTAGTGTCTTATTTTTTAACCAATACTTTCTCATATACATTATATATTTCGATAAAAAAATATTTACATATATATACTTTATTAGCGTCTACGCATATACACGACTTATAAATAGGGCAGAGGAATTCTATCATTTGCATATTTATCTTATACAATCAAAAAAATAACATGGTAAAAAACAAATACGTTTTATGCTAAGACTTAAAGCTAGGTTTCTAATTTTATTTTGCATATAAATGCATATTTTGAGTATTATTGTTGTTGTTTTTGGTTTTGTTCATATTTATTCCGTTTTATACTTGTTGAGAAATAACAATTCGATACAACTAACCATTTTCTCCATCGACGATTTAATTTTATTTAATAATACATCCGAAACCGTTGAATTTAAATTAATTTTAAATTTTTATCATATAATGTCGTTGTTCGCGGGCGCACGTTTTTTCCTAAAAAGGTTTGATGATCGCCGATTAGATTAATTTTCCGGTTATCAATTTTATTTATAGACACGTTGTCTGTATCATGCGATTCCCGATAGAACGATAACAATTCCATAAACGATAGCAAATCGACCATATTTTTAGTGCATATTATAGGGTTTTTAAGTGCACAAGTGTTTGCATATTTAGCGGTTTTGTCGAGCTACATGTCATGCTTATAAATAAGAAAAAACATTGAAAAAATAAACATTTTTTTTTTTTTTTTACAATATATATATATATATATATATGGGAATTTTATCAATATAGTACAAATGTTGCAAAATTTTCGATGATAAAAAATGTAAATTATAAAAAGCAACGGAGGGACGTCAACCGCCTTGTCACTTCGACCTCCAACTGTACATACGATATTAATATAAAACGCGTGTGGCTCGGCGAATAAGAGAGAGAAAATGAAAAATCAAATAAAGTGACTTATTCGTTTTCGCCCGACTCGCGCGTTTCCCATGACTTTTTTTTCTGTTTTTTTTTTTTTTTTCTACGTTAAATATAATAAATTCGTATACGACACAGTACACGATATTAACATATACTCGTACGTTTAAAATGCCGTACAGTTTATATATTATACGCATATATATATATATACACACACAATACGTACAACGTATAATACCTATATACGAACGCGATATTAAACAATAATAAATATTTCGTATTTTTTCGCGTGTTTACCCCGTCATTGTGTTTTCCGTGCGCGGTTCGCGGGTCGAGACGAAAATAAACGGGCGGGGGTGAAATAAAAAATAAAATACGATATTAAAAATTATTATTATTATTTGTACGCGCATGCATATGCATGTGTATAAATGTATTATTGCGCGGACGGACGATTTTGTTGTGCGAACGCGATATGTTTGACGAAATCGAATTTCGCCCGTATATATTATATTGTCCTAAGTACGGGAGTATATTATGCACTCCGAATTCTCTCCGCCGCCGCCGCGGTCGGTAAAAAAAAAAATAAAAAAAAAATAAAAATAATACCATACGGGCGCACCGCGGCGCCCAGCGGCGACGGCGGCGGTGTCGAAATACAACGCGGACGCCCTGCCCGCCGGGGGTCGCTTAAGAAACAAACGCGTACACGACCCCGCGGTACAAAACGAATTGTAACGAACGTACGCGCCGAAAAATATTACACGGCAAATACAATCGGTTACCATACGATCATCACGTTGCCGATGCCGAAACGGACGTGCGGAAATAGTAAAAAATAAAACACCCGCGTTTAAATATAACATAAACCGTAGCGAAAAAGCCTTTTTGAAAAATGTGTATATATAAATAAAAAAAAAAAAATTGAAAAAAAATCGCACTCGGTGTCGGTGTTTTTGCGTTTAATAGAAAAGTTCCAATGTTAATAAAATGTTTTTTTTTTTTGTTTTTCTCAACAATTCTCTTCTAGTAAATACGAGTATACGTTACGCGCATTCGGTAAATCGAATGGTAAATAAATTGTACTCGACCATGTCGCGATGGATTTATCACGACGATTATTTATAATCTTTGGTAAAACTCCAAAAATATCAACTAATATAACTACCAGGGCCGAGAATGGGGAGCGATCCACCTGTCGTCGTCCCCCCCGCGCCATCGCCCCCATACTATAACCGCTACTGCCTCGTTCCGGGGTTTTTACGATATATAATACGTAACAATTATAACAAAAACGTATTGTTAACCGACGACCGACCGCAAAAAATTAATTCGTTTTATACGTATTATTTAGAAGAAAAAAAAATTTTTTTTTTTTTTTTATCAAATTTCGTTTTTAAAAAACCTAAATGCGTTTTATAAATACGCTGGCGTGGTAAAATTTAATTACCCCCCCCCCCTCCACGAAGCACCGTGTGCATCCTGCCCTAGATCCTGTGTTGTGGTCGATGTCGTTTCGACTCGAGCAATGATATTGTTATGCCTAAAAACCTGCACGGTGCACCACCACACGTCAATGACTCTGAAATAATAACTACGGGAAAAATATTACGAGCACGATAATGTCGACGACTATTATGCCCAGTCCAAGACTGCAATAACTCAACAACAACGCCGAAAAAATCGGAATACGAGTTACTTACGTCGTGTATTTCTCGTAATTCCGTAGTAATTATCGAACGGAATAGAATTTATTGCAACTATTATTGATCACTAGTGAGCTTTTAAAAATATTTTCAATTCAAAACTGCGGATACGCGGTCATAACCTATTAAATCGATACACGCGTTCATATAATATTAGTAACAATGGAAATGTAAAGTAAAGACCTATGCGTGTACCAGAAAAATGTATTCATAAATAATTCATTTGACATTTTATAGTTGATTAAATATTGGTTGTATTTTCAAATCGCTCTACTGGAAAAAAAAAAAAAAAAAAATACTTTTTTGAGTTGTTGCAGTCTTGAACTGGCTAGTCGATATTGCGTATAGGCATTATTATTCATTTTCAATAGTATCCCCGTTGAAATATAATATTCGATTGGTTTTTTTTTTCTTTTTCTACATACTACGGTACCGCGAGCGTACTCCAAACCCCAATCATTGTATTAAAAATTTACCATCCCGCTGCCCGATTGCCCCGATCCGGACAATAGGCGCATCGTAACCGTTGCGTAAAATCTTTACCGACGGTTTTCTTTTCGCGAGCTGGTTTTTTTTAGCAACCCGGTCACGGGTCTTTAGCGCAACTAGGGCCAAAATACGAGGGTGGGCTGTTAGGTAACGCTTCTTGTCTCATAACTATTCTTAAATTTCCGATAAAATTGCCGTTTGTGGAGCATTTAATAGCTAATGTTATTAGTCTAGTGTATTTTTAATAATGACCTCTCCAGATGTGCGGTTCTAACAGAATACTGTAATTGAATATCTTGTCACGGAAAATGTTAAACCTGCCGATACTCATAAACATTTGCTTGTCCCTAAAAATAACCGTCAGTCAATGGAATTTATTAGCGTTAAAAACCGTGTTGGCTGTTTTTTTTTTTTTTTTGATAGGTTCAAAAGGTACGATTCATACTGAATATTTGGAGAAAGGAACCACAATTAATTATGTACGGTTTATAGATACCTTAAGAAGACTTAAAAAAAAAAAAATAAAACTTGTCCGATCAAATTTCAATCAAGTTCTGTTTCAGTCGACAATGCAAGACCTCGTGGCACACGTGCCACAATGCAAGCAATTGAATCGTTGGAATTTCAAGTCATTCCGCATCCGCCTTACAGTCCGGATTTAGCACAGTATGATTTTTGTTTTTTTTTTTTTTTTTTTTTGTTTACCAAACATAAAGAACATCTTAAAGGTACAAAGTTCGATTCTGATGAGAAAATCAAAACCCAAGTCATGCGGTGGTTTGCCGTTCAAGATGAACAATTTTATTTAAACGGCATTACAAAACTTGTTGAGCGCTGACAGAAATGCATTGACATAGGAGGAAGTCATGTTGAAAAATAATAATACGTAAATAAAGACAATTTAATTGACTACACGTGTGTTTTTATGTTCACTAGTTTTTAAGTTATACGTAAATAGGCATTACATGTCGGCCCACTTTCGAAAAATGAAATAAATCCCATTAGGACACAGTACTCATTTGTGTTAAATGTCAAATTTGTATTATTTTGTATTATAAACGTATAGTAAAAGATGTTAGGAAATGTTGTTTTGGCCATCTGTGACCGTTTACCGACCACGATAAATAAAAAAATCAGTAAACGGTTTACAGATCGCCAAAATAACACGTACGAATTTATCGCATTGGGGACATTAATGCGGTAATTTTCAAATCAATCGTAAAAAAAAAAAAAATGTGAATAATAATACATTTTATTATAAATATAGGAATTAATACTCGTACCACGGTAATTTTCCCCATTTATATTTAATTTTATAATCATATTTTAATAATTACAATTTTTTTATTATTTTTTTTTTATAATATTACATTCGACGTTTGTCTATACAATCACGACGATTAAATTAATCGAACCGACACGCATTTAAATACGAAACGCAGCGTCGTGGTTCGATGTTATGTGTGTTATTAAATAACCAGTTTCCCGGCGTTTGCCCGATATTTTAATACTAACTAAAAAAAAACCCGGCCGATACGCACGCGTATAATATAATAAATTACTACCGATATAAGTAATTATATAGACATAATAATGTTCGAAATTATAGAAACGTAAATACCTCTGGAATAAATCGATTTTCGTATTGTGTATACAATCGAGACGACGACGACGAGGGAGGATATCTTCTTGGGTTTTTTTTTTTTTTTTTTTAATCGATGAGGAAAAAAAAAATATAGAAAAAAATGATTTCAAACGTTCGATTTTACGTTAATCGTACCGACTTTGCGGTTGATTGATGATGATGCCATTTCAGACAATATTAGGTAACGGCGCGCATATGTGTGGGAAAACCATTAAAAAAACAATGACAATTTTCGCACACTGTGTACGCGCACACCGTTGCATAGATCGCGTTTAGATCGATTCGCATTTTCCGTTGGGTTTTTATCCGGCGTAAACGATACACGTTGGCCGTGTACTTAAGCAAACTGCAGTACGCCGAGGAAATGAGAAACTTCCGGTGTCGTCGCGGATAATAGCGCCCCGTGCCGTGCACTTGCGAGTCTTGCCGATTCGTTTACGCCCTCGCGAGGGGCTATCCGCTTTTCCGGCCGGTCGCGACGACTTTACGCGATAAGAAAAACGCGTCTTATCGCGGCTGGTACGGCGAACCGACACCCGAGTGAAATTTCCGTCTATGCACGACGACGACGACGACGCCGGGGGACCGACCGAATGAGAAAAGAAAAAAACCCACTCGAGTTTTTGATTATACACACCCAGTGCAGTGTGCCTCTTGTCGATTTACACACCGCGTGTGTACCGTAATATTTCGAGAGAAAAAAACCGATACCGATCGAAGCGGAGGGGGGGAGGTTATTTTTTTACAAAAATGTTCAACGTTTGTTTAGCGATATTTAGAGGTAGATTTATAGATTTGTATGTTCTGTCGCGCAGCGAAATCCCCGGGGAAAACCTTCACGAGTCTAGCCTAAACAGGCTAACCGCGTATTTTCTAGTTTACTACTATTTATCATTACAAATTATTTTCGTACGTTTTATTAATATCGTAACAATAAAACGCATTATTTTTAGTGATAATTAAAAATAATTTCCCCGGGAGTTTTACGATAAAAAAGAGGCTAGCCTGTTTAGGCTACATTCGCGAAGGTTTCCCGGGGAGGTTTCGCTGCGCGATAAAACATACAAATCTATACTACTATTTAATCATCCGCAGATTCAAATCTTATCTATTATTCTTCTTTTCCCCCCCCCCCTGTCCTTCCTGATACTTTTATTCGTACGGGATTTTTCGTAATATTTCGTATTACACGTTCAGACCATAAATTCGTGGTCGCAAAATAAAATGTGCCCCCGTATCATTAAACACAGTTATTGTTCTATTTTTTTTTTCCTACCATTTATAGTTGATAACAATTTTTTTAAAACAAATATTACCAGGTTTAAATGAAAATCTATGGGTAAAGTAAGAAGTAAACTTTAAACAAATATATCACGTATTATCGTCTAGTTTGTGGACTTTATTCTTTCGACAAATTTGTTCAAATAATGTTCAATTCCTTATTCTAAATCGATAAAATAATTTTAACAAGTTATAAAATATCACAGTAATTAATAATAAATTTTAAAATACTCATTTTTATAATTAATTTAATTTTTGTTATTAATTAATAAAAAACAATCGATATAAATTTCAACAGAATGACGATGTCGATATTAACTTTTGACTATAACGCCGGTATTAAAAGTAAAAACCGCGATTATAACCGATAAATAAAAACGGCATAGCTTCATCGGACACTATTTGTTATATATATAAAAAAAAAAAAAAATATGCACACATTTAAATAAAACCGAGATAATCTCAGCCATTACAGTCACCGCGTATTTTATAATTCCGTATTGCTCACGACCGATTTGGTATTGGCACGCAGTGTGGCGTATTACACACAAAAATTGTCCCTGATTTTTTCCGCTCGCCGTCTCGAAAATTGCCCAAAATTCCCCATCGCGAGATACGGCACCGGGATTTGATTTTTTTATTATTATTATTATTATTATTATTATTTCTGTACCAACGTCAAACGAACGTTTAAAAAGTCCACGGGCTTGACGCGTACACCACCGTATCGGATCGTTTGCCCGTTCGCCAATCGGTCAATAAACGGACAACCCATTGCCCACGTATACCTACAACAATAATAATAATAATAATAATAATATATTCTGTATCATAAAGCGGCTCTAACAAATTGATTACCGTGGCTTTTCCCAGATCGTTATATTGTACTGGAAGAGCGCGGCATTATTTGTAATGGCCGTGTACCGACGGCGCGGCGTTCGATATTTTAATGTTTACGGACGGGGCGTGGGGGGCTATACTGTTATGCGGAATATCGAGAGAAAAATGTACTTAATAATATTATTATTATTATTATTATTATTATACCATAGGTGCGCAAATAGACAAATAATATAATAATAATAATAATAATAATAATCTGATGATCCGGGACGAATCGATTTTTACCTCGATATTAACCAAGTTGTTGACTCTTCTAGATTTTATTATTACCCGGTCGTAAGGACCCCGTCTTGTTTGTGCGTAACCGGGTATAATATTTATACGCCCGTACCGGTTATCGATACGATCGTACGGTTACGGCCGAAGATCGATATTTAATAGGGGGGGGGGTGTTTATTCTTTTTTTTTTTCTTTTTCTTTTTCTTTTTCCTTTCTCGCGTGCATCGAATTACGATTTCGATTAGAGCGATTATAGTCGATCACAATCGAAAACGTCGGTCGTGCAAATTATTCCCGAAAACCGTAAACCAACACTAGAACACAATATATGGAAAGACGTAAATTATAGGCTATAAGGAAATAATATGTCGAGTTGTGCGAGAAACATTGTACGATGTATACCACTATTAAGTATTACGATGAAATTGTTATTTTATTTTTTTTTTTTTATTTTCCTTAACTGCGGTACCTATATACTGTGTGTGTGTGATGTATACATTGGCCATTAGGTTTGAATAATATACCGTTTACCATTATTGAAAAAGAAAAAAAAAAAAAGTAGAAAAGATACTTGCATTTTGAAAGTGTTTACGTCAGAACCGTCTGTAATAATACTACGTTACTTTTTAATAGTTTAGCATGATAGAATGGCATAACGTTTATATAGAGACATCGCACGTTATATATTGTGATCGTCCGACAATAAAAACGTATAATATTCTATTTCGACGTTATCGAAATGGTTTTTTTTTTTTTTTTTTTTAAATTTAATTTAATTTAATTTAACTAAAATATTTTCGTTGAATGCGGGACAATTGAACAATTACAATACTATTTAACTGGAACCAATTCTATTTCGCATCGATATTGTTTTTGAATTTATAAATTGATAAACCGATTATATATATATATATATATATTTGTTTTTCTTTCGTAAATAATTTAAAATAATATCATATTACGGAGAGAAAAAAAAAAAAAAGGAAAAAAATAATAATAAGAATAGAGCCGTGAATATTTGTCAGTCTGATTCCCGTGACGTACGTCTAATGTTGTATTGATTGTACTATGATTGAACAAAATTGGAAATATAAACACATAGATTATAATAATTTGTACGTAGTTACTGTAGTTTTTTTTTTATTTCAAAATAATTTAAGAGTACGTCTGTGCTCTGCTGATATTATTATTGCCGATTACTGTAAACTTATATATTCATATACCTACCTATAGTACCGATTATTTCGACAAATTTTACGCAATGAAAATAATTTAATTTTCCCTGCCCCGGTTGGAAAATAAATATAATGTTGTTGCATGTTTTTTTTTTTTTTTTTTTTGTCCTCGATAATTGCATGATTTCTTATGCTCGCATTACAAACACACGAGATAACGAATTCGCGTGCATTAGGTCCAATCTCGTTGCGTTCATTTGAATATAAGAGTGAATTAACATATTATTATCAAACTTAAAGGTAAGAATCTATCGGTGTTTGTTCGTCGAAATTTCTTCACCCGTCACCGTTCTTATGTTAATTCTTATATCAATTATTATCGAGAACGTACAAACAGCGAAATTAGCCTCCTCTAAAATACACTCGAATATTACACATACTCGTGCAAGTACGAATGTGCGATGTGTAAAATAAATCATAAGCACTTATAGAGGGTTTTGCACGGTAAGAATTACATTTGCGAACGCGGAAAGTGTGGCTTTGATATATGTACGGTAAAATATTTTACATTTAATATCGGCGGCCCCCTCAAGAATTATGGCGAAAATTTCGGCCCATTGTCGGCTCCGGCGGTTATCACTAATCCCCATTATTATTTATACGCCTATGGTTTTTACCGATTATCTGTCTATACGTCAATTTTGCGGGTATTTTAAATTTTAAAATAATTCTATCGTGTCCGAATGTTATTGGTTCGTATTACAATATATATATACATCGCTCTCTATACTCGTCTACATATTGTATCATTTATACAATAACAGCGTTCTATGATTTGTAAATTCGCTGCGTAATAAATGAAGAAAAAAAAAATAATAATAACAACAACAGTCGTGTCTTAGAGGGGTTAATTTTCGTCGATCTCGTTCCGGGCGCGCGGTTAATTTCCTATAAAAAAAAAAACAAAAAATTTATTTTACAGTACGCTGCGAGTACTGTGCCTAATAATAATAATAATAATAATAATATACGCGCGTATGGGAACCAATAAAAAAAAAACCAACCAAAACGGCTCGCGATTTTCGTATAGGTCCCTCCCCCCGGTATAGTTTTAAACCATTTCGAAGGCGTTCGAACGGTTATCGTACAGACTATTATTACTATTATTCCGTAGTAATATAATATAATATAATAATAATATTATACACGCAGGCAATTGGGCCGAAAGATTTACTTGCAGGCGAATCGGTGGCGGTACCCGGCACACGTGAAAACCATAAACGAAAAAAAAAAAAAAAAAAAAACCGTCATCAGCAATCGCGGCCGGACTATAATAATGAAATATAATACGTTGGGCGACTGTCGTTGTGTTACCACATCTGCGTTATAAATAATAATAGACACTCGACGAGAAAACGCGAAGAGGAGAGAGAGAAAAAAAAAAAAAAAAAAAAAATATCAAAATCATCGTCTCTCAAATTGTTTTTCCCAATATTATACATTGTAGTAATAAACCGACAACAAACGTCGTTATATTTATTATACCGCTTGCACGTTGACATATCGGGCGGAGTTTTATCAATTATTATTTTTAGATTCTGAGCGTGGCCATATGAAGTGTGTGTGTGTTTTTTTTTTTTTTTTTTTTTTTTTTTTGTCCGCCTGTTAACGAATTTTCTACCAGAAATCTCGTCCCGAACGATAAAACGACAAGAGAGCGTATTTGATGCATTTATCGGTACAGTGAGACGTCTCACTTTTGTGATTTTTTTCCTTACCGTTTCCCTAATAACGGGGTCCGGGGGATGGAAACGGAAATATTCACCTCAGAAGACGTAATTGTATTTTTGGCGCCCTGGGGCACTGTTCCTTATTAAAAACCACAAATATTTTCAATACAAACATTATGGGTAAATTAATTAATAATTTTTTTATTTATTTTACTTAATAAAATTAATCAAGTAAAATTAAAAAAAAATTACAATTTTCTACGAGAATATTGTTTTACAAATGAATTTATAATGTCATCACAGTTCATATCTATGGTAAGTGCAGATGAAATAGAGAGAATCGTTAACTTATTAAGACGATCATCTCCATCATTCTCCATCTCAAATAAGATTCAACTCTCTTCAGTGCTAAAAATGATCTCTCGGCTGAACAATTGGACGTTGGGCACCGTAGATACATCCTTAATCCTCATATCTACGTAAGGAAACGGTTCTTGTAATATTTCAGTACTGAAAATTTAACTTTGGTATTACACATTGCGGGTTATCTGTCATCGATTTTGTCTATTTTTGTCATAATAATAATATGAAATTTGTCGCGATAACGATACAGAATAATTATTTTACAATGTTTTAAGACGCTGACGCCCTGTCAAAAATTTGGCACACCGGACCTTGGTGATCCCTCATGGTCCCTGCTCCTAAATACGTCCCCGAGAACAATAAGAAAAGTATTTTCGATTATGCCGCGTTGAAATATAATACCGGTACACGTACATTAAAAGAATTATTGCAACTCTTTTTATATAATAATAAAAAAATAGAGAACAGGTTTTTCGCCGTTTCATTGAGCCTAGGGTAATAATAATCGGCGCACATCTTTATGGCCACCGGCGGCCAACAATAATAATAAAAAAAAACCAATATCAATAGAAAACTGACGATATTTATAGGAAATTCGTAAAGCGTAAACGAGTTATTAAAAAAAAAAAAAAATAATAATAATAATGGTTCAAGGGAGTGGGGGGATACGACACCACGGACCGTCCACCAGCCCCGCGGCGCGCAAGGTAATCGACGGACGATATGCGAAACGGTTTTTTTTTTTTAAATTTTTTTTTTTAAAATTTTTTTTTTTTTATCTTATTTCTTATTTACCGGCGGCGGCGTGCCGGCGAAACGTAAGGGAAATAGAATAATAATAATAATCATAAAAAATCCGACCGCGACGACGACGACGACGACGACGGGCGCTGCCGATTTCGTACGCGTATGTGACGGACAATACCGTTTTCCGACCGATTCTCAACGCTCATATTATTATTATTATTATTATTTTTATTTTTTTTTTTTTTATTTTTTTATTATTATTATTATTATTATTATTATTATGACACGTGTGTGCGCGTATTGCTGCCGCTCGCTACGCGTCCGCGTTGGGTTAAACGAACTGCTACGACGGCGGTTCCCAAACTGTACACCGCGAGCCCATTCCAGGGGCACCGCGGTGCCCATACGTCAAATTAAATATATATTCACAACAACCTAAACCTACCCAATCCGACCGAAAAACGTATTGATCGCTGTACTATGATGTGTGCATTTTTTTTTTTTTTTTTCTATCCGTTATTAACTTTTCGACTTTCGGAAATGTTGCATCGACATCGTCGGAGTGAGTATCCGGCAAACGGATTATCCGTTTGCTGTATAGGAGGTCAATTTTTTTTTCTTCTTACGGTTTTCTTTAAAACGGGGAAAACGGTTTCGATTAATTTCGATACGATATTCTTGTTTTAGTTGTGTAATGAATAATCGTGAAATTGTTCGCTTAGTACTTATATTAGCACTTTCTAGAAGTGGTGCAATTTTCAATATGTACTCTAGGGTTTTTAGGTTATTTATAGATATTTGACGTTTTCTAGTATATTGTGGCGTGGTGTAAATAAAAATTATATCGGCCCCATAAAACTGCACAACTATTTGACCCAAGGTTCATCGTAAGTTTTCTTATAAGCGTTTAAAGTTCAAACTTCTTCGGGATTTTCACAGTAGGGTGCCGCGATGGAATTGGATCTAAAAAAAATAAAAAAAGACACCGTCGTCTAAAAAGATTGAGAACCACTGTGCTACAACACAATAATGGCAAAAATAATAATAATAATAATAATAATAATAACAATAATCGCGGCCTGCGGGCGACCGCGAAATCCGACCGAAATATAAAGAAAAATCAGGCGCGCGCGCTCGTCATTACCGTACGCCAGCGGTTCTCAGCCGGGTGACATGTCACCCTTGGGCGTCATGGGTCGAGTGTAGGGGCGACACGAAAACCTCGGGGAAAAGATTAAAAAATATGAGAATTCGTCGAATAAAAATGCGTATTAATGCGCATCTGCCGTCATGTAATTGCAACCACTACCGTCAGAACAAAGTAATAATTTTTATACTAAGTCTATTTATATTTGAGATCCGATAAACACGTCCGTTTGAAATGGGACAACGACTCGCTTTTTCCACCATCAATTCCCCAACTTTGTAAAAATCACCACGGTCAAATTTCTCTATAACCGTTCAGATCTTATACAATTATTATAATTTTTTTTTTTTCAATTTAATATCAACGTTTATTCAACACTAAAGCTATAGTTGCCGATGTACGAATATTTTAGAAAAAATTATTACGATTAAAAGACTAAATTTTAAAACGCATTAGGAACGCATATATTTTATGTTATTAACTACAATTTGATTGTACGTGAAAACACATGGGATTCTTAAAATTTAGAAAAAATAATTTGAAATAAGTGTTTGGGTTGTTTTAAAATTCAGTTTTCGATTTATCCAAAATATACTTGAACATCAAGTATTTGATCTGCAGCTCCGCTGTTTCAGCAATTGTTAATGTAACCAATTTACGTTTAAGAGACGTTAAAAAATAACGACGGCACATAACCGGTACTAATGGTAAAATGTAACTATTACCGACTTCGCCTTGTCTACATGTGTAATTATTTTTACCTTCGGACTTGTCGCGACAGATATTGCATTGAGTGCATAGGAATTTCCAAGGCGAGAGGGACACGGGGCGGCCGTATTTATGTAAAAAAAAAAAAAAACAAATTAGATTTTTAGTCGAAACCGTACCGTTATGTGTCATGTACGTTTAGTAGCAATTTACTACCGCCAAATTACAATACAAAGTATGCGTAACATATTATTATTACCATTTAATACCGGACATTGGCAATTCGTTTACGGATTTTCCCCGGACAGTGCAAAAATACTCGCGGTAAATCGTTTTCACGCGTTCTTGTGGCCCGTTAAGAAATTCCCCCCCGGCCAAGCCGCCGATCCGGGGGACGAGAAAAAAAAAAAAAAAAAATTCCAGAGTAGGTTTACGAACGCTATCGGGGCCGTCGAAATAAATATTTTAGTGCCGACAAAGAATAATAACAGCAACAACGACGGGCGTGTACACGAGAATATAAATTGATATTAATCGTCCGAGCCGTCTGGGAGGGATCCGTTGAAAAACCAACCCCTATAATAAAAACTATACCCCCACTGCCCCGGTATGATATTATTGTATCGTTGTATTTTTTATTCATAATGCATTATTATGTATTATTTGTACGCGGTCCGAGGTGTTTGTAAAAAATTTGCGCAAGCCACGGCGGCCCGCGTACTCGCCGTTATATTACGTTACAGGTTAAAAAAAATTACATTTTTCTTATTATTATTTATTTATTTATTTTTTTTTTTTTGTTGTTTTCTAAATGGAAACTGTTGCGCGCCGTCGTCCGCCGGACGTGCAAAACAACGACATTTATAGGGCGGGGGGGGAGCGAGAGGGTGATGGGGACAAAGGTCAAACCGGTTAGACCGGGAGGGGGGTTGATGGTGGTGGTGGTGGTGGGGTGGGGTGGGGGGCACCGTCAACCCCTCGGCGTTACGGTCCGCTCTCTCCCTTACGAAAAACCATCGCGCGCACGCGCACGCGCACTTATTAGTTTTTTCGACAATGTTAATCTGGCCGGTACCGTTCCCGGTCACGGCGTTTTAAAAAAATATCGCCGGCGACCGAACGTTAATTTTTTTCGGTTTTTTCGTTTTTTTTTTTTTTTTTTTTTAATCCGACTATTCGATTCGCGGACACGGTTCGTAAAAGGACACATGACAATAACACGGCGCGAGTGCCGGCGACTGCGATTATTACCGTTTTATATCCGTCGTTTACGACCGACACGACGGCTTTAACAATATATACTGCGTGCCCCGCACAAATAGTCACGACGATTAATATACATTTAAATAAATAATAAAAA
Source organism: Tuberolachnus salignus (assembly GCA_956483605.1). Taxonomy (NCBI): domain Eukaryota; kingdom Metazoa; phylum Arthropoda; class Insecta; order Hemiptera; family Aphididae; genus Tuberolachnus; species Tuberolachnus salignus. Next base: position 14,661,791 of record OY101433.1, read on the forward strand.
AAAAAAAAAAAAATTAATTAATTAATTTAAAAAAAAAAAAAAAAAAAACGGCGGGGTGTTTGGTATTTGGGCGAAGGCACTTCGCTCGTTGCCGTAGGGTTACTCTATTGCGGGCCACCTATTGTACGTGAAATAAATGATAAAAATCACTTCAATCGATAAAACGATTCCGAGCGGAATCCTTGTATTGTATTGTAAAATTTATTGGACTATTATTATTGTCGATTTCATATAGTAGAGTATGTTATACACCGTGTCTAGTGTACGATGAGATTGCGACAAATTTATGATATTTATGTTAATTAATTACGACGCGCAATTTCGACAATGTCGTTAAACTAGACGTTTTTTTTTTTTTTTTTAACGGTTATAAGAAAACAAAAACCGTGACTACCGATTTTCGAGATTGTTCGAACATATTCAGAATAATGTAAATTAAACCTCCGGAAAAATTTCCCGGTCTCAACATTCAAAATTGTCCGCTTCAAGAATTGATACCTTGTAAAAAATCAATGTGTCTATAATTAGCCCGACATTGAAATACGTCTTTTTTTCGTTAAAATTACATTTTATGCGGAAATTGTCGGTCTCTAAAACAATTGTTTTTGGAATTACAAACAAATAATAAAACTAGAGTTTGACGATATCGTGTTTTTACTGTCGCGTTAAAAAAATCGAAAAATGACCTACTAAAAGTACTAACTAGATAACATTTGCAACTGGAAACAGTATAGGAGTGTATAGATCGGATGAAATCTTCTGGTAGAAAAATTGTTTACAGTTTAAAAAAAAAAAAATAAACATCATTGTAAAACCACAAGACCCCTCGCTCCGCTCAGAATCTAAAAAAAAAACGTAATCATAGGGGGAGGGATCAGGATGTTCAACCCTCTTCTTGACGTTTTTTTTTTTTTTAGTACTTCTACTATTTCAAAACAAAAACTAAGTAATTGTTTTAACTTATGACGATTTCTGTTAACTCAACAACCTTTTATACATTTTTTTTTTTTTTTTTTTTCGAAGACATTAACACTGCCGAAATGTATTATCAGTTCCCGTGTTTATTCTGTTGCTATTACGTGGTTTTCTCATTTTACTTTGGATTTTCGCTGTTAATTTGTGCGATTTAGTGATTTGACTAAATATAATAATATGTATTTAATGACATTTTATATAGCAAACAGTACGTATCCAATAGCTAAAAATGTTGTCCTTTAGAATCGATTAAATGGATTTTGTCAGTTCAAAAAAATATACCCAGAGATTCAGAAGATGTTTCGAATGAATCGGCTCATAAACCAACATAATCAAGTTTATCGTTATAATATTTTAAAATAAAATAGATTAATTATTCGACAAGAAATATTTTGTACATGTATTTTTAAATATCTCCCCTCCCCCCCCTATTACATAGTCATAATTACGCTACTGCGTTTATTGTTGGATTATTATTATTTTATTTTTTTATTTTTTATTTTTTTTTTGTGTGTTACGAATCGACGACGTCGGTGCAAAGCAGCGAAAAAAAAAAAGCGTGCGTGTGTATTCGATTAAACACACAAAATACATAACAATAATAATTGTGATATGGAATTTTCGAAAAAAACGGGAAAACGATTTTTGATATCGTATTGTGTAATACACTAAAATCGCGTGAACCTTAAACGAAAACTAATATTAATCAACCGACGGTGGCGCGTGCGTGTGCGTACAGTAAAAACCCAGTAGAAAAAAATTAAAAAAACCAACGAAAAAACCGGGTTTATCGATATAAAAGTCGCGTTTCGTTAACATTTTTAATACCGTCAGTCGTTTAACGCGGACGCGACGGCGGGCAACCCGTCCGCCGGGGTCTCGGTTTCGGTCGCTCGGTCCGGCGCGGCGACGCGTCCATCCGCTACACGGTCGACGGGATCGTAAAAATATATCGCGTGCGGGACGGTGCAATTCCGAACAACGGTTTTGTCTTTTCCCGGTGCTCGGATATATGGAAAAAAAAAACAAAAAAACAAAACAAATAATTCTTCTGCCGGTAAAAATATTGTAATAATGAATGGGGGACACGCGCGCGCACGCACGGCGATAATCAGTGAGATTTTTTTTTTTTTTTTTCGAGGGCGAGGGCAAGTAGTATACGCTCACTGGTTTTATACCGACGGTATCCGCTGAAATATCGATTTGTTTTGTTCACTTTACTTTTACGCATCCGAACTGGGAATTTTATATTTTTAATATATTTATAACGTTCCTCTGTCGGATCTCAAGAATATTTACCGACAAAATTATAGGCCCCGCTCATAATAATTATGCCGATTATATTAAACATTTTGCCCGTCAACGGTACAAACGAGATGAAAACCGCTATGATCACAATATACAGATAACAGATTAGTATTAAATTTGCATTTTGACTAATTGAAATCAAAAAAACAATTATATTCAATAATGTTAAATTTACGCTAGATTTTGTGAATAGCTGAAAACACCTTAATGTCAAGTAATCGTTGAACTACTAATACTATTAATCCGGTACTGCCCGGTGGTATTTTATTTGAACAAATTGTTAAAATTCCCGACAGTTTACTAAAAAAAAAAATAAATAAATAAAAAATTACCAACGACAAACCACGGTTTTATTTTCGCTGTTTTCCGGGTTAGTTTGGCTACAGAGGAGAAAGTACACGACTCTAATACGACCTCAGTTCACCGAGCTCCGCTCAGAATCTTTTTTTTTTTTGTTTTGTTTTTTGATTGCAACGATTTCAGTATACAAACTAAATAATCTCACCGGCGCAAACAAAATTCGATGGAGGAGTGTGATTAAAATTTCGCCGACTACAAATACAAACATTTTTCCGATAATTTCGTATTTAAATACAAAGAGATAATTCGATTTTTTTTGTCGACTTAAAAATGAAATAAATTGTGAATCCCAGGGCGCATGCTCTTTTTCCACCTACAATAACGGGCTAATACGAAAAGTGTGTCCGGCTTGTTTTTACTTTACGTGATTTTTTCGGATTTTTACACGCAGTCATTCGTCAGTCGACATATGTTTTTAATCTCGTCGTATTTTGATTGAAAAAAACGTATTTATTCGTTTTGAATAACCTTTTTTTTTTTTTTTTTTTTTTTGTTTTGTAATCCAATATATTACGGTTTTTATACCTACGAATCGCGTACACAAAAAATTAAAATACTAAAACAATAACGCTGTTTGTTAAGTTTTCGACACAACGTGTGCACAATGAGCGCGACACTGGGGCGGTGCTGCGGCGGCGTGTGGGCGAGCGGGCGGGCGGGCGGTATGGGAGAAAATAACACATCGAGGGGCGGGATGGGGTGGCGGACATGAGGGCACCCGGAAAAAATAGCGTTCGTCGAATCGAATTTCCCCTGAGGAAAAGTCATCGGCCGCCGCCGCCGCCGCCGCTAAAACCATAGGATTCGAGGAGGTTTTCCAATTAAAACCTCCTCGCGCCCGTCTGTCCGCGGGTACGCGCCGCCAGTGTACCGTATGGCGAGTATGTCGCGTCGTGCGCGTGCGCGTGTCCGTACGACTCCGAGATATATACGTAAATATAGATGTCTATGTCTATATGTATTTGTATGTGTGTGTGTGTGTGTGTGTGTGTGTATATCTATGTGTATTTGTGCGTACGTGCGTGCGTGTGTGCGTAGGCGCTCTAATTAAAAACCCTTCGGTTCGTCCGGGCTAATTGCTTTATTTTTCTTTCGACGCTTCCGCGCGCGTCTGCCGCCACCGCCGCCGTCGCCCGTCCCCGCCGCCGGTGAGGTCTCTTTCTTTTCTTTTTCTTTTTTTTCTTTTTTTTCTTCTCTTTTGTTTGTCTTTCTTACCGCCGCCGCCGACGTCAATTTGCGCTCGACCCGCAGCGGATAGCGTTAATTTGGAAAACGTCCAAAAACGCGTATAACCTAAATACATTGTTCTAGCGCGATAATAATAATTATTATTTTTCTATAATATCCGCCGCTCCGGCCGAGACAACCGGCGGCACCGCGCGCGCCCGGTTCCCTTTTTGAAAATAACGATTTTTCGTGTAGCCGCCACTTCCGACCGAGTTTTAGGATTTTCGCCCGGTCCGGCAAAAGAAGAACAAGAACAAGAAGAAGAAGAATAAAAAAAAATTAAAATAAAAGGGAACGGGGCCGTCTTCGATCGACACCGTGTCTCGGCGGTGTCTTCGAGTCGATTCCCATAGCGGCCAGGGAAATAATTGAAATAGTCAAATGGGCATTCCACCAATACGATACGCGACCGGTTCGAGTTTTGCGCGGCCCGCCGAGTTCGGCTCGGTAACTCGCCGGGCCTATCCGGGACTGCTAACCGGACCGCACCCCGGACCCCGCCGAATTTCATTACCGTAATAAAGAAATATCGATAATAATATCATCGCCGTAGATCATCAGTGGCTCTCAACCGGGGTGAAATGTCAACCATGGATCGAGTGTAGGGGTGACGCGAAATCCTCGGGGAAAAGATTAAAAAATATTATCGTTTTTCCAATAGAACCGTATTAACGCAGCGGCCGCCGTGTAATTGCCACCACAGCCGTCAGAACAACGTAATAATTCTAGACACTAAACGGCAAAATTATTATCTTTTTATTAAGTATATTTATATTTTAGATCCGATAAATACGTCCGTTTGACGTGCGACAACGACTCGATTTTATCCACCATCGATTTCTCAACTTGGTAAAAATTACCAGGGTCGAATTTCACAATTATTATAATTTTTCAATATTCTTATTGTGTTTTTTTTTTTTTTTCAATTTAAAATATTTATTCAACATTAAAGCTAAAATAAAATGTGTAATTTTTATGTTTTATTTTTTTAAGGGCTTATATGTTTCTCCTAAAATATACAGCGTAAATTATTTAGTATTTTGATGTTAGGGAAACGCAGTGTGGAATTCTTTTGGATAAGGGCGACAGGAATCCGAAAAGTTTCAGAACCACTGTCATACATAGACAAATCATTGTACCTATAAAATATTTAACTATTTATCATTACTTACTATACCTGTGTGTTATACGCCCAAGTATTTTAGGTGTTTCCAAAAAAAGAAGAAGAAAAAAAAAGGGCCCTCGATATTATCCCAACCCCAACCCCCCGGGCCGTTTTGTCTCAGTCCGCCGCCGACCGTCGTAATAATTATTGCGGTAGGGTCGCAAGCAGTAGTGGCGTATTTAGAGGTGGCCAAGGAGGGCAATTTGCCTTCGGGGGGCAGTAATCGCTGGCAAGCACTATACAGACGGTAGCATTTCAGTCATATTGCACTCCTTTAAAAAAAAAAAAATTAAAATTTTCTCATCATGATTTTTACGACGAACTTCGACAAATCGACTTGATTCTGCCGAAATCGATATGCTATATCATGGCACTAATAAACGGTTTGTACCGTGTAGACCAAATGATAATTGTCTTGTCTATATCGTGTCGTAACCTAAAACAAAAAAATGTTCTATTCAAGTATCTAATATTCCGTATAAAAATTTAAAAAAAAAAAAAAAACGAATTCTAACAGAGTAATAGAGGTACACTCAAATTAAATATCCCGGACTACTCTACATTGTCAACGTCATTATTTTCCGGGTAAATCTATTAATAAAAAAAAAATATAACATATATTATAAAAACCGAGTGCACTAAATGTAATTACTTTGCTCTGCTGTGCGTTACAACTTACAGGGGGGGGGGGGTGTATATATATATTCTTACGTCGTTCGAGTTATTTTAATTCTGTACCGTCCAAACCGCATTAAACAGTTGATAATACTACATTATATAAGTGTGCTGTAAGTACGGAAACTGTCGACAAATGGCCGCGTGTACAGTGAACTCGACCCCTTAAAAAGCCCTTAATTTGATTATATTTTTATATAAGGAGACGTATTTCGTTGTTTTCTGTTCGAATGGGAAACGGATTAATAAAACTACTCGCCGAATTATCGCATGTTATACCGACAAAAATAATTAAATTAATAAAAAAAAAAAAAAAAAAACCGACTGTTACTATATAGAAATCTGAAAATCAGAACACGCGCGTTTATATTCTCACATATCGTCACGTTCAGCGATCACGGGGTGGCAGGAGAAGGGGATCTGGGTGTCCAGTTCTCCCTTGGCATTTTCTTTTCTTTTGCGTTACTACTATAATTTTGATTATTTACTGGTATCTTGTTCACGACAATCTTGAATCTTATATATATATATATATATATATGGTGAAAGACGACTGACTTACTGTTAGTATACGAAAAGAGAAGGTAGTAAAAAAGTAAAAGTTCCAATATAAACGGTTGCTTGTGAGTTCAATTAGCTTATTGTTTACTCGTAGTCGTTAAGTAATGTCTGCAAACACAGGTAGTAATAAAGCGTTATGTTTAGGTAGGTACTTATAAAAAAAAAAAAAAAAAAATATATGTTTTGTACATGCTTTTTTTATGAAGTGGTCACATTTTATTTGATTTTCGGACAACACACGCCCATCACTTTGAGAGCCCATCGTAATGGACATATATTTTTTTTTTTTTTTTTGTATAACGGAATTTGCGTTGTAAAATAATATCCCACTGCGGCACAAGGGGGTGACTAACGGATTTATTTAATCCGTCCCCCCGCCCCACAAATGGTTGACCGCCTAACATTTTTGTAATTATATTATTCATTTTATTGGGTACCGAATTTTCGTATTGAAAAAATTATCAACTATCGAAATTAAAGCACTCGTACGAGTATATATATATATATATATAAATATAGGCAATAATAAAATATAATATAACGTAATATTTATTTATACCGGGTGACTATATACACTGATAAAAACCCAAAGCACAAAGATAAAATAATTAATATTAAAATAAATTTGAGTTATAATATACAGTAGTTTTCATTGTCAAAACACACTTATTAAACAATTTTTTTTCCTTCTATATTATATTATTTATTTGTAATTTATTTTATGGACGAGTTTCTACGCATATTTATAAATAATTTTATTTATTCCCCTTCCCATCCGAAGGAAAATTATCCTGGGTGCGCCCTAGCTACGATATACGTACACTATGAAATAAATTTGTTTTTGGCAATTTCTTTAAACCAACGGTTCCCAAGCTGTGCACCGCGGTCTATACGAAAAAAAAAAATAAAAAATTTATATACATTTACAATAACCTAACCTAAGCAAAGAATGTATTGGTTGTACTATGGCGTGTACTTTATTATTCTGTCTGTAAATTACTTTTCGATCAGAAATCTTGCTCCAGTCGTCAACATCGTCATCCGGTGAACATTTTGTCTAGTGGGTATTTAGAAGGTCAATTTTTGATTTTACAATTTTACTTTAAAATTTGAGAAAACCGGATCAAAATTAAAACACTGTAATAGATAACGGTATCTGTTGATTTCGACTCGGTGTTTATGTTTTAATTTAGCACTTTCTAGACGTGGTGAAACTTAAAAAAAAAATAAAAAAGAGAAGGAATATTCGAGGTTTTTTTTTCGTTTTATGTGCCCGGTAAAAATGCACAAAAACGTGACCTTAGTTTCATCATAAGTTGTAATAAATGGTATAAAAATAATTGAGTGTTGTGCCGTTATTTTTTCTTATAAGCTCATTTGGATTGAATTTCCTCGTGGTTTTCACAGGAGGGCTTCACAATTTTGTCTACAAAAGGGCACCACCGCTTAGGAAGATTGGGAACCACTGCTCTAAACCATCAAGTTCCATCATAATTTTATCACGATCATTATAATATTAATATCGGTGTGCTGTGTTTTAATATTTTATACATCTTTTTTTTTTTTTCAATAATAGTATCCAGACGGCGTTGTATACGGACACTCGTCAATTTATTTGGAATTGGGTGTTTTTATTTTTTGTTGTTATGTTTATTAATTAATATATTGAAAAGTTTAAAGAGCGCGCACAGGCCGAGCGCGTGTGAAGATCCCCGAAAGAGGCGGAAAAAAAATAAAAGACCTCGAGTTTATTGGGATTTACTTTTCGAAGAGAAAATGCAAAAAGGAAAAAGATCACGGGCGAGGGGTGGGCATAAGTATATGTACGTGTGCGATTACAATATATTTTATAATTATATTTATTTGTACTTGTAATACAATTATTTCAGTTGTACGGTGGTGATAATTTCCGTTTTCAACGCTAATACCATTGTGGCGAGCACTCAAACGAATATTATATTCCTGTGCGTACAATATATATATATATATATATATATATATATATATGGAATTGTTTTCACAACGGGACGTGATTAAAATAATTTTTATTTAATTATCAGTAGGGCTCGGAACTTGATGCTCTTAAAAAAAAAAAAAAAAAAAAATACTAAATATGCATGCACTCGTGCGCTTAAAAAGTACGAATTACCTATAAAAAATATGCGCTGATTTTAATTTTTAACAAATGAAATTTTAGAATTAAATTCCTTATAGATTGTAGTCGACAATCGTATTTTGCAGCTAAACAGCTATTGGGCACACGTGTTATACCTATACATAGTTACACGTCAGTAATACGGGTAAATATTATTTAATTAGAACGGGATTTTAAAAACACGATGTAACACTGCCTAGTGAAAACTCTCAAAATAATGAAATTGTAGTATTACAAATCATCGAATATGCTCTAAAAAAAAAATAATAAAAACATGGTAAAATTCAGAAATATGCTTTAAAAATGACAAAAATCACTAAATACCTAACCCCCCTCCTCCAAAAAAAAAAAAAAAAAATGCACTTTAAGCTGTTGTTGTTTTTTCTTGTAGTGTTGTGAAATAAGTTTCTCGCTCACTTGGCGACTAATCGAATAGCACACAAGAAACGTGCAAACGCAAAACGACTCCCGAGCCCTAATCATCGGGCACTTTTAATTGGAATCACAACAAGAGTGTTTAAAATGATTTTTTTTTTTTTTTTCTAATAAAATAATACGTTTTAAACGTCCAAGAATATCGTAGTCACGGACGTACGTTCGCCGTACAACAATTGAAAATGTGGAACACAAATAATATGACGTTGCGCGTGGGAATGTCCACGCGGTCAGCCTGTGGTGCGTGCTCTGGCGTGTACGCGCCTTAATAATTAAACTATTTATTTGAGATTATTCCAAGTGGTCTATGGAAAAAATAAATGAAATCATTTGATAACGCAATCGGTAATAACGTTTTCAATAATCATATAATACGCGATATCAACGACATTGCGGACGGATGGTATTGTTTGAACGGAAAACGTCACGTGGGCCGATAAAATAATTAAAATTCATTATCGTTTTGATTTATGTCCTTAGATTGTGTAAATTCTCCGATATGAACCCGAAATACCCGTGTACGCGGCATCGCTGATGTTTAATATATTTTCGTTTTCGACATTCCGTCGTTATGTTTTTCTAAATAATAAAAAAAAAAAGCCGAAATATTTCGCATTATGGGGGCGGCCCACTGTTGTTGCACGGGAAGTCGGCGAGGTCGGGTCGTTTAATTTACGCCTGTGCTCTTTCGAATGGTTGCGTACGAAAAACCATTCTGATTTGTGTTCCGTTAGTCGGATATTTCTTTTGATTTAAATTGAAAATAAATATTATTATTTATGGCCATAAAATAAATTATAATCGACCGTGTTTTTTTTCTCGTCTCGAATTGCCGGCCGGTGTTTCGAGAGCCTTTAAAAACCTGTAGGTATCCGCACAAATAGAAAAATAGTAGGCGAGAAATGTCGTGATTTTCACGGCTCGTCGAAATTCGCATTTAAACGCGGTTAACAAAAAAAAAAAAAAAATAATAATAATAATTTTAATCAAATTTTCGAGTATTTTTGAGAGGCCAAATAATAACCGAAAAATTTCAAACACGGTATTTTACCAAATCTACAAAATTGTCTTTCAACAAAATCCGAAAAAAAAAAAAAAAACAAAAATTACCATCTCTATGCACCGAATAGACACAATTTGCTATTATAAACTGCCCCCGAAATTAATGGCCGTGGCGAGATTTTTTTGTTGTCCGGTCTGAGAACGACATTTCTAAGTTGAACAAACAAAAAAAAAATTCACACATAAAACAGCCCACACGTTACTCGGTACGATTTGAAGCTAAAATCGTATAAAACTTTATAAATCATATCATTACTACATAAAAAAAAAAAAAAAAAAAGAACCAATTTTATATATTTTCCGTTGCGTAATATTATAATTATTATATTAATAAATGTATTGTATATATGAATTTATTTATTGGTACGGGGTAACACTCGATATAATGTATAGGTACGGTATTCATAAAAATCTCTTTTCTTAATATTTTCAAATAATATACGGGGATACTGATTTATATAATTTCAAATGAGATACGCATCTTATATTGTTATACAATCTTGTTGTTGGAAATGTTATTCGAACGTCTTGCGTTTTTATCGGCCAACTGTGTTTTGGCTTCATTACTAACATTTACTATACTTACAACAATGTGTTGTACGTCGAACATTCGACTAGAATAAAACTTGATCCTATATGAGAGGGGAAAAAAAAAAAAAAAAAAAAAAAAAAAAATAATACAAATAATATTACCGAAATGTTATTTCGATTAATCATCGGACGGAGAGATATCGAAATATAATTCCCGACGACTGCTATTATAATATGATTACAGTGATCAAATATATTGAGATCTTATCGTAAGGTTGAAAATATTGTTGTAAAATGTCGTGTTCAGCTTCCATTTACATTCGTTGTTTTAAAAACCGACAATTCCGACGTTTATCAAATTCGTTGTTATATACAGTTGAATCTGATTGCCGCGCGTCGACAATAAATATCGATAACCGTTACATTTCAACGATTCCGTCGGTTTTCGTCGTTTAAAAATTCAATTCCGATTGAACGGTGGCCGTTTCGTACGTTGGCCGTTTGATAATATGTCGTCGGGTTTAACAAGGCGACGGGTGGTTAATAATAGTATTGCGCCGTTTTTCCCCTCTTAAACCCCACGTGTAAATAACTGTATTTCAAACACACCGGATCGCAAATTAACAAATCTTAACGGCCCGCGAACGATACCGGGCGATTGTTCGAATCGGTGTTAATCGTTGACGGTTGAGACCGATGGCTTGTCCCTTATGTTCGAAACAACGGTTGTTCGGTTCGGAAAGGTCGAGAGAACACACAAGCACACGGTCTATTAAACCGTACCTAAATTATGTGTATAATTTTCGAGATCCTAGTCTTGTATTATACAGCCGTCTAGCTCTATCCGGAATAACCAATAATGAACGTATAACCGAACATGTACCGTGATCTCGCGATGTTAAATACCTCGACAATTTTTTTTTTTAATAGAAATGTTTAAATTATTAACCTGACCCCGCATCGGATTTTCCCTATTATTTCGACTATGGTATTTGTTAGTTCTCGTTCCCAAAACGGAATATAAAAAATTATTACCAGTCCGTCTACGTACAAATCTATCCGCGGTTGAACGACCCACAGTACGGATTGTACTGCCGGTGCGCGCACACACACACACAGTAATTAAGTAAACCGTAGCGAAATATTCGTACGGATAGGTAATAATTAATACATCGGCTAAACCCGCACATCGAGTCTCGTGAGTGGTTTTAAAATTATATTTATTTTTCACAACGGTTTCGGTATTTTCGTCGTAATAATATCGGTTATTAGGAGGCGATCTCCTTGTTTGTATAGTTACAAACTTATAGAAAACAAAAAAAAAAGAAACGCAACCGGTAATTAAACGTAACGTAAAGACGTTCTCACGGTATAGTAATTATAACGATTTTAAACACCGGCAATTTTTTTTTCCCAATTATATAATTGTAACCTTTGCGCTGGTATTGTTTGTTGTTTTTTTTTTTTTTTCTGTTACGCAGCCGGACTATCATCCTGTCGTATATATTTTCTTAACCGCAAGTCATAATTATTATTATACCGCGCGGATTATTGACATTACTGTTGTAAAAATCAAATAACGTTTTTTCCTTTTATTTTTATTTTTTTCTTCAAATTTTTATGTACGGCAGACACGCAGCTGTGCCGCCGGTATAATATACGTATAGGAACGACATCAAACGTACGTTCTATTTGAACATTATTTACAATTCGCAAGTACGCGATAAAGCGAAAATTGAATAATACGACGGGACAGCGTTTTACGCGATTTCCGATAATATAACAATACAATGCTCCACTTACGGGGGGGGGGCCTACGATTTCATTAATTTCCAAACAAAATCGCCGCGCGTCACGTGGAATTTCGTTTAAATTATCTATAATCGAGTACCTAATAAAAATTGATTTATTTATTAATATTATTATTTTAAATGTCCAAAATGCGGGAAGAAAAAAAAGTGGTATTCATTGGGATTTATGCGTATTGCGGTGGGCGCGGTGGCCGGCGGACGGACCGGAATTAGGTACGGAAGAGTTTCTGGTTGCGGACGGGCGGAAGGAGACCGACGGGCGGCGCGGCCCGCAAAAGCTCGGGGGCTGTTAATATAATGAAAGTTTTTTCCCCGTTTCTTTTGTCTATCTCTCATTAAGACCGCCGGCTGCCGCCACCGCCGCCGCCGCCGCCGTCGCCGCACCGCCGGCCTACCGGTCATTGATCATTGCCGGGGTGGCGCGCGGCGGGAACATCACCGGCGCGGCGGCCAGGGATCGGCGGGCATTTACCTCCCATAGTTCTCGCTAATGAGAAAGTTGGCCGGGCCCCGGCTCGTTCATTACCCTTGGTACCGCCGGTCGCGTATGTAGACCGCGCGCGTGCGGGAGCGGGGGGGGGGAGACGGGACAAGTATGTGTGTAAAAGCTGCCGTTTGGCGGTCACACGTGAAGACCGCCGCCGCCGCCGCCGCCGCCGCCACCGCCGCCACCGCCACCGTCCCGCCACCGCGCGGACGGTTTAATAGGGTCCTTTAATCCTTCGGGCCATTTGGCCGAGCGCGCGCGACGGCCGACCCGCCACCGCCCGTCTTCGTAATTATACCAATATATCTTTTTATATTAACTCGGTACCGCCGCCGCCTCCGTCCGCGTCTTGAGCGCGTCTCGGCGGCGGTGGCGTCGGCGGCCGGCGTTTCGAACGTCTTTCGCGACCACATCGATCGGCAGGCGATCTCTCTTCGCCGCCGTCGCCGCCACCGCCGCCGCCGACCGTCCGACCGTTTTCACCGCGAGGGGTTCTTTTATTTATTTCCTCGCCGCCGCCGCCGCCGCCGCCGCCGGAACACCACATCACTCGACACGTCGCGTAGTCGGTTGATAATTATTATATATACACGCTCGCGCCCCGCGTCGAATTAACACCGCCGCCGCCGCCGCCGCCGCTCTGTATAGCCATTGGTATTTATATTTACGGCCGCGCCGCCGTTTGATAAATCGAATTACGATTTTTTCGAGTGTTGTAAATATTTTTCGCGGCTGGCCGAGAAGAAAACCCCTCCACCACCTTCCGCGCCGATGCGGGCTAAATTACGTTTACGCGATGGATTCGAACGGTACGACGACGAGCGCGTTTCGTTTTATCTGCCGGCATAATATTATCGGATTTTTTTTTTTTTTTTTCATTTTTGTCACGCCGACACGACAAACACCCGGCGGAAAAGGTTACGGTAACCGGTCGATTTCAAATCGATTATTATTGTCATTTTTTTCGGACGACTTTTTCGTGTTTTATTTTATTTGTTTTTTTTTTTTGGTTTACTTTTCCGGTCTCTCCGGGAAATCGAACGCAGACTTCGGTTCCGGGGCACGTCACTCGCGGCAACGAAAGTTCTGGTCGTTAAACGCGCGTGTTTATTATCGCCGCCGACGACGTTTCCAGCGTACACAGATAAGAACCCAGTCGTTAAACGTTTTAATTGCTCGACGTAATAATATAACTGCTAAAACGTCGTTAAAACACTCGGTATTACAATATAAAGTGCGCCGCATCGAAGCCCCCACGGGCCATTGGCAGTGGCGCGCCCAGGAATATTAAACGGGCAGAGGGGCACGCGTAACACCTGAATAATAATCGTCGACTCGCAACCGTAGAAAGACGTGATTTTAAAACCGGATCCAAAAAAAAAGTAATAAAAAACGAGCTTTTTCGCGTAAATCGACCGCAATTGCGTACGTTTCGGGATTGAATGATTATTATTTATAAATAAAATAATAAACGTTGTATTTATACGTAGAAAACACATTTAAGCCCATCCCACACGCCTGTCCCGTCACTGGTCACGGGACCAACGCCAACGGGTAGGCACACGAATCGTGTTTGTTTCGTCTTGTATAGCCCAGAGTAACGGAAAAAATTAATTTGTTTAAATTTCTTTTTCTTCGGGAAAACCGTCGAGAACCTAGGCAAAAGACCAGTTTCTGCGCGTTTTACGCCGGTACGGCGTGGAAAACATTGAAACGTTTCGGGCTGTGTGTTTTCTCCGTGGTAAAAAAAAAAAAAAAAAAAAAAAAAAAAAAAAACCAACAAAAAAAAAATCAACGCGCGTCTTTATACGCAGTAAAACAATAATAAGACAATAATAATAAACCATTAGAAAACATTACAAATTGTTCGCTCGGCGTAATAATATAATAATCAGCTCGATTTCGTATAATCACATTGGTTATTATTATGTGGTGCACGCAATCGTACGCATCGCATTATGCGATCCTTGTTCGTATAATAATTCCCCGAGTGTGTTTGTACGCCGGGCAAATCCCGCAAGTTATAGCGAACTGACTTTTTATCTTTTTATAATTTTCTACGTATACATAACAGTAATATCATTGTTGTAATTTAATATTATTCGTTCTAGTATTATTATTATTATTATTATTTGACCAATTGTTAATACGAATCTAGTTATTACCATAAATTACCGGTGCACAGTCGCCTGGTATCTACCGAAAAAAAAAATAATAATAATAATAATAATATCTATTACTGTTACTACGAGTGTACGTGCGTCTGAATAATTTAACGAATTATATACTTAAACAAAACCGACACGTAATTCACATCGTACATTTTTTATGTAGGTATAGAGTGTTGCAGGCGTTTCGTCGTCGCGTTCTACATTTACATTTCGTTATATTATTCCGCCATAATGGCAAGGGGCATATTGTAATAAGGACAAAAGGAGTTTTATACATTTTTTTTTTATTTATTTATTTATTTATTTATTTTATTTTATTTTTTTTTTTTTCCTACACAACGAAATCCTTCCTGTGATAATTTACACGGTTCGAGTTGTTTGTTCAACGCGTATTATATATTATCCGTCGGGTCGTATTGTTCCGGACATTTATTTCTAAACGTTCGAGAAACAATAAAACCTATCTGATTCAGTCGATGAACTGCGCGGGAATAACGATTTTGAATTATACTGATATAGGCCGACGGAGACAATTGTTTAACACAAATATTTAGAATATTTTTAAAGGATTTGCATCGCAGAACCTATAAATAATATTATTTACTTAAAATTCGTGTTTTTTTCAAAAAAAAAAAAAAAAAACTTTTTCGGTTGGGAAAAATTATGCTCCGGATTACTACACTTCGGTGTACATTGAACGACGGGAGTAATTTTTCGCCCGGCGGTAATTTGTCCGGAATAAATTTCTAAATTCCCGATATAGTTTTTTTTTTTTTTTTAAAGCTTAATTTACCTAGGCTCTCGACATCAAAGCTAAGAGACTCGCCTTGAATGCGCGACTCCGCATGCTAAAAACATTAATAACTAATTATAAACACACCCCACTAAACACGAAACTTGAAGTTTACAAATCTTTGATCAAGCCAATATGGACTTATGGCCTCCAACTCTGGGGTAATGCAAAAACGTCAAACCTTAATAGAATCCAAACTCTCCAAAATATTAGTGTACTCAAAAACTCCAACGCCCCACCGTACGTGTCCAACTTCTCACTCCATTCGGATTTAAAAATCAAGACCGTTTCTGAAGGAGCTAGCACCTACTATAAAAGATACCATTAAAAACTCCTTTATCATCCCAATCCTCTTAAATTCTATCGATTCCTGGCAACTCACCGAGGCGGCTAAAAAGGAAATGGTGTAGAGAGACCTTCTTAGTAATTTATAAAAAAATAAAAATATTATCCAAATCTTTAATTAAATCATTCGTCAGGTAATGTCATCGCTGGAGAGTGGCTTCTTCCTTCAAGATTTATCATGTTATATATATATATATATATTATTTTATCACATATTGTTATTGTGCCCTAGGGCACAGATTGTATATATCACGTAAAAAAAAAAAAAAAGTGTAATAAAAATAAAAAACCTAATCGACCGACAACAATATTTACGATATCTATCAGAAAATACTATAACCTAAACGCATCCCCTACAAAAAACCAACCTCTCCCCCTAAATCGAGCACTGTTTTTCTATGTAAGCTCAACGATATTTACTATTATATACGCGTAATGTCTCGAATGTGTCGTCCGTCGAGTTTGGTCGGTTTTTTTTTTTTTTTTTCGTTGTTGTATATAACTGTATACGAAAATACTGCTGCAGCAATTATAAACAATTCCCGAGATAAATCGCGTGTATAACAGCGGTGTTGTACGGAACGCGGGGTTTCTTTACAAATTTTCGGACCGGGGACATTACATATACCGAAAAGAACATAATATACGACATGTCTAGAGGACCTATATAAATACTATTATTACTCTGTATCCTCTCTTTCGCTTCGCTTCCTTTTCTACATACACAAACACACAACGGCGACATCAACTCCCGTCCCTTATTCCGTCATAAACGCTAGCCGCACTACAACTCGAACGTGCGCGCCCTTTTTTTTTTTCTTTTATATTTTTCTTCCACTCGTTTATTTTCTCGGTCTTTCTGTACGCCCGTACATATATTTACAGTGTCTGCTCGGACACAGTATTCCGTTGTACGACCCGCAATAATACACGCAGTGGCCCTTTTTTTTTTTTTTTATATACGGCGCGGGGGGTAAATCTGAATTTAACCCGTTACAAGTGTAAAACACGTATTTTTGGGTAGTGTATCGATACAATACTCGCGGTACCCATATACTCCTCAAAAATATATTTATTTATTTATTCGAATTTAATGTATTTTGTATAATAAATAGAAAAAAAAAGAGGTTTATGGACCAAATCGAGTTTTATGCCGTTCTATTGAGCCTAGGGTTAATATATTGGTACATTTGATATTGCCGTTCGCAAAAACCAACGATAATCATAGGAAATCTCGTTAAGCATTAACAGAGTTGTTAAAAAAAAAAATAATAATAGTTCAAGGGAGGGGGAATATGATACACTCGATCACCCACACCCCCCAACAATTTTATTTTTGAGCAATATTATAGTAAGAAATCCGTAATAATATTATTATAAATTTGACCACTGCGATCCGTTATTATTTTCTATAGCGCGGGAACAATTTTGGTTAAATATCGATAGGTTTTTTTTGGGGGAAGGGGTACGGAAATTGTATTATCGGGGGGGATCCATCACCAAACGAGGAAATATTTGCGTATAGTCGTGAATTCGTATATTTACAACGTTGGCCATACGACACGCGTATTGTACAGGAATATAATTTAGGAATTATATTTAGGCACGTATACAAGCGTTCTTGTATGCGTCGTGGATGAGGGAATCTGGGGGTTGGTATACGTGCCCGATAATATTATATGTGACGCGTCGCGTGCTCGCGGGACGGTATCACAAGTGTCTAAATTGAACTGGGCCTCAAGGAGATCGTATTAGTCGGAGAGTAATCGACCGGCGCGATATATAACGTCCTTGGAGTATCTGTACACGCGACCGCCGCGCACGGACGGACAAACGGACGGAATACGTACGGCGGGTGATCGCGAGTAATAATTACTATTGTACACGAGTGTGTTGGCGTATATACAAAACGAAAATGAAAATTAAATTTCTTTTCTTTTTCTTTTTTTTTTTTTATTCTAAAGCAGGCGGTACGCAATCTGTACATCCGAGTCCAATGGGTATACGCGGTACATGTGATTAGACGTGCGTTTGTTTGAATAAGAAGACACCCACGTTAGTGGACACTAGACCGGGAATTAAAAATCTACCGGTCACTAGTCTTCAATCACAGTTTTATTTGTTATTATTATTATTATTATTTTTATTTTTATTTTTTTTTCTACACTTTTACTTTTGTAGCAAGTCACGGCACCAGTTGCTTTTGAGACGACGCCCGGGGGTTGCCAGGTATAGTTGGAATGTAGAGATTCTTTATCGGGGGATTATGGTGAGTTTGAAGACGATTATAAAAGCGTTTGTAGACGTGTGCAGCTTCTTTGGTCACAGTTTTCATTAAAAGGTCTGTATGTAAAGTGTAATTGGACACGAAACGACAATGAAATAGAAAAAAAAAAACCGAAATTATATACCGTCGGGACGCAAAAATAGCCTAGTGCCGGTTGCGCTGCCGAGTTTCCTCAACATTATGCGGGCGAAACAAACCCGAAATTGCGTTTATTCCGTTAATTACATAAAAAAAAAAAAAAAAAGACATTACTACTTGGTCAATGGCCCACGAACGATCGTTTGGTGTGATTTTATACGATTTTCAACAGAAAAAATACTGGGCGAGCCGCCGGCCCCCTATATCTCTAGATACGCCACTGTCCCGGACAATAAACACACGTGTATATACTCATGTCGTTGTTGATTTTTTTATTATTTTGTTCTTTTTTTCCCGGTCATCAGTATCCCACAGATACTAACGTTTATTATGTATATGCTACCGGAAACGCTGACAATCAGAAAATGATAACAATTCGTTAATATATCATTGCCAAGTACATGTTATTTCCTAACGACAGCGAGCAATAATACCTACATTACACGGTACAATTGTATATTACAGGCCATTTGTCTAAATATAATATTAAAAAAACAATTTCATTTTTTTTTTTTTTTTCAGATATTCTTAATATTTAGTGAGTGTCATTAGTGGATGACTTCTCACGTCAAGTTAGGTTAGGTTAGGTTAGGTTAGTGCAAGTGCACCCTGTTAATATTTAATTATTTTAATTGTGTAAATGATTATTAGAATTAATTTATATGCACTCTTACCACATAAGCCTATTGTGCCCCTAAGGTATAGATTGTTTATTTCAACATAAAAAAAAAAAAAAAAAAATGATATTTCAATTTTCATTATAATATATTATATATTCGTTTTTATTTTCGCATGACAAACCACGGGCGACATTTAGAATTACAAATTCTGGACGCCGATCTGCATGCACACCGGTTTGTGTTTCTTTAATTTGTTTTACAATGACGCCGGGTCAGTAGCATCTCAGCTATTACCATGCATGGCCGTGATCACCAACACCGATCCGGTATGTGTGAAGAGTAAAAAAATGTCGAATATTGTTGAGTTTTCATATTTAACGTAATAACGTTTATACCGTCTCGTCATTTTTACCACGGGCCGGTGTGGTTTTAATATTGATCGCTCTTTATCGTCGATTAAAATAACACCGTACTAGCGAATATTTCTATAATCTCTGTTGCGTTTCGTTTCAATATTAGATAATATTAAATCTACCGCCGGGGACACGTCATATTTATATGCTCCGTTATTAATCACGAATGATTTGTCGCCATCGCGTCTGTCAACTAATGAAGTCGGTTCATTAAAGTTTTTTCTCCTCGTTTCGCCGGGATCAGTTTTTATCTATAGATATTGCACGGTGGATAAGGGGGGGGGTCCACAGTATTACCGAACGCACTGTACAGAGAATTACCGTTGTCGATAACGACGACACTTTTAATAAAAACACAATTAATATACACTATATATATACACGCGATAACTCTACGGGAATTCTGTGCCCATAAATATAAACGGTCGTGGACCGTTATCGGCGCGTACAGTTATGCGCTCGATCGGAATAAAAATTGTACACGGACAACATTGACTGTCTGCTTAATCGGCTTCGCATGGGACACAACCTAGTCGCCCATTTAAACTCGGCTTAAATGATTCCCCTATTTGTACATTCCATCCGAATGAAACTATTTTGTGATGTCCTCCATATATTATTTGTTTGTCCTGCCCCGGAGGCCAAACGCCGTATTTTAATTAATTCCCTCTAGTCCTCCTCCTCCTCCCCCCCCCGCCACCTCACGACGTTTCTTTCAATCTTCTATCGATATTCTCAACACAAAATCCGAAACCACTATAAATTGTATTATCTCCTATATTTTTTGAAAGCTGACTTTACACTATTTAATTTGTCCGTTTACCGTAATTGTTGGACTAAAGTAGTTACCGACTAGAACATAGATTCTTAACCTTTTTTTGGGGGCCGTGGACCCCTTTTGAAGTATAAAATATAATCGGGGGATCCCCCGCCACCGGAAAAAAAAAAAAATTATATATAAACAAATAAATATAATTTTTATTTTAATTATTTCATAATGATAAATCCAAGACGTAATACTACTAATACTGTATTAAACTATTGTAAATAATCATTATTTCTTATAGTTAAAAGCGGGTTTTAATGTGACATTTGCTGTTGTTTTGAATGCAATATTGCATTAAAATCTTTAGTTTTAATTGTGACCATTGTCGACAATCCAGACTCGCGGAGAACTAAGTAATCGAAGTTTTATATTTAAAAACATTGTTGTCTTTCAAGAGACAATATGCGGGCAAGACGTTATTATTGTCATCTTAAAAACGCTATCGAGACACATTTATTTTTGGGTTATTTAAAAAAAAAAAAAAACTCACAGCCACCCCGTGGGGCCCCCCGGTCCTTAGGACCCGGTCACTAGAAGCTAATTGTAAGGGGGGGGGGAAAAAAAAAGAAAAAACCCAATTGACTGCGCAAACTACTATATACGGTAATGTCGCGCGAACGTCGTCCGAAACATTATTTCCCGGGGTATTTAGGCACCGGCGTCGTTCGTTCCACGGGAATTTTCGTCATTTCCTGAAACGTCAACACATTGCCCGGGTAACGTATACGGCGCGTTAGTGCGCGGTCCGAGTATAATATCCCGGCGCGTGGAACGTGCGTGGCCGGGCGTATGTGTGCGCCCGCGCCCGCGAGTGCGACCGTTTGTTTTCATTATATTCTCTCTGGCCCGCTGCAGCCGCGCCGTTATATTAGTTTTCGCGGCCGGAGAATGCGCGCGCGCGCGCGTGTGTGTGTGTGTGTGCGGTTTGGGCGGATGGGACGAGAGAGAGAGAGAGACGTCCAAGGGGAGGGCATAACCAGGGGAGGTAGCGACTAAGGAAGGACAGTACGACAGGGAGGGGGCGAGTAAAGGGTGTTTTTTTTCATTAGAAACTTTTAATTAAAAATCTCGCGCGTCCAGACACACACTGTATATATATATATATATATATATATTATATGATATACGTATATATATATATATATATATATATATATATATACAAGTATAGGTCCAGATTTCACATTGATCGCCGGCAAAAACCGCACGACGGGTGCGCGATCCCTGTGCAGATCGATTTCCGCCCCGATTAGTTATATATATTTATAATAATAATAATAATTTTATGTTTCCCACCCATCCTGCCCCCACCGTTAATTTTTAGTATATACGTAAAGTCGCCGGGCGTGTACGAAAAACCTTGCACGCGCGATAAACGGACAAGTTCATTTGCAACAGAAAAAAAAATAATAGAAAAAATATGTCTACGCCGAAAAAGAAGACGGTTTTTAAACGAAAAATAATTAAATCCAATTGAGATCCGATCACCGAACGCGCGTTTCGTGAAAATATTGTGCCGACGAAAAGTCCGGATCTGTAAATATTACAGTGGTACAGTTCGACGGTTCGGGTACCCCCCCCCTCGCCCCGTAATAACAGAAAAGAAAAATCGTCCATGGAAGAAACGAAATCGTTTTTTCCCCTGTGACCCACCCACCGCGGTTTTGCACAACAAATCGAGGGTTGCTTTCGATTAAGTCCCGACACGAGCGTGCGAACGGAAGTGGCCGAAGGCCCAACACGAATCGCTATATTTGAGATTATGTTCAATAATTTTTGTTCTTATCGGGCGTACGGGGGAAGAACTGACGGACCGCCCGCGGCTTGATATTACACACAGAGTAAACGTATAAAACGATTTCGGTTTTAATCGTTTCTCATAAAAACCGTACCTGCTAATTTTGTACGAAATTTTAATTCGTATAGGTATTTATAATAACTGTATATATATATATATATACATTAAATTATGTAGTAATAACAGAACACGGATAGAATATTGAAATAAATTGTATTGTTAATTTGGATAGATGCCCCATCACGGGGCGTAGCGTTTGAAAAGAGATTCAAAACGTCTTGGAAAGGAGAAGAGATCAATATAAATATATTAATATTATGCAGTATGATCATATTTTCAAGTAATACTAAATATTTCGATCGGACAACCTTGTATTTAAATATCCTGTCATCGGGAGTTGGCCTATCAACTAGCCTAACTTAGATCGAGGGGTTAAGGATAAATTTCAAATTGCCGTCTCGTACGGTGCGAATTCGTGCGTGATAAAACTTGCATTTTCTAAATTAGAAACATCTTTTTTTTAAACACTGTAGATTCGAATATTTCTATTTATTTTGTTCAAGCACCAATAGAATTTGTTTCTATCTCAAAAATCGCCTGAGATTGCCCGAGCCAATAAATGTAATTATTTATATAACGCACGTGTAATTTTATGATTGACTTAACTTTTGTACATTTCCCCTCGTATGACATTAGTCGAATGTTGTGCGTTGTAAATTATTTTTTTTTTTAATAATAATTTTTATATCAGTACTCCCTATCGCCCAAACCGAATATAAATCCAAGGTTACCCGGCCGGAATATTTAGCGTTACCTAAAAAAAAAAAAAAAAAAATTATCATACGCCGTATATTATATAGTTCTTAACGAATTTACTACAAATGACAACATTGAGCTCTTGGTGTATTCATATTGTATTTTAGAACTCGCGGATTTGACAAAACGTTTTTCACCGTAACAATAATAACGACTCCCGTATATAATTGTGTTTAAATTTAAAATTGAACACACGTATTTTTTTTTTGTTTGTATTATATTATAGTAGAATAAAAAAACGTAGATATGGATATGGATGCCGTACATATATTTATATGTACTTATTGTACTTGTATTATTATATTAATACGTATTCAGCCGAAATGTAAAGATTTGACACCAGTATATGTATAGGAGGAGGTACACGCGTGATAATAATATGTTGCAGTGTTTTCCGTTTTCTATATTTGGAAATTTCGTAACAACGCTATACGTTCCGATACAATATAGTTAAACATATGAAAAAAAAAAAAAAAAAAAAGTATTATTTTTTGTACGATATGTATTAGAGTAAAACGATGTAATACAATATCGTGTATATTGTTATTATATACACCGCATCGTATTCCGCCGGGTTTTCGCCCAAAAACGTGAAAATCGTTGTGTACAATCAAAATTCTTCTAATTATATATATTACGAATCTCGTATGGATATCATTTTTTAATGTTATACGGACCCACTTTGCCATACCGTTGTAAATCCATTATTGCAATTTGCCACTTCCAAAAATGTAGGTATTTTTTTTTTTCGTTATTATTCGCAAACACAGTACCGCAATGATCACGTGTGTACACAAACCGACGAATATAATAGTCGCTATTCAAAAACATCGTTTTACTGTTTTTTTAAGGTTCTGCATAATTTTGTCGGGTTACTCAAACTGTACACGAGGAGAGTGGCTATTAAACAGCGAGACTTTCAATAGAAATACTTTTTTTTATTAACAATTTATAATAGTTTAACATTTCTCCCATTTTCTATACACCCCCTCCGCGTTCGACGCATCGCTCCGTTTATATTTCCTACTGGTCGAAACAGTGTTGGAAATCCTTTTCTTGTATCGCCTTTAAAATACCTCTGTCGAAGATGTTTTTACATCTTCGGCAGATTCAAAATGTGTCCCATTTAACGTTTATTTTTAATTTTGGAAAGAGCCAAATGTCGCCCGGAGCAATATCTGGCGAATACGTGGGTGTTGTGTAGCACCGGAACACGATTTTTTGGCGAGAAATTGTTTTACAGACAAAACAAGTCTTTTTATTCCCGAGAGAGATTTTTCGGGCACCATTCTAAAATGCGGACTTTTTGTTATGTTCAATCGATCGTGCACAATCTGTCTAACGTACACCATCACGCTGCTCAATACACCAACATTATTGCCCTTATCTGTATCGCCTTATAGTCTCGTTGTTTAATAGCCACACCTCGTATATCTGATAGCGGCATGTCCAAAAATCGATCCAATAGCAA
The DNA here is from genome assembly GCA_956483605.1 of Tuberolachnus salignus. Lineage (NCBI taxonomy): Eukaryota > Metazoa > Arthropoda > Insecta > Hemiptera > Aphididae > Tuberolachnus > Tuberolachnus salignus. The sequence goes on from OY101433.1 coordinate 14,686,221, forward strand.
ACGCAGTCTTGGTGCCAACAGGGCACCATTATACTATACACGAACACGACCTCTTACCTCTCTCCCCACGGCGTTCTTAGTCGCTTTATATTAGTATTATTTTTCGCCCCGCCCTTTCTGATATTACAATAACGATATTGAAGTCAAATGATGTATGTATGGTATACGGGATACGCGGGTGTAGGTATCGCACAAGTTTTAAGTGTCGTATATATTATATTCGCAGACTTATCGGTATATGTACTCGTACGGAATAGAATGATGCAAGAGGTTTCAATATACGAGAGCGAACCGTACTTGAAACGATCAAAGTGGCGATATACCTAATACCTATAATAATATATATATATATATAGGTATGTATATTTACTCGCGGTCAAGTCGTACGTTACATATTTTTCTAAAACATATATTATACAATATTTATCTTGTTTAAGGTGATGTTGAACTCGATTCGATAAACATCACTATTAAAAACGTCATATTTTCGTATATATATATATATATATACACATGTATAGTGTTAAAACGATAATAGGAAATTAATGTCAATGCTGTGTCTCAGTTGCGTTTATGTCAAAATCTAATTCTTAGAGTATTGCTTAATAAAGAACCCGCGTATTCAACGGAAAATTTTATAAAAATAACTCAATGTACTTCCTGTTAAGCAAATATATCTTAAAGTAACTGCTATACCCATCTAAAAACCCATAACTTATTACATTCAATTGTACACAATTTTATTATAAAAAAAAATATCTAAAAAGACCACATCTGGTAGGCATTTTGAAATAATCGGGACCAACATATGTAATAAAATACCGTCTATATTGTAAATCTCCCGATTAACTTATTTAATAAAAAAAAAAATATTGCAATGGTCATTACAATCCTCCGACGAATTCACTATAAAAATAAATCAAATTGTCATCCTTAACTGTATTAGTTACATTAAGAATATTTAGTTATTATTTTTTCTTCTAATTATCATTATAACTTTGTGTAGAATCCTGCACGATGCAATCTAATTAAATATTTAAATCGGTGTAAATAAAATATATGTGTATTAAAAAATGTAATCTAGAACTCCTGGGCCCCCACACGAGCCTTATCAGCGGGGCCCATTATTTATATGTACATGAATTTAAATAAAATATTCTTTCTGATATATATACAATATTAAAAATGCGATAGTTTGTGCGTTTGTTTGTTGCAACGATTTGACTGAAATGTGGCACACGCATAGAAAGTTGTCCCGGAATAAATATCCATAGGATACTTTTAATTCCCGAATTCAATTCCCAAGCCTATTTAGGGGCACACTATGTTATTGGTGTTTTCGGTTTGGAAATCGCATTCCTTGGAGTGATATTTATGGGGGATTAACTCGGTGATATGGACGAAATAAAAAATAATAATAAGGTTAATATTCCGTAATACAAATTAACAATTGGCATCCTATCGCTGAATCGTACAATTGTTTATCCTTTAACCCGGCAATTCAACTATAAACATATAATTTTGTATGAAATGTAAATATATACGTACGTAGGTTATTGACGAAGACAAGTAATAGTTACAGCTGACATTTTAAACTATTATGGGCTAAATTAAAAATACGATATGGTTTTCTCTCGAAATCACTAACTACACTTCTTCCACGCTCTGTTTACACGGCATTCAGTTTTACAACCGAATAGAAAGAAGAAAAAAACCAAAATCGTCCGCCGTTTACTCATGTAACTCCGTCGGGCGTCGTTCCGATTAATCATACATACATATTTATAAAAGAGTTATTTGTGTCGACACTAATTTTAACATGTCTTTCAATCCCCCGGGGGGGGGGGTTGAATTTTCAAAATACGTATTTAATTGCATATTTTATCGATGATTTACACAAAGTTGTTGGTTTTAAGCGCATTTTTTATATTTATTTTTTTCATAGAAACTTTGACACCCATTTTCAATTCATTTGAGGTCGAATTTCCAAAATGTCCGCAATTTTGTCTGGCCTATCGGTCTAAAATGTCATATCCTTCCGTACAAATATAAGTAAATCTACTTCTATTATTTCTATTAGTGGAAAAGTGTTATATTTAAGGTTCATTTAATATTTTAAAAACCGCGTTCAAATATACAACACCTATATTTTTATCGGGCTTATTTGGTATACGCTCGTAAAAATTGACGGGAACATCGCACTGCAGTTAAAATCCTCCGAAAGTTTTGCGTAAGGTGTCCGCTCGTTTGGAAATTATTATAAATAGATACTATATATTATCATTGAAAAACGCTCTAAAAAATAACCAATAACGCCAAAAAAAAAAATTAAAAAAAATCCTTTTACCGCATTGAAGCACCTACAAAATGATCTAAATAATTGTATACACATTTTGCTGTATTCGTTTATAATTTTTATTTTATTACAAAAAAACGGAAATCTGAACAGTTGACTGACAAACATTTCTTTCGTGACTTTATTATTGATTTTATACATACCAAAATATTATGTTGAATACTACGTTGAACTACAGTACCTGTTAAATTTCGAGCATTGCATTAAACCAATTATATAATGTTTAATATGTTCTAACACCAAAGATCTTTTATCGTTCGAAAGGAATACGTTTGTAACATGGAAAAACTCCTTTTAACGTCTACGGACGTAACAGTAAGGTATTTCAAGTGACGAATATCATCTTTTAGTGTGTAAAACGGTTTTTTTTTTTTTTTTTTAATGTTTTCTTTATTACATCGCTAAGCAATATATTTGGATAATATTTTAAACCGGCCCAATTCAAATGATTATAACACATAATGTACAAATGTGCACTGAAACTATAAAAAATTGAACGCGAAATGGAAAAACAGCAATAAATGCAAATAAAAAGTTTCCCATTTTCGAATTGTCTGTGTTACACGCGAACCGAGAGCATTATTATTGTCTTGGATTGCCCGAAAAACAATTGCACTTTGCATTTCACAAATCCCGGGCCCTCTAATTGTAATAAATTAACGGATCCGTAAATCGTATCCCGTATAACCGTTATATTGTGAGATCGGTTTCAATTCGTATGATAATGACGTACCGTTGAGGTCGGTATTAAAAAAAATAAAAAAAATAATAATAATAATAAATAAACTAGCGATACGAACTGTATACGTACAATAAAACACTATCGTGGTGCAGTCATAATAATTATTATATACCGTTTTGTACACGCTCGATACATCATCAATATAATTTTATCGTTTGTTCTTGTGTACTTACGCCAAAGTCGAAAATACTCGAAATTGTGTTGCACGAACATTAATATACGCCAGTATATAATATATATATATATATATAATAGACAGAACGAATAACGTTAAATTAAAATTTATACATGCCGAGTAAGTATATATATATATATATAATTATTTGGCCGAAATCCAATAAAATAATATAAAACCGATTGTTTCCCGAGGATATAATATAGCGTGCGATGCGACGCCGTCCGTCCCGCGCAGCATCACGTGTTTTCGATTAAATAAAATTGATCGTAAAAATAATTCACGTATAATACAAATAACAATTGTGTTGTTGTAACGAAAATCGGATGTAAATATATTTTTAAGGAATATTTATTTTGGTAGTAAATACGTCTCACGAGATATGTCGGGCCCAGCGCCGAAGTAACATCAAAATTGTCACTAAAAAAATAACACACCGTCAACTTATCTAACAGTCGTAACGCCCAAACGCAGATTTTGTCGACGCAATCGAACAGTTTGTACAGTTTGTCCGGGTAAAATTACCGTAATTATAATATTTTTTTAAATTCATACGGTAAGTCACACGATGGTTATGCATATCGAAGTTTTTAGAAAAAATATTTATTTAATTTTTTCGTATTTGTATTGAAAAGAGTTGGTGATGGGGGACGAGGGGGTGGTAAGCGCATTTTAAAGTAGTACTTATAAAATAAAGCCTTGACGATAGCGTAACAGTTGACGAAAAAAAAAACCAAACCCAAAACAAACAGAAATCAAATTCACTTCGAATCCTCGGAGACGACAATCGCTGGACCGTGATAAAAAAAAAATCACTCTGTACGTATATACAATATAACGAACAGAAAATATATTTATTACATTATTGTGTATCGCTGGCTCAGTTATTAGTTTTCCACCGAAGGTGACGAAATATTATAACTCGTGCGTTTCGCCCACTCATCCTGTCGATCTGTAAAATTATTTACGTTTTTTTTTTTAAAATTTTTTTTATTGCTCTATCGGTTATGAATTATGATATGATTTGATTGTTTTTTTTTTTTTTTTTCGGACATAATATCGCGTTTTAAACTATACCCGTGTATACGTACGCCGGTAATAAATAATCATAGCAATAATATACGCGTATTATATACATTTTTTTTTATATTTCAAGTGTAAATGTCTACACCCACACTGCCGCGCGTAGCGATGTTTCGTATAAAAAAAAAAAAAAAAAATATATATATATACGTATGTTTTATATATGCACAGTACACACGGATTAAATTAATATATCCTTGTAGGCGTATATAATTACCACGCCCAAAAATATGCAAAAACGCGTTCATCGGCATCATTGTTTAACCATATTATACGGTATACGATTCCGGTGATGCGGTGTGCGTTTTTTTTTTTTTTTTTTTTTTTTCTCCATCGTATTCCCGGGCCGTGCCCGCGCAGTGACAATAATATTCGACAATATAATATATATATATATATTCCTATTATTACATATTACACGCGTATATATAATATTCTAATAAAAAAAAAATATATATATATATATATAATATTTGTTGTGCGCTCCAAGGACGCCTGTTGGCCGAGACTTTGCCATAACGTGCGCGGATAAAACAATATAACAATAATAAAGAAATGTATCCGTTGTCGAGATATGTAGGTATCTCGTACGGATAACTATATTATGAAATATAATTTACACGATGAAAACAAACGCATTGCGACCAAACGTAATACAATATTATTTGTACGCGTGTCTTCGGCAAGCCGGGGGGGCAGGGAAAAGAACATAACCTCAAAAATTACCCCGCATAATGTCTGCGCCGAGAGAGAAACGAAAATCCGCCGGCGGCATCCCCGCGTATACCGCGGTACAGATGTGTCCGTTTCCATATTGTCTTTGGACATTGTTTTTTCACGAATTCGTTTGCCTCGATAATACATATGGAAATTACGCACGTACGTAATGTGTATAAAAAAAAAAAAAAAAAAAAGAAGAAACCATACTTTGACGATATACGTACGCACAGAAATCCGCGCTCGAATTAACCCAATTGAACGTATCAATGTTTTGTTCACGTCGTCGTGTTTGAGCTAAAGCTAATGATTGTGCAATTTGAATTTATAGTCTGGTTTGCCCTTTTTTTTTATTATTATTATAACACGCGACAGGAGTGACTTTAAAAAAAAAAAAAAAAAAAAAAACGAGAACATTCCGTTTTCAAATTGACGTATCGGTTTTTGAGGTTAATTCGTAATCGTTGACACGTGCGAAATGCTTATTGTTCGAGTGTCAACAATTAATATAATAATATGCGCATTGTTGCTATCGTTTTGCGATAAGCGATGAGTAATTAGACCGTTATCCCGTGTAGATATGTGAACATAGACATAACATATATGATACTATAAACCGCGAATAGCGCGTATTGTTTGTATAAATTATAGAAGTGGGTAAATGTGCGAGAGAGGCTGACTGACTCCGAGGAGGATTGCGATAGGTCGCGCGTAGAATATTATTCAACTGGAAAAACGAACGCTTTAATTATTTCTTCCATGCGAAAACCCCGTATTTTATTTTCATTTTTCTCTTGTACGCATCGTGGTTCAATACGCGTTCTCTTTTTATTCGCCGTCTACTATACTTGTAACTATATTTGTCGGCATACTCGCCGTGCATAATGTCCACGGAGTTATCGACGAGTATGGCCACCGTCGGGATTATGCGGCGGACTGCCGAATTTCGAATCTAGATTTTTAATACTCTTACCACCCGGCCCTATTTATTTGTCCAACATTTAAAACGTAATGCACGTATACGAATGGAACACGACTCGTGTAACAAACAGCCGATTTCCAAACACGCATATTTAATTTTTTTTTTTTTTTTGGCAAGATTTCCCTGTACATTTCCTAATTATTATGATTACAGTTTCCCACGTACGCATTGGCTGGCGTACAAGACCCGAGCGTTCCGCGGGAATGGTCCGCGCAGTATTTTTTTTTCCCGTCGGACGGTAAATCACCCACAGGTGTGCGCGACGGTAATTATTGCGGAATTTTCAAAACAACTGCAATTGTAATAATTGTCTAACAATTATAATTGTTATAGGTATACACGTATACGATTACGGATAATATTATACTATTGATTTACATTTTGAAAACAACGCGTTTTAATTACGGTATTACGGACATGATGTCACGTATTTTCGATTCAATACGATATAAGACCCTAAAAATACGATTCGTGTGTGCGTGGTGATTTGTCATCTTCTTTTTACGTCGCGAACGCGACGCGTTACAATAATATCTCGATTCAAAAACGAAAATTATATAATACGTTATAGTCGACCATTTTATCGAGAAATGCGTACAAAACGACACGGACGCTGTTATATTATAATATTGAACTGTATAAACGATACGATTGAAAACAATGAAAAGAAGAAAGGAGAAAAAAACAACAAAAAAAAAACGAATTAAAAACGTTCGATACAATAAATGGTGTCGTACCACTCCGCCGGGCGATGTAAAATAATAATATATTTCTAATTTCTTTGTGCAACCGACGTTGCTGGGGGACTCGATATATTAATATAAAACGATAATAACTGATAATATATATAAATTAAATATATTATCAATAAATACCTTATATTGTTGATTATTATAAATGCGGTAATACCGGACGCACCGGGGGGACAATACGAAAACTTATTAACGTACACAATAGACGCGATAGATAATAATCGATAATTATTATAATTTTATTTTATTTTTTTTTTGCGATAAAATTAATCCTAACCTAACCGTCGTCGTCGTCGTCGGCGCTGAAAAATATTGCCGGCCATGGAAATATAAATAAAATGATAACATATCCCGATAATGTTCGGGGTGTTGGGGCGTTGGTCCGTTTTTAAATTCGCGCGTTTTGTTATAATACACAACTGTATAAGTCTTCGGGCGGCCGTGGCCACTTTCAAAAGATTTTAGTCACGGTCGATCGAAAAATATTTTATAAAAGTTACACGGCGAGGGGGGGGCCATCCGGTATAATTCAGTCGCTCGTACGTTTGTTATACTTGTGTGGTACTTCGAGTGGAAAACAAATTGAAACAAAAAAAAAAAAAACACCACATCATTTGTGTACTAATGAAATATAATTTGAAAAAACAAACAAATCAATATTGCCGATTACATCACGGGCGGATACACAAAAATATAATATCTAATAATATCGATGTTTCGAATAATAATAATAAAAAAAAAATAACAAAACTGTCTGTGGCTGTTTTATGCAGTATTATTAAGTAGTATTGCAATGCAGTTACATAGCCGTAACGGCGCCAACGACTGTATATGATTGAAAATAATTGTAACGTATTAGAGTTAAAAATTTAGTAAGAATATATTTTTATTTAAAAAAAAAAGGCTAGAATCGTGAAGGTTTCCTCGGGAGTTTTACCGGAATATTTATGACACCTTCCCCCCCCCTTCCGCTAAAATATCAGGAACATTTTTAAACATAAATTACCTAACGTACAAATGCAATAGTTATTTCAAAGTTACCCAATGCCATTTACAAATAAAATAGATTAATATATATATGTACGCGAATAGACACGAGTATCTAAAGAGCAATGAAATATGATAGTTTTGAACATTTTACATTTTTTTTTTTTTCTCCAATAAACCTCTCGCGAAATCTTTTCGTCCATTCGCCCCTTGAGTGGCCGCATCGGTCGCGCACAAAAATTATAATATTATGTTCAGACACGGGGTGTGGTACGCCCGTTGAATATGAAATGCGGCAAAAATAAAAAAAACCGGGAATGGGAATCGTATCAATTTTTTGTATATTTTTTTCCCCCGTCGAACGCACGTCGATTTATATTGTAATTATTTCCTGGTTATAGTACGCCCGTGTAATGTCCTTCTTATCAGTCCATTATCAGTAATATTTGATTAGTCTGTATCCGAACAATAGCTACTAGTACCGTTGAAAACACACAGGATATTAATTTAAATATCGTATTCAAATATTGGTGTGACACGCGCGCGCCAGAATTTTACAAATATTATTAAATAAAGAGCCACTCGAATGAGGTGTTCAGCAATAAAAGCGAATATCCCCAAAGTACTTGAAATGCAGTATACGAGTACACGAATGTTCGTGTCGCGTTCATATATATATATAGGTACATTTTTTTATTTGCCCGGACCAGATCATATTAAATTGATAAAGGATTGTTATCACATAATGTGACGTCGCACTTATGTCTTATTGTCGTATATTATTCAAATATAATATGCACGCTCGGGGGAGGGGGGGAACTCGTGAATTATTGCTACTTTATTGTTAAATTTCCTGTAAAGACACCGAAAAAAAAAAAAAAAACAACAACAAAAACTCATTTAATATATAGCAGCGCCGGAGAGCGGTCGTGTATTGTTATATATCCTACCGACTTTTCCAATTATATCCACGACTCGTGGATTATAATATATTGTTATAACCTTGAAATTGAAAGTTTGACAATATTCCCCGTTAACGCGCTTTGTTTTATTTATTTCTGTTCAATCACGGAAACGAAATTGTCGGCCGAGATCGCCATATAAATTTATCGCAATCATACTTATAGCTTATCTTCGTCTCTATTGTAATAAAATAAGATGATTAAACCCTACTATATATATATATAATATAGTATAATATAGACAAAACGAAAACCGTCCGGTATAAGTTAAATACCGAAAACGGTTTACAATTTTTTCGCGGTAGCCGCCATACAGTCTACCGTCCGGTATCCAGATCTCAATTATTGTTACTGTTATTATTTTGTTGTTTTTATTTTCTATTCTTCCGGTGGTGTGCGGGAGCGACAAAAAATTTAATTTTTATGTTTCTATACGATAAAACGCGTATAGCAATAAAATAAATACGAATAACCGGCGTTATTCGTGTTTACACTGCCCCGTCCGCGGGTGTTTATATCGCCGTTCGCGACCAGCGTTAACGGTGTAAAATAATATCTTAACATATTGTCGTTGGCCTTTGGAATCGAATATAACATAATATTATTAGGTATTTCGGTAAAAAATTGTAAATTCAATTGTACGCCGTGCGATTACACATTTCTCCGTGCGTTTTGAAAATTAAATCGAAAATAATAAATACGGGGGGAAAAAAACAAAAAAACAAACGAACGGAATTGTATTTTTAAACGCATTGTCGAACGTCGCGTCACGCGGAGAGACCTTTTTCTCTCTTTTTTTTTCTTCTTCTTCTTCTTCTTTTTATTTACTTCCCCTCCACCGTTCTCTATTATACATTATTACTATAAAGTTAATTGACTGTTACTATTATTATACCGTGTACTGTTGAACACAATTTATGTTTCGGAAGACTCAGTCGGTCGGTAAATGTTTTACGTTTTACGACCGGGTTTTCGTGTGTGCGGTATGTACGTATACGCTTGTAATAATATACACAAAGTCGTTATTATTATTTTTTTTTTTTTTTTTTTTTTTCAATCGTCTCGGAGAGCGCGGGAGGAGGTTAATATTAATTCGAAATGTCTATTTTCGCAGGACGTACTTGTCAACGGGACGCCGCACCGTCTGAGGGACGGTCCATCTAAACGAACGGAATTGCGGAATATTATACGAATTGGAGGAATTTTCTGACCGGTGACGACGGGAACGTCGAAACGCCGATTGGGGGTGTTGTGGTAGGGGATTTAGTAGGAAATTTGTTTTGTTCGAAAAAGGCGACGTGTATTGTACACGGGCGGGCGCCACGGGCGGGCGCCACGAGCGCCCAGGTTAGCGACGACGACGACAAGCCGAACACACCGCGTCCGGCGAATGGTGGCGACCGCGAGCACGCGGACCTCCCGCCAATTATTATTTTATTCTAATGAAACGGCAAAGAAGTCGCCTGGGCGGACGGGGGGGCCGTACCGTTCGCGTGCGGCCATTGGTCGCCCCGTAGTCGTCGTCGTCGTCGTCGTCGTCCTTCTCTTGTCGCCGTCTTCCTCCTCCTCGTCGCCTTCGCGTTGTCGCCCGTACCCGGTGCCGGCCGCCGTCGCGGTGGTACCGTGTAGCGGCGGCGGCGGCGGCGGCTGCGAGGCGGCTTCGGTTCGCGGTGGTGGTGCCCGGCTTCGGCTGTCGGCGGCCTGCGAGTGGAAGGGAGTCGCGATGCGGCGGCGGCGGCGGCGGCGGCCCAGGTGTATCGCCCGTCTCTCTCCGACGCATTGTTTCATATTATTATTCCCCCGGACACCGGGTGTCCCCTCCAACGACGATCGCCGCCGCCGCCGCCGCCCGGCCGGCATGTAATTAATATATGCGCGCGGCCGTTACACCGGGGCCCCTCCGCCCCTCGCCGGTAACGCTGCCGTCCACCGCGCCGCGGCCGCGACGATGATGACGACGACGACGACGACGACGACGACGGCCGTCGTCGCATCGGCCGCCCGTCCGCGCGCGCCGCCCGCCCGACGGCCGAGCGCGACGGCGATCGTCGGGCGGGCGGCGCGCGCGGTGCGCCGGACGGGGACCGCCGCCGAGTCGCCGGCTGCCGAAACGACTACCAGTTGTACGATGACCGCCGGCGCCCGTGTCCACAGGACGTGCCGAGTACCGCTCCCGTCGCCGAACACGTGCCGCCGCCGCCGCCGTCGTTGTTGTCGTCGTTTTCGCTATCAGTGCGATTGTTGTTAACACATTCATATTACATACACACGCATACATAATATTATTATTTTACACATTAATTACACATACACACATGCACACACACAAATACAAAAATTTTTATTTCGCCAATAATTTTATATAAATTACGTATCACCGTTTTATAATTAATCGTAATAATTTGTTAATAATACCGTCGTTTCGTACGCGCCCGTTTTCACATCGTTGTCGTCGTCATTACGTTACGCCGGAGAGGATAATACTGTTGGTTTTTTCGATTGGAGAAAAAAAAAATAAAAAAATTCGTACGATTACTATTAGATAAATTATATATTTATATATATATAATAATAATTGTGCGCGGGTGTAAATAGTGTTTTTTTTTTTTTTTGTTTCTTTTTCGAGAAATATTAAAATTATTATTACAGTGCGCGGTCCGGAGACTATATTTAGACCGGGAAATATTTAATCGGGCGGCATTAAATATTACTATCGGGTTCCGCGGACCGACAGCTATAATTAAATATCCCGGCTAATTGGTTATTAATTAATTACGGTCGATCGTATAATTCGTTATTGAGTTATCGCCGACGACCATCCGAGTGGTGCGACCAGCGGTCGGCTACCGCCGCACAATCCGCCCGGACGCGGAGTAAAACGTCAACGGGAAACCACTGCCGGAGCCGCCGCGACCAAGTCCGCGCGGGATATCCCAGGTAAATCGCGCGTTTCTAACAAATATTATTGGATTTTTTTATTCGCGCGTATTTTTTTTTTTTTTATTTATGTTTTTTTTATCTCTAAATAATATTGTTGGAAAACCGTATGTGAAAAAAAAAAAAAAAAAAAAAAAACGATGTCGCGTCGAAAAAAAAAAAAATAATAATAAGGTAATCCCCACGGATGGAGGCGGTCGCGATACCCTTCCCCGCATTGGCGGCAATTCGGAATATACAAAAAAAAAAAAAAAATCGATTCTTTTTCTTGTTTTTCCGAGGGTCGTTACGATAATTAGATTTTGAGACCCGACGCCGAGGGGTTCTTGTTTTCCATATACCCGCGGCCCCGAGGACGTCTCTATGAATACAAGAGCACTAATAGTGTATGTACTGTATCGAGACTAAATACCGTCGCCGGCGAACCTTTTGGCAAAATATTAATATTAAAAAATACTATGAGGCTTTTTTTTTTCTTCTTCTCCGTTTTCGTTATTTGCACTATTATTTGTTTCTTTTTGCCGTTCGCCTCCGAATGTTATTATATTGTTTCGCGTTTCCGGCGGGCGGGGGTGAGAGAAATGATGGCGTATATATTATTCCGTCAAATAACCGTCACCCGTCAGCCAAAATAAAGAGAAAAAAAAAAAAGTAATAAAGAACGGTTAGTAGGTACGTTTAATTGACGAAAACGAAAATTCTTTATTATGAAAAAAAAAAAAAAAAAAACTAACTATTTTCCGTTAAAGAAATATTCTCGTTTGATTAAGTGTTATTAGAATTTAGGGGCCGCGCATTTAAACCAATGCGCTTCTCCGAGAAAAATGCATTTTTGAATTCGCGTGGTTTTTATTTACAATTCGACGTTTACGCGTATAGAATAATAATAATAATAAAAAAAGTAAAAATTATTCAATTTAATTACGAATTACTATTACGGCGGGCGATTGTATTCGAATTCCTCGAACTCGTCCGAAACTATTTTTATTTTTTTGTTTTTTTATTTGTTTCCACTAGTGGTAAAATTTAAGTAAAATATTTTAATTTTTTTTTCTCCTCCCCCCCCCCCCGCAAACGCGTTTCGGCGGTAGGGGTTAGTGCGTTTTTAAATTCGCATCCTCGGCGGCCGCCGACCGAGAAAAATACCGCAAGACGGCGCGCCCGCCACCGCGGATTACTACCAATAATAATAATATAGAGAAATCCGTACGGAATTCAATCGCTGTAAATTTGGCAATTGCCAGACGCCGAATACGAAAAATGCCGAAAATATTTCGTATTTTTATACGGAGATGATAATGCGATTTCTGCGGGTCCGCGGCGTCCGGCCGGGCCACGTTATTCTTCTTCGATTGGCTTCGATAAACGCCATCGATTATTATTATTGCTATTGCTCGAAATAATAATAATATTATTATTATAATAATAATAATATTATAATATTATTATTATTATTATTATTATTCCCGTCGGATTTTATAATTTATTTCGGTTTCGGACGACGACCGTTCGTGTCCCGTCGGTGGAAATTGTTATATTGCATTATCACACAAAACATCGCGATGATTTTGGTTTTTTTTTTTTTTGAAATCAACGGCAATAATATTATAATATAATCGTATTCGGGGGGGGGGGGGGAAATTGTAATTGAAAAGTTTTTCAAACCGTACGATTTTGTACGGGGGGGGGGGAAAGCCCACGCATTTATGCACAATACCGCCCCGATACATAATCGCAATATTTAATTTTCGTTACGCGTAATAATAATAATTTTTTTTTTCCCGGAATAATTATACGGTGGTCATGATGGAAAACGGCGGTCGCCCCCATATTATTATTCCCGTCCGTCGTCGTTTATTCGTTAATATATTTGTATTTCGTATTATTTATTATATATCACGCGGTATTCGATTATTTATTTATTTTTTTTTTTTTCGATCGACCGACGAATTGGGTTAAGGGTTGATTAAATATTCATTATAGTTAAAAAAAAAAAAAAAAAAACAAAACAAAAAAAAAAAATAGATATTTACGAACGCGGCGTACGAATATAATATATAAAATAAATAATATATTAACGGTGTACAGGTTTTAGATTACCATCCGTTTTTTTTATCACCTCTCTCGTACTGTGTGCTTTTTTTTTAAACATTTCTATCGAAATCGTAACCCGCTGCAACAATATTATTGGACACGGAAGAAAAGAAAGAAAGAAAAAAAAAAACGTACCGATAATATTATTTATTATTTCATTAGGTATTCGGCGCGCCTCAACGTTTTTATTATATTTTATTAGAAAATCGACTCGTAACCTTTAACGTGTACGTGGTTATCAAGTGTTGTAAATAATTCGCGTGGTTTTTTTTCATCCCGAACTGACGTTATTGACGTTCGGAAAATAAAAAAAAAAAAATTCAAATTTAAATAATTACATATTATTATCCGGCCGGTCGTTATAATATTATGACGTGTACACTTTTTCGCCGACGTGGATTTCTATCGGATAGTTCTCGTGTATTATTTATATACACCCCCCCCCCCGGTCTGGTGTGTCGTGACACTTGGGAATTCGGAAACGTCGTAAATCTTAAAGTTGACTCGGACGACCTCTCTTCGTCGTGTGTTCGTGCGCGCGTACGACGAAAACTGTCTCGTTTTCTCTTTCTCACTCACTCACTCTCTCTCCTCCCGATATCGTTTCCCGATTGTTGTACGGCTCTTTAATAGCCGTCTCTCCGTTTTATCTCGTTTCCACCGGTAGCCGTTATTTTTGTTTTTGTCGTCCGGTAAAAAGTCGCACGTATTATTATTATTATTATTATTATTGTCGTTGCCGGTGACACACACCACAGCAGCTGTTCGTTCGGCCCGTCGAATCGGTAAAAATAAATCGCCGGCCGTCGGTGTTTTTGGCGGGAACGTCGGGGCGGCGTGAGTATCCGTCGCGCGGGCGTTAATGAGCGCGAACCAAAAGCTCGTCGTCGTCGGTGGCGGCGGCGGCGGACCAATTAAAAACGGCGCCGCGGCCGTTGATTATGCGCGCGCGTCCGCCGGCGTAGGCGTGGCTGATAAACGAGATAGATAATATACGGGACACCGCCAACCCCGTGCATAATATATTAATTAAAAATACCCACCCCGCGCCGGCCACCCGAAAGTTCCGGCGTACCGCTCGCTCGGCCGGCCCGCCGTGCGGCACGTTGTGCGTGCGGTTGCGCGCCGCGAACGCTCGCAGACGACGGTACGCGTTACACGCCACTGGTGCAGGGGGTGGCGCGGCGGCGGCGGCGGTGGAGGCGGTGGCGGCGGTAACGTTCCCGGGCGGGGGCTTTTTTGAATATGCGCGCGCGGCGGTGACGACGACGACGACGACGACCGACGGCGGCCAAAGTGGCGGCGGCGGCGGCGGGGCACGTCGTTCCCCGGCATTAGCATATATATATACCCACCCCTCCTACACGCGACGAACGCGCTCGTCGCCGCCGTCTCTTTCGCCTCCTTCGGTTTGTCGGGTACCCAGTGCGCGTGCACGGCCTCCTCTTTCTACTCCTCCTCCAACAACTACTATACGCTATATACCCTCCTCCTCCTCCTCCTCCTGTTCCTGCTCCTGTTCCTCAACGCGAAGACGGCCGCGGCGGGGCCCTATACCACTCCGTCCGCGCGTCATCGTCGTATAGTAGTCGCGCGGAGAAGACGCTTAATTATACGAAGCGAGCGCGCGCGCGCGCGCGGGAGGGGGGGGCGAACCACCCCTACTATATATGTACGCGGCGCGGCCACCGCCGTTGACGGGGCGCGCGCGAGGGGCGGGTGTGTGCGGAAAGCGTGCGCGGCGGCGGCGGCGGCCCCTTTTCCCATGCAAAACAGAAGCGTCCCGGCGCTGCCGCAGGCTCACGCGCGCTCTCCAGCAAAAAAATAATCCCGCGGCCCCGACATCAGTTCCAAATAACCATTCGCTCTGTGATAATATACGGTCTGTGTAGTTCCTCAATTATTATTATTTTTGTGTATAATAATAATATATTATATATAACAATAATAATAATAATAATAATAATAATTATAATTATTATTATTAATTTATTATTTTTTATTTTTTTTTTTTGTTTTCCGTTCCGTCGATAATTTTTTTCGAGTTTTTTATTATTATTATTTTTTTTTTTGTCTGTTCGACTCGTCGCGTTTTTTTTCCGTTTCGTATATTGAATTTTCTATTTTTTTTTTTTTTTTATACCTCGACGGTCTTTGTACGTTTTATTATTATCGTGTAATTGTGTATTTTAAAAAAAAAAAAAATAAATAATTAATAATAATAATAATAATAATAAATAATAAATAATTTGTTTGCGAATTACGAAATGCCGGGCGCGCCGACGACGGACGACATCGGTCGACGACGACTGTGCGGTTATCCGTCGGCCGCGGCGTTACGCCGCCGACAATAACGACGGACCGGATCCGGGACGTAAAATTGTTACGAAAACATAAAAATATCAACAAAAAAAAAACGCTCGTCGACGAGGAGCGCGCGCGTTTTCTTCGGTTACCGGCGCGGACCGTCTGCTGCGGGCCCACGTCGTTCCCGGTGTCGTCGCAGCCGGACACTACTGACCATCATTACCGTGAGTACCGCACCGCATCACATTTTGTGCACGCACGGTTTTTTTTTTTTTTTTTTTTTTATTATTATTATTATAACTATTATTTCTACTTCTTATTACATTTGTTTTTTTTTTTTTTTTTTTTTTTTCGTCCCGTCAAAACTATATTTATATTTATTGCGATATTGTTTCTTCTCGCGGGCCGACAAAAGTTTTTTAATACAATTATTATTATTATTATCGCTACTACTATTACGCTATTTACGGGTTTTCTCGAGTTTTTATTTTTTTTTTTTATGTATTATTTTCGACGACCTGATGTATCTATCATTATTTGTTTTAATGTGAATTATAAATTTTATTCGTTTGTCTAGTTTAATAAATAATATAATTATCGAGTGATTAATTTTTTTTATTTTTTTTTTTCGTTTTTCTAATCATAATTGCCGCCGGGCGCGTAAATAATAATATTATAATATTTTTATTTTTATTTACCGATAATTACTATCCGTTTTATCCGTGAAATATAGTCGGAGTAAAAAAAAAAAAAAAAAATAAAGAAAAATTTATCAGGAGTTTGAATTATATATATCGAAATAAATAAAAACCGTCCGTTTGGCGGGTCGTTCGCCCGGTTTTTCGCTTTGTCCTGCCTAAATGTACAAAAAAAAAAAAAAAAAATACGCGTAAGACATTAGAGTTATTTATTTTTTTATTCATACTAAAACCAGTGTCGTTATATTTTATTATTATTTATATATATATATATATATATATATATAAGTAATTATGCAATGACCGTGCGATTTCAATTAACGATTATTATTGTGGATTTTTTTTTTTAATAACATTACCGGCGTACAATAATCATAATAATTATTATTATTATTGTCAGCGATCGTCGCGGTAAAATCGGTTTTTAAGTTCTCCTTGAAATAAAAAAAAATGAAAAAAAAAAAAATATATTATACTTGTATTATATATATATATATTATTTTAGTAGTTCCGTCCGATTTAATGTAAAACCAGAATTGAGGGGTTTTTTTTTTTTTTTTTGTTTTTCTTCCAATTTTTATTAATTTATTATTACGCGGTTCCGTCGCGGCCCGTAGTCGCCGCCGCCGCCGCCGCCGGGTCGGATACGTAAAATTGTATTATTATTCGTATATACGAACCGTAACGGTCCTACACACAATACGATGAATAATGTAACGCGATAATAATAATAATAATAATAATAATAATAATAATATTTTACCAGGCGAAAAATATGAAATCCTAGTCGTACGCGCACGATACGCGGGCGCTGCGGCAACGGTGTTGGGCACCCTTGTGTTCTATCGCGCGTCTAAGCACGTTTCCACCCTCGTATATTTAGACACCACCGCCGCCGCCGCCGCCGCTTCCCATCGTCCCCGTCCCGTATACACTATCCGGCGGGGTCTCCGGGGTTTTTCTTAGTTAGTTCGCGCTAATCCTATTAACCGATATCGATTTTTTTTTTTCCCCGCACATTACATAATGACGACGCGCTCGCCAATGAGTATACGTATATGTATGTATGTGAGTATGTGCGTTGTAGTGGGCCGCCCCAGTAAATTTGGCAACGGGGCGCAGTAGGTTTTGTAAAAAGGGGGCGAAAAAGTATATATTATTATTATTATTATTACTATTTATTATTACTTATTATCGTAGTCGTCCCGAAAACTCGGTCGTTTTCCGCGTTTCTTCTCTCTTTTGGCGGCCGCGCAACAACAATGATATTAATATATAAAAAAATAAAAAATAAAAAAAAACAGATTAATAATAAAATTATAATTATTGTACGGGACCGTACGTACGCCGCGAGATTGAATCCCGTCGACGAATAATAATAATAATAATAATAATAGTACGGCTACTACGTATATTATTATCGTTATTAATCCGCGGCCAAACTTTATATATTTAAACTCGTTATTACGGACGGTTAACGGGGGAAAGAGCGAAATAGGAAACGGGAAGAAAAAAAAAAAAAAATAAATAAATAAATAAATAAATAATGATAAAAATAAATAAAAGGAAAAGCTGTTGTAAAACTATTGATTATTCACCGCTCCGCGCGCCCATGGTTTTCCCCCGCGCCCGCCCGCGCGCGCGTGTGTGTGTGTGTGTGTGTGTGGCTGATGAACCGCGTGTTTGGAAGCCGCATTCTTTTTTTCTTTTATTTTTTTCCTTGTTTCTTTTTCCACCCCCCACACACACACACACACACACACGCACACACACAAACCATAACCTCCTCGTCCTCGTCCTCCCAGCGCCGCCGCCGCCGCCGCCGCCGCCGCTCGCTCACGCATTGTCGCCCGACGTTATTATCCGTTTTCGCCTCGGCTACTCATGAAACTTTAAGTCCGGTGTTATTACAAATGATACACACACGCGCTGATTAGCTTTTTCTCTATCCGATTTATTACATATATCGTATATATATATATATATATATATAAATAGAATTTTTGCCCCAAAAGGGTGGAACAGCAAGCACGCGTACCTATATATATATTTATTGTACGCGCACATCACATCACATCATTAATCACATAATATATATAATATAAGACTGTGAGAGGCGGTAAGGTTATATATAAATAAAGGTCGGTCCGGCGGGAAAAAAAAAAAAAAAAAAAAAAAGAATAGAAAAAGATAATGTTTCTCTTTTGGATAAATTAATATTATATATATATATATATATATATAAACGACGACGACGTGCGGTGAAAATGTTTGCGGTTTTTCGCGGTTTTCCGGCGGGCCCCATTCAATTGGTGGGTGCTTAATATACGTATATACTTGTATAAAGGTCGTAAAGATTTGTCGGTTTTGTTTTGTTTGTTTTTTTTTTTTTCCCGCCCGTACGAAGGGGGTAAAATCAAAAGATTCCCGTCGTCCGTATAATAATAATATATATATATATCGTATATATACGATGGTCATCGGCCGCCGCAGTAAAACCTACGGGATTCCGTATAAAAACTTTATACCGCCGCCGCAGCCCGTCTCCGACTACTCTTCGTATTGTTATTATATATTCGTCTTTAATTCTCGGATCGTAAAATCGTTTATGTCTTCTTATCATATATATAAATATATATATATACGATGCGCGATGCTGCGCGG
Organism: Tuberolachnus salignus; assembly: GCA_956483605.1. Taxonomy (NCBI): domain Eukaryota; kingdom Metazoa; phylum Arthropoda; class Insecta; order Hemiptera; family Aphididae; genus Tuberolachnus; species Tuberolachnus salignus. The sequence goes on from OY101433.1 coordinate 14,705,677, forward strand.
CCACGGATTTTTATACGTACATCCCGGGGAACGTTTTATAAATCGCGCGCGCGCGCTCGAGAGAGACAGAGAGAGCGACAAGAACGAAATCGCAAAGACATCGAGTAGACGAAGAAGCAGAAGCAGAAGAAGAAGAAGAAGAAATGTTTACGAAACGTTTAGGATACTTTACTGTTGGCGACCGGCTGCCTGTCCCCCACCCCTCCCCGGCTCTATAAACGCGGCCGTTGTCGTCTCGAAAACGATTTTTGTATATCGTACACGACGGTATTAAATTTATTTTTTTGGTCCCGAGCCCCGGCGACGACCGTTTTCGCCGATGGCCGCGTTACTGTGACGTATTTGTGCGCGTCCGACGACAAATAATAATAATTCGTATCGTTTTGCAATCGCCGGCACACGCGCTCTCGACTATTATATAATAATAATATATTGATATATATATATATATATATATATATATGTTTTTTTTTTTTTTTTTTTATATATATTTTTACCGAATGAGCACGTCGGTCAGTGTCCACGTTTGGTTACCTATCTACTTTTTTTTTAGAAATCTGTTTTACGGATATTACGATATTAATAATATTATTATTGTTATGCAAGTATATATATATATATATATATATATAGTGACACGCGTTTAAAAAAAACACGCGTACTGCAAAACTATATACATTATATTATAATATATACGCGTAAAGAGAGGTGTGTGTATTTTTTTTTTTTTTCTGTTTCCTGGTCAATTTTTCAACCGTGAAATTAAAGACTATAAATGGCTTTTTCGGTGCGCGCGCGCTTCTGGGATGGTTTCGTCGTGTATGCCTCGTGTAATATACGCGTTTTCGGCCCTCCCTCGGCCGGTTATTTATTGTTCGTATACGATACTTACCTATAGATTATTCGATTTTTTTTACACGGGACAGTTATACCGGATACCGGAAAACCCGCCGTTTCGTATTAGAATCGATTTGTTCGTCAAAAATCTACATATAATTGTGTATTATTTTATCGACTAACCAGAAAACACCGGGAATCGTGTACAATATTAATTACGATACATTTTTTTAATTTTTTTTTTATGTTCCGTTTTTGACGGAACGCGTTAGAAATTACGCGAAATCCACAAGACTGTGTGTTATGCGTCATTGCCCGCGGGAAAGAAGACAAAAAAAAAAAAAAAAACAAAAACAAAGGCAATCAACCCCGTAGAAGCCACCGACGAATGTCGTGTAATCCTCAGTGATTTGGACCCTTTAATCGCCTTTGAAAGTAGTCGGACCATTTTCTTTTTAGCCGTTCTCGCTTTTGCGCGGACGTTTCGCCGTTGTCGGGTTCGATTCCCGCTTGAATAATCGATTTTTTTTTTCCCTTCCATATCCGGGGAAAATACCGTGAAACGATTATAACCATTATAACTATTCGGTACGTAAGTAACGCAATTACACGTGATATACGAAAACAAAATGTCTACCGTATACACCGCGGATTGCATTAAAAAACCAAGTATTTTATTGTATCGCGAGTATTTTGATTATAATAAATTCACCGAAAAAATTATTACGTCTTGGTCATATATATATATATATATATAGACGGATAATAATAATACGTTTCGACCACCCTATATTCCCGTGGCCGCCTGTACGTGGAAATAATAATAATAATAAAAAAAAAAAACCTTATAAAAACTCAGTCATGCAACCATTCAGCTGTCAAAAAACGACGGGCAATTATTTTATATATATATAAAAAAAAGAGAGAGATAAGTCGCACTTTAGACCTTTTTAAGGGGAGGCGGTTTTTTTTTTTTTTTTTTATTAGATTTTGACCGTGGCGCCCGAAAGAGTGTGTAGAAATTACCGATAAAAACCACGGGCGGACGTGTAATATGATTTCAGGCCGGGGGAATATATTTTTTTTTCTTTATAGGCCCCGGAGAATTTAACTTAACAAATCAAATGGGTAGTATTCTGAGTTATGATTGTTCCGAAAATGTGCATACAAGGATGATCATCATAAGCCGATCATTATGGCGACAAAAATATCGAAAATCCGTAGTTTTTTTCAAGTTCAGATTTTGACGATAATCCTAAAATAATATAACCGACCGTAGAACTTCTGTTAGAATGGAGTGTGTGTGTGTGTTTTTTTTTTTAATTCGGTCAAAAATAATCGCAGAGACGACATTTTCACCGAATGAATAAGCACTTTTTTTTTTTTTTTTTTTAATTTGTTTTAAAGTTATTAATATCAATTTGAAATATTGTCGAGTTTATTTCGGTGTTGTGCGGACTAACTAGAAACGGTACTTGTAACGAACCACGGAACCACAAACGGAATCCTCTGGTCTTTAATTGCTTTAATCGCCGACATTCGAATACGGATAACTTAGTTTTAACGATAATTCAATTATAAACGCGCAATACTCTGTCAACAGTGTTTTTCACTGTTGGACAGTGTCCCGAGTTCAAACCTAAAACCACCTGGTCGACGGGAAACCGCGCGGTTCGATAAAACAGCGACAGAGAAACGCAAAAAATCCGACGATCTACTATCGTCGGATTCAAACCCGACGACAACACATTGACCGTCAACGGAATAATAAAAAATACTCACTTAAAACTATAGCGATTCCGTATCGGGGGGGGGGGCCCGTACCGGGGGGATTTCGACATGTTCGTGTTTCGAGCGCAGGGGACGGTTAAGATAATACGCGGCCAAATTAAATAGAAAAATCGTCGACACATTATTGGAAAAATTGTGCCGCGGTTTTTTTTTTGTTTTTTAGGTAAATCTCCCGGGTGTTCATCACTAAGTCGTCGTCGGATTTCAAAAACCCGACGCGAAATCCGATTAAGACGGGGGCAGTAATTTATGCGTTCTCGCGCCGCGCCCGGGGAGCGGCGGCGGCGGCGGCGGCGACGACGACCTCCGCCGCCGTAAAAGCGCGGAGCGAGCAACGGTGGCCGGGGGGGGGGGAGGAGCACCGGTCGTCTCGCGCCTTGGCTCGCGTCCAGCGGAGTGCCATACGGAACGCCGCGGTGTTTATAGAGTATTATAGTAATACATATTATATATATATATATATATATATACACCGTGTAATGTAAAAGCGGAAAAATAAATAAAATCGCGTCGATACGCAATTTGTTTCGAGTGGTAGTATTGTATTTTTTATTTGTCGTTTTATTTTTACCGCCGTCTTTGCGGGGGTGTCAAGGTCAGCGCCGTCCCGAAGATGAGACGCGGTCGGCGAACCGTACAATCATCTGTTATATCCGCCCCTTTCGCGGCCGACACCACCGCCGCTCCAGCCCCCGGAATCCGTGTCCGACGTCCGTGTGTGTGGTGCGTACCCCGCGTATTTTTTATTTTTTTTTTTATAACGTTTTCCGTGTCCGCGACGTGTCGCCGTCGTCACTGACCTACATAATATCCTGTGTGTAACACTACTAACGCAAGGGGGCCTCCCTTTACGGTCGCATACCGCGATACGTATCGTATTATATTGTATTACGCGATAATATCGCGTTTCGGACCCCGACCGCACTTCTCCCCCGTGAAAAAAACGCGACAAATGTCCGCAAATGCCGGGCCGTCGGTTTGGTCGCGTACACCGGTCCCGGCACGGCGCGACCTTTAGCCGCGCGACGACGCGTTCGTCGTCTGCCCCGCCCCTCCTCCCGCCCCCGTTCAAATGCCGTCCACGCAATAACGCGACATGCGTGCGTGTCGTGCTGCCCACCGACCGTCGAAAGGGACCGCCGCCGATCCCGTTTGCCCCCGTCATCGCGACCGCTACGTATATTATTAATATTTTTATTATTATTATACCCGTGGCCTGTTAATTATTATTATAATAATAATAATAATATAATTTAATATCCCGGTTAAAAATACCAACAATCTCAAACGGCACACGTGTTTTATGGTTTTTTTTTTTTTTCACGTAATTAATTTTTATTTATTTTCGTCTTGTTCTCCTTTCTTTCTTCTCGTTCGTGTCTAATTTTAAAACATTTTACGGTCGTTCTTTCCATCGCGTCGTCACCGCCGCAAAAAACGATAAGTTTTTTTATTTTTTTTGTTTTTCTTTAATTTTTTTTAGTACGTACCATTTCCCCACAGATGGCGTAACGGTTTTACCGGGCGAATTTTTATTTTTGTATTTTCTCTACACGCGCAACGACCGCGGTAATAATTTCCATACGTCGCACACGCGAAATAATATTTTTCCGATTCGGTTTCCGCAAGGTGTAAAATCGATTTTCTAGAAAGATGAAATACTAAAACGTTTTGCTTTTAAATCGGTTTCGATTTTGTTGTGACGTAACAATACACGCAGAGTTTTCTTTTATTCGTTTGTACAGTTTCTCCGGACTGTTCTTTATTATGTATCTCTATAATAATGTATATTATTGTTATAATTTATTAATGTTATTAATGTTCGTTGTTTAATTAAAAAATGCCAGGCAGGTATATATTTTTCTTATATATTTATCTATATAATCGATTTTAATGCCGGTAACGCGCTATTTTTCATCTTTTGTCCGGTCGTAATATATCGTTGTTTTTTTTTTTTTTTTTGTTTTTGTTTTTTACTACTCTCGTATACGGCCTATTATAATATCGTATTTACATTATTTACATTTTTAAATTCCGGTAAAGCGTTTACTATATATATATATATATATATATATATTTCGAAATTAAACGTAAACGATTTCCTGCCGACGACTGCATCAGCAGCTCTACGCGATATAGACTAATTGTCTTCGAAACCCACGCCCGTACTTTATTATTATTATTATTTTTTTTTCTTTTCCATCGCGTAAACACATGTTCGCCATGTGCCCATACTGTTGTTGCACAATATTCGTGACGTCCAAACTTACGTAAGTTGTTTACACTGGACAAAAAAAAAAAAAAAAAACATTTCTTTTTAAATCCAAACACTTTGAAGTATATATATATATATATATATATATATATATATATATATATATATAAAATGAGCGCGGGGAGATTTATATTATCATATACTCCCTCGGAGAAAAAAAAAAATATGATAATATATACATATATATATATGTATTATACCCTTTGGCGCGCGCATTAGATTAGCATACGTTTAATAATAATAGTAATAAAAAAAAGCGGCCTTTGGCACGTTCCATTTTTATTATTATTATTTTTTTTTTTTATTTTCTTTCTATAAATATTTTCGCATTCTCTCCGTGTAATAATAACGATCGGTGCGCCTTCGGGTGGGGTAGCACTAGTATATTTTATAGGTACGTATAGAGTAGTAATAAGTATACAGTAGTCGCAGTCGTTGTTGTCGTATATTATAAGAGGTGTGCGCGCGCGCCAGCCTTATTTACATGAGAACGCACCGCGCACGCGTTTATGCAAAACGGTTTTTTTCTCCTTTCCGAAAAACGCATTTGAAATTCAAATGTCGCCGGGCGTACGGTTTTTACCGGAGCGCGCGAGCCGACAGGGATCCGCGCCGGCCGCCGACCGTGTACGCGCGTACGGTTCGCGTACATGCCGTGCCCGGTCGGAAACTACCGGGAATAATTATTATTATGGTCGCGGTGATAAAAGCCGCGGCCGTATAGACGAGAATAATAATAATATTATTATTATTACGTTCGTCCGTATAACGATAATAATAATATTACCTATACCGGCTGCTGCCGCCGCCGCCGCCGCTCGCAACAACCTACCGCACAAACTGGTTTCTTCTTCATCTTCTTCTTCTTCTTCTTCTTCTTCTTCTTCTTCATCTTCATTTTCTTCTTCTATCCGCTGCGGTCGGTATATAGTAATAATAATATTGTGTGTTCTTTGTGAGCAACACATAAATCATCGTCGTCGTCGTCGTCATTCGTCGTCGTTCGCCGTGTACAATAATTATTATTATTATTGCGACCGGCGGCGGGCGTGCGAGGCGGAGGTCCATTAATGGTCAGCGAAGACGAGAAACGATAATAATATTTTTTGTCATTTCAATAAATCGGGTTGACCCCACCGTCGTCGTCGTCGTCGTCGTCGTCGTCATCGTGCATTTCGTATGCCGACCGAAAAAAAAAAAAAAATATATATAAAAAAAAAACCGAAAAACCGGTTATACCGCCGCGTTTAATAGCCGCGTGTCCTCCGCCGTCCACTCCTACGCGTCCGCGACGGCTTATAAATTCGCGCGAGTTATTTTTTTTTTATTTTTTTTAATTAAGTTTTCTTGGCCGAGTTTCTATAGCCGTTTCGCCGTCACCTTTATATATGTATATAACATTATTATTATTATTATACTTATATTTTACGTTACGAGCTAGTGTTTCATAAATTTCATATTTTCAAATATTTTAAATTAAATAATATATATATATATTTTTTAATAAATCACTTACAGCGGAAAAAATATGTTATATATATATAAAAAAATAATAATAATAATAAAAAAAAAACGTTTCACTAACAAGAACACGCGCTGAAATTATCCCGCAGTGACATTCGAACACTCGCGGCATATTTTGTCTTTTTTTCATTATGAACGAAGCATATAGTCGTGCGTGTGTATAGTTTTCTATTTTAAACTACATAAAGTAATAGGTATTTTTTTTTTTTTTTTTTTAATGCTAATACCCATAATAATTGACTACGTGTTCCCTATAAGCGAATAAATATATTAGTATTTGAAAGGATATCCAGTATATCTAATATAGCCGAAAAATATACCTAACATTTTGTTTTAATTTTAATTTCGATTAGTCGAATATATTGTAAATATTCTATGGGTCCCAGTATTTGTTACCGTGACGGTTTTCTCGACCATATACATGGTTAGGTGAGAATATTAACACAGACTTTAAACACTAATTATTATGACGGCGGACGACTGTGCAAAAAATTATTATTATTATTATTATTCTTATTGTAATCGTATTTCCGTAACGGAAATATAATAACAATCGTATATAATACGACGGCGAGGACGGTGATAATAACAATAATAATAAAAAAAAAAACGGTTACATTATAATGTACGAACCACCACTTCTTCTCCGTGTATACGTGTATGCAAACGCTCGCGATTTTGCCAATTCCATAATCATTCGTGGTCCTTATTTCCCCGTGCCGAGTGAGAAAATTATTATGCAAATTATTGTTATACGTGTATATGCCTACCTCTGCGCAATAACGGGATAGGGGGGGGAGGGCGAATTTTTATTTTTTTTTTTTTTCGTTATATTGTTTATTGTTAATGGGGACCCGCGGGTCGGTTTCTCGGTCGGCTCGGCGTCTGCACCTTATGGAAACGACGAAGATTTTGAGAGGAGGGTGAACAACACTGCAGGTCCCCTATTTGCGGCTCAGAGTTAGCTAGTGTATGTATGTATATATATGTATGTATGTATGTATACGTATATATCATAGTCTGAAGTGATGCGCGACGATTTCGCAAATACCTACTGGCCCGGGCGGCTACCGGTCGACGTTGTCCCCGCACGTCGCGGTCCCGATCCCGTCGACCCCGCCCGTCCGAAGTTCCGCCGGGGTACACGGCTGCGAAAAATTTATGGTTGACAATTAACCGTTTATTAAAAAAAAAAAAAAAAAAAAAAATAATAATAAAAAAAAAAATCCTCGTGCGCCGCCGCGCAGCTCCTCTTTCTTCTAACCCGTATACATATATATATATATAATAATATAATAATCTATATACGAGAATATAATGGGTAAAAGATATTGACGCACACGCGAAATTCCCCTCCGAGTCGTAAATAATATATACCTACACACACGCACAGGCGAATATAATATCTGGATTGCCGTGTAAAAAAAAAGGGTTACATCGTGTTAAACGATTGACAATTGGAACGGTTATTATTACTATTATATACGTACGTCGCGCCGGTGATTGGGATTTGAGAGAGTCGTCGCGACGAAAATGCGCACACGATTGAATTTTATGGATTACGGTTACAACCTCCTATACAGTACCGCATATGGGTCGTTCTGGTCGGATGTAATAAAATAAAAAAAAAGAATACAAATATCGTGTTCGCGTATTTGCGCGTCGTCGTTTGAATTTGGGGTTTGTTTTTTTTTCTTTCGTCTGTAAAAAAATGCATATACCGTATAAATTAACACGTCGCGGTTAGAATATCACGAATATGCGATATAGAACCTCGAAAATGTATCGAACACGATGGAAATACGGTGCGCAGGGAAAATAACTTATTAATGTTGTAATGTTCGATATATCGAACTCTGCGAAATTTGGTACTTTCGAGGTAGAGACCGCAGAGAAATTTGTTGTTTCCCCGGGCCATATTTTCCCAACAAAAGGCCGTCGCTGGAAAATATTGATAATAATGATGAATTAAATTGATATGCTGCGCGTAAGTGTTAGACAATTTTAATCTTAAAATGAATGTTTCTTCTTGGGCGGGTACTCGGCCGCTAGGACCATCCCGTCGAACAACCTTGCCAATCCTCCTCCTAAGGCTCTCACATCTTTCCATACAGAAAATTAATATTAAAATGTAAATTTGAGCCATTCGTGAAAACGGTCGAGGTTCGGTTAGGTCCCCGTTTTTGAGTTACACGAACCATATCAGAATCACAACATGTTTTTCTACAAAATATTAGACCGCCGCAAATGTCATTATGATTGAATCTGACGTTACAGAGTTGTGTTGTCATTAAAATTTTAAAATAGTTAACTAATCTAGAATTTCAACCGACGAAAGTTTTCGTACGTTAACGCCGGGGTTAGAATAACAATGTGACAGGGTAGGGAGGAAATAACCGAGTAATTATCAGTTTTTAGAATGTCCGCTGTGCATATTTTTCCCTACTTTTTTTTTTTTTATATATAAGTATTACAATTTTTACCGGCAATTGAAATTTTTACATATACTAATAAACCGATAATATTTTCTTCAATTTTTGACGTTGTTTTTGTTTGTCGTTCATATAATATAGTATTATAAAGGTCATTATTTCCATAATTGTCGACTGCAACTTGTGCTCTCGCTCTCTCCTTTTTAATTTTTTTTCTTTTCATACACAACAGTGATTGTATATATATATATATATATTTTAATTTCTATTTATTAACAATTGGCATAAAACTCGTTTCTCTATAATGATTAATAAAAATCAGTTATTATACGTATATTTATTGGTAATACTAAAGGATTTTTTTTTATTTTTTTATTTTTTTTAATTAAGAAGAATATAATTACAATCAATATATATTTACTTTTTTTCGATATATTATAATCTTGGCTGGTTATATAATTTGTTTTCTTTTATAATATTAATAATAATATGTAATTTTGTTGTAATATAATCTCTGGCGCTCGGTGAAACCATTATATATTTATTATATTTTCGAGGACAAAAAAAATATATCCGATTTTCGGTTACCTAACCGTTTTCGATTATGATGGAAAAAAAATTTAATGCACGAGATAAGATATATATCTATAAACCGGTTGTATGTTGTCGTGGTGTTATTAAAAAGTCCCTTAAAAATCGTCTCGGTATTATTTGCATTATTGATGAACCGCGGCGGGCGGGCTGGCGGGGGGGGGGAGTTTATGTATAAATATATATATATATATATATATATATATATATATATATATATATATATATATATATATATACGTATTATATTATTATTATTATTATTATTATTCTGTATACCGTACAACGGTGAACAATATTATTCGAACATTTCAAAAGATCGGTCAGTGACTGATGACGGACGCGACGGTGTTCTCACGATAACGACGTATGCGTCGTACACGCGCGTGTATACAGCAGGACCGCGGAGAGCGGCTATTGTCGACGGGATAAAAATGCATTTTGATGTTGTTGTGTTGTGCGCGCACGCGCGTGCGGGTCGTCCGGGCGGGTGGGGGGGAGGGGCAGTGTTGTTTTGTTATCGTGCGTGTATAAAGAAACGTGTGTCCGAAAAAACCGCGGGACGTATTGTATAATAATATACGATCGGCTTGCGTACGTATATATATATATATATATATATTTATACATACGTATTTATACATTTCGTGAACATTCCGACCGATAGAGTATTATTATTGTTATTAAAGCGGTGCGAGATGTGTGTGTGTGTCTCGCAGATACGAGAAATCCCTAATGAATTGACCCCGGGTGGCGGTCAGGTACGTGTACGGGGGCGTGCCGGTGAATTCGTTTAGCGACCCCTCTCCAGCCACCCCGCGGGCCGCGCGGTTACAGGCGTATACCGAGTGGATCCGTCGTCGTCGTCGTCATCGTGCCGGTGTTGCCGAAGAAATTCGGTGTAACCCGCCGATCGGATTTAAATCCGCCACCAAAGTTCATACGGATGTTTCGCGCAAACGGTTTTCGCGTTAGGCATTTACCGTACAAATGCACGGGGCACGGACAAAACGATAGGCTAAACGACAGCGAGAGAGAGAGAAAAAAAAAAAACTTAATAATATTATACGTACCACTGCGGTATATAAGTGAAACTGTGAATTGTTATTTACATAGGTATTTTTTCCTCTCGGCGTTTTCCGCACCGATTGTGTTGTTCACTCGTATACGGCGTATAATTCGATATCGTTGGTATCGTGTCCAGAAAACTGTGTTGTTAATCGAAGATACGAGAAAAAAACAAAACAAACCTCGAATATAACTAATCTCGCGGTTTACTGCCTCGGAATTTAAAAGAAAACAACCTAATGAATATTATCGCCGTCGTCGTTGTTTATAGGTTTTTTTGGTTTTTTTTTTTTTTTTTCACTTTACGTGTGGCGCTGCACGTGTTAATAAGTAAATTTACATAACATTCGATACGGCGAGTACCAGCTTATATCGTAAGAATAGTCATCGTGTGTGTTTTTTTTATTCGATTATTTCCTATATTTATTATATACCGTACGTATACATATTATTATGTCGTCGTGTTTAGACCGTTCGATAAATTAGTCTTTTTGCGAACAAAATTGTGTTGCCGTTCCACCGCAAACAGCCTGCCTGCCATTTTCTAGGCCATTTAGAAACGCTATTTTTTAAATAACGAAACTTTTGGATTTCCATTGTTCTCGGGTATTTTTTTTATTTAGATATTCAAAACAAATTAACTAGGTACGCTCACGATATTTAATAATACGAAAACAAATCACACATTTCGTACACGTATACAATGACGTTCGAGGTTTTAACGAACAGTGGTTATATTGTAGTGATGATGGTAACGTAAAAACACGAGGACGTTACACAACGGACGGTGATGGAGGAGAACAGCGGACGAATAATTAATTGATTGCGAATGTAAAATAAAAAAAAAAAAAATAAAAAAAATGTGCACAATTCCCCACAGACTGTCGGTGTATCTAAAGTATTGGAAGGCGATTTTTCGTGGGTATACGAAATCCGCCGACTCCACTCGAAACGCTCTGTATGCGTACGATATATTATACGAATCGTACGATCGGCGTGTGGTCCATTTATCTGTACGGAAACAGATATAGATCTGTACGGATATAATGTATAATTTTTTTTTTTCTTCTTCTCGTCCTTCTTCCAATAATAACAGTACACGTATAATACGATTGGACGCCTCCACCACCTCTCGGACGTGAATTATCGGCCGTGTCCCTGAATTCGTGTCAAACTGCCGAGAAACGCGCGCGCGTATTTTCGTCTGTAATAATATAATAATGGATTTATATTATTATTGTATAGATGTATGGCGCTGTTCTTTTTTTCCCTCCCGTTTTTCTCTGTTGTATTCAGTGTTTTTCGTTTTTACGTTGCCTAGGAATGGGGGGAAAAAAAAAAAAAAATGAAAAAATAAAAAAAAAATGTTTAATTAACGGCCGTATAACGTTAAGGTGTACCTACCGGCTATTGCGGCGCAGGAATCGTGTGCGGCGGTTATACAGTGGGTGCCACGCGATTGGGGTGAGGAGGTGAGAGACGGGCGGCGTCCTTATAACTTTAATTGCCCTTAATCACACACCTCCATTAAAAAAAAAAAAAAAAATATTATTTTATACACTACGAATTTATTATTTTACAAAATATTATATATATATACATATATAGATAACCCTATAGCGGTGTATGCGCAACTATCACGGCCATAATATTATTTCGCGCCCCGACACACGTGCACACACACTTTATGTATAACTATAAAGTATACGCACAGAAACAGGAAACCGTTTCTCCAATGACACGCTGCAGTAATAATAATAATAATAATGAAAAAAAAAAATAATAAATAATTATCGCAACAGTATTATATATACATAACGATAATAATTACAATAATAATAATGAATGAAAAAATAAAAAAGTTTTTCCTAAATATTCCGAATAATAATAATAATATATGATAGCGAAAAAAAAAAAAAAAAAAAAAAACGCTAACAAAACTATGCGTATCCGAAAGTAATTAACCGTCTCGATTATTATTATTATTATTATTTTTTATTTTCAAACCGCACCGAAACACGTAAATAAGTAGTTATTAACCGTCATTATGTCGTTCAAAAAAAAAACATTTTTTTTTTTCTCTCTGTACATATTATATTCATTTCGTCACTACAAAATACGCGTATACGCCGCAGTACGATTATATATATATATATATTTTGATATGTTATATTTTCACATTTATCGCAATAGATCTTCGCAAGGTAATAATTATCATTTGTTCGCGATCGGACGACACGATACCACGCTGCAGGTCCGTTTCGAATAAAAATTTCCTACCACCACCTGTTTGTGACAACCACCACCGATAATAATTATTTGTTGTTTAGATATACGACGCGTTTTACCCTTAACAATATTTTTGTGTGGTCGTCGTCGTTTTTTTCGTGCGACCGATCCATACGAATATACCGACCGGATTTATAGATTTGTTTTTAGATTTGGAGAGAAAAATTCGTGCGCATTCATTATGCGCACGAAATGAAACCTGAAAAAAAAACATTTTATTTATTTTTTTTTTTTTTTTTTTCAATATACGTTTACGTATATTACGTTCGCACGGATAGTTCCCCCCTACCATTCTTGATTTCGGTTTACAGCGATAATAATCCGTTTCGCGGTATCATCGCGATAACTATAGAACGAAATAAACGAAAATAATTATTATAATGATATTATTGTTAATCCGCCGCGGCCCCGCGGACATCGTATACGACGAGGAGGAGAAGAAGTTATAGTTTATAAGAGCATCGGTAGATTAAAAAAAAAAAAAAAAAAAAAACACACACATACCGGGAACGTTTGCCAACCAGAACTACAGAACGATAGGGTAGGTGGAAGTGGGGGGCGATATCGTATTCGAAGAGAAATAAGAGAAGACTTGATAGGAGACTTGACAAAGAGATTACGTGCGAATAAATCATAGCGTTTCGGCCGTCGTCGTTTCCCGAGACCAGTTTTATTTTCTGGTCCGCGTCCGGCAATAACAATTAAACATAATATAATAATTTTATACTATACGCGAAATCGTAATCTTTTAAACGCATAAACGTCGTGTATACGCGCGTCTTTAAATAAATTTATATACGCGCAAACAACAATCGTCGTAATAATAATAATAATAATAATAATATAGTAGAATTATATTATATATACATTTTATTATTATTAACACATATTATTTGGCGTTTCTTCAAACTCGAACTCGGACCACCACCACTACTACTATTCCTCTTCGCGTGTATCCTTTCCGATATTATTATTCTTATGGGTTGGGCCCGGCGAACGAAAAAAAAAAAAAAAAAAAATTCCACGACGGTTTCTCGCGCGCGGTGTGCGATATTTAAATAAAAATATATTATTTGTAAAATGTCGTGTAGCCCACGCGCTATTTCGGGTTTTTATTATTATTATTATTTTTTTTTTTTTCATTTAAATTAATGACCGTTTCTTTGACACACTTGGTACACTGTATACGCGTATCGCGTTGTCTCCTATATATAATAATAATAATAATAATATATACATATATATGTCTGTGATTTTAATTAATTCGCATATTTCATTAGAAATCCAACTGCTGCTGCGTTCGGGCCCCGGCCGGGCGAGTTCATTAAACACACCACCACGCGAAGAAACGTTCGGCTAATTAACACACGCGCAGCTAGTCCGACGGTGGTCGGGGCCAAAAAATCTTTTATAAATATAGAATATCGCGGCGTGTTCGCTTTTTAATGAGTCTTTATGTATTATTATTATATTACGTGCGTGTTCGAGTCCAATATGCACGCCGAGTGTATTTCTTTCTTTCTTTCTTTTTTTTTTTTTTTTTCCTCTCGTATCGATTGTTGAGCGCGGACGAGACCCGCGTGCGTTTTAATAAAATGTAATATATTATAACGGTTAATTTTAATTACTTTTTTTATATACGTATATAGTAATATATACTCGCGGCAATAATAGTAAAAAAAAAAAAAAAATAAAAACAACCAAATGCGGGCAGTTTTTTTTTTTTATGTGTTTTGTCACCGTAAAAATTTTTTTGCGCGAAAACGACATCGGTAACAGTTGGTTTATTCGTCGGTAAATTTTTTTTTTTTTTTACCCTCGAACGTTGAAAATATAGTACTACACGCGATGTGTTCAATTTTTTTTACTATCGTTTTTCTCCGGCCGTCTTGTAGCGTTTTCCACTCGTTTGTTATTAGTCCGTGAAAACGGCGGCGTTTCCGATAGAATTCGCCTTAATATTGTCGGTGTGCGGCCGCGGCATTATATTTTAACGTCGTTCGAGCCGGCTGCGGCCGCGGACCACCGCAAACGGGCCCAACGACCGAATTAAGTATATTATTCCATTAATGCGTTTCGTTCCGTTTTTTTTTTTTTTTTTTAAATATTTTTTTTTTATTCCCTGCCGGCCCATAAAGTACCGCCGCCGCCGCCGCCGCCTCCGTTAATACGGCGCAAAGAGAGTGTAATGTCACTTTGACAGGGGAGGGGAATTAAAAAAAATAATAATAATAATAAATTAGAATGTATATACACAGGTACGTTACAAGATATCGTTGTTTCGTCTCTCTCTCTCTCTCTCTCTCACTCTATCACTCTCTCTCTCATTCACTATCTCTCACACACACACACACACTCTCTGCGGCACTCTGCAATCTTCGTGTGTGCGCCTCGGCTTTCACGGATATTTTATTAAACGAGATTTCTCCGCGTGCAGCGGTGTGGTGACCTCCTCGCCTCGTCCTCCTCCACCGCCGCCCGCACGCCGACGCCACCGCGGCGGCGGGTTGTATACTCGCGCAAAAATACATTGATTTCAAATTAGCGACCAACACACACACACACACGCTCGCGCGCGATATATATTATTATTATTATTATTATATACGCCGGTACACCAACGCCCGATCCTATAGTTTACCTTATTATATTATTATGTAGCGACGGAGATAGACGGCAAAAGACGGAGAGAGAAAGAAAAAAAAAACGTTAATTATTACCGCTCGGACATACTGTGCTGTTGTATAGCGGCAACCCCATCCGGAGGAGACGACAACGCCCACGTTTTCCGAACGTCGTCGCCACCGCCGCCGCCGCCACCGCCGCCACCGCCGCCGACTCGGCACGTTACGAGATTGTCTTTTAGTGTTGTGTGTCTTTTAGCCGTCCGTGCGTTTTTGTACCTATATCCATAAATCGAATATAACCCGTGGTAGTTTTTTTTTGGCGTTTTCGGACGAAACATGTACCTGTTTACCTACCTACCTACCTACCTTATTGTACGTTATAATACAAACACGCACATAGACAAACAATTTTCAAACGACAGGCGCCTTCTCGACGACAATGCGTCCCGTATTGTACGCTATATACGAATTTTAAAAGGCTCACCTCGCGTATTGTTCTCAATTATCCGTGCGCAGTTTGAAAACGACACGGGACGGGGTCGTTTGTCTCTTCTCGCCGGCCAGACGCGTTTACCTATGTAAACGGATGGTTTTTTCCAGCTTCATCATCATCTTCTTCTTCTTCATCTTCTTCTTCTTTTCCCGTTGTCCGATAAACCGTATAAATAATAATGGATTTCGGCCGCGGGAAATACAATAATACACTCGTGTTATTGTATAGGTAATTTATTTGTTTTCTCTTATTCTGCCCGCCGACGGTAGATATACGTACGCCCGTTTTACCGGTGCCGAGGTTTTACCTTGTTATATATATATATATATATAAATTTACACACGTATAATAGATGTATAATCCCATTGCACAGCGGCCAACAGTTTTAAACCACCGCCGCCGCGCGTATATAAAACGCGTGAAATACAATATAATAATATAACGTCGAACGACCGTGTACATACACGCTCGTTTATTGCATACCGTCCGGTATTTTGGGGACACGGCGACAAGGGGGAGCAAAAAAAAAAAAAAAACATATATATATATATATATATATAAATTTCCGGACTTTTTCTGGACCTTTTGCCGCCGGTGACTAGCGCCGCTCGCGTTACGGTCAGACGAAATTAAAATATCTCTCGTGTCTCGCGTTCGGCGGTATACGTACACCTACGACCTACCTACCTGTTGTATATTACGACAATATCGTACGACAGTAAAAACGTCGCGTCGAACCGTATAAACACGTCACGAGGAGACAATGGGCTAATATATTACTGAAAAACCGTCGTTTTTGGAATACGTTCAAATCGGTTCGGCCGCGGACGGACACACGTACGGCGCGGATATATTATAATTATTTTTTTTTTTTATTCCAACGTGCACAATAATAACGGTTGTAACGCGTGTGTATGTATATACACATATAACTCGTTGTTATTCAACGCAATCCAGTGTATTGCGCCGGTAGAGGTACTCGACATGTGAGACTTTGGTTTCGTACCGTCGTCCGGATTATTCATAAGACACGCGCGCGACCGTTGAAAAAGTTCCAAAACGGAGAGTCGCGTATAACGGAATATTGCGTAAACGCCGATTACGCGTTATTATGAAAAAACGAACGTTTATTAGCAATCGGCCAACACGTTTTATTCGGCATTAATTACACATCAATAATAATATACAAGACAGAAAATGTGCAATATTAAGTAACGGATGTTAATTTTTTTTTTTGTTTTAACGAGTTATTCGTTTTGATTGCATTTGATTTCTCTGTAATAATAATATTACAGCCGCGCCGGATCATTTCGGCTTTTATATTCCGTTTGCTTTGTATCCGAGCTCGGCGTTTTCGCCGGGGCCAACCGCACACCGTCGGGACTTTCTCGTATTCACATTTCGTATGCACGCGTTGTAGGTATATATATATATATATATATATATATATATATATATATATATATATATATATATATATATACATTATTATTTTTTCCTCTACAATTTTTCTTCCCGTATGTAAAGAAAGGAAAAAAAAAAAAACGTATACCTATATATGTTTATAGTGGTATGAACAGAAAAAGGATGTATATATGCCTTTTCTCGACGTTTTTATATATATATATATATATATATATATATATATATATATATATATATAAACGCGTCTTATTCTTATGGAAATTTCCCTTTTTTCTCCCCGTGCGTACGGTTCTTTTTTTTTTTTTTTTGTCTTTTTCATACATGTTAAGTTTTTCTCTCCGCTCCCGTTTTTCATTATTACGTTCTTTCAGTTTCCCGCAGCAGCAGCATTCAGACTAATGTATATGTATGGGTGCCCATTTCCATTAAAACTTTTCCCCGGCTCGCCGCTTTTCGCCCCTCATCGCCCCCTCGCCACCGCCCGTCCCCGGCCACACACCCCGCATTATATAGTAACGGCGGCGGCGGCAGCAGTAGTCGTCTCTGCCGCAGCCGGCCGCCTCCTCCGCCACCCCCGTGGAACCCGTCACATCCGCCGCGGCCGTACTATTTTCAAGACGTACGTATTTTATTAATACCCGCCCCTCCGTACCGCGCGCGCACCCCCCACCCGGTAGACGACCGTTGAATTATTAAACCGTTTTCGTTCTATATTCCTTTTATTTCCCCCCCCCTTTTCCCTTCCCCCTTCCCCCTTCCCCCCGTTCGCTCTTTCGCGCGCGCGCGCGGGACGCCGTATATTATGTATCATAGTATATTATAGCCCCCGCGCGTATAAAAAAGCGAGCCCCGGACTCGACCGGAACCGAAACCCGAAAATTTTTATCGCCATATTATTATATTCCGAGGTGAGATGGTCAGGGACAGGGACAACTAAGCCCCTTAAAAAAATCGCACGTATATACGACCCGGGCGTATACAAAATCCGATACTTGCCCGCAAACCGCGTCCCGTTTCTTATCGAATAATATTTTTTTTTACTGCCGTAGGACTTAAAGTCACACGGATATGGGCAATCCGAACGAGTGATTAATTTATTAATACAGTTTGCGGTAAACTTTAAGCGGTAAATATTCGGACGAACATCATTTAATAAACGGTAAATTGATAACATTTTACTAAATAGAGTAAATGCATAAAACGAAATCAATTTATAATAATCTTTTGTCTCGATTACACACGATATAGATTACATGGGTAATAGTGTTGCCGATTAATATTTACTATTTTATGTAATTCTCATTTAGTTCAACAAAACATTTTATCACAATATAATATTACGTTTCCGGCTAACCTCGTATAACTAAAAAATTATAATAATTATTATAAATCTGAAATAATTTCTGCCCCCTCCCATTATATAAAGAAATTGGCCGACTTACACCCGTGTAGAGCAGTAATATATATATATATATATATATATATATATATATATATATATGTAAAAAAAAAACAAAAAAAAAAAAAACCGCTAAGTGGTTTTGCGCAATCAAGCGTAGAAGACGTCACGACGACAACGACGACGGTGAATGTAAAATAACGCTCTCCGATATTTTCGAGGGTTTTTTTAATTACTATCGTTTGACAGGTATAACTATTTATTCGACGCGTTTTTCGAATACCCCTGTACTGTTGTATTCTTTGAGCCCGTGCGCCGGTTTTTTAAAAAAAAAAATAAAAAAATATTTGTTTTTTCACGACGGGTCGCACAGACAAATATCTCGGCGTACTGTACACACACATACACACACGGGCGCGCGCGCGCATTTCTTCATCGTTCTCTCCACTTTGTTTTTTTATTACCGACACCGAAACTCGTTTGCCCGCATTTTTTTTTTTTTTTTTGTCATATGTTTTAATGTCATTCGTGTTAATTGCCCCGCTTATATAGCCACACGAGAAGTCGTAGCTATATATATATTTATTTATATGTACACCGCAATTTATAATACGAGCGGATCAGAGGTGCAAAAATATCCGCATGCGTTTTTAACACGCGCGTAGCATCGCAAAAGAAAGATAACGCGCGCGAGAGAGAGAGAGAGAGCAAAAAATATTAATAATAATACCGGACCGAAAATTGCGTACATATTATATAAAATATAATATCGGAATGATTTTTTTTTTTTTTTTTTTAATTAACGAACCGCTCGGTGTCTTTAAAAATAATATTTCTTACTCGTCGGTTATATTTATTGTTGTTATATATATATATAATTTTTTATTATTTTTTTTTTTTTTGTATCATTCGGCTCGGCCCGGTTGCGCTGCTCCTCGTCCGGACGCAAAAAGGGTTTAATTAATTATTAATTATGATGATCGATCGGGGCCATTAGGCACCGGCGTAGGCGACTCATCAATACCTATCTGATTTTGCGTCTCGCGCAATTTATAACCTCGATGACAACTGCAACGGTACCCGGGTCTTGTGTTTCTTCTCCCGGTTCAATTAACCCCGTTTCGCTGGGGGCCCCGCGAAGGCGGTGATTAAAACCGACACTTTGGATTGTCATTTTCAATGCCCCCCCCCACCTCTCATTCTTCCGATGCAGTGAAATTATGAAAACTAGACGGGTGGGTGGTTTTTTTTTTTTTACTTTTCCCCCATCTTCTTCGTTCCGTTATATATATATATATTATTATCCGTTCGGTGGCGGCGGTAAAACTTACCGCGGGGAAAAATATTATTTTTAACGATTTCGCCTCATCCCCGGCGCTCTTATAGTACACGCGGGCACAGGTATAATGGCGTCTGGTAATGAAAACCGACAGACGTGGACGAGAGGAGGCCGACCGACCGACCGGCCGACCGCCGCTGATGGATGTCAAGTGTCCGGATCGCGCGTTTTTGGCGTACAACCGGACGCGTCCGCGGCATACGGTATATTAGTCGCCGAAAAAAAAAAAAAAAAAAATTATCGCTTTTTTTTCTTATTATAACGCTGTGGATTTGGATTTTTTCCTTTTTTTTTTTGTTTCGTACCGGAAATTATACTTTATTTTATAATATCACTTATTACTCGTATAAACCTCTTTGGGCGCCGATGGATAAATCCGGGCCAGTGAATTTTTTTTTTATTTTAGCGTTTTACCTCGGTGCCCCTCCTAGCCTACATTTTTAAATGGAAAAAAAAAACAATGTACTATATAATCGAATAAAAAACGAATTTATTTTGGACGGATACCACATAAACAGTATTTATATTATTGACCGGGATTTTCCCTGCTCTTTGGTGACTTTTATATATTGTTTTTAGTACCATACGGATGAATATGACCCGCCAAAAACACAATTGTAACGACACACTTCGTCGTTTAATCTTTTAATTTTAATTGTTATCGAACTTTATATCGTTTTTGTTAGTTTCTTGAAAAATCTTTAAAATTTGTCAATAGGTATTGTCGTTTGGCTAACGATATAATATTAACACTACATTTGTAATATACAATTTCTGTAGGTCTGTTCGAGTTATATATATAGAAATACAAAATTGATATCTTTATTTGTTGTGAATTTATCTAAAAAAAAAAAAAAAACATAACTTTTTATCTTTACATTTATGGCTATGTATACACGTATCTTTCCGATAAATATTGTCAAGTTAATATGCGGTTTCGCAAGTTTACGAAAATAAAATATATGCAGTGTAAGACATCGTTTTGATACGCTGCAGCCCATACCTAATACGTGTTCCATAATATATATATATATATATGTATACATTTTTTTAATGGAGAAATATAATAGTCGCGGGGAAACAGGTTTTTATACACAAAATATTATTTCCATATATAATAATAAACATAAAAATAAAAATAGCAAAAAGATACGGTGGTGCTGAATTTCGTCTTTGTTCGAGAACGATTTCATTAAAAAAAAAAAAATGTGCAGGTACCCACTAGAATACGTACTAAAATCTAAATTTATTTCAAGTATATATATGTTTATGTAATGTGTATATAACATTTACGTTGATTTTAAGCAAATTTTTATTTACATACATTATACGTATACACATGTATATGTACCGGCCGTGGAATTTTTCTCGAATGTTATTTTATATTGAATAATAATAATAACAGCGCAAAATCCGTACATAAACTTACATATATTTCAATTTTCTTCCGATCCATAATATTATTATTATTATTATTATTGCAGCCGGGGTCCTTCAATTATATTATTATATATAAACCGGCGAGGCGGCAGAAGAGAGAAAAAAAATTCCCCTTCTCCTATATATATATATATATATAAATATAAAGACGTTTCCCCGATAATATTTAATATATTTGGGAATGCGAGATCCGGCAACGAAAATATTGGGCTTAATAAAAAAAAAAAAAAAAAATAAATATTTTTATTTAATATTATTATCCGATTTCTCGTATCATCCCCGGCATTCGCCTTGTTGAACGGACACGGGCGGACGGGCGGACGGGCGGGCCGCGCGAAGGGTTCTGCCGGCGCTGCATCAGAGGGATTTGTTTATTTACAAATCGAAGGTCGAAAAAATGTCCGGCTTTTAAAGCTCGGTTTTTAATATAACATTATTATTATTATTCTTTTTTTTTTATTCTTGTTTATTTTCGAGAGCGGGGGAAAAAAAACCGCTCCCCTCGGTATAAAAAGAAAATTAATTCCTTCTTTTTTTTTCTTTTTTTTTACACGATCGTTGAACACCGCGCGAATTCCCGCGCTAATTAATGGCCCGATGTATAATCACGACGGTCATTAAAACAAAAAAAAAAAATCTCCCCTACAGCAGAATTGCTATTCTCGCCGTTTTCAAGATGTTTACCGTGATTTTTTTTTTTTATTTTTATTGTTATTATTATTCGGTGTAAAAATATTAAACTAATTTTTTTTTTATTATAATTATATACTCGTTTATATATATATATATATATTTGACTTTTTCACCGCCATTGTTTACACCGTCGTCATCGTCGGTTCTTTTTTTTATTATTATTTTTATTTTAATTGCCGTAATAAACACGAATTTTCAACGGTACGACAGTTTTTCCCCCTCGTCGGTGTATACCGTATTAAATTGCGGCGCGCCCGGTTTTACAAGCACAATTAACGCGGCAACAGTTATAACATTATACTGAGCTGAGGACGAATTAATTAAATTTCCATATTTTCCGTCGACTAATTTCCCGACCACAAAAGCCGCGGTACGCCAAAGAAAAGGGGTGTGGGCCGGCCCCGTACAATGATAATATTTGCAAGTCCGGAAAACCGTCGCGCGTTTAAACGGTTTACTACCACCGTCCCGCAAACATATAATAATATTAATAAATAGAATTTTTTTTTTTTTGTTTTTCTTTTTTCTATAAGTGGACGTGATATCCGCTCGGATATTATTATTATTTGCCGTCTCGGTCCACGACTATAACGCGGGCGACATAGCGAAACGTGCTTACGCGGCGCACCACTTTCTTAGTTGTACTCGTTTGATTTTTCGGGTTTTTGAGTAAATATTGGACGACATCCCGGCGGGCAGGACGATGCGTTTTTGTATTTTTATTTTTTTTTTCAAATTAATTTTTCCAAAAGTTAAACGGTCGTTTAAAAATGTCGGAATAGTCGTTATTATTCTAAACGGTGACATTTTGGAATAACGGGTGAGGAGGAGGGAAACCGCATCGTCTCTTGAACGCATTCTATTGTCCGTTATTTAATTTTATAATAGCCGATTTTTTTTTTTTTTTTACTCTAAAACCAGAATTAAGCGAGTTTTGTGTAGTCTGCGTAAACATGATTTCGCTATGTTGCCCGTTGGTTGGACCGAGTCAGCATACTGGGACATCCTTTTAAATCGCGAGCCAGACATCGCATTAATAAAATACCGAAATTGCGGCGAGTATCGGCATAAATAAATAATGGACAACGTCGTAACAATATAGTGTGCCGTATGAAACCACGAGCAAATTTTTATTATTAACATTCTTAAGCTATTATTAAAAAAACGTCTTTGGGATATGAAAAAAAAAAGAAGAATAATCTCTTTCGTAACTTCAACCGTTTCAAACCGATAAATCGGTCGGTTTCAATCAAGTCCGGGAAATATGACTTTGTTACAAAGTAACTAAAAATCACAAACTTGTATAACTTAACGAATTACTTTTACCGCCTTCTAACGTAACGTGTTACCACAATTTAATATGAAGAGTGAGCAAAGTACAGTAATATAATTTTGGATTTAAAAGTTAGGTTACTTTGAAATGTCGAAATGTTATTATAATTTCTATTATTCATAAATAATGTCTTGCGCGTTAAATATTATGTTTATGTATTGGTGTTACGTTGATAAAAATAAAATGTTCAATATCGGCTCACGGTTTTAAATTCCAAGTAAAAAACCTATTCTATCCTATTCTATCCCTTAGTATAGATAAAACGTCGAGTTAAACATTTGCCGGGTTAAACATTTTCCCGGCAACCGGCATATTCGAAAATATAATGGAAAAAAGTGCATTGAAAAATGAGCGTAAATTTAAAAAAATTCTAGGGGACTCGTAAATAGTGAGATTAGGAGGGTTTTTTTTTTTTTTTTTTGTTGCCTCGGGCCTTGTGAATCCTCGTACGATGATAATCCGCGCGGTTTCTTCATTTGATACGAAATATCTAATTTATTCACATACCGATCGCACGGAAATAAATGTAATATTATGCGAAACAAAAAAAATAAAATAAAAAAAAAAAAACCAATTTACGCGTGGGGCGGAAGCTCGCACGTGCGAATTTACGCGCGCGTCGCCGCCGTCGTCGCGAGATCGTATGAATTGCGGCTAGACGGAGTTTTTTTTTTCCTTCCACCCTCGCGCCCTAAACGCGGTGGCGGTCCGCAGTGCAAATACAGGAAACTTTGTGTGTGTGTGTGTGTGTATACGATATAGGATTTTCCGCTATTTACTACAAACCGCAAAAACGCGATTCTGCGACCATCGTATTTATATACACTTTAATACTACATCCTCACACATATACTACACTATACGAACGCGTCGGTGCGAAAATTCCGGAAAAACCACGTCTCGCGCACTCCGTATACGCTTGTATATTATATACGACGCACACGCGTATAAATAAACACATTGCACGAGTTTCTATATACGTGTGTGTGTGTGTGTGTCGGGCGGTCGTTTTTAATTTCTGCGGGCGTTCCGGGGACCCGCAAAAACAACGGGCGGTCAATTAAACCCGCCGCCGCCGCCGCCACCTCGACGCGCGTATATTATATGCGTTCGCGTCGTCGGCTCTCGGGACGACCGGCGGCGGCGGCGGCGGTGTAATCGGGCGGCTGCGGCGTCGGTGGCGGCTGCGGTGGCGGCGGTTAAATCGCCGGGGCACCGCCGTCAGGCGCCGCGCCGGCCGGACAAACGACGCGCGGTCTTTAATGAGCTTTTGCGCGCGCGTTCGGTCCGGCAACGCCGCCGACACACTTACCCCCGCGCGCGCACACACTCACACGCTAGTCGTCGTCGTCGGCGGGGGGTAGGCTTCACATGACCCCCCTACCCCCCATCTCGGCACCACGGTTTAGGCTTTTAATTAATGGAAACCCCCCCCACTCCCACCTCGCGGTATACGTCTATATATATATATATATATATATATGTAATAAGCGCATGTGTGTGTGTGTGTGTGTATTGGCGATGCGTCCGTATACGGGTGGCCGGACGGGAGGGTATAAGCGGCGCGACTCGTGTGAGATATGCCCGCGGACCGGGCCGAACGTAAGCGTCCAATTTATCTAATTGTTGAAGATCTCGCGCGCGGCCAAAGAAGAGAAACGAGACCGTGGAAAACGGGGAGAACAAAAATAAAATAACCCCGCCACCGCCGCCGTCCCTAACGTGTACATACGTATATAAACTGCAGCCGTTCCCGCGCCCGCGTGTCCGCATACGCCGGTGTGTTCGCGCCCGCGTCCGGCGGCGACGGGGAGGAAATGAAAAATAACGGCCCGGACCGGGTCAATATTAATAATAACGCGCGATGGCCGGACGGCCGGTCGGCTTAATTATTGTGTACACACATTACGTCCGTGTATCGACGGCCAAGGAAAATTATCGCTCCCCGAGTGTGTATACGATATTATAATATATACCGCGAAAATTCAATAATAATACCATACGGTTTACACACCAAGCCGAGAATAATAATAATAATAATAAAAAAAAACAATAAAAGCCAGCAACTTTGTCCACTGACAATAATTAAAATATCACATACGCCAACGACTATCGGCGAATCTCGCGTAAAATTGTAAAGCATTTTTGGTCGACCAAACCGATTTTATCCACATAAAACCAAACGGAACCTCGAATCACCCAAATGTTTTTAAAAATTTGTCCGCTCTAAAAAAATGGCGAATATTAAATGTTCTGTGGAAATTTCGGGTTTTTACGATTACTTTTAATCGAGTTACAAGAAAATAAAGAAAACTACTATGAAAAAATCATAAAAAAATAAACGAATTTGCCCGATGTACCGGCTATAGATACGAAATTTTTTCGGAAAAGGTGCTCTACACTTTGAATACGAAGCGGGATGTCTGGTAGAATAAGAAAAAAAAAACACATTATCGTAGTAAAACCAATGAGAATCGCTCGTAATCTAAAAAAAAAATAGAAGAAAAATAACGGCTCGTCGAGAACGACGACGACGACGACGACGACGACGTGGCTTTAGAACGAACGCCCCGTGCGTGCGCCCGCGTGTTTACGGCGACCGAGCCCTTGACCTAGTCGTCACAGGTGACGTCATCAGGGGCGCGCGTCCCCGCGGACTTTCCATTCATCCGTTCCACTGACCGCCGCCGCCGCCGGTCGCATCCCATTGAAAAACGCCGTCGCGGGTACACTGCACTACACACACACACACACACACGCGCACACGTACGCTTCTATAAATGTTTACAACCCGGAAAAGGACGTGCGTGTGTGTGTGTTGTGGCGGTTTTGTCGGTTTTACGCACTTTGTAAGTGTCCGTGGCATTCGAGTATATAGTTTTCGTCACCCCGACGATAATAATAGTACGTGTTTGCGCACAAACCGAGTACTCGAATTTTATATACCATCACCACTCCGCGTGTAGATTACGATATCGTTATCTGAGATCCTGTTGTTCTTTTCTTCTATTATTCCCCTATTATAATACCCGTGTGCCTAAATTTAAATTTAAATTTCGGTTTTATAAATATTATTACTGACGATTGGTGTTCGTATTGATTGGGTGGGCTGCTATCAGAATCCAGAACCGTTAAATTCAGGTACGATATTTAACTTGTAAATTACGGAAAACGTTATTTTCAGCAAAGATGAGAATTTGAGAAATTTTTTCTCCCGAGTAATTATTAAAATCTGGATAATAAATACCGGAGAACGGATATATTACAGGGAAAATTAATACAGATACGATAAAAAAAAAAAAAAAAAAAACCGTGAATTATATTCGTAGGTATTAAATCTGGGGATACGGATGACTGAAGACACTAAACAACTGATTTTCATTTGCCGATTTTTATCCGCTCCGGTAATTTTTGTCATTCCCGACAAAATTATGCCCGGTTTATTGTTTTTCCTGATTTTATATTTGAACAATTATGAAACACGGACTGAACGATGTCTATTTATTTATTTTATTTTTTGTCTAAACCGACTTATTATTATTATTATTATTATACTATTGGTTTTCGGAAACGACGCACGTGTTTTACACACTATAATATATTTAGCAAACGCCGCCGTTTCGTTTACACGTTTAAAGAACAGTGTCACGTTATTGGAAATTATTCGCCGACGGGATGTATGGAAACAACGACGGGGTTTCGGGCGTTTGAATGTGTTTTTTCGTATTTTACAGGCTCGCCGAGATTTACACTATAGAATATAATGTGTATATAGATAAATCATGTCGATTCGTTATTATGTAGATATAGTATACGTATTACAATAGTGGTAACCGCGGCCATTGTTGTATATTATAATATAGGCGACGAATGACGTGCCACAGACGTGTGTAGGTTGACAATGATAATGTGATTTTCAGGGGAAAAAAAAAAAAATAATCAAAAATAGGTTTCTATACAGAAACCTAACTGCGTGTGTGGTCAAAATAATATAAATATGTATTTACTTATGATAATACGATTGATACATACTTATTTATATTGTATTTATATACAGGGTATACCAGAAACGTACGCGTACCTTAGAATTGATTAAAGTGGATGATCCTGGTTAATTTACCGTAAAGCAGCACACCGCGGCTGGAATTTCTTGCAAACTTGGTATTTTTCACGGGATCGTTTATTATTATTATCATCATTATTCAAGCGGCGATTAAAACAGAAAAAGTACGACTAATTCGATAGAAGAGAGAGAGAGAGAGAGAGAAATCTTTTTATGTAATCAATATATAGAGAAATTCGTGTGTTACCCGGTATACTCTGTAGTACTATATTGTAGTCGGAATAATATTTCTCAGCGTGCAACGAAATCGTTTTTCAACGCGAATAATACGATTTTCGACGACGACGTTGACTTATCGGCGCGTTATTGTAATATAAAAACGCGTAGGCAGGAGGTGTCCATCAATATACGCTTAAAACCCACCGTAAATCGTGGTATACCTCAATACAAGTTCGAAAAGACACCGGTACGTACATGATAATAACAATAATAATATATTATTATTGTTATATTATTTTCGTTTTACCCGAAAAAATCGTTTAGTCCCGCGACGGCGTTAAAATCAACAATGGATCTCTTTTGTCACAGCGGCAGGCAGTGGTGCCGGTAATGGCGGCGGGAGGCAATAGTGGCCGAGGTGACGTTTCGTGCAAGGTGTTCCGATTTTTCGACGTATACAAACAGTCATTTCCGCCCCCAAAAACCTTATTTATCGCGTCGTGTAATCAAACATCGCGCCGAGATAATAATTCTTCTTGTCTTCTGGTTGGTTTCCTATACATATAGTTTTCTTGCGGCGCGAGTTTACCTTTTGCGCGTGTGTATATAATCCCGCGTTTTATAGTGGGTAGGTGTTTTTTTTTTCTTTTCTCAACTATAGACCGAGTTAAGACACCTTAAACAGGAAAAAAAAAAAAAAGAGATAAAGCCGAGTTTATGAGCTTAACTTTATAAAATATAAACGTGAAATTGATTATAATTAAATACATACATAGTTTTTTTTTTTTTTTTTTTTTTATTATCGTCTTTAACGATTTTTGTAGACTTACCGTACAATAACAACACCGGTTAATTTACACAATTAATTTTTAACAAATTAACACTATGTCGAGTTAACATTATTTAACAAACGAAATTTGCCGAGTTGTTTTCAAATAAGACTTAATGTTTATCTCTTTAAATAGTCAAAAATAGTATTACTCGTTTTATTAGTGCGGAAAATAAAGACAAAATAATTGGGAAAGAAAACGAGAAAATTTACCGGCTAATAACGAGTTTTTCTATTTATATATATATATATTTTTTTGTAATTCGGTTAAAAACAATCGTAAAGAAATATGTTCTAAACGTAGAAAAATGTTCAAATCTTTCCGATAATTTTCAATCTATTTATAGGCATTTGAAATCGTCGAGTTTTTTTTGTTAAGTTTTCGTTTGATTTTATTATGTGGATACAATTGTTCCAGCCGAGCAGAAATGCTTGACAATTATTGTACTTATAGTAAAAAAAAAAAAAAAACAAAAGTCAAGCGCATTAAGTTTTCCGTTTGTTTTTACAAGCGTTTAAAGAGCAAATTTTAACGGGGAATCGTAAAAATCACGGCATTTCGCGTACTACATCGTCCGATTAATGTTTTTCTTTGTTTTTGGCCCAGCGAGAAAATGATTCACTGTTCTCTGTACGACGGCGGTACTATTTTTATACGCTATTATTACGCGTGCGTACGTTCGATTGTCCCGGCAAATATTCAATAAACGAAACATAAAAAAAAAAAAAAAAATCGAAAAAACGAATAATCGAACTTCCGGTATCGGTAATTAAATAATAATAATAAAATAATGCAATTTTTTTTTCCTCTCATTGTCGAACCGAACGTCGGCCGTCCGCGCGCGCGCGCGAGTCCGGTGACCCGCGACGTAACCAGCAGTGCTATCTTTGGGTGGCGGTCGTAAACTATCGCCGCCGCCGCCGCCGACGCCGACCGTAGGACCGTCCGGCAAGAACGGACGGCCCACACGCACGGGTCGTCTGCTTCGATCGTACGCGGGGAATTAATAATTGATTTCGAAAACGAAAATGATTATTATCGTAGTAATAAACGACGGCGGCGATAGTGTGTAAATAGGTGGTACGTCCGACCGTATAGACGACGACGAACAATAACCGTTGTACAGTACGAGAAATCGCCGTTGTCGTTTTTGTTCGCAAACGGGCCGGAAAAACGGAGAGAAAGAGAAAAGAAAAAAAAAATGCAAAACCGATCGATTTTCGGCGTTAATTTTTATCGTTAATCAGTTTTCCGCGGATATTTTCGTTGAATTGGTTACAAACGTCCGCCGGAAAACGGGGAAAACCATCGCGATATCGCCGTAACATTTTCATTATAATTATAATTATTATTATCGGAGCGCACTTAAGTACACTTTTGGTTTTCGGTCGTTCGCACCCCTCGTCGTCCGCACGACGATATTATAATATTACACGCACGTCCGTCCGTATATATATATATATATACACCACGCGTTCGTGTCCGCTCGCACCCCCGCCGGCCGACGGCGATGGCGACGACGACGACCGCGACCGCGGCGGTCGGCAGCGGCGGCGGCGGCGGCGGCGGCGGTCACGAAGACCGATCGGCCGCGGTCGTCGTTACCCTTCGGTGCCGGCCGCCGCCGCCTCCTACTCTTCCGCCGACGGCCCGGGGACGTTCCCCTCCCGGCGCGCCGCCTCGGATAATGCCGCCCCGCGCGCGTCGGCGACGGTTTGACGTGCCGCATGCAAAACATCCCCACCGCCGGGCGCGCGAATGGGTGGGGACCGACCGGGACTCCGCCTCTCCGTGCCCATTGCAGGGGAACCGCACCGAACGCACCGAACGCACCGGCACGTCGCGCACTAGTCTCCCGGCACCGTGCGCGCCCTCACGTATTGCCAGTGTCGAGTGAATTTTTTCGTTCCGTTTTAGGAAAAAAAAAAAAAAAAAAAAAAAAAAAAACACTGCGGCAATATTATTATTTCGTGATAAATTTTTTTTTTGTAAATTTATTTTTCGTTTCGCCGACCGGGTGCGTGGTCGCGTATAATAATAATAATAATAATAATAATAATACATAATATTATTTCAATTTCGGTTATTATTAATTATTATTGTTTTAATCGTATTCGTTATTAATTTTCACTGTCATTCGTTAAAATCGTTTACGTGCGTACTGTATTATATATAATTTATCAATTACGGTTTTATTCGGCATTTCCGCCGTCCGTCCGATCAGTGTGCCGAATACATTTTTATCGTTATCGTTAACAACAAGTGTTCGCGCGCCTTCGTGTGTTTGTGCCAAAAACGACCGCCGGATACCGGTACAGTGCAGAACCGCGAGTGTCGGCCGGTTAATTAAATGTTTTTACTCGCCCGGCGGATAGCGGAATTATCGTTACGGATGTCCGAACGACATGTTTAGAGGTACTTTACACACACACACACATATATAAATATTATTATTTTTTTTTTTTTTATAACGTTATCGTTCCGAATATTTAAAATCCGTCTACGGGGTAGGGGTTGTTTCGCTTTTTTATACGACGGAAATCGTAAGAAAATTAAATGTAAAACTCGCTAGGAGACACACCGCGCGCTGCGCGTTTGCCATCCCGGTCCCGACGACCCGGGAAACAACGGGCTTTTTTTTTCTTTTTTACTACGGGGCCGGCGACCGTTTTCGCTTATTTCGGTAATTTTTTACAGTAAAATCGACCCGTTATAGAACTAAAAGACAACACAATATCCCGGGGAGTGATAGGGGAGGCTATACGACCCGTTTATAAATCCAAAAAAAAACAATGAATTTTTCGAAAAGTTTACAGCCGTTTAAAAATATTGTACAATAGTCGTCGTTTTGTAATTATTCTTAACGATTCGTGTAGTCATGGAAAATTACGTATCGCCCTTAGCCCCAATACCGTCGTATTAATTATTTTAATTTCATAACGGGCGATTTTTTTTTTTTTACTCTAAAACCGAAATTGTGCGAGTTTTACACGTCTTTTACACATTTTCCCTTTTTTTTTTTTTCCGGTTCGAGACGGCAAAATTCGGGTAGCGTACGTTCTAATCGTGAAAATTAAATTATATAAACCGTCGCGTGTATATAGGCGTATATAATTTTTTTTTATTATTATTAAACGTCGACTTTGGACGGTTAATATTTTACGCGTACTGAGATTATCCGTTAACAACGCGCGTAACTAATAATTGTTAATTTTTTTTTTTTTTTTTCCCGTACACACATTAGTAATTATTAACACGAAATCATACGCGAAAACAAACACGTATTAAATAGGTGTACCATTATTTTCGGGGTGCTCGCCGCCGAAAAAGTCCAATCGTATATTTCCCATTAACAAAAATAACATTATACAGCGTGTTTATATTATATATCGTTTCGTCGTTAGAAATAATAACGAAAAAAATGTGAAGAAAAAAAATAATAAAGAATGCAAAGAAAAAATTTATTTTATTATTATTATTTCGTTTTATTTGTCGCGAATTATGATACGGCACTTACAGTGTTTGTTGTCGCCGTCAAATAATACGACAAATAATAATATAAAAGCCAGCCCGTTATCAGTTATCGCCGAGACGCAAAGGTCTGGCTGGCATTGATAACGGCGCTTTTCTGTACGGGTAACCTGTGTATACAACAATGCGCGCCGGAAGTGTTTTTTTTTTTTTCTGTTACCATAAACAATTGATTGATTTTTATTTATTTATTTTTTTTTTTAATTACGTTATAACGCATTATTACCTCTACGCGTATTAGAAGAAAAAAAAAACAGGCGTACAATCATCACCGACGTATATTGTTACGGCGGCGTAACCGTGAGTTAATTCTCAGATGTTAGGGTTTATACATAATTATACTTGTAGAAAAAAACAACCAAATATTTACAGTGTACGATAAAATATCACTTGAAATTGGACTTTTTTAAAAAAAAAAACATTTCGGCGAGTGGGATGGGTCGCCCTGGCAGCAACCCCTAAACCGTTCCTCCCGCGGACGCTACCCCTGCGATTGTCGTGATTACCGAAATCACAAGAGATTTTCCAGGAGGACGACTTAGACGTACTAGACATTTCTCTGCGATTACCGAACGGTTTTTTACACCGCGGCGATTTTCGTTAGCGATTTCGTATCCCCCGTGCAAATATTTACAGGTCGGTTTTTTATTTCAACCGAGTTTTATTTATATATATATATATATATTAAATATCGTTGTAATATTATTCCGTTCAATATTTGCATATATTATTATAATAAATACATCCGCGGCTCGTGTTTTTTGTGCCCGTATAATATATACGCTCGTGCCGAACCAGTTTTTCGCGGCGAGAAATTCAAATGAGACGAAATCCCAAACGGAGACATCATCCCCTGCACGACGACGACTACGACGACAGTAGAAAAGAAAAAAAAAAGAAAAAAAAAAAACCATCGCACGTGGACCAAAACCCCGTAAACATTACCGGGGGACACGATATACGATATTTTATGTAAATTTCCCGGTGCGGGGCACGCGCGACGATCCGTGCGCGCTTGTATACCTTGTTATGATGTTTTTTTTTTTTTACAAAATATATTCTAATAAAAGGACGTATTTAAAAAAAAAAAAAAAAAAATTGTTGTAGTACGACTGTTTCGTTCGTCGCCGAAATCAAGTCGATACCATTGGAAGTAGCGAAATACGATTGCGCAGACCGAGCAGAACTCTCTTGGTTTCGGTTTCAGAGTAAAATTAACAGAAAACGAGGGTGCGTTTGTTTTGTATTTTTATTGTCTTGTCGAAAAGTTGCACAGTCGTTTTAAATGCCGTATGTTTCCAAACGAATCCCGGTCGTATTAAAAAAAAAAAAAAAAAACGACACCACGTATAGTCGCAAATCGCCAATTTGCGAATTATGGTATTCCAGCAGGAACTCAATTTCACCGGGTGGATTTTCCATTTCTCCGTTTTCGCCCGTTTAACGGTTTCGTGCTTCGGCCTATCATTTCTTATGTCTTCGGGTCTTGTCGTTTCAACCGCAGTGACCGGGTGACTAATATTATTTGGTACGCAACCAAACAGTTGTTTTAAGCGGGCGGAGAAACGAATAATTACAAAAAACCCCTTGACCAATAATCTATACCCGTTAATCTATTACCCTAGTTAAATATATTTTGGCAGTTTCGAATGGGTTTTTTTTTTTTTTTTTAAGGTAAATACAATAATATGCACACACGATTGAAACGCGAACCGCGTCACGCAATAAAAAAATAATTACGCAACGTATAATTTTTTTTTTTTTTTTTTTTAATCTTTATTAATTCCTATTATAAATATTAATAATGGCGAGCGTACAAACTGTTTTTTTTTTCTTTTCTACTTCTCGGTAACGCGTCTAATGAGTAATAAAGTATTTATATGTAATTACTGTTAAAAAAAAAAAAAAAAAATGAAAATAAATTATAATTAATAATATAATATACCCGGTATTACCCGAAACGCCGGAGATTTTTTTTCAATATTATAATTTTACTATTACTAAATCACGGAGGGGAAAGGGGGAAACAAAATTTATACGAACGTCTTTGAAACTGCATGCAGTTATTCATGTCGAATATTATATATATATATATGTGTATTTTTTATTCGCCCGTCGCGTCGTTGCTCTGCGGTTTATCGTTCATGAAAAAAAAAAAAAAAATTAAAAATTATATATATAATATACTCGTTGTAATTATTATATTATATATTACGACCGCGAGAAAACAAAATAAACTTACCTATATTATAAAATATACGCGCGCGTCGTATTTTATATGTATATGATTAATCGGACTCACGGATGTCGGATTTTTTTTAAATTTTTTTCTACCATTGAAATTAATTAAAAGCAATAATTAAAAACCGACAATAGTATATAAGCACATATACATATATATATATATATATATATATATATATATATTAAATATAAAATAAAAATAAATCCTGGTCAATCGAATACAAACGATATAAACCAGTCGCCGCGCGCGTATTATAAATTCCGGTTTCGATTTTTTTTTTTTTTTTTTTTCGGCGCGGTGCAAATCGATTTTCGTCCGCGAGCAATCGGTAATATACCTTGTATGTAAAAATCATTAAAATTAAAATATTAATAACGATTATAACACCGGGGTCAATAAATAAAATGCCCCGGAGTGTAACACAATATATTTTATTCGACTAATAATAACCGCGGCTACCTATAAACACACACACACACACACACACACACACACACACACACACACGTTCTTATAGTTTTTTTTTTTTTTTTTCATTTTTCTTATAATATATAGGGCAAACTCGTTAAAGTTTTTTTGTAACAATATTTACCTATATTGTACGCGTACGTATATATTTATTCGTATATTATTGTGTTTGGAAATCGTAAAACTCAAGACCGATAAAAATCTATAGGTTTTTCGTTTGTTGTCCTACGCGGTTTTTTCGGCGTCCAATATTATTGCGGGTTTTATATTACATTTTATTTGAAAAAAAAAAAGACAAAATTAAATAGTCAAATATTATTATAATAACGTCGCGATCGTGTTTTCTTTGCTTTGGTTTTATTTTATTTTTTTTTTTTTGTTCCCCTCTGTCCAAACCGAGACGGTTTGTACAATATAATATAATACAATATAGACGGTGATGTTTTTTTTTTTTGTATCATCCAAGGACCATGAATAATTAAAACGAATCCATGCGAGAGAACCGAGTATAATTAATAGACATGCGTGGGGAAGAATTAAAAAGAAAAAAAAAATTATATATATTATTATTATTATTAATATCGGCTATCGCGTCGTCGTCGTCGTCGTCTCTTGGTCTTCTCTCTCAAAACGAGAATTACTGGTTTTTTATTATTATTATTATTATTTTTTTTTTTGTTGTTTTTCGGTGACCACATCGCCGCCGCCGCAGCTTGGACCTCGTCGTCGTTCCCTCAGGTTGTCCCGGGTCAAAGACAATGTTATCGCGGCTAAATCTCGGTTGTAAATATTTTATTATACCCGGGTTTATTTACGCTTTTCGTGTTATCTCTGCGATTAGTCGGACGCCCGATAATTTTATTCCGGTAGCGGGTTTTTTTTTTTTGTTTTCCTACCCCCGGTGTTTACGGTGGAAACTGTGCGCACCTATGCACGGTTTTTTCGTCTGTTTTCTGTGTCGACGCCGACGCCGCTCTTGTTAACACGACACCAATAAAATATATCTATCTGTGTGTATGTACGTTTTGACACCGTCATAAAAAAAAAAAAAAAAAAAAAAAAAAAAAACCGTCCGACCGCCGATTATTTATTATAATAATAATAATAGTAATAATTATATTTTATTATCGTGGGGCGTGTGTATTATTTTTGTCTACTTGTCGGCCGCGGGCTACCGATTTTTATTCCTTATTGTTAAGAGCCCGTCGTCAATGCGGCCGTTATCATCAATGCACGACGACTATTATTAACCTAATAATCTGCATTTTACATTTTTTTTTAAATCTTCCGGTTTTATATCGGAAACCGATTCTAAAGACCTTATTTTGATTTGTTTTTTTTATATATATATATACGAATAACCAGTTATGTCCTCGTCCTCCTCCGGATCAAACGGTTCAATTATATTAATTTTCTTTTTGTACAATTAACAAACAAATAATAATTCAAATACAAAAAAAAAAAAAAGCGATTCTTAAAAGGTAATAAGTTATCAAACAATTCCCATTATCATAGTTTTTGAAGTGTTCAATGGAATTATTTTAATTCGAGATTTTTTCATTAGTTAATTGGCATTACAATTACGGGGGGGGGGGCTTTTTTTATGAAAATACAATATGAAAAAATATCAGTTGATCTAGTACTGCGCCGAGGGACATTAAAAATAAAAGAACTCAACTGAACCGGACAAACTTTAAGTCATTTTGTTTGCCGCGTTACCGATAAACGAGACACGTGAAATGCGATTATTGATGTTACGTTTGAAGGCCGTCGTATAGCGATGAAAACGATTTCGGACGTTTGTACTATGAGAATTATATTGTAATTTCGATAAAACGAATAGAATACGATTTTTCGTAAATTTGCGTTTAATAATCGGCCGCGGCGTTTCATCAATAACCGCCGTCGGTCATCTCTCTTTTCTTGCGCAAACCGACGGATGGAATTTTTTTTTTTTTTTTTTCGCGTCTATTCCAATTTATACCGTCGTCGTTCACACAAGAACAATGATAGACTAGTGCGCGGTATAATATTATTATGATGTCGTTCCACCTATTTATATATATATATATATATTATACGTACAATAATATTATTATTATTTGTTTGCGTGCGCGCGTTTGACGGACCTCATTTGGAATTCAAGATGGCCGGCAGTGTCGCCGCGACGCGGGGGCGGGTGGTACACGACGATGTGTTTCATTTTTTTTTTTTTTATGTTCATTATTATTACGTTTATATAGTATAGGTAGGTAGGTAGGTAGGTATGTATATAAAATATACTGCCGGGCTGCGTGTGTTCCGGGCCGCGAAACGAGTACGCGCCGGTAATGACGAATAGGAATAAACAAATAAAAAAAAAAAAAAAAACGGGCGATAATAACAAATTATTATTATCCGGCGCGGGTGAACTAAACGCGCGAAATACCCGAAAAATCCCCGTCGTTTTCTTCTTTATCGGATTTTTTTTTTTTTTTTATTCCTCTCGCCTCTCTTCTACAATACTAATATTACGTATTATAATTATTACTATTTTTACATTATATACCGGGTTTTTTTTACGTATAAAATATTAACCGTCCGGAGCCGCCGAAATCTCTTCGAAAAATATAAAATTATATGCGCCTTATCTTTGTATATATATATATATATACCTCCGGGGGATGTTTACTAATTAATACGGAGCTATAGTGGACCGGGGAACTACACACACACACAAGAAAAAAAAAAAAAAAAAAAAAGGAAAAAACAAAACCCGAAAAAAGAAAGAAAAAAAAAAACCGTCTGGTATGTGCCGCGCGACCGGCCGGCCGGGTACCCGGAGGCCGCGTGCATACGTAATTAACGCGGTCGCGCGCGCACGTTCGGACGGCGTGATTTATCATTCGAACAGGTGTGTTTCTTCTCCTCTCAATATTATTATTATTTCTACAATGTGTATTAGATAAAAAAAAAAAAAAAAAATAAAAAAAATTACCGTAGCCCGGGCCGGGTTCTCTCCTACACGTGTGCGCGGGAGGACGTTAATATTATACGTACGCGGACCGACGGCTCGCGCCATCTGTGCGCGGAAATTCGCGGGCAAGTTCAATGTCTTATACCGCGAGTAAAATCCGAATCGAATGCATTTCGCGAACGATCGCAAATCATCGCGAATTTATCGAATTTATTCGATTAAATAATCAATCGGTGGGGGGGGGGAAGAAAATCGCCTGCCGTTCCGGTCGTTTTTAGGTCCAAATGTCGCGTTCGGATCTCGATTCCGAAAACGTTTTGACACTTTTATATTACCGTTAGTTTGTTTCAATTGAATATGTTAGAAAAAAAAAAAAAAAACAATTCCTAAACCGCGTCCCGATAGGTATATATATATATATATATGTATAGTAAAGAAATCCGTCAAACACGATTGATCCCAACGGGTTTTCGGTCTGAATATCAAATTATTTTTTTTTTATTTTACTTAAATTTACATTGAAAACCGTTAAACAAAATACAAACAAACTCGCGTGCCCCCCCCCCCAAAGGTCGATTTGGAAATGTTAAATTTCGGTTAAAAGACCGCGGGACCGGTCTCTTTTGTTCAAATAGCGTACGAAAATGTCCGTTTTCAACGTTCTGGTCGATCTATTTGCGATCATTTTAACGATCCCCTAACCTAACGACCGCCCACTTCTTATGTGACGTGAAAAAAACCCAAATTTTATACTCGGATCCCACTATTTGACTCTAGGTAATTTATACAATCGTATCGATTAGTTTTCCAATAGAAGTCGTTTTTAATACATTTTTTTTTTTTTTTTGTACTTTACGACTGCACGGCCTGTTTATTGTATTATTATCAATAAGTGTCGGCGCCGTTTCGTGTTTGGATTGCGATGACCAAAAGTAAATAAACCTTATTGTGTATATCAACTAGGGCTCGGATATCAATGCATTTACATCTTTTTTTAAAATTTTTTTTTTGGAATGTCTTACTCGATACTTTCCAAGCTACAAACGTGTTGCACCCACGAAATCTGTTTAGGGCGTTTTTGACGTTTTCAACGGATTTTTTTAAAATCTTTCAAGACATTTTTGACCTATTTCTCGTATTATGACTAAATAAATTGACTTCATTGAAATAAACATTGTAATATAAATCATTTTCATATTGAACTATAATAACACCAGGCAATTAAATTAGATTAATTTAATTTTTTACTCGTTTTTTTTTTTAATTTATACCATTTATAAATTATAAACGTACCTACACAATTTTAAAATGTCAAACGAATAAAATGAATAATGTAATATTAGTAATAAATTTAACGCATTTTATTTAATAAAAGGGCATTTTTATTATTAATTTTTTTTCTTTTCTTTTCTTTGTCTTTTTTTTTGGGGGGGGGAATCTAAATCTGAGCCCCCCCCTTCCCAAATAGCAACGTTCATTAATTGTTCTAATGGCGATTATGAAATCAATAATATACCGCGCGTTGTATGACGGACGGTCGAAAACCGAATTACGGAAATCGTGGCAGACGCGAAGCGCTTTCGTGTCCGTGAAATCGATGCCGAGGTGCAATATGAACACGACGGCTAGTAATTATTACGCTCCTAATAATAATCATATGGGTAACACCACTTACGCGTCGGCTGCTGCTGATTACGACGCACCGCAATGATCCTTGCACTAATTTATTAATTATACAATAACAATATTTATTATTATACTAGGCTAAAAAAAAAAAAAAATGTCTTTATACGTGTAATATAAATATAAATGCATTAGCGTAATATTGCGAAAATCGCACGTACCGCGCATTATACAGCGCGCCCGTCTACTGCGCACCTACCGCGCGTGTAGAATGGGTAAAACAATAAAAAAATAATAATAAAAAAAAAAAAAAAACCATACGTCTCTCTAATACGTCATCGGTATTTTAAGGTTACGAAAAATATCATTAATATCCGCACGTTAATTAAAATCGAAATAAACAAAGTAATTAAAACCGCGTAATACGTTTATTATAATATAGGTGCGATATTATTATTATTATTATTACGGTACAATAATTAACGATGTAAAATTGTACCGATATAATATTTGTAAATGCACTAGATTTTTAGTGCATTCCAATGCGTTAAATATTTTTATTCGATTAAAAGCGCACGCTATTCATAAATATATTATATACACGTTTATGTAATAATTTTCGCCGATTATAACTGTTAGTAGTGTTTTACGGTTTTTACTGACATTTATTTTCGGTAAAAAATAAAATTTTTTTTTTTTTTTTTTTTTTTTTTTTTCGTAAATATATTATTTCGGTAAATACAGTGAAAATGTATGCGAAACGTATTTCGTTATTTACGCGGACGGGCCGTATAGGCGGGCGGCCCGCCGGGGCTAACCCCGCCGCGCGTTACCGGCGCGGCGTCGGCGGTCGGCGCGGCGGTCGGCACAAGGCCGGGACAATTTATTTCGGTTTCCACTGGAAACGCCGCGGCCGCCGCCGTCATCTGTGCAAATGAACGGCGGCGCAGGCTCTCGTCGTTACGCCTGAGCTTTTACTCCTCCCGAATGGCCGCGCCAATGGGAAATTAGAGGAAGGACTCGGGTGGCGCGCGCTAATAAATACATCACACACACACGGGGGGGTTTTTTGTCTTCTGTATCCCCGTCTATATATATATATATTATACCGGGATTTTTATTTTCTCGTAAAGTTTCCGGTCACGCGACGACATAATATTATCGATTATAGTATGATAAAAAAAAAAAAAAAGAAAAATAATAATAAAAACCCGTTAATCGGACAACGGTCGACGTTATGACCGCGATAATGTTTTAATCGGTCGTCGATAGCCGGATAACGTTAGCCGGTGGTCGCCCGTGGAAATTGACGTTAAATTTTAACTGTGTTACACGATTTATTTTTATAAACGTTCGTTTAAAACGGATTAGGTTAGGTTAGGTGACAAATGGTTTACGTTTTGTGAAAAACGGTGCGAATCGTCGGACATTTTGCGCCGTTCTACAGCACGCCTCGCGTACAAATATACAAATTATAATACTTTTTTATTATATATAAAAAAAATTGTCTCAAAAGTTTTACGATATATTGTCCGGCTGATGTCTCGGCATTATTCAATTTCCAACATTATCCGTAACATGTATTTACGAGTTTTCGTACAATATTATACCGGTGTTTGATACCGGCGGCGGAGCCGTCTTTTCGCGGCCGACGGCACAAGTCTCTCGGACTCCTTGGCGTCCGTATAACCGCCGTCGCCGCCGTCGGTATACGCCTATAATAGTATAATTATAACATTTGTTTTTTTTTCTTTTTTCATTTCCCCGATATAATATAATATATATATATATAATTATCGGTGTACCGCGAGGGTCGATAGCCGTCGCCCGACAGTAATTATCCTCTAATTTGTCCCTGGGTAGGCGGCGTTTTGGCGCCAACAATTAACCTCCACGAAACGTAATACGGGGATATATATATATAGACAGAGGTGGTCGTAATAACCTTTGGTTTTTTTTCCCTCTCGAAACCCAAAGAAAACGCCGCCGCAACGGTACTATAAAAAAAAAAACGGGCGCGTCGATGATAAAAAAAAAAAAAAAAAAAAAGAAAATAATAATATATACGTCGGAAGTGTCGATCCGGACGGTGGGCGAGCGAGCGGTATTTTTAAAACATTTTTTTTTCTTTTCTTTTTTTTTTTTTTTTTTTTTGAGAGGAAATCGGCCGTTTCCTGCGTGTCGTCGTCGTTTCCTCTTGTTCCACATTCGCGCGACCAGTTTCGCAACGTTCAAAACGATATTTCGTAAATAATTATACGAATTTGTTTAGAAAATAAATTAAACGGTTTTCTGTTAAACGCGGAGAAAAAAAAGAAAAAAAAAAAAAGGAACGAGACGTTGCCCGTGCATACATATATATATAGGTACGTAAATATTCCTCGGCCGGGCATTATGTTAATAATGTTTGTTGCGAAACACAAAAGAGCATTGTTTTTTATCCGAATTCGTGTACGGAATGAATAATACATTTCGCGCGGACTGGTCGGCCGGTGGCGAACACACGAAACTGGGCATTATAAGAAGTGGAGAGGAGTAAAAAAAAAAAAAAAAAATTCGGTATTCGAGAAATATTATTAAACAATTCGCTCTAAGATATATAAAACTATATATTCGGGCGGGTTTGATTAGCTGTGGCGGTTTCCGAACAATGGAAGCGTTAGTGTCACATACCACGACAACAGCTGTACATCACATTTTTCTTCTTCGCATACGGACAAACGCGAATTAAGACAGACACGTATCGGGTTTATTATTTTATTTTATTTTTTTTTTTTTTGCTCCGTCGGAATTATTATGTATTAGAGAAATATATATATATATATACGCTTATTTTTATGAGCATAAAAAAATAGAATAATAATGGATAAGAGGAGCAAAAAAAAAAAAAAATAAAAAACGTAATGAAGTACCTGTTTTCCTGCTACCGGTTTTTTTTTTATCTCGTATAATGTGGTACGAAACGTATCAATAGGCGTGGTTGAAATCGCCAACTCAAAACTCAATTTATAAAAAAATTATATAAATATAATCCGTTTGTGTATATGATATTTTACGCGCGCGAGACCGACTTAATTGATTTATTATTAGTTGTATATTAAAAACGAAAAACATTTTTTTTTTTCATTACGAACTACCTCGTATATACTGAACCAATGACTTAATTTTGTTGTTTTTTTTTTTTTTGTTGTTATTTATAGATTGTGGTGTACGCGGGGTATGTCAAGGCAGTGGTGCGAATACATTGGTGATGATTGATAATCAGAAATGCCGTCACCGATACCAGTACAATCGTCGTCGCCATCCGCGGGTGGAGGCCTAGTGGACTGTGCCGCCGGATGGACAACCGACACGCCGCCGGAGACCACCAGCACAACGCATAGCAGGAGCAGCAGTAGCAACAGCAGCAGCAGCAGCAGCAGCATCAGCAATACCGCCGCTGCGATTGCTGTGGCCAACATGAGTCCGGAAGAGGAACAATCCGGGTCGCCGGTGACCGGCGTGATCGCGGGCCGGGACGAGGAGGATCGCCGGCTTACGTCGCCGCCGTCCGGCAGCAAGTTTGACTCGGTGGCCAGCAAGCCGGACACCGAGTCCGAGTCGTGGGCCAACAGCAGCGACGTGGAAAAGTTCGACGGCAAAATCGTGTACAACCCGGACGGGTCGGCGTACATAATCGAGGACAATAGCGAGCTGAGCGAAGAGGATGGCGTGGACCTACCGTCCGAGCTGCTGGGATCCGGCAGCATCGTAGACGGCCGGGGCGTGAACCTGTCGCAGGCCGAAGTGTTCCCGCAGATAGCCAACGCGTTCTACGTTTCCCGCGGCAACTACGGGGACCTGTACGAACAGCAGACCAACGCGCCCGCCGCCGCGGCTCTCAACAGGGTGTTCCAAGACAAGAAGATAGTTCCTGAAGTGCCGGTGATGCACAGCTACAGGGTGTACACGGTCCGCGACAAGACGGGCCCGGTGGATAGCCGGTCGCCGCAACAGTCTAAGGACTGTT
The DNA here is from genome assembly GCA_956483605.1 of Tuberolachnus salignus. Taxonomy (NCBI): domain Eukaryota; kingdom Metazoa; phylum Arthropoda; class Insecta; order Hemiptera; family Aphididae; genus Tuberolachnus; species Tuberolachnus salignus. The sequence continues at coordinate 14,749,177 of OY101433.1, forward strand.
CGACGGTGCCCGTCAAACCGATACTGATGTGTTTCATATGCAAACTGTCGTTCGGCTACGCCAAGTCGTTCGTGGCGCACGCCACCGGCGAACACGGCGTGACGCTCCAAGAGGACGAATACAACATACTCGGACACAAGAACGCGTCGGCCATCATACAGTGCGTGGGCAAGGAGAAGGAACCGCTGGTGTCGTTCCTCGAACCCTTGGCGCTGCAGTCGTCCAACAACAAAGCTCATACTCGGATCGCGTCCCCGTCGTCGAGTGCTCACAAAGTTCCTAATGCGTTTATAAATGACGGTAATCGTTCCTCCGACGGCGGCGACCAGAAGAGCTGCCCGGAAAGCCTGGTGGTGCACAGGCGCAACGCCACCCCGCCCACCTCTTCTCCAAGCGTCAATACAGTTCCTGAGACGTCCGTCTCCCTACCTCAATCCGGTAGTCCTAGAAGTAATGTTAACTCGTTTAGTAGTATAAGTAAAAACAATAATAATTGTAGTAATAAAGCCGTCGCCGCCGCTGCCACCGCCACCGGTCGGTCAAACATGTACGATTGTATCATGGACCTGACCAGAAAGAGTCCAATATCCGCGTTGGCCGTGTCGTCCGGTACGTCGGCCCGGAGCAACAGCGCCTCGCCGGGCGCCAGCCCGTCGCCGGGCACCACGCTCAGTCCGCAGCTCATATCGGGCGCCCCGTTGTCGTATCCTCAGCCGCCGCCCAATTTTATGACCGGCACCACGATCGGCGTGTGTCCCGACCACATGAACGGCAGACCCAGCGGCGTCGATTGCGCCAGGTGCGAGCTAATATTAAGTTCCTCGAGACTGGGAGGCGTGGGCGGTTCGTTGGTCGGCATGCACTCCAGGAACTCGTGCAAAACACTCAAGTGCCCGAAATGCAATTGGCATTACAAATATCAAGAAACCCTAGAAATACACATGAAAGAAAAGCATCCCGAGTCCGAGACGTCGTGCGTGTACTGCATCGCCGGACAACCGCACCCGCGATTGGCCCGCGGCGAAACGTACACGTGCGGTTACAAACCGTACCGGTGCGAAGTGTGCAACTATTCGACGACCACCAAAGGCAACCTCAGCATACACATGCAGTCCGACAAGCACTTGAACAACATGCAAGAATTACAGAACGGCGGAGTGGCCGGTACCGAGATGCAAAGGCACCAGGCGTCGTCGCCGTCTCAACATCCGTCGAAACAGTCGTCGGCCATGAGCCCGGGATCGACGAGCAGCCAACATCCGGCCATGAACAGCCCCATGATCAACCAGAAGCCCAAGCCCACGTTCCGGTGCGAAGTGTGCAATTACGAGACGAACGTGGCGCGCAACCTGCGCATACACATGACCAGCGAAAAACACACGCACAACATTATGGTGTTGCAACAGAGCGTCAAGCACATGCAAACGCTGAACGCGTTGCAGACGCACCACCAACAGCAACTGAACTTTGAATCGCTGATGCACTTCCACCCGGGACTGACTTTGCCCGGCGACAAACCGCCGCCGCACACCGAAGCCGCGTTGGCCGACATGGCGTACAACCAGGCGCTGCTCATACAGATGATGACCGGCGGACAAATGCCGCCGCATTTTGCCGGTGACGTGTCGCCGCACGTCGACACCGACATCGGGCTCAACCCGGAGACCATGGAACCGCCGCCGGAACCGGTCGACAAAAATCCAAACTACATGTTCCAGTGCAGCACGTGCAGCACGTTCGTCACCGACTCGCTGGAAACGCTGTCCCATCACTTGTCCGCCGACCGGACCAAAGTGCGCGAACAGGAAATACTCACCGTAGTGGCCGGCAATTACATATGCAACCTGTGCACGTACAAGACCAACCTGAAGGCCAACTTTCAGCTGCACTGCAAGACCGACAAACATCTGCAGAGACTGCAGCACGTCAACCACGTGAAAGAGGGAGGGCCGCAAAACGAATGGAAACTGAAGTACATGTCGTCGCCCGGCGGCGTCCAGGTCAGATGTAACGCGTGCGATTACTACACAAACAGCACGCACAAATTACAGCTCCATTGTTCCGGTCAAAGGCACGAGGCCGCGTCGCTGTTGTTCCGGTATCTGAGGGACCACGACGCCGGCGGCGACGTTTCCGTCTATCACTGTTTGCTGTGCGAATATTCGACCAAAGACAAATTGCCGTTGCTGCAGCACGTCAGGACGGTGAAACACATGCAAATGGAACAGCTGCACCAGATGCAACGGCGGTCCGACGGCAAAGACATACAGACCGACATCAACATGGTGTTCCAAGTGACCAGCGCTCCGCAACAATCCATGTCGGTCGATAGCGACCAGGAACAAGGTTAGTGAACGATTCGTTTTTATTAATAGATTATTACTTTTTTTTTATTTTTTTTTTCCTCCGTTATTAACAATCGCGATTGTAACACAATTTTATTATTTTTTATATTTATTATTGCGAGTACGCGGAACCGGCAAAACGCTACGCATCGCGTGTTTGCAATTAAAAAATAAATGTGTAGGTATTTTAATGTACATGTTCGTGTATAGAAATGTAAAAATAGGTAATTAATTTACACGTTTTTGCCAACGACACAATAAGTCGCCGATTTTTTTTTTTTTTTTTTTTTGTTGCAATAATTCTTATAAAAATAATAATTTTAATATCTTCAATTAATTCGCGGTAAATAACAAAAAAAAAAATAAAAAATAATATTAAAAACAGTAATCGACCGGTTCATTTATTATACGTATAAAGTGCAGTCTCCGACACTTTTTCAATATTATAATAATCTGTATGAGAATTGTAATAATAAGTAATAACAATTCGAAAAATATTAATAACGAATTTTTACAATATTAAAAAATAATTATATTTAAAATGGAAACGACTTATCTCAATTATTTCTGTATAATTTCATTAAATAAAATAATAATAATAAAAAAAAAAAAATAACTATTAATTTTAACGTAATAAATTATTTTCGTAGTGAAAACGTTTAGTTTGATGTTTTTTCTTCACGACGCGTTGACGTGCGTTTAATAACTGAAATATACGATAGTTTTTTTTTTTTTTTTTTGTAAAATTGATATAATTTATTTCAATTTAGCACCTCGGGCTAATAATAATAAATAAAACTTAAAAAAAAAAAACGGGAAAAAATTTAATTACAATTTAAGATATTTTTTAATAATTTAATATATATATATATATATTTTTTATCGGTTTTAATAGTGATTTTTATGATTACTTTTTATATTTAATGTAACAATATATAAATATGAAATTATTTTCGTTATTAACGCCAAACTGCAATTTTTTCTTTTGTTTTTTGGTATTACAATATAGGTATGTAAGCAAAAATAGATAATTGATATCATAAATATAACACTAAATTAGTTAACAAGTCACAGATATAATTACAAACGGAAAAAAAAAAAATGAATAATGTGGCCTGAAATTCTAAATCGTTAAAAAGATTATTATTATTAATATTAATTTTTTTTTTTTTTAAATTTTATTCGAATCTTACGTATTATTTTATTCCGACATATTTTATTAGAATCCACTAAAAACATCACTCTATTAGCACTTAGGATTACAATGCAATTTGTACGCCGACCCTAAAGCAATCGGATAGCCGCGTGTTAACTCCGGACAGTTTGAATTATTGTTACGCGTTTTGATAAATAAATTTAACACGGACATAATAGGAATAAAAAGTGCATTTTATAAACGCATTTCAATAAATCGATACGCCGGAGAACTTTTCGTTTTTTATTAATCGCATTATTATCTGGGCGACCGCGAGACGATTCAAATCGAAAGTGCTTTTTCACAAAAGAAATAAAAAAATATATATTAATGCACGTGTGCGACCGGCGTACGAAAATAATGATTTTTTATAACCGATGCTCGGGACTTGTAGCTCTTTAAAACATGATGGTAAACGCTAAAATATACACTCAAAAAACCGTAAAATAAGTATAAAAATCTAAAAATAAAAAAAAAAATAAAATAAAATATGCATTTAAAATATATATTAATTAATATTCGAGCGATTAATTGCATTAATAATGTCGAAAAACACAGTATTATTTCTTGAAATAAGTTAATCTTCCTCGGTTATTTATACCTACACGGAAATAATAACGAGCTACGCGATGTTTTGTAGATAACAAAAACATAATAAAATTGCATTAATATTTTTTTTTTGTTGTTGTTGTTTCTTTTAATATCGCCGATCCATTCACATTTGTATGGTTTTTGTTTAAAATTTAAAATATTAATATTGAAATGTGCAACAAAAAAAAAAAAAAAAACCCCACATACAAAAGCTGAAAAATCAAATCAAATGAAATATACAAAAAACAGACACGGTGCAGTTTAAGATTTTTATATCGTTGGCGTGGGCGTAGACACGGGCGAGACGTTATGGGGGATGAATTCCCCCCCAACCATGATCGGTTTTTTTTTTTTTATTATTATTATCAACCTGTTGTGATCCTTTCGTTATCGGTTTCGATATGATAACACGATCGGGAACGTTATTTAATTATTCGACCTGACTAATGTGAACGGGGAGTAGTTGCCACGATGGTAACATCGGTGCCAACCGGTGGGCAACGTCTTAATCAGTTGGTCGGATAACTCGCCAGTCACTACCATAGACCGTATACTAGTAAATATAAGGTACAAGGTGGTACAAGGTGTACGGTCACCGGTAGCCGGCCCGCGAAGGAAACGGCTAGACGACGTTTTGTAGAATAAACGAAACGAAATTGCAATAAGTGTATTATTATTATTATTTTTTTTTTTTATTGTATTCATCGAATCGGGACATTTTTCCGGGGCACTACCCCGCGCGGCTTGTCTTGGGAATAATGAATGTACGATATCCCTGCCCCCCTCCGCCCATATCCGTCTCCTGTGGGAATTCCCGCCGTCTACGCCGCCGATCGTCAGAAATAAATTTTATTTTGCACGCCGGTACGTTTTACGATAATCGACAAAACTGCGGAAATATTACGCGAACGCTCCGAGTCCCCCGCCGGATTCCCCGGGTCGGAAAACCCAGCCCGGCCGCTTATTTATTACGTTCGGCCGCCGTTGTGTGTAAACAGTTGTGAATTGAGTCGTGCCACAGTTCCATCCGTAGTAAACAATTTATTTATATATCTTATTAAATCTCCATTGACGACCGACCAGAGACTCGAGTGAAGTCGGAATCATCATTACCGTATTGTACGTTTAATTATCGGACAGCACAAAGCCCGGCTCGGCCCGTTCCCGCCCCGCGCACACGCCCGAGCGCGGGTAGACGAGCGCGTATCATTGTTCGCCATTTACGGGAATAAAGAATCGATCCCGTTGCCCGGGAACTTCACGACGATTAGAAAATGTCTTCGCCTCTTTTGTAGGTTAATTTCTATCAAAGAACTATAATAATAAAAAAAAAAAAAAAAAAAAATAACCACACGAAATGAAGTTTTGATAATAATTGCATTAATTAGTTAACATTAAAGTTCTACCTCGCAATGACACGACACAAACCGTTGTGTCTTTTTTTCATTTTTTTTTGTATTCTTTAATGTTATTTTTCCCGAACACTTGATTACATTTTAAATTATCTTTAATTGTATTAAAAGTGACGGGTCGGGACGGGTAACGAAAATCGTATTCTTGTTGCTCACTCATTCAATGTGTGCACGCCCATTGTTGCTTTCATACTCCGCTGACTCTGGTTCCCACAACGTGCCGCCTTTATACAGTTAATACTTTATATTATTATATTACAATAATATAGTAGACGAGGATATAGATTTTTTTTTTTTTTTTATTAAACGGTTTTTTTTCTTGTTTTTTTTTTTTTTTTTTATTATTATTGTAGATCGCGAAAATAAAGGAGACAACGAAAGTCAAAACATGTCCGTGGACGCGATGAAAGCCGAGTGTTCCGAACAGTTCGAACTCGACTCCAACCGCAACTCGCCGAAAATATCCGACGGCCAGGAACAGCTGCAGGCCGCGCCGGATCAAAAGAAAAACGAACTGTACTGTCCGCTTTGCCAGGACGTTTTCGAAGACCTGATCAATTTCGAAAAACACCTGATGAACATACACAGCGTCAACTCCGAGGGACTACAGCGGCTGTTGAGCTTGGTCAACCAATCGCATTGGTTGAACACCACGAAAACGTCGCAGCAGAGTCCGCCGCACGCTTCGGCCAGTCCGCTGTCACCCGACCTGGACAAATCCAACGAGAAGTCCGACGAAACCCAAGAACAGGACATCGACGAATACAAGTGCGTCACCTGTCAGAAGGTGTGCAAGAACATTGACGACCTGTGCCAACACCAAAACGAAACGGGCCACGTCGAAGTGAAACAAACGCCCAACGGGCCGGGGTACCTGTGCTGGAAAAAGGGCTGCAATCTGTATTTCACCACGGTTCAAAATTTGCACGTTCACTTCCGCGAAGTGCACGCCGGACAGCAGAACATCCTCGTTTCGGAAAAACACGTTTACAAATACCGGTGCAACCAGTGCAGTCTGGCGTTCAAAACGCTCGACAAACTGCAAGCGCATTCCCAGTACCACGCCATCAGAGACCTGACCAAATGCGTGTTGTGCCGGCGCAGTTTCCGCACGGTGGCCACGTTCCAGAAGCATTTGCAAACCGCCCATCCGGATTTGGGCCAAGCCGACCTGGAAGCGCTGAAACAGAACTCCATGTTGCCGTTCGAACAGTCGACCGACGAAAAGATGGAAATCGACGAGTCCGTCGACGACGAAGAGGACAAGGACGAGGAACCCGAATGCGACAACAGCGACGATTCGATCGCCTTCAAACAACAGCAGCTGATCGAAGACTACATGAACGGCCAGACACTGGCGGAGGACGGCTATAACGATTCCGAGAGAAAGTATAAGTGTCACCGTTGCAAAGTGGCGTTCACTAACCAAAAGTACCTGACCCACCACAACAAGACCCTGTTGCACCGCAAGGGCGAAAAGCAGACATACCCGATGGAGAAGTACTTGGACCCCAACCGGCCGTTCAAGTGCGAAGTGTGCAAAGAATCGTTCACGCAGAAGAACATACTGCTGGTGCACTACAATTCGGTGCTGCACTTGCACAAGTTGAAACGTTCGATGCAAGAGCAACAGCAACAGTTGAACAACAATAACACGCCGATCGTGTCGAACAACTCGTCGTTCGGCGCGGTCGTCAACGCCGCGTCGTGCAAGACGTCAGGCTCCACGTCCGAGGACGACGATAAAAAACCGTACAAGTGCAATATATGCAAAGTGGCGTACACCCAAGGGTCGACGCTGGACATTCACATGCGGTCCGTGTTGCACCAGACGAGGGCGTCGAAACTACATGACCTCGCGTTGGCGGGACAAGTGGACCTGACCAAACCGATAATCGAACAGCCCGAACAGACCAGTCGGCCACCGTCTCAAAACCGACAGGACGCCGAGAGTCAAGTGTCGGCGGGCGGCGCCAAAGACGAACCACAACAACTGCCGCAACAACAACAACTGCCGCAACAACAACAACAACAACAACAACAACAACAACAACAACAGCAGCAGCAACAGCATCAGCAGCAGCATCAACAACTACAACAACAACAACAACACCATCACCTAAAGGGAAATCAGCTGAGCTGTCAGCGGTGCAACGCGCTGTTCTCGAACCAGGAGCAACTCAATACTCACCAACAGCTGTACTGCATGTTCGGCACGCCGATGAACATGTTGCCGATCAATCCGACGTTGCAGGCGTTCGCGGCCAACAACCTGAGCAGTGCCGCCATACAAGGGCCGAAATCGCCGTCGCAACAACCGCCGCTAACGTTGACTGAAGAACAACTTCTTAAGGTGCCGTTGTCGTTGCAGGGCAAGAAACACTCGCATATGTACAAACTGTTGGAGAGCTACGGGTTCGACTTGGTTATGCAGTTCAACGAGAACCATCAAAAGCGGAAGGAGAACGAAAAATTATTACAGGAACTCACCGCCCAGATCGAAATGGAACACCAGGCGAACGTTGCCGTAAAGGAGGAAATCAACGAAATCAACCACGAGGACGAGACTATCATCAGCGACTTGCCGGAAGTGGCGAAATCGACGTGCGTCCACTGTAACAAGGAGTTTTCCAGCGTTTGGGTGTTGAAATCCCACTGCGAGGAAGTGCACAAAGACCTGGTGCCGTTTGACTTCCTGGAAAAGTACGCCAAACAGATCAAGTGCGAAATCGAGAAAAAGGGCAACGAACCGTTGTCGGTGACCGGTGCATCTGCTACCGCGTCGGTGGCCACGGCCACGACCCCGATGTCCAGGATCGATTCGCCGTCCGAGGACGTGTCGGTCAAGACGGAAAACGACCAAGACGCCGAAACGCAGGCGGACCAATCAGATTACATGTCGAACGTGGCCGCGTCGTCGACCGGCGAATCGTCCAACGGCGTGAACATGTCCGGAGTGCCGCCAAATATTCCGCTGTCGGTCGCCCAACATCTAAACGAAATGCAGGCCGCGTTCCAAGCGATGGCTGCCACGCAACTCACGCAACAGCTCCAGCAGTTCAACCCGATGATGGTGGCCAGCATGGCCGGTTTGGGCATGGGACTGCCTTTGGGTCTGACCATGCAATCGCTCGCCGCCATGAACCTGCAGCCGCCGCTGGTGCCGATGATGATGCCGCCGCCAAATTTCGAGTCTATCATGGGCTCCCAGCAGAACACGATTTTCCAACAACAACCTGCCGCCATGGACCCCACGGGGATCCTGGCCAAACAACAACAGTTACTCCAACAGCAGCAACAAGTGGTGAGTGCTTTTCGAAATAATTCCTATTACGAGTTTATTTCATAAATACGTAGTTTTATGTCTTATCATGAATTATTATTTAAAAAAAAAAAAATGTACATACGATTTATTTAATAAAAATAAATAAATTTATTGTTAACAACGAATATCGTACAAATATGGACTAATCTAAAAAAAAAAAAAAAAAAAAAAAAAAACAATCATATTCAAGTTATATTTCGAAAATAATAAAATAATAATGATTAAAATAAACTGTGCAAATAACGTTAAAAAAAGTAAAAAAAAAATATTGTACGACAATCAATAATTTGTAATTTACGTTTATTCTCCAACTGCAAACGCTAATGTTTCATTAAAATTAATATTTTAAATATTTTATTGGGCGGTCGTTAACACAATAATTGTCGAAGATTTACGGTTTTTATATTTCACACGTAGTCTTATATTTTTCTATTGGAATGTATTTTGAAATATGTAATCAATGGGTCGTTATTTCGTGTGGATAGACTGGGACATAAATTGTATAGTGTTAAAATAGCATGTAATATGTACGTATGTAAATAGATTTTCGCACAGTCTAAACTAATCTATTATTATATAAAATCGTGATTATTAATTATACGGAGTTTTTTTTTTTTCTGGGGTAACAAACCAGCGATTTACGCTTTATTGTTACAACAACGTAATGACGCATGTGTAATTATTAATAATGTACAAAACATAATATTAAGAAACAAATTAAATAATTATAAGTACGTGTATAATATTTCCCTTTGTCCGAGTATCTATTGCGGTTTTACTCATTTTTAATTCGATAATGTGTTTCAACAATTTTACAACAAATTAGTTTGTCCACGGGGAAGGCCACGATAAAATTGAAAAAAATCGATGAACGATCTCTAGTAAAATATATTGTTTTTTTTTTTTTTTTTTTTTTTTTATAATATTTATAATTATTTATATAATAATATGTCTGTATATATTTTGCACGCGAAACAAACGGTATACATTTGATTAAACTATATAATAACACTCGAAAATATAATGTACAGAAATTATATTAATTATATATATAGAAAAATTCAATATTATCGATATATTTAATGGAATACGAAAACAATGTAAAACTATTATTTTATGTTCACAATAGGTTTATTTTTTTTTTATGATTATTTTATTTATATTTATAGTATTTTTTTTAATCTATAATGCTTATTATTTTGTTTTTAATTTTCATGCTTGAAACGAGTTGCGTAATTAATTTCTCATATACGGCGTTTTGTTTCTGAGCAATGCGTAGTTATTTTTTTTTTTTTTGTTTTTATATTATTAGCGTTTTATTGTCACGGTTTAATTTTTTTTTTTTGAACAGCAGCAAAATTCGCAACAAAAACGAGCAAGGACACGCATCACCGACGATCAATTGAAAATCCTACGTGCTCACTTCGACATAAACAATTCTCCGTCCGAAGATCAGATACAAGAGATGGCCAGCCAAAGCGGTCTGCCGCCCAAAGTAATCAAACACTGGTTCAGAAATACATTGTTCAAAGAGAGACAGCGCAACAAGGACTCGCCATACAATTTCAATAATCCGCCGTCGACCACGTTGAATTTGGAAGAATACGAGAAGACCGGCGAGGCGAAAGTAATGCCGCTCGCGCAGCAAGTGGTCGAGAGCGTCGAAGCAATTGTCAAAGAAGCGCCCAAAACGCCGACGTTCGCCAAAAAGAAGCCATTGCAGACGAGCACGCCCAACAATACGGTGACCGTCGCCGCCGCCGCCGCCGCAGCCGCAGCCGCCGCAGCCGCAGCCGCGGCCGCCGCCACCGTCCGAACACAGAGTCAGACGTCCACGTTTCCGCAACAACAAACATTTGCTCAAAACTTTTCCAGACCGTTTGCCACGCAACCGTTGGAATCGCCGGTGAAATTGGAACCGGCGGTGAAACTCGAACTGAAAGACGCCGAGACCAGCAGTCAGCCCGAAACGAAATTTCCGTGGGGAAACCCCGAGTCTCCTTCCAAGCGCAGGGATTCGGTGGAAGAAAAACAAAACATTTACCTGCACCACGACCCGAGAGGATCCCCGCTCGACTTGAACGCGGCCGAAAATCTCACTCTGTCGTCGATGCTCACTTCCCAACACCAAGAATTGAACATGTCGAACGCGATTTCCACGAGCAACATGCTACCGCCGAAAATATCATCGTCGAATTTCGCGTCGTCGTCGTCGCCACAAATATCGATCACCACGCAATCGGGCCCCAGGAGTATCAGCCCGGGTAGATCACCCAATTCGTCCGACGGGTTTCCGCACTCGATCATGATGAACCAAGGTAGCGGCGGTTCCGGCGGTTCCACGTCGTCCGGCAAACGGGCCAATAGGACCCGTTTTACCGACTGTCAAATCAAAGTACTACAAGAATTTTTCGAAAACAACGCTTATCCGAAAGACGACGACCTCGAGTATCTGTCGAAATTGTTGAATCTTAGTCCAAGGGTGATCGTCGTGTGGTTCCAAAACGCCCGACAAAAAGCCAGAAAAGTCTACGAAAACCAACCGGCCGTCGAACCGGCACCGGGTATCGTCGAAGAAGGATCGAATCGGTTTCAAAGGACGCCCGGATTGAACTATCAGTGCAACAAGTGCCTGTTGGTGTTCCAGAGATATTACGAACTTATCAGACATCAGAAAACTCATTGCTTTAAGGAAGAAGACGCCAAAAGATCGGCCCAAGCTCAGGCAGCGGCCGCCCATATAGCCGCCGCGCTCAGTTCCGAAGACTCGAATTCGAGTACCGTCGAAAACAACCAAGGAGGACAGAGTGTCAACTCTAATCCGATGACACCGTCTCTGACGCCCACTCCAACTTTGACGTATCCAACGTCGCCGTTACAAACGTCTTCGTCGCACGACAAAGAAAACGTATACAACTGTGAACATTGTAATTCTGTGTTCACGAAACTCGACCAATGGAAAGAACACCAACAAGTACATTTAATGAACCCGAATTTGTTTCCCACTTATCACCCGGAAAGCGCTTTCGGTATTTTACAACAGCAAGCGCAGCTTCACCAACAGCAACAGCAACAACAACAATTACAACAACAACAACAACAACAACAGCAGCAGCAGCAACAACAACAACACCAGTCTCAATCACAGCAAATGAGTGGTACGTCCGAAATGAACACCAATCCTACGTCGTTGATATTATCGATGATGCAACAGAATAACAAAAGATCGTTCGACGAGTTTGACGACCACAGTGACAAAGAAACGGAATTTACAAAAGACAAACGTTTAAGGACCACGATATTACCGGAACAATTAGATTACCTGTACCAAAAATACCAGATCGAAAGTAATCCGTCCAGGAAAATGTTGGAGAGTATTGCTCAAGAAGTAGGTTTAAAGAAACGCGTCGTGCAAGTTTGGTTCCAAAACACCAGGGCCCGAGAACGGAAAGGCCAATTCAGAGCCCATTCGCAGGCGATCAACAAAAGGTGTCCGTTTTGTTCGGCTATATTCAAAATCAAGTCGGCATTGGAATCGCACTTACAAACGAAACATCCGGAACAATGTTCCAGAGGGTATATTAACGTGGACAACATTCCGGACGAAGACGTCAGTATGGACTCGTTCGCTTCATCTCAGATGAGCGAGATCGGTCAGAAAAATCAAACGTACGCGCCTAACCCGTACTATCAGAATGTGGAGGACGTGGAAAACTTGGGAAAAATGTACCAAGAGTCGTTGAAGAGATACATGGAAGAAATGCAACAGTCTAGCATGCAGAACGGCAGTCTATCGGAGGGCGGCGAGAAAACGAAACCGGAAGGAGACAGCCCGTTGGATTTGAGCAAACCGGTGGACCTGCGAATGGACAACGAACAGGACGAAGATGACGACAGCATGTCGGAGTGCACGGACATTATGGACGACGAAAGTCCGGCCTCGCCGGCGTCGAGTACGCAGAGCGGCCAGCAAAGGGCCAACGCGCCAGGTGGCAGCAGCAGTAGCCAAAACAAACGGTACCGGACTCAGATGAGCAACGTGCAGGTGAAAGTGATGAAAGCGTTGTTCGATGACTACAAGACCCCGACGATGGGCGAGTGCGAAATGTTGGGCCGAGAAATAGGACTGGCCAAGCGCGTGGTCCAGGTGTGGTTCCAGAACGCCCGGGCCAAGGAGAAGAAGTACAAACTGCAGACCAAGCAGAACCCGGAGCTGACGGGACCGCCGGACGAGTGCAAATATTGCCGGTTCAAGTACACTCACAAATACTCGATCCAAGACCACATTTTCACCAGCCGGCACATCGCCCTGGTCAAACAGCACGTCGAGAGTAGAATGTCCGTGTCCGACATGTCGGGCAACTGCAGCGACAGCGATTTCACGGTGCCGTCCACCCCGGGAGACCTGCACAACAACAACCTGCCCAACCAGCAAGTCAACCAGCTGCAGATGCTCCAATTGGCCGGTCTCATCGGACAGTCGCCGGTGGCCCAGGCCGTCGCGATGGCCACCATCGCCAAGTTGGACGGCAAGGATCAGTCGCAGATGACCGCCGAGGAGCTGGCCCTGTTGCCGCATCTGTACAATCTCGGCGTGAGCTTCCAACAGGGGTTCATGCACCCGGGCACCGCCATGATGACGTCGCCAGGTCAGTAGTCTTAAATCAGTGTTTATTATTATTTTTAATTATTTATTAAGTTAACCGATCCGATTGCGTATATAAACGAGCGTTTTCGTTTTGCCGATTGGCAATTGCGTAAAATAACTGAATATTGCCTACCGAATACCGACGGGAGCGAATAATAATAAGAAAGAAAAAGAAAAAAACCACGTATGTAATATAGGCGGATACGTCGCGCGTCATTCCGTCTCGAGCGAACGCGACGTGACGGACGGACAGCTAGGGGTGTGATGCGCGAACAAAAACAAATTAATTTCATTCAACGTGCAAATCGTGTGTTGCGAGAATGAGAAAAAAAAAAGAAAAAAAAACACACGCGCATATAAGCGGCGTGCAGACGAGGTATAACGGCGCAGAAATGGTTTCTTTCACCATCCGATTGATATTTTTTTATTATTATTATTTTTATTTTTTTTTTAATGAAAAGGGTTCACGGGGGTATCGAACGAAACCATCTCTCCGGGGCAACAATGCGCTGCTGCGCGCGCCTCGGAATCGCTGGGGAGGTACGATAATTCTGGAAACAATGTCGCCCCGTTAACAGCATGTGTGTGCGGAGATTATTACAGAAATTCGTTACGTCGTGAAACCGGAGAAAGGAACATCTCCCCGAACAAAAAACAAAAAAATATAATAGAACGTATACATGCACGTATATATATATATATATATATTATAGTATACGGCGTGTGTGTGTTTTTAAAGGTTTCCCTCATATTTTCGGCCGCTATATTATTTCATTGTTGTACGGTGTAATGTTCTCCCCGTTAAAAATATATATATATATATATAAAATTCGAGAGCTGATTAACGGCGGCGAACGAACGAACGAACGACCGGGATCCGGTCGGATCGGCGGTATATTTTATACCACGTGGGGTGTTATAGTAGTATTTTTATTATATATTTCGGGGACGGTTATATTGGGCCGTTGGACCGCGTGTTTTTGTCACAAGAGCGAGAATCGCCACTGGCGTTCGCCGGCGGGGCGTACGACGGGCCGCGGTGGTAGTGGGCGTGAAATCCGGCCAGACAGACGACCACCTGCGAAAAGTTTATACGCGTACGCGCGTACACACCGCGACAAACCCGCACCCGATTATTCGGGGAGCGTTCGATATTGGTTTTTTCGCTATACACGTATAATACGTATACGTGATGATGGTGCCGGTGGTGGTGGTGGTGGTTGCGGTGGCGGCGGAGGAGGACCGATAGTGAAATATTAATTCCACTTATGCCACTCCGTCTGGCCGCGGTTTCTACGCCCGCGATTTACTGCCGTCGTATTACCGCCCGACACGTATATATATATATATATATAAAAATACACTCGTACAAGTCCGTACGCTATTGTCTACAAATGAGAAATTGAAGTAGCGAGTAGATAGATGTGTGTGTGTGTGTGTGTGGAGTGTAGCGAAAATGAACTACTATTTTCCGCGACCGCGACCGCGTATTTATCGGGCCGTCCCGGTATAACCGTGGCCGCCGGCGGCCCGGCGTCCGGGACGATGTGTTGGCCGGGGCTGCGGTGAGGTTTTCAAAAAAAAAAAACCGCGTGAAACGCACTCGCCGAGAAAAAAAAAAAAAAGGGAAAAATATTATTTTATTTTCGTATGACCGGCGCGAAATGTGTCGAAAACACTGCCCGGCACAATGCGTGACCACGACAACGACAGCGTACACGACGACGTCGTCTCACACCCGGTGAGGAGGACGGACGTTAATCGGTTTTGTTTTTTTTTTTTTTCGTCGTTGTCGTTGTGGGAATTTGTTTTCTTTTTATCATTATTATTATTTTGCATGCATTATTATTGTTATTTTTATTATTATTATTATTATTTTGCTTTATATTATTATGTTTGTTTTATTATTTTATGATTTTTAAAATTTATTTATTTTTCTTTTGTTTTGCGCTTTTTTTGTAGGATAGAAATGAGTGATAAATGAGCTATAAAAATGTGTAAAAAAAAAAAAAAAAAAATTAAAAAAAAAAAACTTCAAAAAATAAATAATACGCACACCGCATCCGGAGTACCGACGACACGACATATTTTTGAACCGTTTGATTATTATAATATAATTGATATTTTGTGTAAATGGAATAAGTTTATTTTTGATTAATAATATAATTAATAACCGTTTTGTTGGTTATTCATTTTTGACAAATGAATATTTATGTATAATAGGTATTATAATTTTTAATGTTTGTGACTCGTGTATGATTATGCATATTATGATGTTATTATTTTTTAATATCTTAAAATCAGACCGGATATGAATAGAATAATACGAATATTAAACTGTGTATTAAATATTTATTTTTATTAATTTATTATCGTATATATAGAAAAAAAAAAAAAAAATTAAATTAAAAAAAAATATATATATATATACTAATTAAAAAAAAAAAAAAATATAATATATTTATACTAATTTAAAAAAAAAAAAAAAATATATATATATACATACTCAAGATTAAGGCCGCGTCAGGCAATTTACACATAATAATAATAACTTTTGCCGAATGTTTGACCATTTTTTTTTTTTTTTTTTTAGTTATTATTTATTACCTAGAGACAAATTGTGATATTTTAGGTTATATTATTGATATTATTATTTTGGCATTTTGACTATACGCTTGTTATTATTTATTATATTTTCGTTTCAACTTTTTTTTTTCTTCTTTTTTTTCGTATAATGTAATTTCAAAGGCTTCGCCTTGCCTACGTGAACGATACAAAAAAAAAAAAAAAAAAAATAGAATCAATCATTACCCATATTATTGCCCGCACCCTTGCGCCGTTACAATAATATACGTGGAGGGTAACTCTCATAAACTCTAAGTAATAAAAAAAAGAAAAGTTTTAAACGAAGGGCCAAAAAGTATTTTTCATTTTTTTTTTATTATTTCATTTTCGTATTAGTCATCATCATCGTACTTCATATACAGTATATTTATTATTATTATTTTTTTTTTTTTTTTTTGTTACATTAAATATTTTATAATCGAATTCACCGTATTATAATAATATCATCGTCCCACCAAACGACAAAAACCTTCACTTCCTAATCGGCGAAACCCTATTTTTTATAAGACTGTTTTTAAATACGTATACATGACGCAAAAGACATTTTACACGAATAAAAATTTCCCCTCTCTTTTCATCGTTTCTCATAATAATATTATCTCGGATTCCATATCACTTTTTTTTTTTACACCCATTGTAGACATTATTTTTTTTTTTTTTTTTTTTACCTAATATAATTAGTTATATGATTGTGCCTTTCTCTTTTTGTCACGAGAAAAATATTGTTTTTTCTTGTTGGTGTACATAAATGTTAATATTATTATTATTAAAATATATATATATTTACGGTATATTTTTTTATTAGAAATATAATAATATTTTTAAGTTTATGTTTTGACTGTTAATATTAATTAAAAAGATAAAAAAAAAAAAAAAAAAAAAAAAAAAAAAAATCAATCGCTCTACGGCGACAAACTCACTGTTGTGCGCCATACTACTCGTGTGATGGATTACACACTTATAGTATATTATATTATATAAGTATAATCATAAATATATAAATATGCATACATAAGTATACGTGTAAACATTTTTTTTTTTTTTTTAATTTCATTAACATTTTATAGGATATCGAACCTTTCCATCCCCTCATCTCTCGTGATCGCGTACACAACGCTTTCGCGACTAGGTATTCAATACAATACAATGTAATATTCTGTATTTTATTTTTTTCATAGAAATGCATTTTATATAGTTTTTCGAATATTGTAGTATATACGATTACGATATTGATAGTTTTACATTTAAAACGTTTAAAAACAACTACAAAAAAAAAAAAAAAAAAAAACACAAAAAACAAAACAAAAAAAAAACAACACATTTTTAAAATGAGAAGACACAATAATCATTTTGATGACCCCGAATAATACGAATATAGTTATTTTTTACGTTTTGTATAGTTTTATACGTTTTATTATATAAGATTATATATTATTATTTTGCGATTTTATTTATTATTTGCCTTTTTCGTTTTATTTTGTACATGTACATATTATTATTATTATTATTATTATTATTATTATTATCATTACTATTAGTTTATCATTTTTTTTTCATGCGAGCAATACAAATATGAAAATAAAAACGAATAAAAATAAAAAAATAAAAACAAAAAAAGGTAACAAAATGAAATATACTTAAAATTATTTGCAAAAAAATTACAAGAGTGTTTTTATTTATTTATTATTTTGCATGATATTATGTGTTTGTTTTTAGTGTGTGCGTGTGTACAATATTATGCTACAAAAAAAAATATATTAAGATTAAAAAATAGACCTTAAAATCCTGTTCATTATGCATGTCCTAAAACAAGAAATCCGCTTGAAACAAAAAAAAAAAATTGGAAATACTCGTATTTTTTTAAAAGGTGTAATTTACAGTTAATTTTTTTTAGCTTGATGGAAACAAAAATGTTTCATATTTTTTTTAAAGAACAAAAGCTCAGAAAGTGTTCTGGAAAAAAAAAAGGGGTTTCGATGACAAATCAGAAAACCCGAAACAAGCCATTTGAGTGAAACAAATAATGCGCGCCCGACCATAATAATATTCGTGAATTATTTCGTAAAATGTATTGAATTGTTATAGTCGTTATGAGCGGTTTAGTAAACTTGAAAGAAAAAAAAAAAAAAAAGTCTAGTCACAAATGTACCGAAAACCAAAGATATGGCCGAAATATAATTGACTAGTTAATATTTGTTTTATATTATCTAGATGGAAATGTCGATATATATATATACTTGAAATGAATAATAATTATCTTTTTCAGTAAGTATATCTAGATGAAACATAGCTACAAAATGAAAAAAAACCGAATGTTTTACTTTTAGTTAAAATAAAAAAAAAAATAATCAAAGTTACTGTCTAGCGAATTATTTTTAATAGTTTACATTTTTATCAACCGGTATTTACATAAAAAAAAAAAAAAAAAAAATATCTATCTAACGCAAAATGTTCATTGTCCGCACCTGACAATAATTCGAGCGATTATTATCTTGGACATATCGTTATCATATTTATTAAACTTGAACTTTTTTTTTTTTTTTTAATCCGCGTAAACCGGTTGTAGATTTAATTATTGACCGTCCCCGGACACAATGCCGGGTCGGACGAACGAATCGCGCGCGACAACCGCCGCCCGGGCATAGGGGTTGGTGCGCCGACGGCACGTCGTCTGGGATTGGCCCGTGCCCGCCGACATTTGCATACCGCATTTGAAATGATGACCGCGCACGGGCCGCCGCCGGTTGAATGGAAAAAATTTCGCGTTTTTTTTTTTTTATTTGTCGGGGTCGGCTCGTATATTATAATAATATGTGTATTTACCACTTACTCGACACTCCGCGAGACGCGCACCGTAATAATAATAATAAAAATATTTAAATATATTACTACGCGTACACGCGCGCATTATTATGTATATCGCGCGCGCGGTGAAAAAAAAAAAAAAAAATGATATTATTATTGTAATTCGCCTGCAGTGCGATAAACGCGAGATTTGCATATTATAAACGCCGGTGTTCCGCCTCGCGTGTAAAATAATATAATGCGGCGGAAAAACACGGGGAAAAAAAAAAAATAAAACCGCGAAGGGGGTAGCCGTCGCCGGGGGAAAACACCGTCCCCTTGCCCCCTCCCGCGTAATAATAACAACAATTATTATTGTAATTGTAATTTGTGTTTTTTTTTTTTTTTTTTTTTATCGCGGGCTCGTGTTGCATATATTACCCGTACGTACATGTATGCACATTGTTGTTGTGGCGACGGTGACTGGGAGGAACGGTACAAAACTGTATTTACAATATTGTCGTGATATTAAAAAATATTATAAAAAAAAAAAAAAAAAAAAAATGGCGGCGGCCGAAAACGCGAGTTACCGGATTATTGTTGTTTAGTAACTCGCGCGCACCGGTACCGGTGTTGTGATTTTTCAAAATTATCTAGACAACAGATAACATAATAACAAATTATATCCGGTAAATGATAACATCGTTTTTACCTAGATAAAACTAGGTTTTAGGTTATCTAGGTTTTTTTTTTTTTATGACTTTCAAATCGATTATTATTATTATTATAGTAAACCGCATGTAATTCGTTCTATTTGATTATGAACTATGATTTTTCAATTCATTACGTTCGATTATTATACGCGCGCCGGCCGGCGTTTCAAAACTATTCATTAGTAGTTTTGCTTTAAATCTCGACACTCTAGTAAATACATATCAGAAAATGATAGTGGCGATGAATTCTATTGTTTAATGAGTTCATGACACAATGTTATAATAATAAAATACAAACATAATAACATATACGTGCGGGTTAAATTACGTACGATTAAATTTAAAAAAAAACATTAACAATTTAACCGTACATTAACAATTATGGAAAAACGAAAAAAACCCAAGTGAAATGATAAATATCCGATAGTCTAGATAGCTAATCGGATAACAGTTGTATTAATAATATCTAGATATCGTAGATAATCTTATCTAGATAAAATTTATAGAGATAAACAATTTATCTTTTTTTATCTAGATAACGCACAACACTGATTGCTGCAGACCCGTCGCTATATAGGGGTAGGTATAAAATCACGAGAAACAAGAATACGTCGAAGTTTGTAATTTTTCCGAAACGTCAAACTGCAATTGTATTGAAAAATCGATATTTTACTTTTTCTATTTCCTAATCTCATAATGTCTACACATAATTATGTGTGTCTCTATACGTTCGAATCCGAAATCGCGCAGGGCAATGCGAAAACTGGGAATTTCGACGTCATTTTTTCCTTTTTTTTTTTTTTTTTTCTTGGATTTTGCCGTTTAATTTCAAAAAAATACGAGCAGCACACGACGACGAGTTTACGAAAACGTCGGACAAAAACCACTGTATAATATAATTTATAGACGCAATAGTTTTATGGTTACCTGCTGCTGCACACGTCACCGGCAATAACACATGATATAATAACTGGGATAACTGAACCGTGGTACTGGTCGGCGGTAATATTATTTTATAATAATAGTAATATTATTATACGCGAGCACGGGGAACTAATCGTTCGTGTTACGATGGCGGCGTACGGACGACGGACAGATAAAAAAAAAAAAAAAAAAAAAAACACATTAAACGCCAGAAAAATTAAAAGAAACGAAAAATAATACGAGAAGGTAAGAATATTATAAAAAAAAAAAAAAAATTATTATTATTATTATTATTATTATTATTTTTATTATGTAACGCGCCCGCGTTTTCTGTGTTCGGTGAAAGCGGTGTGGTCATTTTTTTTTTTCCGTTTCCCGAAATACATAATAATAATAATAATAATATAATAATCGTATTCAAGGATTTCATCGGGGACGGGATAGAATAGAAGAAAAAAATAGAAAAAATTATGACGAGATACGTGTCCTATACCATCTTTTTCGTCTATTGACCACGGCGGCATCGGTTATAACCGCGTAACTACCAGTCGAATAATCGTTTCACAGTATATTATACCTACCCAAATAATAACAAACGATAATATAAATGATGTGATTTTCGAGGTGTATTTTTTTTTTTTTTTTTCTTTCATTTTCCTTCTTTCATTTTTCCCGTCGTCGTCGTCGTCGTCGTTGCGGACGTGGATTTTTCCCAACGACCACGACGGGCAACACGCAACTATGTACACGGTGTAGGTACACACAGCGCCGACAACCGATTTCCATTTGTTCGCAGCGCAATACTTAAAACGATTATAATATACAAGCGCGTATTTTATACGTAATATTACGCTGTGTCGTAATTTAACGAAATCTCGCAAACGAAATCGATACATTTTTTTTTTTTTAAAAGAAATACTACGAGCCGAAGCCGAAGCGCGCAAACAAATGATATTCGGAGGGAAATCGCATTTAATTCGCGAGTAATGCCGGTAATATAACTAAATTTTTTTCTCAAAAATATTCAAGTACCTATGATATGTGCGATAGTGTAATGGTTTTCCGAGTGCCGGGGTTCAAGTCGTTGGGTGGGCCTCGTTGGATTACGGATGAAACCTATAAAACTATAGGTTTGGTTTGGTTATATGTCTATGTCTATGTCTAGTCGTTGACACGGTATACAGAAGTTATTGAATTATAATAAATTTTGTTATTTAACACGTTACGTCTGCAAAAAAAAAAAAAAAAATTACCGAGGTAATAAAAAACTTGTGTACCCGTAAATGTACATTTGAAAGGGTCGGGGGATAATTTAAATTTTAACGGGGCTCTTAAGGAGCCCGGAAGTTCCGATTATAGACATAACGTCTTATAAAAATTAGTATAGTTTTCAGACGATATATTGCACTCCGGACAACATTTAACTTGACTTAGATATATTCTTCTTCTTCTTCTTCTTCTTCTTCTGTTTTACGGGTTTTCAAATTGTAGGCGTCCGAGAATCATCCCACGCCCAATTCGCATCTGTCCTTCTCTGTCCCCGTTGCTTTTCCTTTCCAGTCCGAACATCCGCCGAGTATAAATTCTTCTCGTCTCGTTCCGGGTCGTCCTCTACCGAGGCATTTTTTCTCCTTCTCCGCTCTCCGCCGTCTTTGTCTACGGTCGGCCCTGAAATTGTCCGCGAGATTTTTCTCTCTAGAATGATTTCACGATTTTTGTATAGGTACATTTTTTTTTTTTTTTTTTTTTATACAGTTATCACTACGAATTGTTATTGTCCAGCCTTGACTATACATACTCGTGTACAGTAAAAAAAAAAAAAAAAAAAAATTGAATAATAATCGCGTTACGGGTTTGCGTTTTTATTTTATTTTACTTTTCAATTATTTTCATTATCGTTTTAACGATTAATCGGACCCGCCGCCGCGGTCGCCGAGTATATACGAGAATATAATAATATTTCAATAATAATTACGATAATACAACCATTGGCAATCGGTACTATGAAAACCGCAACGGTAATATTTTACGTGTGTATGCGGTCATCGTCGCCCGTGGAAAACAATCGAATACGTGAGACTCGTGTGTGTGCGGTGTGTATAGGAAATCGTAATCTCCCGATAGACCCTAATTATTTATTCTTTGTACATTATAGTCGTCGTCGGCTAGTTTTTTTTTTTAAATTTTTTTTCCCCCGTGTTTCGTTTCCCCTCGAAAAACCTCCAAACCGCGGCGGCGGGCAGTGTCGTGGCCTCCCGTTTCGTTTTAAACGAGATCTCCGGCCCGTCGTCGGATATAATATGATTATTATTATTATTATTATTATTATAGGTACCTACCTACCTATACCGGGGTTAATAACAGACCGAAATTACACACGTACTTAATGTTTTTTTTTTTTATTTTTATACCGGAGTGATTAGAAATCCGCCGCCGCGATGGCGGCGGCTTCTAATAACATTGTCCGCGAGCTTGTGCGTGCGCGCGTCCCAGAAATTATACACACCGGGAAATGATGATGAAGAAGAAGAAGAAGAAGAAGAAGAAAACCGATGTGGTATTATATCATGTATTATGCGTGTGTGTGTGTGTGTGTGTGCCCGGCCGAATTTAATTCCACCGGCACCGAGCACCAGAGTGGATACGATTAAAAGTAACAATAATGATAATAATTTTTGTCTTTAATGAGCGTCCGCAGCCGTGTGCCGCCCGCCACCGCCGCCGACCGGCCGGTCACCGCGTCAATAATTATATTGTTGTCTCGTCTATACGTTAGGCTTTTATTATTATTATATATATATATTTTTTTTTTTTTTTTCGAAAAACACCGTGAAAAACGGTCCGTCGTAATA
Organism: Tuberolachnus salignus; assembly: GCA_956483605.1. Taxonomy (NCBI): domain Eukaryota; kingdom Metazoa; phylum Arthropoda; class Insecta; order Hemiptera; family Aphididae; genus Tuberolachnus; species Tuberolachnus salignus. Next base: position 14,772,591 of record OY101433.1, read on the forward strand.
ATTATATTCGATACTTGTTGTACGGGTACCGGCGTTACGTTAGGCTAGATATTTGTACATGTGTTATAAAGACGGATATCATTTTTTTTTTTCTCCCGAAATCCCGTCGTGATGGAGGAGGGCGTAAACACGTGGCGTTACGAACGCCGTTATTTTTCGACAATTGTTATTATCGGTCAAAAACGATGGCTGTCCGAAAAAAAACAGAAAATATTGATTATATCGATTGAGTAATATAATATTATTGTGTTACATACGTCCGTGCCGTTGCACGTTTGTTGGTTTTCGTGTATTTTTCTAATTGTCTCGTCCTGGCCGGGTTCCTTTTTCGATTTTTACAATATACATATATACAATATATAAAAATATATTGTATAATACCGACCGGACAAAGCGATAAAAATAATCCGCGGTACTACTCGTCACCATGGCCGCCATCGTCGCGCCACACGTATAAAACAAATTCCCCGCAGATCCCACGGCGTATTGTCACGAAAAACCGATCCCTTTTCGTAAAAACACACACTCGTATATATATATATATACGGGGATAGGTACTAAATATCGTTTTGAACAGTAACAATATTTTATTATATCGCGTCTCTCCGATATCCGGATTGGTCGGTGTGCTGTATAAAAATGTATATACATATAACGATCGTGTTCGGTATATATTCTCGGTTTCTCACGCACGGGGGTATTATACTCGTATTATTATTATTATTATTATTATTATAGGAGGATACGCGTTTATTTCATATATATGTACAATAAACGAATCGCAACATGGTATCGGCCACAGTCGATTAATACGTACGCACGTCGACGTATCATACGTTCATACTATCATACGTTGTTTCAAAAAAAAAAAAAAAAAAACCGAGCCGTTTTGTCGTTTAAAAACCGAAAGGTATTCGCGACGGTTTTGTTGGCATCTATCAATTAAATACAAATCTCCTTCCCCCACACCCACTATGTGTGCAGATAAAAGATTGAATGAACGTCGAGACCTGTGCCATCTTTAAACGGACGGTCGGACCGGAAAGGTATATAAGAAGAGCCCCCGGCCGCCAGGGGGATAATCGACGGATTACGCATACGATAACTCCTGCCCCCCCCAGTGGCAGATCTACGGGGCGGGAGAAGGGGCCACAATCATTCGATCCGCCATCGTTAATTTTCACCGGTCGAATCGGCCTCGGAATTCGGACGTATTTTTTCGAACGTTATCTTTTTGTATAATAAAATAATCGAAATGTTTTTCAACGTTTTCAATAATAATTACACTCGACTGTTTCAAATACGATCCTAATTTCTAGCCCTAAAATGCGGCCTCTCGGAAATAGCCGACTACAAACAATATAACTATTATACCGGACGGATATTTGCGGTTTTTTCTCTCCGCCGTCGGTGATTTTCGGATTCGCGTACCGCCCGATAAAGATCGTCGTCACCGACTCTGTCGATCGGACGGCACGACGCAATAAAATAATAATTATTTGTCGTATCCATTTATTTTGTACGAGCCGTGACGAATTCTCCTCGCGCGATTCGTCCGCGGTCTGTCGTCCATTTGTTTCGATGAAATACAACAACAACAAAAAAATCTACGGTTGTTCACAAACACAATTATATTATATTATATAGAAGAAGAAGAAGAAGAAAAAAAAACCGATATTAATTGAAAACCAATCACGTATAATAGTCGGACCGTGCACCGGTCTCGACGACGTGGAACGGTAAAGGATTTTCGACCGTCGCCGCCGAGAGTCCTTGTCAAAAAAAAAAAAAAAAAATAAAAATAAAAAAAAAAATGTATATAATATAAATTGTATTATATTAAACGTATTTATATATTATAATTTCCGAAGAAACTTTTCTGTTTTTTTTTTGCCCCGCACGCGCACACCATCACTTTAAGACCGTTCATCGTACCTAATCGTCATCGTTCGAGCGTTAGGACTCGAAATCCAACAGCAAAAAAAAAAAAAAAAACATAATGCTATATTTTAATACAGCGAGAATATCGGTGTAAAATTGTGTTTTTCTTTTTCGATTTTCGTGAATATCTCTTCATTACTATGGCGTACGAAATAAATGTTTTGCTCGTGAATATCATAGTAGTATACAATATGGGACGTATAATACGTACACCGGGAAAAATATGCGATTTTCGTTTAAATCTACGCCCCGGTAAAAAAAAAAAAATTAAAAAATGCGACGGTCTATGATAATATTATGTTCGCGGAATATAATCGGAAACGCGAGCCGGAAGGTATTCGATATAATAATAACCGCGTGCGAATGATGACTTTTTATATATTTTTTTATTGTTATACGTATTATATACATATAACATATATATTATTATTATTTTTTTTTTTGTTATATTATTCGAGCGAGTATAGCCCGGGAAATTTCGTGAGTTCGATCCATCACGCCGTGTACAGGACGAGTGAGAGAGAAAGAAAGAGAGTAAGAGCGATCGCGGCCCCGTGTTATTATAAACGTCGGATTTTAATATTATAATACTGTAATAATAGTCGGATGGCGTGACATTCTACCGCCGTAGATTGCGGGATTTTTATTTTAATAAATATATATATATATATATATTTTTTTTCTCTCTTTCTCTCTCTCTCTCTCTATATATATATATAAGCTAAATACCGGCTTACGACGATACCTGTGAAATATATATACGATATTATATCGTCCGCGGAGCGGGAGAGAGCCCCGGACGAAATGACGCCGAGGCTCGTGCGATTTCACCCGGCACGATATCCGAGGTATTTATTGTGTAAAACACCTTATAATATAATTATCTATATACGCGGACAAATTAGCGAGTGTATAGGACGCCGAAATTCGGTATCTGTTTATAATCGCGTGTCGGCCGATTAGAACGGGAACAAAACATTGTTAAAAAAAAAAAAAAAAAAAAAAAAAAAAAAAAAAAAAAAAAAAAAAAAAAACGACGTTCCATCAACATCGCACATAACAATTCGTTCGTCCCCTACCCCGGGCCGTAATAATATTATCGTATTACCGTAATATAAAATTTCTATATAATCATCTTGTTTTATTTGTTCTGCGTACGGCAATAAAAACTATAGAAACGTAATATCAACACGGTATAGTTTAGAGGGTGGAACGGTTAACGCAAGATTCCATTATCCATTCGGTAGCGTTTCAACTTTTGGAGTTGCGTTTATAAAGTCTTCGTCGAATTTGCGATTCGAATATTCGCTCAAGGCGTGTGAAATAAATGCCTACATATATATATATATATATATATATGGGCCACAATTTCATACCATTCGGGTGCATCGGATATCCGCAGAATATTTCTCTATGAAACCTCACAAACAACACGGGCAATTCGTTTGGAAACTGGGGTAAAAAACCACGTAATTCGTCATAAGTGGCCAATTCTATTATGGTTATTATTTTAGATTCCATGCGTATTGATTTTACTATGATACGTGGCGTTTTTTTTTTTTTTTGTTCCGTCCGTGTACAACTACCAGAAATTTTGCTCCGATTTTCTTCCGTACCGTCTTTTCTGAAAGCGTTTTGAATCTAGTTGATGCATTATAAGGTGAGAATTGTTTGAATTGTAGTTTGCTTAATAATTGAAAAAAAAAACCCCCCCCCGGAAGAAACATAGGAAAACGGGATCATTTACGGCAAGAACGGTTTTATTATTTTCGATTTTTCGTTTTGTTGTCGCTCGGTTGAAAATAATCGTAGATACATGGAATATTAATATTAACATTTTCTAGGCGACGAATTTACAACGAGTTGAGGGAGCGTAACGTTTTTTTTTATTACGCATTTTAAGTTTAAATTTAAAATCGCGGCATTTCAAAACGTGTTTTTAACCGAAATTTGCTCAGAATCGTATTTCGTTAGTAATGGTTTATCATTGCGTGTACACGGATATAAATTAAATTCCTCTACGTTTTCAACTCCCTCCCGTCTACAAACGGCGATGTTTACTGCAAGTTGTTCATTTCGCACAGAACCGGCAACGAGTGTGCAATTCCCATCTATAGGGGGGGTGTCGGTCTATACGGTTTATTAAAAAAAATAGCCCGAGACAAAAAAATGAAAAAAAAAAACCGACGGGCCGCGAGCCACGCGTTCGAAGATTATGCGGAAAAAATACGAAAATGATTATAATTTACTAGCCATCGAAATATTGGCGTGCCCCGAACGGATTTTATTAAGTGCACCGTATATGATGTACGTATAATGTGGGAATTTGCTCTAAATTACTATTTTCGATTTGCCAGTCGTTCGATAGAACATACGTTCTATATATATATATATATATATATATATATGTATGCATATTATGTATTATGTATGAAATCTCCCGTTTGCTGGTCGACGGTTTCTCGTATAAAACGTATTACGGTATCGTCTAATAAACTCGACAAAATGGCCGCCAGTTCGCGGGGGAAGGAAAAAAAAAAAAAAAAAAAAATTATATATAATATAATATTCTCGTGCCAGGCCAAAGTTCGGCGGCACGTCCCGCTCCTCCTACCGCGCCACCGCCCAAAAAATATTACACACACGACACCGATATAAATATTTTTATAAATCGTATTACGCGTATATTGTATTGTACGATTATCGATCGGTTTTCTAAACGAATATTAGTATTATTATTATTATTATTATTATTATTATAAGCGCTTTCCGTTCGTCATTTATTACAACGTGCCCGGGCCGCGCCGCGGAGCGGTGTACGTAATTCGATAATGAAATTTCGATTAACCCGGTCCCCGCGCGAACATGGCGGCCGCGGTTTTTTACACGAAACAATGTGTCCCGGTTATATTATAATAATACACACCGCGACATATATATATATATAAAAAAAAAAAATAATAATAATAAATACGGGCAATCCGTGCGGTAGGATGTCGTACCTAAATATTTCATACGAACTCTCGTATATATAGATAAAGTGAGGGGGAAATGTAAAAAAAAAAAAAAAGAGAGAGGTCGTCGTCCAATTAGAGTTCGATTGTATTATAAGTGAATCTCTGTCGTCTCCGCGCGCGGGTCCGATAATAGTGTTTAATGAACGATATCGGTTATATTATACGAGCGTATATATATATATATATATAAATTTATCGGAGAAAAGAGTTGCCGTTGATGAATATCCAATATATTATTATTGTGGCGCAGCTGCAGGTTATATTTTTCTATTCGATTAAAATATAATACAATAAAATGTTCGGGGCGAGGAGAAGATCCGACGGTGGAAAATAAATACAACGAAAAATCGGGCGCGGATTTGACGCAATGCCTTTCCCCCCCCCAAATTCCTAAAATAAAAAAAAAATTAAAAAAAAGAAGAAAATTATCATAATTGTTCATATATATATACAACACGACCGTATTGTTATCACGGTGCCGACAAATTCGTATTGCCCCTGATAATACGTAATGGGTTTTTTATGCCCACTCCCTTCAATCCTGAATTCGCCCGTAGTGACAATGATTTTCATTTTTTTTTTTTTTTTTTACGCCCCTATATCCGTATATAGTTTTATTGCGGCCGACACGGTTTGACGGCATTTGGTAATAACCGCGCACACGTCACTCGTCTTCCACAACGGCAGAAATCACTTATCTGCGTTGAAAATATTACCGTTAAAAAATATTTACACATTTTTCTGAATATTCCGGGGGTTTGAACCCTTCGGTGCTTTGTGTGCGCGCCTGGCGTTGGATACAAATTCACGACGACGACTGTAATAATAATAATAATAATCCGATTTTTAACCGCCTCGCGGTTGTCGGCGCAAGGTTAAAAAATCTAACGTGTGGCCAATGGTTAATTACGGTTAAGTGAGTCGGACTACTTATTATTATTATTATTATGTAGGCAGGTATATTGTGTACGCCGCAGTCACAATGGATTGAAGAAAAAAAAGAAAAAAAAAATGTGTTATAATAATATATCGAAAATAAAATAGAAAAACTATACACCTAAAGGTCATATACGGGGGAGGTCGGCCTCGGTTTAATTATTATAATATACGAAATGTATCACCGGCCCGCATAATATCGGCCATCGCGTAATAATAATTATTATTGCGTGTCCGTCAGATTTCTAAATAATAATAATAATAATAACAATATAATATAATACGATAAATTAGCGATAGTCTTGAAATAATAATTCGCGTTTTTTTTTTTCCCCATTTTTTTTTTTTCATGTATAAGAAAATCCCGACGAGGTCGGACGATTTTGTTGTTAGTACGACGACGACGTTAAATCGTGAAAAAAAAAAATATAATAAAAAAACCAAACGAATCGCACGTTAATATTTTACTTGTTCGCCGCGATCGTTTGGCGGTATTATCGCACAGCGGTGAACCTACGCTCAACCGGTCGATTTGTAATAATTATAATTATTTGTTTAATTTTTTTTTTTTCCTCGTGTCGAGCGTTATAATATTAAATTTTGATCAAATCTACCGAAATGTTATTGATATCGATATTAATCAGTGTTGATACACATGCAGATAATTAAAATCCATCTAGATAAAATACCATTTTACGTTCAAATGTATGATAACGTTCGTGTTGTACAATTGAGCAAGTTTAATTTGGAAAACTACCACTTTTGTGCCACAGATTATACCCGAGCTCTGCTTAGAATCGTTTTTCGTTTGCAATAATAATTGCGTACAGTATATAAATTAAATTTCCTCTTGTAAACTCGTCTAGATAAATTATCTCTTATCTTATATCTAAATTTATACTGCCAAATTATCTAAATATTATTATTATTATTATTATTTATTTATCTAGATAAAAGATAATCTAAAAATGTATATATCTAGACAAGTCTCAAAAGCTGGATATAATAGCGGTATATCGATTTTTCGGCCGTTGGTAATCCAACGGATATGTTGGACAGCCGCCACAGGAGTTTGTCCGTACCTATATATACGTCGTGTCCGCAATATAGTAAACCTGCTCGACGTTTCGAGTTCTATTCGCGTAGATTTTTCGTACGTTTTAAATGTACTGGAATGTATAATATTATTTATAAAAAAAAAACTAAACATTTTTTTTTTTTTTTTTTTAAACGGCCCGACACGGACGGGTTAAGTAGGGTTGTTCGCGCAGACGCGATCGCGGCGTATAACAAACGCGCTAAAAACAAAAACGAAATTGTTTAAAAAAAATGTTATTATAAATCGTACGGGCTATAATATACCTATGAAATTACGTGCGATTCGCGCCGAGAGCCGTAAGTCTGCGGAGGAGATAAAACAATAATAATAATAATAATAAAAAAATAAAAAAATAAAAACGACAGGTATACATAGAGGTATATACGACACGACAGAGTCTGTGGCGGCGCGTCATAATAAAAATTATATATATATATATATATTTGAAAGCCGACGCGACGCGAAATGGAAGTGGGGCACACGTATTTATATAGGTACGAGGTGCATAAATAAATAAATAAATATATATATATATATTGTAAAACGTGTAAATATAAATTATAATAAACGGGCTCGTGCAGTCCCCTTCCGTCCGATCCGGTCCGTATATCATAATAATAATCGGGTTATCTATCTGTAAACTAATCGTCGCGGATTGAATTATTATTGTACGAGTGGATAAAAAAAAAAAAAAAAAAAACACTGTATACCCCGTGTTATAATATATTATTATTATTATTATTATTGGTATTGCGTCCGATAAAATTCCGAGCGGTGCGTGAAAAACGTTATACGATATATTTTGTCGGGAATTTTTCGACCGCGTATTAATAATATTATTATAATACGTACACGGGCGTGTCGCCGTCCGGAGAGGAAGCGGCAAAAAAAAAATAAAAAAAATTATAATCCCGACGATAATATAATACACGTATTATAAAATATACACACAGACTAGGAACTATTTTTTTTTTTATTTTAACTAACCATAACGGATATCGTAGCCGAATTTGCACGGCCGCTTTCACCGGGCGATCGTTTTCGTCCGACGGTAAACATTTCAGCCAGGAATCTCAGAAATCAGCGATAGTGGTCACCAACAGTAAACATAACTTTCAAGTTTCAATAACAATTGTATGCGTGTAAACGGAAAATGGTTTTTTTTTAATAATAATAAAATAAAATATCGAACAACTTTAATTATAATACAACAAAAAAAAATTAAAACATTTTAGATTACATAAGGGCGGTGACGTAACTATGGGGTTTACGTGGCATGCGAGAGAAAAAGCCAGTGAGCCCTAACTTTTCACGAATACTTAGTCAAAAAATATAAAATATATATATTTTTTATATAATGTAGGCAAATTTATGTTTATTTATTTTATACAATTTTTCATTACACTCGAATTTGTCGAACACCGAAACAAATCAAAAACGGTTGTTAATCCCAACATTTTATCTACACTAGGATGATTATAAAAGTGAAAAATCATAAATCCGGATTATTATAGTTACACAATCAACATAATCGTGAAACCGTAATTGTTCAATAGTATAATTCAAATTGTTTTTATTGAATTTTCAATATGATGGGGTCCCTTGTACTCGTTGGCCCGTAGCCTTTTGCCATATCGTGCCACCCTAATGTTACGCCACTGTAGACGAGGCTCCCCGGAGTTCTCCCTAGTTTACATGGACGGCGTAGTAGTTGATATTAATGTATTTCCATTCGTCACCACTTGGTATATTTTAACGCGAATTATTTCACTGGTTTAAAGTTAATCTATTCTAAAAAATACAAAAAAAACTTACGTTTTAACAAAGTAATTAAGTTAAACAATTGAGTTATTTTCTAACATTAGTTTAACTGGTTAACTTACGAGTTACAAAAAAAAAAAAAAAAAATTATAACTTAACGGCCTTTAAGACTAGTCCTGCAAGCGTGTATTCCTTAATTTATTTTTCTATCATCCCATAAGACGCTTTCCCGCCGAGTTGTTTTTTCGATAACCTTATTATTATCTTTTATTATTGTCCGTTTCAGTCTTCTGACGGAGATTTCTTTTGTAATTTTGGAGTTTTCGACTGTCTTTTTCTCCACCCCCCGGTTGGACGTCGCGCACGGCCCAAAAATCCTTCTAAGAGTTCTTCTTTCGAAAACCTCCAATCTCTTATTTTCCGGAGTTCATGTTTGTACGGCATCAGGCCGGGCGTACCAACGTCGTATATATCTGGGTTTTTGACATTTTTTTTTTTTTGATATCGCATTAGAACTTGATAATGTTCCCAAACCGAATCACAGTAGTGGCCAGTACGTTTTTCGAGTGTGGTATAACGTCGACTTATGACTTTTATAGTTGTATATGGTTTTTTTTTCTTCTTCTTCTCGTTTCACAGTAGGTTCGTTTTATTAATTTCGGCGGATCATCGTGTCGTCGATTCATAGATCGCACACACACACACGAGCAGCCGGTGGTGGTTCATTGGCCATAACGTCCGCCTCCGATTCCGAGCAATTCGCATTACGTTCCCCCTGTACATCGTAGTGAATGTACTTCGTGTACACACAATGTTACTATATATAAGTGGTGTTGCCTTGTCCACGTCGTATAACCCGAAAAACTCGCGTGCTCGCCCAATCATCGCGCGCGCCCATTAGTCCCGCGATTATGTTTCGTATTTTCGGTCGGCCGGTTTTCCTTTGCTTCTTTTCCCGCGCCGGTTTCCATATATAATTTATACGCTCTCGTAAGTATTGTAATAATATGCACGTGTGTGTACGTATCTCCGGAGATTGGATCTGTCGCGGCGGTTCGGACTCACTCGATCGGACGCGCGAGAAAACCAAAAAAAAAAAAAAACTAACCAATTCAACGACCGGCAAACACGATGATTATTCACAAAGACAAACGCGAGCCGCCATCGACGTATTTTTTTTTATTATATATATATATATTTTTTTTTTTTTTTTTTTATACCGCCCAATGTCGCGCGATTTACCACGATTCGGTTCCCCCCGCCTAAAACGCGTCATAACACACGTAACATAATAATAATGTTATGTATTCTCTTGCGACCAACGAAACTCTTGGATATCTTGGATTTTTTTTTTTTTTTTTTGTATTATTCCTCTCCCGATCGTTTTTTTCTTCTTCTTTTTCTCCCCCCCCCCCTCAATTTCCGTCCGGTCGTTTTTCTCGCCGGGAACCGCGTATTACGTACGTTCCGCGGTCGTCGACGCCGCCGTTCGACCATTATACCGTTTTTCCATTATAAATTTCCAGTACTGTACATGCGCAATACGTCGACGGATTCAAACAATTATTACTATTAAAACTTTTGTTCGAAACTATTTCATAAAATATTCTCGACGCAAGAACGCGGCGTACGGACGATCCGTTCATAAAAATCACCGCCGCCGCCGGTTTCGCGTCCGACTGTCGAATTACAGTGTGTATAAAATTGATTCATCCGATTTTCGTAGACTATAAATATTGTTCTTGTAGTTTGTGATAAACGAAGCACCAACCATCTAAATGGTTAGGGTTATCGAGTTTCTATCGATTACCGATAAATTGCGATCGAGTGCACCATAGCCGAGTGGCGTAATTAGTTGTTATCGAATTGTCGACCGAGCATCAAAAAGCGTTTTGTGTGCTCCGTTTCGAAAAGTGCGAATCTGTTATTGCGGTGTAGCGTAAAGACGGCATAAAACCTTCCAAGAAACCGACAGATTTTTTATGCAAAGGGAAGTCGGCCAAGAACGTCGAATAAAAATGTTGAACAAATTCGACAAAGGTTCGTAAGAAGTCCGCAGAAATCAGTTGGTCGTGCATCCAGAGCACCTTGCTATTCCACAGACAATAGTTTGCCGTGTTTTGCGTGGATACGTCTGAGATATAAACCGCACCGCCACATTGGTCCCTAGAAATCTGCAAATTTCTTAACGATCAGTTAAGACCACAGAGCGGACGGATCGGTCGCTGTAGTGCTAATGACGCTACATTTTGTCCTTGGCCCCCTTGGTTCACCGGGCCTTACGATCTGTGATTCTTTAAGGGTTACATAAAAAGCAATGTTTATGTACCTCCCGTTCCAAAAGTACTCGATGAATCGAAAAGTCGTTTATGAGGAATTCGAATATCGCTTAGATGTGTGTCCGCGCAACTAAGTGAGACAACATTTGTAAATATTGTACCTAAAACTTGCCGTGTGATCGATGTGAACTTTTTGTGAAATTGATCGTAACCCGATTAATGGAATTTTACAATAAATCGAAATGTATGGAAATCGGCTGAATCATTTCGAAACGCACTGTGTATAATATCGTTATATACGCGATCGACGGTCGGGTCGGAAACAAAGGCACTCTCGCACCCCTACCGGGTCTGCCGGACGACGACGACGATGATGACAATAAAAATAATAAAAATAATAATAATATTAATAATATGTGTCGTCGTCGTGTTCGGCGGGCGCGCGGTCAACCCGAGAGTCGTGCCCGTGAGCTATAGCCGCCGCCGTTGGACTTTGGCCAACGACGACGACGTCCCCGGTCCCGTCGGTCGATCGCGTCGAACAAATAGACGTATGGTGTTAAAAATATATTTATATATATATATACGTATATATAGGTGAGTACGAGTTTATTCCCTTACACCCCGTAACCGTATACCCGGTCGCCCGAAGACGGTGTGAAAACGCGTCCGGCTCCGCCTCGCCCGTGTCCGACTACTATACATAATATTATATATACATACATATACGTCTTTATATATATTATAATAATATATATTATTCGCGCGTAATTAATAAAACGTTTCTCTTCTCCTCTCCGCGATATATACGCGCGCGCGCGCGCGCGAGTGTGTGTACGATTCCCCCGTGTTCTTTTTCAACCAGACCGCCGCCGCCGCCGCCGCCGCCGTGTCGTGTCGTGTCGAGTCGAGTGGTATTACGTCGGGGCGCTCGCGCGCGTCCGTGTGGGTATATTATACGATATCGTGTTTTTTATTATTATTATTATTTATTTATTTTTTTTTTTTGGTCTAACCGGCGACCGACGACGACCAAGCAACAGAGACACGGTGCTAAATTATTATTATCGCCGACAGAGAAATAATATTATTATTGTCTTCTTCGCGCGTTCGTTCGCGGCGACCGGGCGTGACGGACGGTCGGACGGACCGGCCGGTATGAGTGGGGACACACGGGACCTCCGCCGCCTCGGTCGGTCTCTTTTGTTTCGCGTTTTGCGAGTATTATTATTGGCCGGGTGATTTTTCGAAATAATTAGCGAAAACAAATTACGTTACGTATAGGCGTGTAATGAGTGTGTATATCCGCCGCGGCAGAGATAATCGTTATACGGACGAAATTAACAAACTCGGCTGTGGCGGTAACCGTATTTAAAAATAATAATAATAAAAAAAAAAAACCCCGATTTAATCGATCGGACACGGATCATTACGACTATTCCGTCACCGCGGCCGCTCCGGTTTTCCAGAGACTCGACTGGGCGGGCGCGCGTCTGTTACGTCACATCCGCGTCTCGGTACGAAACGCGAGCTCGATTTTTATCAATTACGTTTGCGCGTTATCGCCGCGGTCGCGTAACTTTTTTTTCCCCGTATAATAATATTCGGGTATCGATTATCACGAGCCCCCGGGCCGTCCGACGCGATAAAGCGCTAATAAAACAAAAACGGTTTGGCGGAGAAACGGGGGGAAAAAAAAAGAAAAAGAAATGAAAATGAAAAAACGGTTTTATTATATCGCGTCACGGATCTCCACGGCTAGGACGTTTTTGTTGCGGGCCGGGTAGCGTATTAGCAGCGGCACGTATGCCTATAATAATATACAGAGGTGTGCCCGGTGAATATTGTATATTATATACGCACACAGAAGACATTTATTTATTTATATATATATATATATAATAATGATTGAAATTTTGTTTTTTTTTCTCTCTCTCTCACTTCTCCCCCGCTCGAAAAAAAAAAAAAAAAAAAAGAAAGTATAATAAAATTATTTTTATGTATGATTGTGTACCTACCCCATAGGGTTAGGCGCTCAATCTGTACGTATAATATTATTATTATTATTATAAAGCCCCGACGACGACGACCTTGGGAACTATACTCTCGCGTCACACGGGGGTGGCTGCCACTGCGCTGCGATGCCATTAACTCGCGCACGCACGCACGCACGAAATAACGTCGTGTGTTTACAGTGGCGGACGACCACTCGCGCATTTTTTTTCTTTTTTTCATTTTTTTTTTTTACACACACACAATGAAACGATTTCCAGGTGCATCACCTCGGTGTACCTAAAACTACGTATAAATATATATATAGAACCTCACGCGTATTATAGCTCCGCGGCTCGATGTTTGTTCTTCGCCGTGTCCCATTCTTCGTATTCATTCATCCGGACCTAAGGTATTTTTCACCACCGTTACCAACCCTCGTAGCTCCTCTTCTCCGCCTCCTTGTACTTCGTGCAGCTCGCCCGCCCACCCCGGATTTATATATATATATATATATATATATATATACATATATATATGTATATATATATATATATATGTACTCTACCCGTCCGTATAATATTATATTCCTGCCCCCGCCTCCGCCGTCCACCCCGAGCCGACCGCCACCAACCGGGTTGTATCCTTTGTATAACGACGACGACGACGACGACGATCGAAATGCGGTACGTCTCTCTTATTATTATTTTATATATTACGCGGGAATTTAATAATATTATACTCACAGAGTAGTAGGTTTACTCTGCCAAAATATACGTCCGCGTAAAATAATATAATAATGATTTTCTCACGCGCGCGCGCCCGCGAAAATCCGATTTTATTCTGTATAGCCGCGCACGAAAATTATTATTATTATTTGGCCATTTTCTAATACAAATAAAATCACTATACACAATATTAATAACAATAGTAAAAAATGCACCGGCAGACCATTTAGTAGCGTAGACGGACGAGAAATGTTAATAATATTGTACCGTCAATATTTCACGAACGGACAGTATTTAAATGTTGACTATACTTTCACTATTACACGGCCCAATTGACGGGCCTTTCAGTTAAGTTCAGTTAATTGGTTTTGACGGATTTCGTGTTTGAACTGTAACATATATATGCGCGTCGAAGTGGGATTTGTCTGAAGGGACGTTATATACAGGGCGGGCACGGGAACAGGGCCAAAAATAGGTAGACATAACTCAGTATATTTTAGACGTACAAAAATGTTTTCAATATTTTATTATATGTCGATAAGTACCATTTCATTTTTTTTTTTAAATAACATGAGGCATATGACGTCTGTCTACTTTGTACCGTGAAGCAAGTCGTTCTAAAAAACCGGCAGCATATCGTCATTCATCTCGAAAAAAGAGAACATGTTTACTGAAAATTCTGAACGCTGACGGTAATCAGTAGGTTTCAGCTGTTATACAATTGATAATTTATAAGGGTAGAACTTCTCGTAGTCTCGTACCCTCTCTGGGTAATATTCGGAGTTGTTACAGTACGTTTGGAAAAAGGTGGTTTTTTTTTTTTTGTTAACCGGTTCCGTTGTTCGAAAATTATCGACCCACCCGATAATTGTTTTCCGATTGGCAACAGCACCAGCGACGTCCGACGTCGAAGTGAAGTCTGAAGACACGCTGCACCTTGGCTACCCCGCGGACTCATTGTTTTTTACAAACGCGTCGTATGCAAACACACGGTGAACTGCAACGCTAATTGCGCCATAGCGATAACTAAACGGCAATGTCTGACGGACCGAATGAGCTTACCTAGTTAGACCTTCTTACTCCCATTCACCGTTGAGAAAAACCCCGTATATTTTTGGTCCTATTCCCGTGGTCCACTCTGTATATATATATATATATAAAATAGGGCTGTAGCAGCCGGGTTGGTATTGCTGAGCGAGATGAGACGTAGAGGTAATTGCGTTTGCTATTTAACGGTCCGCCGAAGGGGTTGTGGGATTCGTGAAAATTTCGTTATCTGGACCCGGCTAATAAGACTCGGGGAAAAGAAGAAAACGCGCGTATACGGCGGCGGTGCAGCGGGCGCGCTGTAAAAATTGTTCGGTTAGTTTAACTTTGTTACGGGCGCGCGCGGATGATGCGTCCAATGATCTGTGATGCCGACACGTCGCCGTACTATCGTATTATACGAGCAGGTCTCGTTTCTATAGATATATATATATATATATGTACACGTATACAAGTATATCCGAATAGACGCGACACGAGGGGCCGACGATAATTCAATTATATATTTTGTACAATATTTATAAGTATAATAATAATAATATACGCTTTTGGAAATATTCCGCGCGAGAAAGTCTGATATTGCGGGGATCGTATATTTATTATTATATTGGCGAGGTGTCCGAGGAAACGATATGGAGTGAACGGGGCGAAAAATGGAAAAGATTTCGAACCCGTTCGACGTCATTTTATAAATTATAACGTTGGTCTCGGCGGTATTACAAAATGGCGACGGAAAGACAATACAATAAGCGGTGACGCGGGGGTCGAGCGCTGGCCGAAAATGCAAAAAGGGGACATTTGAATTATAGTCGCAGTCGTATAGTCGTACGAGGAGGTAGTGAAAAAAATAAATCGACAAATAAAAATGGCCGTTTCGCCGGCGTTGTCCGGGGGTGTGATAAATGTACGTTCGTTTTCCTTTATTTTTATATATATTTTTTTTTTCACGGTGGTCCGAGAACAAGACAAGCGCAGGGTATGAAAAAAAAAAAAAAAAATAATAATAACTATACACCCGGAGCGTTATTTCTACACGGTTATTATTATTTTTCCCATTTTTTTTTCCGCGAATCTATTGTAAATATTATACGCGTCCTGCTCCTCCTCACCTGGCTGGTACGATAATTTATACGAGTCTTTTAAACGTTTCCATACAATAATATAATATAATATGCAAACGGTTTTTGCATTTCTGCGACGGTGAAGTAATTCGCTCGTCTATTATCGGTTTTTTTTCTTCTTTTTTTCGGATATACGTATACGTCGCCGTTTTAACGTTTTTTTTCTAAACTAATGTATATCGACTCCTCCCGAGTGTGTGTGTGCCTATATATAACGTTTTTAACGCCCCGCCTGCAAAACATGATAAATCGTAATTTCCCTATAGAAAAACTATACGTGAATAATAATAATAATAAAAAAAAAAGCAAAAAATCTAACCTAGTGGAACTCGTAGTTAGTTTTCGATCTGCGAATTAATCGCGTTTATATAAATATATATATATATATATATATATATTATAAGTTCGTGATGGACGTTTAAAGGTCGCGTTTTGGGCGTGATCCGTTATTACGTTATCGGCCGGCGAAGACGCAATTACTTACGCAATAATAACGTACCCGTGACCCGATGTGCCAATTTTCCGGTGCCTAAAAAATAAAAAAAAAACACAGACTCGTAAAAAGTTTTCATATAGGCAGATATAATATCACGTCCGTCGGTATAGAATAATAATACATTCTAACAATTCAGTCTCTTAGACTCTTCTAGATAAAGATTATCGTTTATCTGGATACGCGTTATGAAACCTATCTGAAGTTTACCAAGATAAAACAATAATTATCGTTTATATGTAAATAAAATATACTCATTAGTAATTTAATATTTTAACCAGAGTAGAAAATATTAAACACATTGTATTACTTTTAGTTAAACATTCGAATATTTACTAGATAGTAAGTTGCACTCATTGCATTTATAGAACTATTTTTGCTGTTAACATTTTTATCTCCCTGCTATAATTTTCTAAATAATAGACAATTTAAAATGTCCACGCAGTTATTATCTTATTTGAGATAATTGAAGTATTCTTTTTATCTTTAGACGATTTTGGAGCGATTACTTTTAATCTTTATATTGGTAAATCGTACTTATCTGCACCTCAACACTGTTTATTATTATATAGGTGTACTATACGAAAATATAAACGTGTAAACTCAAAAAAAGAAAAGTTTTTCTTGGGTTTTTGACAAATTGATCTCGTCGACACGGTCGAAACGGGCGTGCGCGTTAAACCCGACGAGGGTAACGACTTTTTATCTCATCCGATAGACGCGAGAAAAAAAAAACCCATTTCCGACACTCGGTCCGACTAATCGGCCGACGACACCCGCGGGAGAGACTACAGTGTAGTTGTAGTAGTATTTCTTTATTTCCACCCCAATTTTTTTTTTTTTTTTTTTATAATGAGGGAAACCGTATACACCGAAAAAACGCACGTATATACCCCAAAGAACTTGTTTATATATATATATATATATATACGCACCCCCCTTTCGCGGCGCGCGCAAGTGTGGGGTGATCGAACCCTAACTTTATAATGTTCTTTATCTTTTCCTTTTTCCCTTTTTTATTTTATTTTTAAATCTATGCGCAGCTCGTCCCTTCTCGAGCGCATTGATGACGGTAGGGGGACGACGGAAGGGTAGGCACAACTACGTAGTATAGGATTTCTTCCGGTTTGTCACTCACTCTCGGGATATACTGTATATATATATATATATATATAAAGAAGCCCTTTATTTTACTTTTTAAATAATATAACGAGCCGCCCGAACTCTCGCCGAACGTCGGCGAGCGGGGGAGAAAGAAATCAAATTCCCTCCTCGCGCGCGCGAGAACGCCAATTTAAAATCAAACACCCTCCCGCCCCGCGCTGCAGGAACGATATATACTTTCTCGCTATTGGATTTTTTTTTTTTTCCTTTTCGACGACTCCCTTTTCACAGTCACCGGATTCGCTATTTTTTTTTTTTTTTTGTATATATATATATTATTTTTTTTATAACAGTTTTCCGTCCCTCCAGCCCGCACCACCCAACAACTCATTCTTATACATATATATATATACATTACGAGTATTACAACGCCTCCTATGTAGCGTGTGTCATCGTAACGATATCGATCTGCAGACTTTGCGAGTTGATATTAATTTCAAAAAAAAAAAAAAAAAAAAAAAAAACAAACAAAACGAAACGAAAATTAATGCACAGAAAAACGTCTCTAGATGTGTTGCAGCGTGTGTGTAATATCGAAAGTCGGTATTATTATAAACGAGAGTTATAACACAACACAACACACACACACACACGAGATTTTATATTATACGACTTATTATTATTATTATAATATACCGAGTCGTAAAAACCGATACTCGGGCTACGGCGGCGGCTCCCGATACAATATCATAAATTACGGTTAATTTATACGGAGAACGATATTTTCATTATATATATTTTTTTTTTACCCCGCCGCCACCGCACCGCCACTATTAAAAACCGAGTAGAAAAAAAAAAAAAAAAAAATTAATACTCGTATATTTTTTCTTATTCCTTAAAATATATAATATTATAATATTTACGGCCGACTTAAAAATCGAGACCCATTGTCCGGGCCGAAATCGGAGGCGACAACCTCCGATATATTTTATGGCGTTTTTCTCGCTCCGTCCGCATGGGCGACCAGTTCTTTTTCGCTCGGCCGTATACATTGTGACCGGGCTGTGTTTTATCTGTTTTTTTTCTGTTTTTTTTTTTTTTTCATTCTATCCGCTCGTTCGGTTATTTTTTTCTTCTCCTCTTATTCTTCTTCTTTTTTTTCGGTTTCGGAATGGTATACATTTCGTTTATTATTGTAAACGCGATTATATACGTATACATACCCGACAATATAATACGAGCTCCCGGAGCGAGAGGTTTTCGGTATACGATTTTTTTTTTTTTTTTTTTAATTATTATTATTATAATAACCCGCCGAACGGGCGCGTAAAAAAAAAAAGAAAAAAAAGTTGGTTCATTAAAAATACATTTTTATTTCGTTTCACCCGGCACCCACCCAGCATCACATATCGCCGCCGCCGCCGCTCTCTTGACACGACGCGGCGACCGGGTGGTAATACCTACACCGGGTTTCTTTTATTATTAAAATAACAATAATATATGATGCATAGTACAGTTTTGGTATTTTACAACCAGAACGTGATTTTATGTAGGAACCGGGCGAGTAATAATAATAATAATAATAATATTTTGTTTAGGACGAAAAATTAAATTTTTTTTTTTCCCGTCCCGCGCTCCGGGCAATCACCGCCACCGCCGCAGCTGGGAATTTTTCGGTGCCCGTCACCTATATGTTTTAATGAAATATATAATATAAATTATACAGAAGAAATCCGGGCGGAAAAAAAAACGGAGATTAGCAGACAAAAAAAAAAAAAAAAAAAAAAATATATATAATAATAATAAAAAATAAAATCGACCGTTTAATTTTTTTATTTTTTTTTATTTTTTTTTTTTTTACCGACGACGGCGGGTCGGTTTCGCGTTATTATCGTCGTCGCCGCGAAAACAATGGGACTCGAAAAGTATAGCAGTATTATATTATTATGCGCGTCGACGACGGAAATTATTTATGCGTCTAAACGCCGAGTCGGTGACAATATTATATATATATATATAAATGGAAAGTGCTTGTAAAAAAAAAAAAAAAAAAAAATAAAAACATTATAAGAGACTCCTACGCGAAAAAATGGCGTCGCCGTATTATATTATACCCGGGACTTATATAATAAATTGTTGTGGCCCGAGCGATCCGTGTGGCAGCGGCGGCGGCGGCGGCGGCCTCGTTAATGGATATTACAATATTATATGGACCCAACCGTGGCGATTTACAACGTTCTCGATTTTCCGGGATCGAAGCGATTTCATATATTATGGAGAGTTAAAAAAAAAAAAAAAAATTATATATATATAAATAATAATAATCTAAAACTCTCTATACGTACGGAAACAACAATGTACCTCCTAATATAATAAAAAGTCTCGGGAGCGCGGGCGTACGGTATTATTATTTTCATATATTATAATGTCTTTTGATAATAGTCACGTGCGTATACGCGATAAAGTACGCGAGTAGATTTCGCGTTAAAAAAAAAAAAAAGTCAGACACGGGCGGACCAGCAAAACGTTGCGTAGGTGTGAAAGTCAGAACGTATTATATGTAATATTTAGTTTATAATATATATATATATATATATGTTGAACACGATGATTTATTTGCAGTAAAAAATTAAAAATAATAACACACTTTAGGTTGATTGGAATTAGTAGTTAATGGGCCGAACCCGATTATTTTTGGTGGAAAAAACGTAAATTTTAAATATTTCGGAGTGCGGTTTTTTTTTTTTTTTTTTTTAATATTTTTGTTATTCCCAAATTTTGTAACGACGCTCGACGTATATTTCTCGACATATATTTTGCTCGTTTGTTAAAATTACCTAAGAGTTTTTTTTTTTTTTTTGAAAATTTCAATCATAGTTGATTTTACTCTAACAGCGAAATCCAACGAGTTTTTACTATATGTATGTTTTTGTTTTATTTTTGTCTTGTCGCTATATCGTCCGTTATATATATATATATTATATACGGATAGACAATGGCGGCGAATGTCGTTGAGGCTCCCCCTCTCCCTTCGAACAATAATATCGTAAAAAAAAAAAAAAAAAAAAAATCGAAATATTCTAAATAATATAATTTTACGGCGATGTTCAGCCGCCGTCCGCCGTTTTTGTTGCGGATTTCGTATTATTATTATTTGTTATTATTTCTCCGCGGCGCGCTTACCGGTACCCCGACAAACCCCACACGCCTACCCCGCGTGACAAAATCCCGTCTTTTTTTTTTTTTTTTTTTTTTTTTTTTTTTTTTTTTTCGGTTAGATAAATTAGTTTCGGATCCACCGCCGCCACCAGTAGCGTCTCCTCCGCCGCCGGTATATGCCCACACCATATTATACGTGTACGTATACGCGATGTTTGCGCGAGCGCAGCTGCGTCTCCTCTCTTTATATTATTATTTTTACCTACACACATACCATTAAGCACCATCGAAAATCTCGACGCCCTCCCGCCGCCCGATCGTCCGCCCGTCCGTTCGTCCGTCAGTCGGCCGACGATTGTTTTTCCCGGTCTCCGGTCGCCCCGCGCGCGCACAAAAATAAAATATATAATATGCAGCTGCCCCCCGGCTCTGTTTTCGCGGATCTCTCTATCTCTCTCTCTCTCTCTCTCTCTCTCTCTCTATCTCTATTTCTATCTTTCTCTCTATCTCTCTCTCTCTTTATCGCTAAACTATACGCGCGCACGCGGGACATTAGCCGAAAATATCGAGCAAAACAAACCCGGGGGTTTTCAGGTAAAAACCGCCGCCGGCCCAGCTGGTGCGAACCGCGCCGAGGGTGTGCCCCGGCGGCTCGATGGCCGGCGACAATGAAACACAATATAATATATAATTTCCCATCGGTGTGTGGTGTACGAGCATCACACACACGCACACACACGCACACCGACTCGGCGAAAATCGAATATTTTTACGTTACATTATTTATTTCGGGGCGAAATACCGAGGAATCCGAAGAGCGTACAACGGCGGTATATTGTCATTGTTATTATTATTATTATTATTATTATTATTATTATTACTCATTGTGCCCGGGCCGTCCGACAACGCGTTTGCCGGGCACCACGAGTACCACCCGTGGTATACCCGGCAAATAACCATTACAACGAGCCCGCGGCAATAAGGACAATAAGTAATAATAACGATAATGCCCAAATACCGCGTGTCCGCGTAACTTTACGCAAATATTCGTTTTCCGAACGTAGCGGGGTACGATTACATTTTAATAACGTCCAAGGGGGGGGGAAACGTTCTGAAAACCGTCCTGGCTGAAATGCACTTGAAAATCGCCGAAACGACTCCCCCTGGCCAATAAAAATCGCCGAAATTACGATACTTCTTTGCGAAATTAACGGAATTAAACGCGACCGCCGCGGTGTATCTTTATGGGAAAATCCCGAAATACATTATTAAACCAACGTAGCATTATTTAGACAATATTTCGAATGCGAATAAATGCTAAATAAAATTCTCGCCCATGAAATATCTGTCACATGAAACGAATTGTGTACATGGAAAGCGTTGTCCGAGATCGTCCGTTACAGATACTAAGGTCATTTAAAATGTTGTCTACATAATCCAACATTATACAACAACAATACAACTTTTTTTTTTTTGTAATTACTTACGAATAATATAAAAAGTATTTCGTATTTTAGTTTACAAGTTGCAAACCTCGTTGTAAATAAAATCACATTATTCACTTATTGTACCAATCAAACAGATTGTTTATTTTCTATGATAAAAAAAATAATATATATATTTTTATGATACAAATATTATTATTTAAAACATTTAAAAGTTTTAAATACTTATAACTGGCAAACAATTAATCCCCTCCCATTTTCTAGCTCTAGGCCCGAGACCACCCAAAAGAAGATGCACTTTGCATTGAAATCCGGGCCCTAATAATAATAATGGTATAGGTACACGAAAGCGAAAAAATGTAATCCGATTGTTATATGTAAATGTTCACTTATCGACCGGTATAGTAAGACCAAGTCAAAATATTCAGGGATATCGAAAAAAAAAATAATAATAATAATAATATAATTGATTTACAAAAAATGCGCGTTCTGTACAGTTTTCGAAAGTGAAAAATTGTTTAAAATATATATTTTGCATAGACTTATTTAATAATATTGAATATATTCAATGCTCGTGCGTCAGCATATATTATTATCCACCTGGCAGTAATTCGCATAAACAAAACAAGAAACGGCTGACGATGACGTGTGCGATTTAAGACCTCGAATCTTATGTTATTAAACGTAAATAATTTTTTTTAATTTTATCTAAACTGCGCAATAGTCACCAAATATTATATATTACGACAATACCTATATGCAATCAATGCTAATAGGCAACAGTGACGTATCCAGAATATGTTTTCGGGGAGTGCGGAGCGCGCACAGTGATTTTTAACATTTTCATAAATACAATTTTGATAAAAAAAAAATTATATTATTACATTCTGAGCGAAATTCACGGTTTTGCTGCGTGATTTTTTTTTTTCTACCGGAAATCTTGATCCGACTTTCAAATGTGGTACAGTTACTAAAAGCATTTTGATCCTCGTCGGTGCGCGGAATGGGTCGATTTTTGATTTTCGTTGTAGTTTTCTGAACAATCGGGATTTACGGCCATCAAGGTTAATTCCGTCCTTTCGTTTTTGTCTTTTTGTTGTATTCGATCGTGAAAAATCGTAGACTATCACGGAATATTAATATACCCTTAGTTTATATTTTAGTTATTGTTTTATGTACGTGTAAAATTGTTTTGGCCGAGTGGAAACGCTTGAACATTTTTCAGAAAATAAAATATCGAAAATCGAACGTAATGTTATAGTTTTCAATAGTATTACGGGAAAAAAAAAAAAATATCATCAGGACCCATCGAGCGGAGTGTGTTCTCTTATTTAAATTATACCGCGTCGTTTTTATATATCGGGGAAAAAAAAAAAGGTCGCTGATGGATCGTCTCGACTTTTGGCCAACGGCAGCTGTGCCTTTGTGGATTTGTTATCGGTGTCGGATATAATAATATATATGTAACCGAATCGCAGAATCCGCGATGGTACCTATATACGTATATATATATATATATATGAAAATATATTGAAATCACGGGCCATTTGACGCGAAACGAGCGTAAAACTCGACGACAATGCGGAAAAGGGTTGCTTTTTGTTTATTTTCGCGTGATGTATGTTTTACATTTTTAACGAAAACCCGGGGACAATATAAATAAAACGATGAAATTTATGGCCCGGTCGAGGCGAAATTCGTTCGCGGGGCGCGCGTGCGGGGGGTTATTTTTTTTTTTTTTTTGTTCTCCGCGCGGGTAACTAACCCGGAAAGGAGGAAAAAAAAAAAAAAAGTATAAAAACACATTAAAGGGGATAAAGACAAAAAAATATATATAATACAACGAATATAATTTTTTATACTCGTTGTGCGTACACGAACAACAATGGCGCGGATAGGGCCGCACGCGCGTTGAAATGCACGTTGTAATATATATAATTCGCAAACACACACATTATATCATATTATAATATATTGGTTTTATGTATTTTTAAATAAATTTCGCGTTATTTTTGCCGCCCCATCGTATATGTACACATATTATAAAAATCTAGAACCCGGTGTTAGGGTTAGGGCACAAAAGGGCGCGATGTAAAACGATACGCGCAATCCTTTTGTTCTGTCGCCGCCGCCGCTGCCTTTTTCCCGCGGGGGCCTGTTTTCGATTTTTATATTAAAAAAAAAAATAATAATAATAATAAAAATTATTACTATTATTATTATACGCGAGCGATAGCCGAAAAAAAAAAGGAAAAAAAGTCGTTAATATTCCCGGAGACCCGAACTTAATTTCGTCCGGGAAGGGGCACGCGTTTGACAATTATAAATATAAATAATGTACGCGGTCGTTTATTTTTTCATTTTCGTCTTTTTGTATTTGTATTTTTTTATTTATTTTTTTTATTATTGCGCCCGTTTAATGGGCGTGCGCGTGTTTTATACTGACGAACCATTGTTCCCGCAATCGTTCCGCGAAAATCCATTTATCGTCGTATCGTTAACTCGGACGTCCGGAATTGGCCGCCGCGCAAAGGGTTTGGGTGTCGCCGTATTTGTGCGCGAGCCGTTCGTTCGCGTATTGGGTTTCCGGTCGTTTTTATTTTATTTTTTTTTTTTTTTTGCGCCCGACAAACTTTTTTGCAAGATTCCGCGTGCGCGCCGAAAAAAACACATACACTGTTTTTACAGCATTCACTATTTAATGATCTAATAGTTTTTCCACGCGGTATACTCTAAAACAAATAGTGGGATTATCCGATATTGCTTTCCTCCCCCCCCCGGATATTTGAAACAGAAAACCCCGTGAGACGATATTGAAATTAATTGATATTTCTATATTTTAAACGGTTTTTTTTTTCACATTCCAGAGACGTTGTTGACGTTTTTCCTTAAAAAATATCCGAGTTCGTGCTTTTGCATATTTCGGGTATTTTGGCATATTTAACATACGGTAGATTTTTCGGAGTTATTAGCGCATATTAGTTGACATTGAGGAGAAATTATTATTTCTTATTTACTTTGCCGAACAGTTCTACAGAATTTTACAATTTGCAAAAAAAAATATCAAGATCTGTAAAGCTCCGACGACAAGTAAAATAATTATAATAATTACAAATTTAAATATCAAAGAAAATACAATTTTATAATTTCTGAGCGGAGCGACGATGGGTCGTCTTGTGGTATTACAATGATGTTTATCTATTATTTTATTATTCTGTAAACACTTTTTGTACCAGAAGTTTTGATCCGGTGTACACGCCTACACTGTTTGTGGTAGCAAGGTTTGTCTAGTTGGTACTTTAAAGAGGTCATTTTTTGACGTGCCCATTAGTTTTATAACGTGTTTTTAAAAAAACTACCAAAAAATACGATTTCGTCAAACTCGATTTTTATTATTTCTGTTGATTACTGGGTTACCGTGGCAACAATGGAAAAAAAAAAAAAAACACGACTAATACTACTTTGTTCAAAATCGTTTTACGTTTGCAATTTATCGTTGCGTACATATAAATTGAATTCCTGTTCATATAAACTACATTCCAAACTTGCCACCTGAAATAGTGTGACCGACCGCATGGTGCCGAAGTACGTGCGCCTTTTTAAAAGCTAATTTCGCAATCAAACCGAATTATTCTTTAAGATAAAAATTGTCTTTTTTTTTTGTTTCGCATATATTTAGAATTTCAGTGAGCTCGTGCCTATTTTAGCGTTTTTCGGCGCGTAACTCGTAACTCGCCCGCATATAAACGCCGTTGTTCTGCCCCGCGGTGCGAAATATTGTGTCCCGGCGTTTTTTTTATTATTTTTTTTACTTATTTTTATTCCACGATTACGCCGGACCGGACTCTCCGCGGTATACAATAAACATTACGATATAAACGCACTCGGCCCGAGAAAATATTATTTTATACTCGCCTTATTACTATTATTGTTATTAGACGCACGATCGCGTATAAATATATATATATATATATATGTATATACGCGCACGTTAATTACGGTTCACAAACACAGGCGTCCGGATAAAAATCTTAATGACCCCCGTCCGCCGTCATCGTGATGATCCATAATTTATAAAAAAAAAAAAAGTCCCCCCTCGTCGCCGCCGCCGCCGCCGCCGCTCGCCGCCGCTCGCCGACCACCGCCGGAAGACCCCGTCGGGTTTCGTCGTACCACCCGCACAACACAACAACGGCTCACATGTCGATCGCACAGGTGTGCACATACGTCTATACGTACACGTGTGCGTCGCGGGATTATTATTATTATTTTAACACCTCTGATGATGATAACAATAATAATAATAATAATTATATTATGTGTACGAGCACAAACAATACTGCGAGCAATTGCACACGTACTCGGTTTCGGACGAAAACAATGGTCGTGTTTGTTTGTTTGGTTTTTTAATTTTTTTTTTTCTTCTTCTTCTTCTTCTTCTTCTTTTTCTACTTCTTCTTCTTCTATCCTCCTACCTGCCTCCCACCCCCCCCCCGGTTATTTTTCGGACAATATTATACGTGTACGACGACGACGTGTCGACGCGTTACGATTATTATATCGTTGTACGCGCTCGTGCAGCGGTGGCTCGCGTCGAATTCCTAATTAATCTGCCCGCCCGACGCCGCCGCCGCCGCCGCCGCCGTGAAATATAATATTTTTTTTTTTTTTTGAAAAAACGGCGAAATCAAACGAAAACAATAATCCGCTGTACGACAACGGTCACATTCGCCTATAGAAAAAAAAAAAATATAAAAATTTATTAAAATGCAGTAATTGTCTATCGGTACTTATTACCTCTGGTATCCGGAATCCTGAAACGCAGCCTTGTACAGGCTTGCGCGTGTCGCAGGACGTGCCCCGGAACGCCCTGCAGATTCTCCCGTGTGCAGGGCCGGATTAAATCATCCCCGGGCACCCAAGGCGCCGATTGAACGAATTTCCTTTCGGATCTTAGGCACATTTGAAAACAATTTTTACCGTCAATTTATTTGCAAATATTAATTAAAATTATTAACGCGTGTGCATATAATAGATAATTTATTTAAAAAATACCCGGTTACTGTTGAATTTAACGGGGTACGAATTATTACTATTAAATGATTTATTTATCAAATATCTTTTACTTAAGCTGCGATTCAATAGTAAATTTTATACTTGTATTTTTTTTTTAGCTTTAGCCGTCTTATCGTATTAGGCCGTCTGTTTCTCGTAGGCTCCATAGAGCCTATTGATTAATACTGTCTCGTCTACGTACAGCTGACACTTGTGTCCCGAGCAGGGTCGAATTTAACAGGGGGGGGAAGGCAATTTCCCCAGGCCGGTAAAATTTTAGGTTACTCGGGGGCGTTGTAAAGTCTAAAACTTAATATAGATAGACAAATAGGTATTAAAAAATTATTTCGATATCCTGTAAATATACGTTGACGACATTACTAATATTCTGTTACAATGAGAAAAAAAATAAGTCTTTATAGAATTATTTGTCTCTCTATAGTTTACACAGGGTGGGAATAAAATCGCCAAAGTATGCGAACACGAGTCTTTTCTAAATAAGCGTATCGTAAAGAAAAAAAAAAAAAGAAAAAACGTATTGGTAATTGTCTTGAGGGCGGCAACGTACCATGGGCGCGGCACTGTGGTCCCGGAGACGTTTAAACGTTTGGGTTCTCCTCGGCCCGTTTAGAAATTCGCGGCCGCGCGTTCGGCGCCACTTGTACGCCACTGCAGTGTGTTAAAACATTCGGCCCGTCGTCACTTTTACACGGACGAGTCCTTCGCACGTTTAAACGTATGGTCATCGTCCGTGGGCGGCGGCAGGTTTTTAATTTTTATTATTATTTTTTATTAAGTGCCGCTAATGAGGAAGTGCGGTAAAACGAAAAGTTCATCAAGCGGAGTAGGTGTAATAATAATATTATTATATAATAATAATACGCACTCGCCGCCGCACTATTAAAATATACACTCGTATTACTATTATTATTATTATTATTGTTGTTGTTGTAATGTTAATTATCGTGTCTCGCGTTTTTTTTTTTAATACGTGTGTCGTCGTCGTCGTCGTCGTCGTCGTCGTCGCGCTCGACGCGGCCGACTTTGCGGCCGATTATCTCGTATTAACTCGTATATCCTGTTTCGTGATTCCGCGCGACGCGAACGGCGCGTTTGGACACAACGTAGGTATAATATAAATTATAATATCGCCGTCGTATCGCATTAAACGCAATATAACGTCGCCGGTGTGCGATGCCCGTGTTATCATTCGAATAATTATTATTTTCGGACGTCGTACAATATACAGGGTGCGGCGCACAGCCGACCGACGAGTTTCGACGGGCTATAAATAACGAACTGTAAAACTTAGAGTAAAGGTTTTTTTTTTTTTTTATTTAAATCAGTGCTATTCAATGCCATTTTTAAAAATTATTTTTTGAAAATTATATCTCCAAGATGGCGGCCCGTCAGCATTGATACACTGTTGTAGACGATCCAGTGGCGGTCCTGTTCTCGTCCTCAAAAAAGTAGGGGCCGAACAACCCCAAATTGGGACACAGAACACCGTACTGTCACTTTAGGAGAGTGGAGTGGTCTTTCACGGAGCTGCCGTGGGTTATTTGTAGCCCAGTATCGAAAGTTTTGTTTATTTAAAGTTCCAGAAAGATGAAAACGGGCCTCATCGCTACAGAAAAAAGTTGATATCGGAGGAATTTCCAGAAGAATTTGCTGACAGAGATTATTACGGTTGTCGTAGTCAGTAGCATTTAACTCTTGGACAAGCATTAATTTATAGGGATGGAATGATGAATCTTCGTGAAGAATTCGCCTCAAAGAACGGTCTGAGATTTCCAAAGCTACAGCGTGTTTCCGGGCTGAGCGGCTCGGTGACCACTCAAATGCTCTCTAACCAACTGCACATTTTCGGGGGTTCTTACCGTTCTGGGTGGTGCTCCGTGTCCAAGTCTACTTAGGGTACTTACGGTGTCTTCCAAATGCCGTATCCACAATTTGACAGTGTTAGCAGAAGGAACAGATTCAGCACGTGGAATGCCGATGTGTATACGAAAAGCCCTTTGTGTAGCGATCACCAAATGATTATTTTCGTAATACGCACGCACGGCGAAATCACGATGTACACCTGTCCAGACCATGATTACGAATAAAAAAGGCATTACCGTACAATTCAAAATATACCATTTATTAAGGCCTGCTCTTATCTTATCACAGGCTAATGACCTCATTAAACTCGTCAGTCGGCTCTGCCACACCCTGTATATATATATATATATATAAGGTAATATGTATTAAAACAATAATACGTACGCGCGTACGGAGCCGGGATAAGGTAAATTTTACTGAAATGCCCGACCCTTGGGAGGGGTTGAGATAGCCCGGGAGCCCTGAAAAATGAAAAAAAAACAACCGGAATTGTAATTTTCCCAGAATATTATTTCGTCCCGTTAACGGTATAATTTTCGAAAATTATCGACGATATTTCAAAATACTAAATACAAATAATCGTGTGTATACGTATAAAAAACATTTTTTTTTTTTTTTTGTAAAATTGGACCACACCCCTGCAGAATGGGTTAGCCCCCCCGGGCCAACATTTGCTTCTCCGATTTCCGTAAAAAACTTTTTCAACTGTATAATTATTATGGTTTGGTCTAGAACAATAAAATAACCGTTTTAATAATAACGAAAATCCAAACAAAATAAAATACTCGAATAACCCGGTCATATATTATAGTTTGAACGTTTTTACTTGTACGACAACAACAAACGAATACGAAACACATTAGATTAAAGTCCTGTGCGTCTTTTGACGTAAAGTTTTAATATTATGTTTTAAACATTTCATATGGCATATCGTATTGAGAATATTATTAAAAATATACTTCGGCGGAAAAACTCACAGGCTATAGGCAGAAAGGGGGGGGAAGAGCTCTATCTCTTTTTACCAATACGCGGTTTTCCCCTCGAGAAATGCTTTTTTACGGTTAGTAAAAAAACTACTAATTTTGTTTTATTCGTTTAATTTAATATGTATATATTATACATGAAAATAAAATACAAAATTTGCAATTATTTTCCATACCACGAATAATAATAATATTAAAAAGAGAAATACAATTTGACTGACCGTCAGATGCTCCGGATCATATCGATTTTATCTTTTCGAATATTACGTGAAAACTGATTGACATTACAATGTATTTCCGCTGACATTACAATATAGAAACAAACAATTATTATCCTTTTCAAATATTCCAAATACGTAGGTACGAGAGTTATCAACAAAACGAAAAAAGCAATTTAAAAGTAAAAAAGATCATGAAAAAAAAAAAAAAAAAAAAATGATAATAATAATAAAAAATAGCAAACAAAAAAAAAAAAAAAAAAAAAAAAAAAAAAAAAAGTAAAAAGTAAAATGTCGCGGCGAATGAAACAAACGTAAAAATAAAAGGAAATGCCTACAAAATCTAAACTCCATAATAGTAACAATAATAATTATAATCCAACGCCTCGTGCACTCGTCGTGTCGGGTTCTCGTCGTCGTCGTCGTCGTCGTCGTCGTCGGCTCATCGCACAATAATAAATCCGCCGCGGCGTGCCCGTGACTAAATAAAAGTGTGAAACGACTAATTACCCGTAATTAACGTGTCTTAACGGTGTGTGTCGGACGCGCGCGCTCTCGGTAGACAGATAGTCGTACCTACACAACAACAACAACAACAACAACAACAACAACAACAACAACAACAACGACTACAACAATAATAATATAATAATTACTCGTATATATAAATATATACGGGAGGAAAGGAGAAGTAGAAAAAAAAAAAAAAAAAAACCACCGCGTTTCGTTAATGACCGACTTCCGGTGTGTTTTTCGGTTTACTATTTTCATTATTATAAATTATAATACGATTTATATATATATATATTTTTTATTTTTGTTTTATTTTTACCGTTTTCTTTATTTCGGCGTCGCGGTCGTTTTCGTTTTACGGCCGCCGCCGACTAATATTACAATAACGTCCCGGTCCTCCTGTCCGCCGGGGGGGAAAAAAAAACAAAAAAAAACCGTCCGTGTGCCTTTCCGTGTTTATTCCGGGTGTACACAGGGTCCCGATTATAGAGAATCGGCAAAATTATAACATATATTATTGTACTGTTAGGCGATCAATGC
This sequence comes from Tuberolachnus salignus, assembly GCA_956483605.1. NCBI lineage: Eukaryota > Metazoa > Arthropoda > Insecta > Hemiptera > Aphididae > Tuberolachnus > Tuberolachnus salignus. Next base: position 14,803,906 of record OY101433.1, read on the forward strand.
GATTTAACGAATGTGTTACCGATCGGCGAAAAATAAAACGTGTTGGGTTGGTATCCCTTTATTATTGGCCAGGTAAATTCGATAGATTAAATACAATTTAACGTACAATATAATGGTTCACATTGACTAATGCATACAATAAAACGATCCGATAGTTTGTCGTCTTTTTTTTAAACGAACCTAACCTAACCTAACCTGACCTTTTTAGGTCACTCTAAAACCATTCATTGGCCAACATATATATTTGTCTGACGAAATTATCAAACAACATAATTGATAATCAAAAAAAGAGTAGTATCCGAGTAGGGGAACAAAAGAAGCTTTTCAAACATTTTAAATGACTGGATGGTTTTGTTCGATTTTAAGGTTGCAAAGTTGTCGAACTTGATTTAATTTTATTCGTTTGTATCAGTTGTATCATTGTTATCAGTTGTTGGAGGACAATCCTTATCTCTGATAAGATTCATCATATAAGTCTCTCATATAGGCAACCTACTAAGTCGTATTATCGTCTCTGGTATTATTTACGGTAAATCAATTATTTTCGTTAATAAAACAAGAAATAGTTATTATATCCCTCCGACTTTTAACTATTACGTCGGCTATAGTTGAGTTTATTTTATTTTTTCCGTCGACGGCGTCATAATTCACTAGACTCGCGTTTTCCTCCGGTAAAAAAAAAATATGAACCAGGAGGGATTTTGATTATTTTTTTTTTATCCTTTATCATTATGTTTATTTTCGATCTCACGGCCGAAAAATGGAGAACGTTTTGACGACACTCCGGAGAGGGCTAAAAATCGTCCAAGAAAAAAAGAGGGGGGAAAAAACGAATTATTATTATATTTTTCCCGACCGAAAGTCCCGATCCCTCGTGCAAACAACGCCACACACACGGGCGGGCGGGCGCGCACAACCCAATCGATAAAACAGGCCTCGGGTTTTCGGCGAGGTTCGACAGCTCAGCCGCCCCGGCAGGGGATCGCGGTATATTAAAAAACTATATACGTAAAAAATCGAACGTCGTATACGTTTGCAGGAATATTCGGGGCCAAATTTACGGACGTCGGCGGTTCCCGCCGTCGCCCCCATCCGATTTCTGTATATTGTTAGATATTGTATTATGCGGTACTCGAGATATTCGTATTTATTTAGAACCGCCGAGCCCTCGAGCCTTTTGGAGGTTTGTCCGCAGACCGACGAAAACCTCGGCTAACCACCTAAGCCCGAACGGGGCGCCCGGTCGTGTGTCGCCGCGAAAATCGCGCCGTCGCGAAACCGAAACCTCCGCGTCGGCGTACACAATAATACGATTAATAATAATTGGATTAATAATAGTCGGGGCCCGGCCGTATTCGTTTGTATTTATTTCGTAACACGCGTTTTTAACATACGGGGTATTTTTTTTTTTATTTTTTTTTTTCGTGCTACCGCGAAACGGATCGTTTCTCGCACTGATTCGTCGAGTGGGAAATCTTTAGAACCATACCACCACCACCACCACCACCACCATCACGCGTACGGCCGTCGTCGAAAAACCGAACGGAAACGCACACCGCGCGACCATTTCGCCTCGTTAGATGTATGAAACGTATTTGACGGACCCGCATCGACCGCCGGCGGCGCGTTAATCGAAAACATTGTGAGAGAGAAAGAAAAAAACAACCCAAACGAATCCGAAATCATTACCGTTTCCTGCCACCACCAGAAACAAACCCGTCGCCGGTACATAATAATTTGTAGTTACGACGGCGACGAGTTTTTTTTATTTTTATTTTTTTAAATAGTGTATGGCGAATATGGTAATATTATAAATTTACGATAAATCGGTAGATTTTCGTCGATTACGGCAATGGGACATGGCTCCGCTCGGAATCGTTTTTCGTTTGCGATAATTTATGGTCGCCTTCGGTGGTATACAAACTGTAAATTATCACCATACGTCCCGGCGGCCCGGTGAACGACGACTATTCTCCAACGCGCGATTGCTCCTCGACCCTAGAAATATGCGAAATCAGGCGACGAGTTGCGGCCATTCCCCTAAATAGTTTGCGACGCCAATACTACAACTACTACTATAAAATACATATATACGAGATATATATATATATATATATTGTTAACAGACTACTCACATATACGACAGTGGCCGCCCCCAGTAGCGATTATTACTCGACGTCCAAGGGGCGACGGGGTAATTGTAAAATACTCAAACCCCTGTCCGTGTTAAAATAACTCAAACCAATGGAGTTGTTCGGAGTTTAAATCAGGAATCGATTGCGAAAACCCGGAAGCGATTACGGGCACACAGATTGAAAAGTGATTTTTCAATCTGAACGAAATTCTCTAGAAATATGCTACGGGCTCGTGATGAAATTTGCCAAATTTATAAAGCTACGGTCGCCCGGGGGTGGAGGGCCGATCCACCTGTCGCCACCCAATTACAATCGCTACTGCGGCGTGGTCCCCGGTATACGTCACCGGCCATTAGCATATTTTCTATTTTCTTACAGTAATATTGTACGTTTTTAGACGCGCATATGTGCGTTCACTGTATTATTATTATTATTATTATTATTATATTCGATATTCGTATCCGTATGCGTACGATTTTTTTTTTTTTTTCTATTATTTCTTCGTCCATTATAATATAATATTATCGAGTTTGGTCCGCGCCAAGACCGGTTCTCTGCTCTGCTCTGCGCTATACGGAATACAAATTAAACACACACACACACACACACATACGATCGGAACAAGAGGCGATTTTGTAAAACAACAGTCGCGGCCACGTGATTTATAGAGGGAATCGGTACGGGCGGCGGCGACGGCGGCGGCGGCCGAGACACCAATCCAAATGGATTTAGATTTTTTTTTTTTTTATCACAAGGTTATAATATGGTCGTCGATTTTTTACCGGATGTTTCCTCTTTTTCTACTTTTTTTTCCTCCTTTTTTTTTTTTTTTTTTTCACCCCGGCGCGGCCGACGATAATGACCTCTCCGGCCGTTACCGAGTGTTGTACATGCACATAATATTATTATACGACCGTACTTTAAACCGAGTAGTACCGACGACGACGACGGATAAGGCTTCTAGCAAATTGGCTTTGCTCGATAATTAAAAAAAATAAATAAAAAAAAAAAAAAAAACCCCGCCCGATGATGTAACACTAGGCATTATATTATCATTATAAACCCTCGCGCGTAATTAATCCGATTATAATGTTATTTCACGTTTAATCCGTACACGACGTGTACTGTGTTGTATGTGTTATTTCTGTGTACGCTTATCGGGAAACCGTACGAAAATCGTGCCGGAGAGAGATGTCGCGACGAAAAAAGAAAAAATAAAAAAATAATTTTAAAAATCTACCGTAACAACGGCTATAGAAAAAAAATATTGTGTACGCGTCTTTTCGGCGGTTTTCGCGGGAGGGTAGTGATTTATATTTTAATAAGAGAGCGCGGTGGTAAACAAAAAGAAAAAAAAATATATAAATCAGATCATTTTCAGCCAACGTCGCAGTCGTGCGCGAAGGAGGGTTTTGGTGTTTTTTTTTTTTTTTTTCTTTAATAACAGTCGCCTTCCTTCACGCCCACCTAGTTTTTTTTTTAATTAAGGAGAGCCCCTTATTTTTTTTCACTCTTCCCGGGCACCGCGTCGCGTGTGCAAACACCGCGCGCCGTAGACTTAACAAACTGTAAAGGAAAAAAACCGCGAAGGGTCTTTTTAAAATTCGTTTTTTTTTTTTTTATACACGCGCATTAGCATCGTGAAAGTCGCTCGGATCTAAATGAATCATCGAGACGGCGGGCACGTAATAATAATAATAACGAGACGCCGGCGGTGGCGGGCGAGACGTTTCGAATCTCCGGTCGCGAGATAGGGTACACACAATATTGTTTGTCGTTGTACTTTGTTAAGTCCGCTGCGAATAATATGCCGGAATGGAGGAGGGCGCAATGCGGAATATTTTAATAATTATATTATTGTACGCGGTGCGCGTAATAAAATATTAAAAAAAAAAAAAATAATAATAATAATAATAATAAAAAAACCGTAGCGGACTATAATAAACGTTAGGCGGGTACCGGAATACTTACGGTTTATACTGCGCGTTTGACAAACTGCGGGGTGGCCGCCGCATTTTCGTATACCGGGGTGTAGTTCCTGGCGATTGTAATATTTAACCCGACGGGTTTTTTAATGGGTTTTGGTCCCGGCAAAAAACACCTTGGGCTAAAAAATTCTTCCGATTCGGTTCGGTGGATAGTGCTAGTGCATTTATTTAAACGCCAGCGAATTCTAACAATATTTAACATATCGGACCGCTCCGATGCTAGTTAACTTCCTGGTTGACATAACCGATATGAGACGATATTGTCAATGTGTAGGTAAAATTTTTAATTCTACTGTACTAATTGCATTCTGTAAAAGTTTAAAAGATACGGCTAAACGACATAAACCCAGGACTCGGTGGATTGATATAATTGCAAAGAATCTCAGAGTAATTTATCAGAACACAACCTATGACTTGACGTATACAAGAGAGAAGCGGACAGAAGTAATGAAGACAGCAATGGTCCTTAAATGGAGCGTGCGAGAGATGCTCAGTCGGGTAAATGGAGGATAAGACATGATCGTTAACTCCCGGATATTTTTTAACGCCCGAGTAACACTAAATAGATTTCGGAAAGAAGAACCAATGGGTGCAGGGCACATTTGGAGAAATCACGGATAAATAATACGAACTTCAGACCACGGAAACGATTTAATATGAGCTCACCGTCACCAGAGTATCGCAGGGAAATTTATATTAGTTTACAGTGCGAGTGCGGCATAATATCAAAAAAAATTAAGTGTTTATGAATAATATACCCGTTAAAACCCGGAGGTATTTTTTTTCACCCTGCCTACACCCGACGTGATTTTCAACGACTATATTAGTTTTAGCTAGGATAATATAACTCGTCCAGTACGTTTCACGCGTAAATTAACGATTTCGAAATGCACAAAAAAAATAAAAAAAAAATAATACTAAACAACCCCGACTATATTCATACGAGTATTATACAAGTCCCGTATATATATAATAAAATGTGTTGGAAAAAAAAAATAATAATCATATTACGTATATAGTATAGAGACGGTATTAATAATAATATTATTAACCCAATTAGTATTCCGCGTACGTCTCATATAGTTATTGTGAACGCGGAGGAGAACGCTTTTTTTTTTTTTGTATGTTTTTTAATTTTTTTTTTTTTTTTTTTTTAGTACCTTATTATTATTATTATTATTATTACTGTCTGGGTTGCGCAGCGTTGGCATGTATTTTATAATCGGAGGGTACATTTTGTACGACGACGACGAAGCGACATGCTGCTCCGCCGCGACTGTGCTGTTGTCTCTCGTTTTTTTTTTTCTATTATTTTTATTTAAAAAAAAAAAAAAAAATAATAATAATAATAATAATAAAACAATTTTTATATAATAATAATTATTCGGGCAGGTGTGTTCTGGTCGGGTCTGGAGAACGGATTAGGCGGGCGCGCGCGCCCGCTCGCTCCCGTAGACGACACGACGCGACGACGATGATGTGCCAGTATTTATTTTTATTTTTATTTTTTTTGTCTCGACGCGCGCGCGCTTTAAATTTAAATTACAAAAAAGAAAAAACCACGTACTTGAAGAGTTTTTATTCGTAAAACACAACGGGACGTGGGCGACGGATTATTTATATTATATTTTATACAATATGACTGTCCCGCGCAACTTTTCGATAGTCCGCGCGCGTTATCGTCGTCTTTTTTTTTTTTTTTCTTTCGTTCTTCTTCCTCTAAAAATGACTACTACAGAATGTATACGATCGCCGTACAATTATTTTAATTGCGCGGATAACTAAACTTTTTTCCGCCCGGTAAACTTAAACGTAGAGTCGTATGGTCGTCCGACAAGACGTCAGAAATAAAAAAAAAAAAAAAAAAACGAAAAGAAAAAGAAAACGTTTACACAGCAGAGGCGGCGGCGGCGGCGGCGGACAGACGGCGAGCAAACAAAAATACTGTCTACGCCTTACGCGGTGATGTTTGTTTTGGAATTTTATTTTATTCTTTTCGTTATTCCTGAACAAACGAAACGCATGTGATAAAAATGAGAGAGAAAAAAAAAGAAGAAGAAAATACCCTGTACGTACACGTAGGCGCGGGTGTTGTGATTACCGATTATTATTATTATTATTATTATTATTACGACGATTTTACTTTATACCACCGCGGCGGGTTCGTCGACGAAAAGGTGGCGCATCCTGTAATTGTGTTTGTTTTTTGTTTTTTTGGGAGTTGTAGAGAGTAAGAAAAAAAAAAAAAAAACCGAAACGGGTAGAGAGACGGCAAGTATATCGGGTGTTAATGGTGAGTGCCGACACCGACGACGTCGTCGCGTATATACCGATACGGCAGGAACGTGCTGCGCTAAAAAAAAAAAAATAAAAATATAACGAAGCGAAAAAAAAAAAAAAAAAAATTAAAAACACACAAATCCCACTCAAATGAACCGCCGACCAGTTTGGGTATAATACAACCGCCCGGATGTGTCGGGCTTAACATGATTCGCATCCAAAACGACTAATTACCGTCCGGTTTTAGAAATGCGAGGTTTTTTTTTTTTTTTTTTTTGCGTTTTAATATTCGCGCATTGTTTCGTATAGTCCGCCGGCGGCGCGGCCGTCCTTTGTCGCGCGCAATCGACCGCGAACGATTTTTCGGCCGACGGGCGACGAGATAAAAACCAACACGGGAGAAGAAAAAAAAAAAAAAAAACCCGACGACACCGATTTTAACGGGTCCGAAAACACGAGTGGAGAGAGAAACAAATAAAAAAAAAAAAAAAAAAAAATCCAAACGACAAAAAATTCACACTCGTCCGAAAACCCGTCGTCGCCGACCACGTAAACGCTGAGGCACATTTATATATATATATATATATATATATATAATATACGGTTAGCCATAAAAGTCTCGGACGTGTTTATCGTCTTCCTCACCAATATAATTCCGGAACGACTGTATTTCCTCGGCGGCATGATGTCTAACTTTATATTAATCGGCTCGGTGTACACCGACGTATAGATTTTCGCGTTCTTCTCTTTAACCGTGTAGTTTTTCATCCATTTTACCCCCTCACTCTCGAATTTCCACCCGAAAATGTACACACTAAAATAATACGAACGCGCGCTTTTTTTTTTTTTTTTTGCTTTTTTCACCGCAGACCGACTAACGAACCCGGACACTCGAAATCGGGAATGTAACACTCGTCTATAGTCCCCCCCCCTGTACGTGGTCAACAATCGAACTAATGTCACGGTACGTTTTTTCAGGCGCGTAGCTAGGGGGAGGGGGGTGTTTTATATATTGTAATATATTAAGCATGTGGTAAATGTGTAAGTTTGACGATTCTGTTCCTTATTTGATAATATAATTTATCGTGAAAATTTGAAGATAAGTTTTATGGGCCCCTTCAGAGTTCAGATATCCTAGTTTTATAATAAATTGACGTTATAAACATACCTATAATATATATACATATTTTGTTTTATTATTATCATTATAAAAATGACTTAACTTTAATTTATTTCAGTAATAAAAATGAATTTAAAAAATTTGTTTTTCACTCTGAATAAAAATTACTGAACGTTAACTAGAGAGAGCGTATTAATATTCCATGCCCGGGCTGCTAATTTCTCCAAGACCGACCCTGATGGTAACCTATATGGAAGCACTTAGCTGCTGTTGGACATTTTTATCGATTAACGACGTCTTCGAAAGTGCAAGAATTTATTAAGTGATAAGAATGCGTGACCCTCCTACCGCACAAAACGTATATAAGTATAAAGAAAAATCATCTTCCCTTAAAAAAATGACTGATTCGCACCTGCGTTTATAGACGCAATACTCGAAATTACGTTCAATTTAAAATGCCGACGTACGTATAGCTTTCGTATAGGGCCAACAAAATGTTTGATATACAGAATTTTAATTAAAACCGTTATAGTTTTAACGAGTTTTAACAAGAAACTCGTATCATAGTACGCGTAGTGGCGGTCAGAGTGCACTTTATACGAAAATCGGGTTAAATTGAAAAAAACGAATTTCAGCACCGTGTCGTTTTTTTTAGCTTTTTGAACATTACTATACGAACCTGCCTCCACCACCTCAGACAGAATTAGGGGTTATTCGTATACGCGCGTGTATTGCGTCATTATTTGTGGGCGAAAAGGACGCGGAGTTTTCGACTTTATGGGCCCCCGCCCTTGCCGTTTGTTTTTTTACGCTAAGCTCTCACCATTTTTTTTTTTTTTCATTCTTTAAGTATTATTGTAATATTATAATCATATAAAAGCATTCGCGGTTGTATATTGTATTGTATTTATATATATATAGAGAGAGAGAGAGTGAGAAATATGTCTACAATAGAAAATAGGCGGTGAAACATCCGACGCGGAACTGTAACCCCGGGCACCGCTCGCGGGCGTTTAAATTTTTTTCCTCCCGGAAACGAAAATATTCCCGTTTCGCCGATCGTATCGGAATGCCTATGTACGTGTATTATGTAGGCACCGTATTATATTCGGGCGGGTGACTCGTACACAACAATAATAAATATAATCATCGTTATCCGGCGGGAAGGTGTTGTGGCGTACGTTTCTTTTTTGAATTTTTCGCTCCCCGATTTCCCCGACTTATTGATTTTGGGCGCGACTCCGATAATAATATTAATAGGTGGAGGTAGGTGGGTACCGACAACTCCCGTTTAGCCCGTTCCCGTCTATACGTACGTATACACACACACATATATATATATATATATATTATAATGATATACGACTCCGCGTGTGTCGGGGAAAAAAAAAAAAAAAATATATAACCCGTATGTATATAATAACGTAAAGGAACGCGTAACTCCCGATAAATACCATCAGCCGCTATAGTAAGTATTACACATTGTATATAATATTCAATTTATTGACGTCTCGTTTCCGGGGTCGATCAATATTTAGGTTGTCATAATGATGATGATGATTATTATTATTATTATTATTATTATTACTGTTACTGCCGCCCGATGAACAAGTACGCGCGCACACGGTGAAAAAGAAAAAGAAAAAGTAATCGTATAGAACCGTGTGAATCATTAACGCGGTGTGTACACAATAAATATAAACGGTAATGAAATATACGGCCACGGTAAACGGGGTTTTCGTTTCGCATTCACAATCGCGCGTCTAATGACTTCGCACGCGGCCAACGGGGGGGCGCTCGCCGGGCACCCTGCCGGGGTGCCTCGCCGAGACGGTCGCGGGAATCAAAAGTTCAGTTGCGTCCTCCGTCCGCGAGAAAACAAATCATTTTCTATAGCTCGTTCACTATAATACGAATTGTATTCGACGCGGCTAAACGACCAATTCGGCGCCAGGAGGTTCCTACAGGTAGGGTTCTGGCGAGACCCGGGCGGGTTGATGTAAAATGCAAAAGAGACCAATTGATCAGAATCCCCAACCTTAATACACTTGACGTATACAATGCGGAGAGATGCGGCCCTTAATGGACCGGTTAGCTGATGAAATAACTAGTTAGGTTAGTCCGGGGACGTCGAAAGCGTTCGAAAGAAAAATTCTGAAGATTTTTTGGACCGTTTGAGATTTAAATCGGGGCGATTTGTGTTACGGGAGATAAGACACAATCGAAAACTCCCGGATCTTTTTTAACGCCGTAGAGCAGCGCTAGAGTAATATCGACGAGAATAATGAAACGGGCAACACGCGCTCGGAGAAATCAGCGTATCGATAACAAGGAAAGTAATCGAAGACAGAATTAGCTCGTAATTTGACAGTGAATTCGAATCGACCAATCAAGAAACGACCGGCTGTCGATCCTTCCCAGTACGCTAATACGCATCCCGCCGGCCGTCGGTCCGAGTCCTTATTATTATTACCCCGCCGGCGTCGTCGTCGTTGAACGCCTCTAATAGCTGTTTTCACGACGAACCGCAATAAACTTTACGCCTTTCGTCCGGGCCCGTCAGACGGTCGCAATTAAAACTTGACCCAGTTATTCCCCCTGTTCCCCTTGGCGGCGGGCGTTAATTGTGACTGTATAAGAGACCGGCCGATACGGGACGAGAGACGGTCCCTCCGGCGCGTCGGCGGCGGGCAACAGGTGGCACGCGGCGGCCGTTTAATTAAAATATTCCGGCGCGGTTTAGCAGAAAATAAAATTAAAAAAAAAAAATACCAATAATGATTATAGTATAATACACACAACCGACGGCGGAATGTAAAGAAATACACAAAAGAGAATCCTTTTTTTTTTTCTTTTTGGCTCGTGCCACGACGTTCGTTATGATGCCCCGGCGCTATTATAATACCCGGTCTATTCGGGGTTAATGAAGTACTTTATAATATAATATTACCTCGACACGTATACGCCTAAAACGCGACTCCCTCTTTTCGGGCAACGTTTAAATTTTTCCTTTTCTTCTCTAATTGCGTGCGTATAATAATAATAATGATAATAATTGCCTAATTTTCTCCCGTTTGTGCGCGTGCAATTAAAAACCTCCTCCTACTCGGTGCGGATAATAATAATCGTCGCTAATTGTTTGACGTCTTGGACGCCGTCCGTGAGGGGAGCAACGCCGGGTGGAAGGTAATGAAGAAAAAAAAAAAAAAAACCACAATTTCCGGAATTGTCCACTTATATTATTATTAGTGCCCTTTAATTTCTGATATTAGCTGGTTTTTTTAATTTTTTTTTTTTTCTATAATTTCTATATATCCCGACCGTATAATTTACTTAAACGGGAGGGTTCGAAATAATGACAATAAAAAATATGCACGCATAACCGATCGGTCGTTTCGTATCGTGTATATTATTATATATCGTTTCCGTCCCGAAAATTTCGGAAAAAAAAAAAATACTAAACGATAATAACGTATGTAATAAAAACAAGATGAATAGGTGTAAAAATATCAATTTAGAAAAAAAAAACCGGACATCACGAAACCGTATTGGGCGGGGATAACCGTCTAGAAATTTGTCTCGAAAAAGACAAACAATCGCATTTAATGCAAAATATTAGAATAAAATAAAACAATTCCACCGAGGAAAACGCGTTGGATCTCCGTCCACCCCCCCACAGAATTTTTTTCAGCTACGGCTCGACCGGTGGACCAAGATTTTTCGGTCGGTTTTCGGGCTTTCACCGGGTTTACGAGACTCTCTCCGCCGCACCCTTCACCGATGGTTTCGTATCGGGGGGACGCGATAAACGCGGATTCGATCGTTGTACAAGGTACCCCGTTACCAAGCGTAGCCAAGTGTACGTCTCAATCCCGGATTTTTTTTTTTTTTTAGTAGTGTACTACTAAAATTAGTACAATAAGCACGTACGGAGTATAAATAATGCATACGCGCGTGCGCGACGGCCGTACCGAGAGCAGCCACCTGTACGCGTTACATAATAATAATAATAATAATAATATAATGTCGTCGTGGACGTGTATATACATATACCCAATAACAGATACGTATATTATCTACGCCGCCGCCGTGCTATATACATATAAATATATAATAATAATAATAATATTATAATATGGGTGTACTGCACACCGTGGTGTAATACTTACATTCATTATTTATTTATTTTTTTTTAAATTTTTTTCATGTTTTTTTATCTTCCGTGTGTAGCCGCGGGGCGACGAATGGTGGTGGGGGGGGGCGCGAAGGGGCTTATAAATACTCCGCGCGCATAATAATATTTGAATAACAATAATTTTTTTTTTTTTTTTCCCCCGTTGTTATCTATCCCCCGAAACGCAGATGTCACAATAATTACGGTACGGGTACGTATAGTTTTTAATATTATACATAACTACACGGCCAGGGGAACGGGTAATATACGTATAACAATAATAATAATAATAATAATAATCGCGGTTACAATTTTTTCCTATTGCGCAGCTGTATAAAAAACAAAAAAAAAAAAATTGTACGCCTCGATTTTTATTATATTATAATACGGGGGTAGGCAATAGAGTTGTACAACAGTTGCGGTATTTGTATCGATACGAAAAAAAAAAAAAAGTGTATATAATGAATATTATAATTAGGGCTGGGATTTATGTGTACATACATAATTTTACTAAAACATGTCGAATTAATTATGGCAATTATGATAATGTGTCGTTTCGCGTAATTTGCAATAAAATAAAACACACATTTACATATTTCGTCAGAAATACACGTTTTCAATTTTCTACTACATATTTTCGGTTTTATATGTGCGTATAAATCCCAGTCTTAATTTGTAATATTTACAGGGTGGTTTTTTTTTTTTTTTTTTTTTTGTCGTTCTGGACTAATGTACGTACAATTATTATTATATTGTTAGTTGTACGACGGCGACTGGGGAAAGAACAAGTGTAGAGTGTTGTAAAAATAAGGTCACAGGGTTATAATATTATTGTATAGGGTATGAGCCATTAGTAAATTCTTCGATGCCCTTACCCCCCACCCGTCGATGACAATTCAAGGACCCGAGTATCCGGTGCATACGAGAACGTATCGTTCCGTTTGATATTTATGACGGTGTATTGTACATATAAACGACGATAATAATATAATAATATTTATCGTTTGACCAGAGAAGAAAAAAAAAAAAAAAAGAATAAATCTCTGTCCGAAAAACAAAACGCCGCCGGGGCTCGTGTACGGTGGAAAGGGGGAAAAAGAAAAAAAGAAAAAAAACCGACCCTGACCCTCCCTGTTTGTCCGAACACGTATACCTGTGCTCGGAGTAGATAAGTCGCGGCCGGTGCGTATCGTTCGTTGGTTGTGTACACACGGGACCGACCGTAAACAACCGGCGAGCTCCGCGTACGCGGACACGCGGATAAAAAGTCTGTAACTTCCTGTTCGCGTTGTTTGCGTAACCGACCCCAATAAAAAAGATAAAAAAAAAAAAATAAATAAATAAATAAATAAATAAACCGTTTCGCGACCGGAAAATCCCCGGGTCTAAGCCGATTTCCCGCGTCGCGTCCGCGGACAAACGGAACGCCGAAGGTGTCGGCAGAGGGGGGATACGGAATTATATTTACGGGATAAAAAAATAGAATAGTATTAGTTTGGTCGTGTGACCGAATTAACATATACGCGGAAAGTGTACAGTGTCAACAGGCGACAATTTTACCGTCTGCGATGCATTTAAGTTGTCACTTTGTCAGAGTGATACCGATCGTGACGATATCGCAAAATTAAATATTAAAAAAAAAAAAAACCATAATTTACAAACGTTAAATTTTTTAAATTTTTTTTTTTTTCAATTTCGTGATAATACCACAAGTTCTGATAATGTAACAGATAATAAAAAAAATTATTTTGTAAATTTATACCACGTCTATTTATTTTTATCTACACTGGCTGTGCATTGCAGTATTATTATAGGATGAGTTCGGTTTGAGAAACACGTAATATAAGGAATTAAAAATGGGTATTTTACTATTTGGTTTGTCTATAGAAGAGTTCTGGAGCGTTTATAGATAGAATAGAATTGAGTTTATTGTTTGTCTGTGAGTGCGTGTGAATATAAACCCAGTAAATTTAATCTAATATTTAATTTTTATTCGAAATATAATTCGTATTATTCAAACGGCAGTATAGGTAAATTTATTAACTATTTAATATTTATATACTTGTCCGCAGTGATATGTCCAGAGGAGGGAAGTCACCCCTTACTTAAAAATACAACATTTACGGGTATTTTAATAATTTAATCTTGAAATGTATATTATACATTTTTCAGCCGAGTAACGTGAAAAAGTTTGATGTTTTAGTTTTTTTTTCTTATTATTTAGTGTAGAATAATCGGTATTTTTATAGCATATTTTCGGTTTTGTCACATTGTCGGGTTCGGAGATCATTTACAGTTAGGTTAGGTAAGGTTAGTGATCTAGCCAGGGGTTCGTGAGTTATAGCATTTGTATACTTTTGTTATTTATTGTCAAATATAGCAGCGTGCGATATAAATTATTTTTTGATTACCGCGATATCAAATCTAAAATTTAAATATGCGTATTTCATAGGTTTGGTAGTAAAGTGCTTGTTTTTTCAGCTTTTGTGCTTTTATTTTGCATATTTGGATAAATTATTTACATTTTTAACAAAAACTCTACACATTTGAACAAAAATCAGTGGTGAAATTAAGAGTAACCTAATCGAAAATAAAATATTAATGCAATTATATGTTTTTGATATCTACAACACTGTAGGTATAAATAGCCAAGGAAAATAATTATTTTAAGAAATAATACGGATTTCTTTACAAATTTCAAGTAAAAATGTTGTATTTTTTCGTCCCTTTTTCAACTGTAATACTAATACTAATATTCGAATAATAATTATTAATTAAATGGACACTGTAAACGTATGTATTTTGTTGGATTCGTATGCTTATTTTTCGGGCGTTTCAGTGCGTATTTTGGCGCCTGTTATGGTGTTTATAGAGAGTCCGCCGGACACTGGGGCGATCGGGATACGGGAGATCGCCGAACGGCACGGCACTGTCCGTCCGCGGGATAATGACATTATGCGGTTCCCACGACCGCGCGCGTCCGCCGGGTCCGGGGCACGGCGCTGGGGTTTTGAAAATATTTTATTGTATCCACGCCCCACGGTCATTGTGACCGCGCCGGATCGAAAACCTGTGTCCGGGCCGCGCGAATAACGACGCGCGGCCACAGGGCGACCGGCGACGGTGGGATTACAATAATAGTAATAATATTTTATTATAGTCCGAGGGCGTCATACGTATATAAACCGACCCTCGCTGCAGGTATTTTAACTCGTGACGATACATTTATTTATTTATAAAGATATACATATATATATATATATATGTGTGTAATATTATTACACCTTTTCCACCGAGTACCGTATACGTAAATAATATGTGCCTATAGGGTTCCGAAAGTGACGGGAATATAATGCGCGTACTCCTGTTGGCTAGGTCACCCCCAGTGTGTCCGCCCCGAACGGTGTATATGTATGTATTATCGTATTATAATATACGACGATAACAATACAATAACGTTGACCGTGGGGGTGGGGGGGTAAGACATCTTATCTGTTATATTATATGTGTTTTGGAAAAAAAAAAAAAATACATGACATTTTATACGTGAAAAACGCGTTCCCGTCGTAAATTCGACGGTAATAGATAGGAGAGAAAAAAAAAATAAGAATAATAATAAATAATATAATGGGGTTCGCGATAATGAAAAACGTGTACCGACAATCGAACGGGGGAGAAAAAGAAAAAAAAAAAAATGCTAACCGCTAGTTGGTTTATATAATATCGTTTATCGGTTACCATCAATGGGTTACGCCGTCGATTTCGGAATGCGGAATAATTTTTATTTTACACGTTTAATCATGGTTTTAATCACTTAGGATTGTCCATTTGGACAACATAAATGGCCTACATCTCCTTCGTCCGTTCGACGAGTTTAAGTAACGCGGTTTTAATGTACAAGACAATTATAGTCCTTTCTTTAGTCAAACGGTATCCGGATTTGGGGTCAACCCAAACCCTCTATCTACATATGTTAAACAAATAACTAGAGCCCCATGGTATATGACGAACACTGCATAACGATTTACGAATCCCTTCAGTTAACGAAGTAGCAATTAGACGTTATAAAAAATTCCATTCAAAATTCCTCTCAAACCAGAACCCATTAATCTCCCGTATATCACCAGTCACCATTCCCAATAACTCACCAAGAAGACTTAAATGAAAATGGCCAAGGGACGCTCTTATCTAGAAAAAAAAACAAAACGGTTTCTCCGCTCAACTCAATTAAGCCATCTAATATCCGTTATCCCATTTACTCGTCGCGCCATTGTATAGATTGTAAATAAAAAATAAAAATAAAAATGTTGTGCTTGTAACTGCGAAACGTATAGCATAAAAATGTAATCTTATTTTCGACACCTAGTAGTCGCGTGCAAATCCGTTTAAAATTACCACCAAATCCGATTGCAGGTACACCGAACGATTTAGAGACACTGGAAACGGATACGGTTCCGCGGTGAGGCCGAAAGGGAAAAAAATGTCAGTAGTCCTTCCGGGGTATATCGTTTTAAAATGGTCTAAATTCGGATAGATTTATATACATATATATATATATATATACATAGGCCAATTAAATATAACCCTAAAATTATTTCAGATTATTTTTTTGACATTATACGTACGCGTGATGAGTTATACCTATAAAGAACATATACACACACACCGACGAAAATAAACACCGGCGGCGGTTAATATTTTTTTTTTAATAATAATATTATTATGCGCACTACGGAATACGAATCGAACGGCGGCGGCGGCGGCGGCGGATAGGTCGCGCGGTGGTCGGTCGAGGACAAGGAGATTTACTCGCCGCTCATTAGTACCAACCGTTTACTAATTTACATATTAAAGTGATGTTAAAATTAACAACCGCACCTCCGGGGGCTCTTTTTACGTGTGTGTATATATATATATGTAGTGGGTACGACTCGGGCACCACCACGTGTGTATATTAATAATATTATTCAGATTTCTTTATATATATATATATATATATATTTATAATTATATGCGAGCACCGCATCGCATGCGCGCGCGTTTAATTCTTCTTTTTCTTTTTTTTTTCTTTTTTTTACATATTATAATATCGAAAAAAAAAAAAAAACGTAAATTATATTATTATTATTACGGCGGCAGCGGCGGCGGCGGCGGCGGCCCGAACGTGGGCCTCTCATCCGACCATATTTCATTATTAGTTTCCATTATTTATTTGTTTTTTTTTTTTTTTTTTTTTTTTTTAATAATAATTTTTTTCTTTTATATATGATATTTTTTTTCACGTACGTACATATACGCTCATTTGCATTTGACACATTTTATTATATGCGTTTATTTTATACGCCGCCGCCGCCGCTCTGTCCGTTCGTTAAGGAACGAACAACGTACGCATTATATTTATACACTTATAATAATATTATACTTTCTCGGAAATTAAAAACTGGAAGCCATTAATAATAATAATAATAATAAAGGCCGGTGTCGCGACGTCGTATAAAATATTATGTAAGAATGGAAAGAATAAGAAAAAAATTAAAAAAAAATCGTACTTATAACCGTGTGTTTGTCGATCTGTCGCGCATTACCATAATAAGTATATATTATTATAATATCTTTGTCGTCGTTAATATTATTATAATCTCCTCCGCGGGACTCGTTTTCGGAATGAGATTTTGCCCCACTCCCCCGCACGACGATCGTCATAAATACACCAATAAGATTTAAAAAAAAAAAAAAAAAATTTATTTTTATTATTATATGTGATCCTCGGGAGTGAATTTTTGTCGGTTTTTTTTTTTTTTTTAGATTTCCGAGCGGAGCGAGGGGTCCTCGTGGTTTTACAATGACGTTTACTTATTTATTCGTTATTTTTTTTTTAAACACTATTTCTAAAAAAAATAATGACTTTATCCGGTCTATATACACTCCTGTACTGTTTCCGGTAGTGATTTTTGTCTGGTTGGTACATTGAACGTGTCATTTTTCCATATAGCTATTAGTTTTTTTTAACGCGGCTGGACATACTACGGACAAATGACGAAAAAAACGGCAAAAACTCGAGTTTTATTATTATTTTTTTTTTTAATTTATGTTGGATTAACTGTTGGATTAATTGCATGGCAACAATGGAAAATACGACACACAGATATAAATTGAATTCCTATGTCTCCGTCCCCAACATCACACCTACAACAGTTACCCACCGCGTGGTGCGAACTGTGTACGCTCTTGTGTTTTCGTATTTCGTGTAATTTTATCCACATATTTGTTTTTTTCGATCTAAACGGCCACGAACGTGTACGTCTTATTCTGATACGATTAAAATAATAAAATTGGCAATTAAAATATCTCTAACATGTCTGACTTCATGTTAACACATCGTGTTCTATTGTCACACGTTTGTTCGGCACGGTTTAAACGAAAAACAATAATACAAATATTATTCATAACGAGTATGATAAAAAAATCGCGTACGTGTACGTCAGTGAAACTACGAACACGATAGATTTTCTGGCAAAATCCCGATTGCGGACACGTCACTGACCAGCAGCGGGATAGCTCACGGGTTAACAATTGATTTCATTTTTCGGTCTTGTCTAAACGAATAAACGAAAATACTCGCCGGTAAACGGTTTAATAAAACAGAAAAATAATATATTCATACTTTACTTTACGCACTCTCTTCCGTATAGTATTAAGTTTTACCGTATTATAATAATAAAAAGTAACGAACCGCGTAAACTACGCGTATGTAATAAATATGATTTATTGTTACTATTACTGTACGAACACTTTTCATTATTTTACAAAGCCGACAAAAAAAAAAAAAAAAAAAAAAAAAAATATAAACGCGAGTTATTTTACGTGCGAAATAATATTTACACTTTATTATGCTGTAATATATAAGTATGTATATATATATATATATATTTTATACGCACACGAGCTACGATAATAAAATATTCTCCGTTAAAATGTACACGTTTTTCTCCTGTTGATTCAAAACGGTACTTTGATTAATTAAACAAACGAACGTTTTTTTTTTTTTTCGGTCACACTTGTAGGATCTCCCTCTGGGTCATTATAATCGGAGTTATTAAAGAAAAAAAAAAAAACATTTAATCGTAATAATATTAAAAAAAAAAAAAATCGTTTTCTCTCGTTTTATACTGCGGTGCGCACACAGTTTTTCGTCCCGATATTTTAAAACGATTATTAACACGGACTCGACGACGGGAATATGGGAAATAATAAGGCACTTTTTTTTTCTTTTTTTTTCTAGTATTCGGCCGATCCAATGTAATTTTTTTAACCCATATTTCTCACGTGCGTATTTAGTATATTGTAAGCATAGGTACTCCGGTTACACATTGGTTAAATATTTCTATACGCTGGCACGTATTCGTACACTTATATTATTATTATTATTATAGATGACGTGGCCGCTAATTATTATTGCGAATCCGACCGCGGCGAATAAATAATAATAATATTACAATCCGATCATGTGCCGCCGCCGCCGCCGCCGCAACAATGAATATTCGTGTGCGATATGTTTGCTACAAAAAAAAAAAAAAAAAAAAATAAAAAATAAAAATTGAATAAAAAAATTGAATAATAAAAAACCTCGTGTACATGCGCGAGCGCGCGCGCGTGTGTTGTGTCTGGGCCGCGGCAAAAGTGTTGTCTGCGGCGGTCGTCCTTCGGATAATAATAAAATTATATTATAAAACCCAAAGACAATCGAAAACGTCGGGCGACCGGTTAAAAAAAAAAAAAAAAAAAAAACAATAATATAATATAATAGGCCGGAGGAGACGAAGAAAAAAAAAAAAAAAAAATCGCGTGCGCCTTCGATATATTAGACGAGTCTTAATAATAATATAACGCCGCGATCGCCTCGCCTAGACTCCGCAGTAGACGACAATAATAAAATATATAAAAAAAAAAAATTATAATATTTCGTATTTTCCCAACGGATATTTACCGCGTTTTCGTCCCGATAATATTCTGTCACGAAAATCAGGGGGTGTCGTTTGCAATTGCGGACCAAATTTTTTACCGACTGTCTCGATTTTATGGCCCACTTTAAATATCAATACGCTGACCTGCCGTATCGATTATCAACATAAGTAAAAATTATCAATAATGAATTTAAGAAAAATTTGTCTTATTTTAAGATTTAATCATTGTTTATCCGTACTGATAGAACCGTGGTAAACGTATTAAAAAAAAAAAAAAAACCAAGATTTTGTCTACTATTATTTAATTATTCCCTATCAGACATCTTGCTCCGATTTTCATGTGTAGCACCTTTTCTGAAAGCATTTTGAATTCACTTGGTGCATTAATGAAATCATTTTATTTTATTTATTTATTTTTTTTTTTTGATTTTTGGTGTAGTTTTTTTAATAATTGTGGAGAAAAACGTAGGAAAAACGAGAATATTTACGTCGGATAATCGTTTCATTATTTTCGATTTGTTCGTTTTGTTGTAACCCGGTTGAAAATAATCGTAGGATCCTGAAATGTCCACGGAATATCAACAATACTAAGTCTTTTTAGACTTGGACAATTTTTCAACCATTTTCAGACATTTTAGGTTTTTAATACGCTCAATGGTGAAAAATAAAAGACTTAAAAACATGAATTTCGCTGAAAATCGTTTTTTCATTAACAATGATTTATCGTTGCGTACAGATATAAATTAAATTCCCCTTCTAAATCCCTCTATACCTTCCCAATTTCCCACCTAATTTTTTTTCTATTCCGTCGGACGGCAAAAAAAAACGAGATCGTTTTTTTTTTAAATTTTTTTTATTGCTTTTTCCGTATCCGTTATATATATTTATATTTCTATAACAGAAGATAATTTTTTTTTTTTTTTCCGTATTCTTTTCTGAGACACGCGCAGTGCAAGACCGCGTACGTTACCGTGTCGCACGTGGGCGTACGCGTCTTAAGATAATATATACCTATATATATATATATATATATATTATCATATATATTAATATTCAAATATACGTATATATTTTTGAATATTTCTATTTTTTTTTTTCCGTTTAAATTAAACGAATATTTCTCGTTTATTACCTACCCTCGTGGTCACCCGCACTCCCGGCCGCCGTCGCCGTCGTGTTCACCGATAGTTTGTGTGTGTGTATTTTACCGGTCCACGTGTTAATGACGCGATCGATTAAAAAAAAAAAAAAAAAAAAAAATAATAATAATAAATAAATAAATAAAAACGATCCGAGGCGTAAAATTAGTCGTACCTATACGATTATTCCCAAACGGTCTGGCCGGCGGTCGTAAAAATACGCGACATCGGTCACATAGTTCGAATAACGTGTTTAAAAAAAAAAAATAAAAAAAAATAAATGTTTTTCGTTCCTATAACTCCTCCGGCCGTATTAATATTACGTCGTTTCCATTATCGAATCCCAAATACCAGAACGCATACGGACCGTATGCATAACATATAATGTTTCGGGCTGCGGTTTATGTACGTATACGCTTTTCAGGAAATAGTCGGTATAATTAGAAAAAACAAATTTAAAAAAATGGTATATCCGTGGACAAGAAAAAAAAAAAAAAACATAACTTGTTAAAACGTGCGTAAACCGAAAATTAAGAGGGCGCTACACACACTCGTTTTGTTGTCTCCGTCTTACAAAAACACACGACACAGGAAATGTGCTCTCAGTAGAACCGATTTTTTACAGTTAGTTTTAATATTAGAGTGCATTTTTTCGTAATTATTTTGTATTCGGACGGTGGGTTTTTTCGATTGTTTGAATTTTCAAGCGGCATACGAGCGTTTTTTAACCGTGATGTTTCGCATGTCCTTAAAAATTGAAATATCGTGAAAAAAAAAACCATCTTGAAGTTTTGATAACAGATCAATTTGCTATAGTATCGAAACTAATAGCACAAATCGATTCGTGTGTCAGTAAGACACGGTGACAACAACAACAAAAAAAAAAAAAACCGTATATCGAGGGGTTCGGTTGTTTGGCAGACTCGTGCCCGCGGACCGCGCCGAACTACGTTTCTCAATGCGTTTTCCCTTTATAACGTGTCTCTAATAAAAAAAAAAAAAAAAAAAAAAAGCTGAATTTTTAATCTTTTTTTTTTATACTATTTTTTACAAGACGGACTAGAAAACAAAAACCGACTGCGTACGATTCCGATCGCCGCGGGGCTCGGAATGTCGGTCTCGTATCGGCGCTTGTCTTGGGGTTTTTCGTGTTCGTGTCACGGGTTACTACTTTTACACCAATAATTTGGATAACAAAACACTTGTCCGAATTATTCGATTAAAAAATGACAACCCTTAGAAACCCCGTCGGTTAAAATAAAAACAAAACAAAAAAAAACACGACTATCGGATATTTAGTGTTTAATGTAAATCGCCAAACGTATTCCGGTCCGTATTATTTCAAAGACAGGCTCGACTTACCAAATAAAAGTCGAATATTGCGCAGGACCGTTTACGACGGGGTCGGGTACACGCGCAAGGAGATGTTCAACGGTTTTTTTTTTTTCGCGACTATTCCCGTCGAGTTTTTCTCGGGCCCGCCACCGACCCTGTAAAAAATATCGCAATAAATACTACGCGCACGTAACGCGACCATAATTTATTTCACTTAAAGCGGCTCGCCTCTATACATTTTAATAGAAAAACCTTACTAATTTTTACGTAAAATGACAACACTAGAAATATTGTAAAACACGGTGCGTTTTTAATAGAAAAAAAAAAAAAAACATTAATTTTTTATATAAAAATGACAACAGACATATGTTATAATAGATTAAATTATTCGACTGCTTTTTTTTATTATATTTTTCGGATCCGCAAATCTGCTTTAAAATATCCGGTTTGGATTTTATATTTGAATGGAACTGTTGACACGACTTGTTTATGTTACTCCTGGTTATCAGAATGGCTTTTAATACAGAAACTCCCAGCTTAATTTTTTCACTGTTCCATATTTTTAGTCAGATGAGACAAACACTCTTTTGGCTAGAACTTTAGCTCTTTAGCTTCTGCCCGGCAGACATAAAATGTACTCGACAATTATACGAAAATTCACGCGTGAGTGATCTTTAGCATGGAAGTGTGTAAATATTTTCACCCAACGATTTTCAGTGGCTATATTCCCAATGATCCAGTTTCGTTATTTTTTTAAACTGTTTTATAATTAGAAATTAGTGAAAACTCGTCAGACACTCTTGTGTCTTGTTCGCTATTAATACATTTCTGTTCAATAAGCAAGTCCATCATTATTTGAACTTCCTCCCGTAGGGCCTTTGTTAGATTTTTCCCATTCACACGTTTTTCTTTTCTTGTTCAACTGACACCACTGCTCCAAATAATCTTTACTTGTCTTATAAAAAAAAACAGTCGCTGAGATTTTTACGTTTTCTTCATTTGGCAGCACGAGTTTTTTTGTAATTTCGCCATTATATTAACGGATAGCGGTGGGGAATATAGCAAGCATACATTTTGTTTTTGATTTAAATTGTTTTGGAATTGATTTCGTTTAATAGCTTCTATAGCAGACACGTTTTTCAATGCGGGACACAAATCTCGAAAGCGGGACTGTCCCACCCAAAGCGGGACGTATGGTCACCTTATGCATACGCCCCGACCCCCCGGTATTACCGCCCAACATTTTTTTATTTTAATATATATATATATATATATATATATTAAATTTACGATGTGATGGCGTGTGTTTTTTTTTTCATTTTGCATGTTCGCTTTTGAAAATATAATTTATATTTAATTTTAGAAAAGAGAACGAGAACAACCTCGGCAACGACGTATCGGAATATTTTTGTTTGAATACATATATTATTATGCACTTATACTGGAATAATTTTTTACGACGAGTCTGCCAATCGGAATTTATTTATTGATTTTTCACGAAATTCGTTAATACGACAAATAATAATTCACCATCTTCAAACGGTTTTCCTTGATTTTACAAGAGAAAAAAAAATCAAGATGTATTTATTTTAGAGAAAATATTTAATACTACAACAATGGCCCCAGTAATATTTTAAAATTTAAGAGACTATCTTTTTATGGAGGAAAAAAAAAATATGCAAATTTACCGCTTTCATCAAACTATAACCCGATTGAGGGACGGGAAGGGATGGCGACGTACGACACTCGGACTTTACGCGGTTATTGTTAAAATTGTCATTACTTTGAACGGAATTCACGACGGGCCGCCATCGTCGCGCGTTCTTACCGTAAGACTGTGGGCCCACACCGGATCCGGCACCCCCGACGACCATAACGAATCATCCCGAAACGATATTATTAGCAGCTTAAGTGTTTTCGGTCACTCAGGCTCACAACGCCAAATCTTATATCTCAAATCACGCCCTTCGCACAGATCTCCGCGCATGTTCCTGAAACCAAGTTATACTACTCCGAAATCCGAAATCGCCTTCAAAATCACACCGACCTCCGTGTTGGTAAAAAATTACTAATACGCCGGCATTCCCGGGGGGACACACTCCCCCCCCCCCGTCCGGCAGAAGACTCGGGCGTAAATGGCCCCGCCGCGTTTAACTTCAAATACCGGTCCGCTGTGTTTACAATACGAGTTTATATATGGATTGTACGAATTCGAAATTAAAATTAAAAATTAAGTTTTCGACCGGAAAAGAGATCCCGCCGGGGTGCGTTTCGTGTACGCCGGAACACGTAAATATTACCGTCGTAGTTTACCGAGAGACACGCCGGGCCCCGTTATCGCCGTCCATTAATCCGACGTCGTCGTCTTGTTTCACGCGTCGCGCGTTTTTTTTCTTTCGGTTTTTTTTTTTTTTTTTTTTTTATCGGCTGCGGCTGCGGCGACGACGCAGACACGTTCGGTCCTTTTAATAATAATATATCGTATAGTAGGTATACTCTACAAACTGGTTTGGTATTTATTTGTATTTTTTGTACATTTTTTTTTTTTCTTATTTTCACCGTCGCTCTTATACTCGACGACCCCGCAGATAACGTTTAAAAGTGTCTTTTTAAAATCACCGTGTTTATTACATTATCCGTGCGCCCGACGTGTAACGGACCAAATAATTATTATCGTTATTTTTTTTTTTTTTTAATTTTTATTTTTTTTTCTATCGGTTTTATTACCGGCCCAACAACACGCTTACACTAACGTTTTAACCGGCGGGGATGAGAGGGGAGGCGACTTTTAGTGTTAATACTTCGAGGTGCTAGCCGCGGGATTAAACCTAAACCCCACTACACGTACGTTACGAGTGTAATTTTTTTCTATTTCGAAATATTGTCAAGAAAACCATCGATCGTTATGCGGTTCGTAGACGACCGAATCGTTCCCGTGCGTAAAGTGACCGTCGATTCACCGAAGGAATTCATCGCCGAGTGTGCCCTCGCCTCGAATGGGGCGCAAACTCTGAGCCTCTTGACCGCCATAGGTATTAAACAGTTTGTCGTTTTTAACTGTATAAAGCGCGTAAAAATACTATCTCTCTTATCGACAATTGTTATCACGATAAGAAAAATATCCTAAAACGAGTAATGCGGGCCCTGCGCGGGGAGTGCCCCGGAACACCCGGAATACCCTGCGGATCCGCCTATACGGATCGGACGAATTACTGGGCCGGTTCTATAGAACCCTTCCAACCGGCCCGGTACGCCCCGGGTCTTATTTAAATACGAATTATCTCGGGGAAAACGGTAATTGGTATGCAATTTCAATATGGTAACAAAACATCGGTTTTCGTCCCGATCGAAAAGTTAATTTTGTTTGAGACCGATGTTTATGAGTACGACGTCGTATGTTTGTTTACAGCGGGAGGTTCGAACAGCGCCGCGGCCACGAACGCCGCCGGGACCATCACGACCAATGGGATGCGAACGGCCGCCGAACATCAACTACAGCAAAATCGTAACACATCTGCCATCGCCGCCGCTGCCGCCGCCGCCGCCGCCGCCGCCTCGGCCGTCGGCACCAACAACACTTCAACGGGCACCATGACGCCGGCCGCGGGCCCGCAAGAACAACAGCCGCAGGCCGGTTCTGGCACGCCGGTGCGCATGCTCCAGCTCGACCAGTCGGTCATACAGGCTATAGCAGACCGGTGCCGGACGGTACGACCGGACCAGACGGCCGTGGTCGAGGTGGCCGCGACCGTACCGGCGTCCGAGCTGCCGGCCGAGGGCTACGCCATCGACGGCGGCCGGACGGTCGGGCACGCGTGCTCAAAATGCCAGTTGGCGTTCCCGGACAACGTTGGCCTGGCCGCGCACCAGCAACGCGAGTGCCGGACCACCGGGTCCGTGGCCTTGGCCCACCCGGCGTACGGTTGTCGGTCTTGCGGCGTGGGCGTCAACGGCGAGACCAACACGTACGGTACGGTGCACGCGCTCCGGGCGCACATCGAAACGGTCCACCGCGGGACGGGTCACTACGCGGCCGGCCGACACCATCAACAACAACAACACCAACAACAACAACACCAACAACAACAACACCAACAACACCAACAACAACAACAACAGCAGCAGCAGCAGCAGCAGCAGCAGTTTCTACAACAGCACCAGCAGGTGGTGCAACAGCACCTGCAACAGCAACTACAACCGCCGGCGAACCTTTCGGACGAGATGGAGGACGTGGTGAACCAGATCACGGCGCTGGCCGCGGCCAAAGCCGTCGGTCGGAGCCCGTCCCCGCGGGACCCGAACAGCGACTCCAACGCCAATCTGTTTTGCGCGCCGGCCGCCGAGAAGAAATCCGCGGCCACTTCGGGCGCGGGCACGGCCGTCGCCGCCGCCGCCGCCGCCGCCGCAGCGGCCGCAAAGATGCACAACAAGTTCACCGTGCCGCCCGCAAACATCGGGCCGGCAGTGCCCAGCGGGGGTCAATAGAAATGACCGCCGCGAAAAATGACCGACCGACCGACCGACGACGACGACGACGACGTATCGTAAAATACGTACATGTGTATGTATATTATTATTACTATTATTATTATCACTATTTATTAGGTTTTTTTTTTTTTTTAATTTCTATATTGTGTAAAACTTACCCAAAGTTCCTTTTTCACACTCATGTTCCTGGGGAGAGAGAGTTTCGTTAATTTTTTTTTTTTTTTTATATATATAATTTTCGATTTCGCCATTTTCCCGCACTTTTTTTTCACACGAGCTATTAAATATAATAATATACTCACGAGCGTATCGTGCACGCGACGTGTATTACTAAAAAAAAAAAAAAAGCGCGTGTATTTTTTTATACAGGGGGTGGGGATGGTACTTTAGTGCGCCCGTTCCCCGCCCCTTTGAGATAATGAACAAAAAAAAAAAAAAAAGAAAAAACCACGTTATTTTCTTCGTCTCTCCCCTAAATACTTTTTTTTTCTTCTTTATTTCGCGAGACCCGTTTCTATAATATATTATTATTATTATTATTATTATTATATCGATGTACTAAAATTGAATAATTATTGTGAAATATTAAAATTCTACGTTTTTTTTTTTTTTTTTTTATAATTTTTTTTTTTTTAATCACAAAAAAAAGGTTCGTAGTTCCTCGTATTAAAATACAAAAACGATAAAACTATAAAATCACTAAAATACGAAATGAAATATAATTAATTACTTATGTGTATATAAAAAACAAAAAAAAAAAAAATAACAAAAAAATACGATAACTGAAAGTTCCTTTACGCTACTTGTTTGTTGGTTTGTTTATTTATTATTAATTATTATTATTATTATTATTATTATCATTATTATTTTTATTACTATTATCGATATTTTTTTTTGTTTTAATCACCGTAAAAAAAAAAAAAATTATATGCGCGGTTTTTTGGAAACTAATAAAACAAAATAAAAATTATATTATTAAATTTAACGTACTATTAATATAAACGTATAATGAAATGTCGTAAAAAAAAGAAAAAAAAAACAACAACAATTTAGCGCAATCATATTAATACCATGATCGCTTAGTATTTCGTAGTATATATTATTTCTATAATAATATATATATATAAAATATAGGTATGTGTAAATACGAAACGAGGATGGGAATGATAAAAAAAAAAAAAAAATATGAAAAAAATCATCATTAGATGTTAAGTATGTAATGTGCATTTCTACAATTATTATTATACGTTTTTTTTTTTTTTTTTATTATAGGTAGGTAATTATATTTATTTAACGTATATTTTTATTATAATCAATAATAAATTCAAATTATTATTATTATTATTATTATTATTATTATTGATATTATGTATAAGTCAAGTAACAAACACCTCGCTATAATTGTGCTGTAATAATTTTAATTATATTATAACATTATATTATTTAATTAATTATTATACATATTATTATGAATTAGCAATCGATTTGAAAAAAAAAAACAACAAAAAAAAAAACAAAAAAAACAAAAAAAAATAAAACATTAATAATAATAATAATAAAATATTATTAATTATTAATTATTATTAAATATTATATTTAAATGTATGATCTATATTTTAATTTGATATGACGTTTAAACGCATCGACAAATTTTAATATGAAAAATAAATATAAAATATAAAATTTATAGTACGTAAGGTAAAGTGTTTCTAGGATGTGTAAAATGAAAAAAAATACAAATACTAAAACAAGCAAATGATTCGACGAGAAGAAAATAACGAACGAACGGAATTCTACCGTTTCCCCCGCCACCCGCACCCGCCCTGCCCGCTCATTAGGAACCGTACCGGTTTTTATAACAAAAATTTTTTATTGAAATAGAGAAAAATAATACCCGCCTGACTGTAATAATAATAATAATACAATTCAATTATTTCATTCTTTCGCGGCGCTTTTTTAGCGGGTTTTTCGATAGCCGTCGTACGGAAATCGAAGACGAAAACGCGTCTGAAATTTTCAAACACCTCATACATCCCCACCCCTTACCCACCCTAACCGCTATCCTGTAACGCAATAACAATTCAACTACAAACCCCACCCAACCCGAAAACGGCAATAACGGAAATGATATTTTCGATTCGAAATTTTCTACTCGCGAACTTTGTTTTGTATAAATATATGATTTTTTTTGTTTTCGATAAAAAAAATTCGGGGGGCGTGGACCGAGTGTCCTTTGACTTGTTGGCACCAAAGGGCCCGCGATCCCCGTTGCCCCCCGGCGCCCCCTTCCCGTTATCCCGCCCCTAACCCCATAAGCCGCCCACCATCACCGACCACACCCGTCACCGGCCGTCGACCTGTACAGACGGACCTCTTTACCGTAACCCATCGTCGTCAGTATTGTTTTGTAGTCCGGTAGCTGCTCACGATGAAAATCCGTAAATCCCCTATTTTTCCTATTAGCAATAAAAAAAAAAAAAAAATTAAAAAAATAATAATAACAATCACCGTCGTTTAAATAATAATAATAGAAAAACAAAAAAATAATAACAAATATTTGCAATAGATCCGCGCCCCTTTTCCAAAACCCGCCCCGTCATCTATCCCACCCACCCACCCGAAAATCAGCCGGCGGCCCGGTGCAGAAGTCTTCGTCGCTGGGAGCGAGACTTGACGGCGCCGCACGTATACACACACACACACACACACAACACACACACACACGCGAAGAGTCCGGCGGGCCAGACGACGCGCGCGCCGCCGCGTGCCACCCCGGGTAACAGCGCGCGACGCCGCGTGCCACCCCGGATAACCGCGCGCGACGGCCGTCGACACTACGGCCCGCAACCCGGGGCGCCGCATCCCACCCAGCGACGCCCGGCAGAATATGGTCGCCGTCCGCGCGACCCTATACACACTCACACACACTCACACACACACACACACACACACACACAACACACACACGCACGCACGCACGCGGTAGTGTGCGAGCGCGCGATTTGCGAGCGACGTATTTTTTTTATTGTCGTCGATCCCCCCCCTCACACCTCCCCCCGCGACAATCGAACACGTCCACTCCCAGCATATTCAAGGTTCCTATATTTAGCTAACATATGTACTAAGGTTCCTGTTTTATTATATATGTATATATATATATATATATATATATATATACATATTTATATATCTATATATGTATGTATATTATAATACTATATTGATAATTTTAAAAAATTTAAAAAAAAATAAAATATTTATTATAATATATTATGATCATTTCAGAAAAAAAAAAAAAAAAAGTAACATTAAAGTTAATTGCTTTTTTTTTCGAAATATATATATATATATATATATATTATATATATATATATATATATATATATTAAAAAAAATAAAAAAAATACATAATAATATTATAATGATTATAATACATTTGATTAATTATGACTATTTTAGTAGTATTATTTTATTATTATATTACTATTAAATGTTTAAGGCAAAAAAAAAAAAAAAAATTACGAATGTATCATTTTACTATTAGAGTTACGTAATATACGTGTGCATTGTTGGTGTTTTTGTTTCTCTTATTTATTTTTTACAAAAGACAAACAAAAGAAAAATACATTATTTTTCATTATAGTACGATCATTATGCCCAACTCCTCCGGTCATATAAAATATTAAAAAACCGCGTCCCCCCCCCTCCCGAAAAAAATATTATGTTGTTTTTTTTTTTCACTACTAATACTTTATTTATTATTTATTATTTATTATTTATTTTGTGTTTAAGCCTATACTCTACGTATATTATACAATAATATTATGTATTATTTATGTTTATTTTAATAAGGACAGACGCAATAATATTAATACCGACCGAGTTTTGTATACGGTTTTATATATTTGATTTATTTTATTATAATTTTTATTATTTTTTTTTTGTTTTTTTTTTTTTTTATCATTATCTCTCAAAATTAATATTATTATTTAATATTGTCATATCGATATTTCCGTTGTTCTTCACATTGTCACGCGATTTTGTATTCCTCACACCCACCTACCCACCTCTCCCGACCGGTGTATTCATATATTATTTGTACCGATTTGTATATCGTTCGCCTCCTAAACGACCCGATTCCCGTACGGGAACTCCCCATTTCCCCCTTTTTAATATTATGTTATATACGTAAATTATATATTGTCGAAAACAAAAACCCACTGCGGTATCACACGATGTTTTACACGATTCTTGTATTAAAATTGTAGTCTACGAATTTTGTCTATACGGTTGTTTTTTATTATTAATATTATTATTATTATTATTATTATTAATTTACTCGCTCTCTGTATGTCCTGTTTTCCTGAAAAAAAAAAATAAAAAAAAATGAATTTTTTGTTCGTTCAACGACTGCGGCAGCTGTATCGTTACGATAAACACAAAAAAAAAAAAAATCATCCAATCTGGCAGATTCGGGTAAGTTTGAACGGCCTCATGGTGCGAACTAACCCCTGGTCGCCATAGTAAAAACGTATGAAATCATTGGCTGTCGTCAATTGGTATACACGTAAAAAAGTAAGAAACTTAATTTATATCTATACGCGAAAAACGATTCTGAGCGAAATCCAGTCAAGCGCGTTTTAAAATGCCTTAATATTTACGGTTTTCATAAAAATCGTACACTCTAAACGCTCGTAAAACGTAATGGCAAAAATACGCTCAATCTTTTTGAACTTTTCACCGTTCGGTAAAACTTACGACGAACCTCGTTTAAAAATTGCCAACCGTTTCCGGTCGAACAAACAAAATTTTTTTCAAAATAAAACCAAATGAAACTAGAAACACTCGAAAACTCAATGTACTCCTATAAATAATTAAAAAATGGTCAAAATATCTTGAAAACTTGTCAGGTCTTTTCAATTATTTTCGATCGAGTTATAATAAAGAGAAAAAAAAAATTCGATAATAAATGAAACTACCGCCGACTGCGGTACAATAGGATTGCTGGCCGAAAACTAAAATAAAAAAAAAATATATAAAACGCGTCGCATATCGTTTTTTATTGTCCGGATCAATGCGGTCGACCCGTCGGCAGAACGCATCCGCCAAACCGCGGGATATCCGCGTCCTTGTATTACGGTCCGTTTGTCCGGCGGATGGGAACCGTCCGGGAATACGTCCCGCGTGTCTCCGACAAATCGCCCGCCAAGAACCGCGGGACGGTATTCCCGGACGGTTCCCATTCGCCGAAACGCCAAAACGCCGATACCTCGGCGAAGGTGCCGCCGTTAAATTACGAAACCATATTGATTTATCTCTGTGTAGCTGCCGACCGATTTAATATCTCCCGAGGTCGACAATACGACGTCGGGTCACCATAATCCGAACACGAACAGGTAAGCAATGCAATATAATTAATAGTATTACGCGTATCAATTGTAATAAAAAAAAAAAAAAAAAGAAATAAAAAATTATTATAGTTAACTACGGAGGGGGGGGGTGGAGAGGCGGATAGGCCGGGCATTTCTACTCGCCCTGGATTTTTATGCCGTTGGGAAATCAGCACATCAACTAGTGGCAAAATTCGAATATTTTAAAATTCTCCGACTTGTCCGTGATAAGTGTTAAAAATTGTCCCATACCCAATCGTGGTTAAAAAAAACAAAAAAAAAAAAAAAATACGATAAGAGTATAAAAATCGAAATACACCCCGAAAAATAGTTAACAAAAGTTAACAAGTACATCAATACGGCAAAGATAACACGAAATACATGAGCGAGTGCAATAATAACAATAATAAAAAAACATTTTAAATTATAGAAATTCCAGTAAAAATCGCAAAATCCCTTGCATTTTCAGGTTTTCCAGAATCAATACTAAAAATAAATGTATCAATACGAACCTATAGTGTGTTTGTTTTTGAAAATTTATGTTCAATAAGTTGATAAATTAAAAAATCAAAAATATTTATTTGAACGATGGCGTTAACCTATATTGAAAAAAAAAAAAAAGGAAAAAAAGTGTATGGATTGTAAATTTAATATTGTGTTAAAACTAAAAGAAACGCAAATTAATTAAACGTAATACTGTAATTCGGCAAATTAACTCGTTATGTATTACTCGTCAGAGTAAAAAAAAAAAAAAAGGCCGGACATATTTCGCCCCACGGGTAGGATGTGCACCGCAGTTGTAAACGGAAATCGGAAAGGATGCGCACTGAAAAAAAAAAAAAAATAATAAAAAACGATTCCGAGTGAAGCACAGTAAACTGGTTAAGTTAGAATAGTGTTAGTCTTGTTTTTCATTACAGTGCACCCGAGACAATCCAGAAATCGGCGAACACGAAACCGATGTGTCGGAGCGTTTTTACTAAACCAAAGAAGTGTTTTTCGAGGAAAACAAACACATACGAGACACGTCCCGAAAACAAGTGTACTCGATTTTTGTAGGCTTTAAAAAAATGTATTGAAAAAAAAAATAAAAAATTATGTGGTCACATTAGTATATATGTAAGTTATTTGTCCACATAGTCGCCGTCCCTCTCGATACTGGCCGGTGAGGCGGGCGATTCATTTTTTGATGCCTGCCTCGTAGAACTCTGGGCGCCACCTCCTTCGCCCACTTTTCGATCCTTGTCCCCTTCTCCTCCTCGTATGTTGCAAATGTTTTACCATCCATGTGCATCTTCAGGGAAGTGAACAGGTGGTAATCTTTGGACGGGGGAATTGGGGGGGGGGTGGTTCAAAACATCCCATCCAAAGGAATCCAACAGTTGCTTCGTGACGTTGACCGTGTGAGGTCGGGTTTTCTTGTCGTGCAGCAGACAGACTCCATTTGCGCACAGTTTATGGAATCTGTGATTGTTTTTGTGCAGCAGAGATCTGAAGAGTTGCGGAAACATCGCGGAAAGTTCGTCCAGAGTGAATCTGCGATCGTCACGGACCGCATTCTCGACTATTCACAAGTCCGTCAACAAAATCGACGGTCTCCTATCCCTCAAATCGTCATGCACTTGTACACACTCGTACGATTCATACACTTACTTATTGGACATGCCTCGTATATTGGTAGCTTTATCACAACACTCGAAAACAATCGTTTTTTTTTTTTTTTTTTTGGTTGAAACTATCAAATCAATTATCTTTGTGGAAACACATTTGAAAAACTATTTTTCTAACGAGTTTTATAGTATAAAAACTAAGTGAATAACAAAGTTCAGCACAAAAGTACACAATAATAGCAGAAGAAGAGATTTACCAGCCATTATCATCAAAATAATTTTTTTGTGTGCATATTAATATTTGATTTGTATTTACCAAAACAATTATACAGCACACATATAATTTGTTTTTATTTTTATATTATTATATTTAGTTAGGTAACTAAAGTGTTCCGTATTTTTATTTCGTTTTTACGGTCACCCTAATTGTAGAATGATCGGCAATAACAAATATTTATAATATAATAATCACTATTATATTATCGTTGAACAGACTAGTGTGACGGTGGTCGAAATCGATAGTTTTGTTCTACGGGTCCTTTGGTAATCGGTTTATTTCTAAAAAAAAAAAAAAAAAAACAACAAAAATCTCGCCCTCCTCCCGCCCATAAGAAATCCGTACGGCCCGCAGGTTGGGAAACACTATTATATAGTGACGCTGCTCCCTTCGTACTATGGGCACACGATATATTATTATTTCATGAATATCAAATAAATCGTTTGTTATTATTATTCAATAACGATTTCCAAGGTCGGGCTCGGTATTTAAAATAGATTACGAAAATAAAATAAAATTTAATTAAAGCCCAATTGACTTACTATTTTTTTTTTTTTTTTCGAATCAATATACAAAAAAAAAAAAAAAATAATAATAATAATAATAAAAAACCAACCGACGGTTTAATATTGTAGAACAGACATTTAAAAAAAAACCACATTTGATGTCCGTGCGATCAACATAAATATCACGGCCGGCGTATATAGTAACGTTTAATCGCGTAGTTTTTTGTCGATTATTCGAACTCCGTTCATCCGTTGCCGAGTGCCGTCGACAGTGATAATTTCGGCCCGTAGCCTTTCCCATTTCGGGGAGGTCGTCGATTTTTTGGCCGACACTCTTGCCGGCCCCGGACCAACAGGTGTCCGCGCGTATTATATACCGAGACAATACAAACGAATAGATTTTTTTTTTTTTAAATTTTAAATTTATATATCGATAATCGTTTTGTCAACACGGACCGGTGAGATTATCGTTTATATATATAAAAAAAAAAAAAAATCGACGCGGACTTTGTTTTCGGTAATAGAAAAAAATAAAAAAAAAAATTAACGTGTGGCTATTTGAAAATCAACAGTTGTCCGCGCGCGGCCGGGGTGAAACGTGTCGAAATCATACCGTCGAACGTATCACGACTCCGATCAGCGAACCACCCGGTCGTTTCGCCGCCGGACGGCATTCGACCCTCTTCCCGGTAGGCCGGGATTCCCGGCCTCGCGATTTCCCATCGACTCCCGGGTGGGTTTTTAGGGTAAACACGCGGCACCGATGCCGGACGACCGGCGTTCTTGACAATAGTTAATTTACCGCCACACCGTGTCGATACGCGACGGTTATAAAATCGCGGGCGGTAAGATTTTTTCTTCTTCTTTTTGCCGTTACGTCGGGTTTTTTTTTCCGCCGGGCGGGGGCGGTCGTAAATCGTAAATCGTAAATTCGTACGGACGCGCAAATAAAATTTATTATCGCAACGCACCCGGGGTGGGGGGGGGGAGGGAGTGTGTAACGCCGCGGTCCGTCGTGTTCGGCGGCCCCGTTAATTGTTTTACGGCCCGACGACGTAATAATAATATTATACCGCGGCCGTGCGCACGTACACACTGCGGTTTTCACGAATAATAATAATTATAATTATTTTACGCCCGGCGTATATTTCGTACTGTTTGCGATTATACTGTGCACACTATACGTTATAATAATAATAATACCGCGAGTGTACGCGGAGACGCCCGCCGCCGCCGCCGCCGCCGCCGCCGCCGAGACAATGACCCGAAAGAGATCTAGAAAAAAAAATAAATAAAAAAAAAAAATTAAGCCCGGGGATCGATCCTCGCGCGCGGATAATTAACGTGTGTGTGTGTGTGTGTGTGTGTGCATATCTACGTAATAATATTATAAACGTGACAAGAAACGGGGTGGGGTTTCACTGTTCCTAACTACACCTTGTCCACACTACGCCCGGCGACGGGTATAATTATTACGGCCGCCGCGGTCGCCCCGGTCGTCTCTCTGTCGCTCGTTCGCGGGCGGCTCTCGATATTATAATAATATTATACCTAACCGCATTTCGACTTTTTTTTTTTTTTTTTTCTTTCTTTTTTTTCTACCTTCTATTTCCAATTTTTTTTTTTTTTTTTCCCCACTTATAATTACGTCTAATTATATACGCCTCCTCCTCGGTCTTCACATATATATATATATATATATATATATACACAGCACCGGTCACGATCCTCCCCGCGGTCTTCGCGCGATCGCCGCACGCCGCAGTGTACCGTATACGTATACCGTGGAAATGGTGGCCCGACGTAATAATTATTTATTATTATTATTTTTTTTTCTTCTTCTTCTTCTTTACCCAACCCGAAACTATGTGTGCCGTTCAAACGACAAAACGTCCGTTGTGCCCCGGACGTTATTCGTCGTGTGTATACGCAACGTTTTTTTTTTTTTTTTTTTTTTTTTTATCGTGTACTAAAACATCCGAATTATGAAAATCCAAGACCATATAGTGGGCGCACCTTTGCTGTTAATTATTTCCATAGTTCACTTCGTAAACCAACAGGCCCACGTCACTTCAATTTACACGGCCGTCCACGTGACCCGAACATGTACTATTACTATTACGAAGATGACGAATATTTTTAAAATAAAAAAACGATTTAGCGAAAATTATGTACAGTAGCTGCAACAAATATTATTGATATTTACAAAGAAATACGGAAATGTCATTTGACGAAATTCGAAATTAGATTGGTTATTGTGAACGCGCAAGTCCGGCATTAGCCGAAAGAAGTTTTTCGACGACGAGAACATTCAACACATATTTACGGACATCGATGACTACTATGCGTCTTCACGATTTACCGACCTAACCCAACCTATCGATCGAATAGCAGAAGTTTAGTTCTGAGTTATTGGAAGGTCCTACAAGAATTATTCACGAATTCGTCAAAATTAAAAATAGAATAGTTAAATGTACAAAATAAATACGAATTATTATAAATAGTTATTTTTTATGATTGACTACAAATTACATTTTTTTAAATATATTAAACATTTCATTTAAAAAAAAATATTGAATGTATATTATAATAATTATTCTTTTAACCGGGCTTGTCCTTAATTCCGATCCTCGACTCGTCCCTCTGGTCTCAGGACCCCCAGTAGGCGGCCAACATTTTTCAATTTATCGCGTTGCCGAAGACGCCGCAAACCGATGTTTATAGAAAAAAAACCGAAACGAACGACGGACTCAAACAAACCGGTACAACCACACGATTTCATAAAGAACATTTTTTTTTTGTTTTTTCAAAATAAACAACGACAGATTATCAACCGAAACCAATTGGCAGATTCGTGTTCATCAAACGGATTTTTCTATTAAATGATTACGGATATAGTTTTTTTTTTTTTTTATGACAATTATTACAAAATTACAAAATACACGTATTAAATACGCGGCTATTAATTTTTCGATTTTCATAAACTTGTTTTTTTTCTTTTTTTATCGAATTGTTACAATTGTTTAGGTCTCGTTAAAATATTATGGTCGAAAGAAAAAAAAAAAAAGAAAAAATCAACGACCGTGTAAATGTTGTAATATTTCAGATACTAATAATTGTAGTATCATCAATAACATAGCTAATAAATTCACAAAAATACAAAACGACAATATTATAATAATGTTAGACGAGTCGCTTTCAGGACCAATCGTAATTTTATGAAACGTATAAATCGTAGGTGGTCGGGGGCTTTGCGAAAACGTCTCATTGTTTTGATAATGCCGGTGTTATATAAACTAAAACGTAATTGTAATAAATGTTATACCGGTAAAACTATGGACGCCAAGAGTGTATTTCCGAAATACGATTAAAGAAACCTTCTTCGGATTTCAATTTTGCAAGGCGTGTTTTGGGAAACAATTATTATACAGTAGTTCGTTTTGACACGAACAAAGGACACCAGAGATTTGACGATGAATAGTGATAGACGGAAATCGAATGGTTGCCCGGAGCAAAGCAGGACGATCCGAACGTGCTAAAAATCGGCGTTTCCGTTAAGGATAATGTAGATACGATACGTAAAAATGAAAAAAAAAAAAATAGTCTGTCCGGCCGAATTAATTCGCGATTTCAATTCGTCGGTGTGTGCATATACATAAAACAATATTATATACGTATATTATTTGCATTTTAAACGCGGTGTACGCGCCGTCGTCGTAACGATATTATTATTATTTTTTCGTCTTGGCCGACGACGAAAACGGCGAAAATGTTCGCGGAGGGCCTTATATATGGCGACGCGACGGCCGGGGTGATTTTTTTTCTTCTTTTTCTTCTTTTCATTTCTTTTTCTCCCCTCTGCAGACGAATAATTTCCGCACGCACAATATTACTACGGGATGTTTTGGCGAACAACACGCGCGCGTGTCGTTATTACATTACGAAATATACCTATCGTTATTATTTCTATTATAAGCGGCGCATGTATACGTATGTATATGATATTATAATAAAATACGTTCGTATCGATCATAATCAATCACCGGCGCGCGGTTGTCGGCTCCGTTCCTCCTCGCCCGCCGCCGGTAGGACTCGTTATCGGCCCAAAACCAAAAGGAATTAACCGTCCCGACGGATATACACGAGATAATATTTTATTCAAATACCGACGACGCCGTTTTAAAAGACAGTTTCCGGGCGTCTTTCCAAGGGTCGCGCCGTCGGGATACACGGCGGAACACACGCCGAAATCTTTTTGTCCCGCCGCAACCGCCGTCGACGCTCTGTCGTCGCCCGTCTCGGCGCGGGTTCGCGTCGGAATTTTCGCCCAAACTCCCCCGTAAACGATAGCGTACGAAAATATCCGTTTCCCGC
Source organism: Tuberolachnus salignus (assembly GCA_956483605.1). Lineage (NCBI taxonomy): Eukaryota > Metazoa > Arthropoda > Insecta > Hemiptera > Aphididae > Tuberolachnus > Tuberolachnus salignus. Next base: position 14,842,686 of record OY101433.1, read on the forward strand.
CGCCCGATCAAATTTTATTTATTATTACGTTATCGAAACGGACGGGGGCGAGTTGACTGGGGTTTTTTTTGTTGTTTTTTTTTTTAACTATAGTCACGTTATCCCACAGAAAAACAACTCGGACGAGTTATAAAGTTAATTTCAAAAAAAAAAATATATATATAAACGAATTTGAGCAATCGAGTCGTCCAAACTTACGGGAAAATAGTAACTCGCGTTGAAAATTAAAACGTACCTATGTACACTTTGTATTTAGACTATAATAGACGTGGTTTGCTGTAGTTCGGATGTTGAAGCTCAATAAATAAAATCATAAAAACATTTAAAACAAACCAATAAAGCAGTCTAAAATTCTAAAAAAAAAAAAACACCAATTATAATTATTTTTTTTTTTAAAAAAAAACTCATTGTTTGATTACATATTTTGTTTTATTCGTATAATTTTATAGATATTAGCAGAAAATATAACTGTCACAAATTATTAAAATAAATATGGACATAATAAAATACTTACAATACACTATACATGTGTATACAAATACTAAACACAAAAATACAATCTGACGTTAGCTCCGGATAATATCGATTTTATCTTTTTGAATATTACGTGAATTAACTGATTAACATTACAATATGAAATAATAAATATTAACTTTTCAAATAATTCAGTTACGCAGATATAAGTAGATATTAATAAATAGAACACTAGAAACTCCGAAAAAGCAATTTAAATGCAAAAAAAAAGGCCAAAAAAACAAAATTAAATTTCGTGTACTAATCTCCTGTATGGTTTGAAATAAATGTTCAACGACGTAATTGACGTAACTTTATGTTGTACTAATTGGAAAAAAAAAATAATAAAAAAATGCCTACAAGACCCCAACTTAACTTATTACTATACAAGACTCGCGTGTATCCCACAGGACTGTATTTTTATGGTAGTACTTATATTCAAGTAAAGAATACGTAATTTTCATCGAAAAATAAATGCAAAATATAATAATCGACACTTAATTTTTAGCTTTTTAACTATTGTTAATTATAACGATAATGTTATAACTATCGTCGCAAAACTCGAGATGCCAGTTCCAAAACCATAACAGGCCAAGTCAACTTTTGTTGATGCTCTTACTAAAAAAAAATGTTCCTCTTACGAATAGTATTTCTGCCTGTACGACGGTGTTTTGTAACCCCAGCACCCCTCTCCGCGGCTAGTCGCCGTTCGGGGTTCCAATTTTAAATACAATGTCCCGATGCAAATGCACGAGGTGTGACACGAAAATGACGTGACTTTCTCATTAACAGTGTTGTATTTTTAAAATTACGACTTAATGATTATCACCTTCAGAACGGTTTCCCTGAGCGTCTAAACATCGTTGTATACTTCGTCGGTAAATTGATATTCATCCAGGCCACCTAACTTTTTACCCCATTGAAACCCATCACTAAAATCCGTAATTCCTCCATCACCTGGCGGTGATACACTTTTCATTTTGACATTTTTTTCTAGTTTTCCTAGTTACAAATTATTTTTTAGATATATCGTTCAGAATACTCTCTTCCGGACTATGCCGCAGTGGTCCCAGCGATCTTTTTTCCATTTTTTTTTTTTTTTAAAGTCCTTTGTAACTGTTTTGAAGTTGAGGTATTGAGTTCTGTCGCCACACACGATTTTATTTCTTCTACATCGTAAAATCGTTGGCCTTTAAGGCGCAGATTTTAGTCTTGGGAAAAAGAAAAAAAAAAATCCCATGATGCCAGAATAGGTAGAATAGGGAGGGCGCGGGACCACAGCCAGTAATTCACGAATCGACAGGACGAATCTGGGCGTTATCTGTAAATGTTCTGTTAAAATTTCACGACAAGACCCAGTTAAGATTCTTCCGCCTCGTTTGCTAACTAACTCACCGACGGTTAAACGGCGGCCGTTTCGCATTTTTTCGCAAATTTTCGCCGCAACATCATTGCGTCCGGACGTCGACGGTATTCCAGGACGCGGATCGTCCAGTGCTGATCTCCAGTTGACTGCCGGCCATTTTTGATACCTTTAGACCGGTCGTGTGTCACGGAACCACGGCAATGAATCAACCCCAAAATCAGTTTTAATCGTCGGGTACGCGCACCCGCCGGCGTTTTCGAACAAACCTCGACGCACACGCGTTGTTCGTGCGGATTGCGGACCACGACGAAAACGGCAAACGGAACAAACCGACACTCGATTTGACCGGGTGTAATATCATACTGAGATTAGCCAGGGACTCCGGGCGTGGTTTTAAAGTATTCACTCATACGCAGTACGTCTGTTTGTAGTTTGAAACGTTATCGTGTCAAAATTAGCCGTAATAGCATTTTTTTTTTTACGGTTTTTTGAACGGACCGCCTCGCGCGTCGATTGTACACGACGGGTACGTCCTCTGCCCCGGTGCCGCGCCAGACACAACGTTAATAGTTTCGGTCTTATTATCGGGAAAGTCTCGCTGTTCTCGTGTGTCACACCTCGTATTAACTCGTTGTTACATTACGAACAATAAATAATATGTAAAAATATATTCGCGGCTCGGACGAAACCGTTACCGTTTACCATAATATTTCCCGGCCGTGGCGTCGTCGTCGATTGTTGTTCGAGCTATATCTAGTTCAAGATGTATGTATATATATATATGTATTTGTCAATATTATCGACTCGGCGCGTATACATTATAACCGAATGTATAATCGGCGTAATTGGATTGAAATAAACGGAGTGGAAAAAAAAAAAAAAATAACCGTATAATGAATACGCAGAGGACTCACGAGATTTCAAAAACAATTATTATCGTACGCGTACGACAATATACCGGCGTATTTTATTGTAATGTGTATTTTATAGTAAAATCGAGACGCAATATTATTACAATAAATTACCGGCAACGAAATCGCGTTCGGTGCCGTTTCCGTATCGCCGCGTCTCTGGCCGATCCGTTTCGGCGTTCTCTCTAGGGGGCCGTTTCCGGCCGGTAGATTCGCGAATTTCTTAGCGGGCGCACTCAACAACCGGCCAGTGGCGTGTTTACGGGCAGGAGTCCGGCGGGTGCCGAAGATACCGAAATATACGAATGCGAATATTCAACGACACCAAGCCGGGCGACGAGCCGAATTAAAAACGCAATTGGTCCGTTGGATACGCACGACGCAATGCGGTGTTTCTCAGCCTTCGTACAGGCTGCGTCGGGAATACCTCCCTGATTCGTGAAACTTATAAATACCGAACCGAGTCAAATATCAAAAAGTATGTTTGATTTATAAATTGTACATATAATGTCATTTTTTTTTAAAAATTATATCACTTAAGTGGCGGCCCTCGTTTTCAATACACCGATTGAGCCTTTTTCGGTAGTTATCTACGGGTCATTTCGGGCGGGACGGCAGCGACTTCCTCAGTTATTACCTCCTTCTGGGCTTCCACAGTTTGGGGACGATGTTGGTACACTTTGCATTTGAGACAGCCCCAAAGGAAAAAATCGCATGGATTCAAATCTGGCGAACGCGGTGGCCACCCAATGTGACCACGCGAAGAGACAATATGCCCGGGAAAACGTTTCTCGCAAAATGCTGAGTGACCGATGAGCTGTGTGTGCCGTGGCACCATCTTGTCGAAACCACACATTATCTTGTCCACACTCATTAAAAAAAATCGTTTGATTTCGGTCAAAGAAAGTTTTCAAGCATCACACAATAACATTTAGAGGTCACCGTCTTCTTCGAAGAAGTACACATTTTCCAGTCCTGTTACGGTCTTAGTTCGACCAGTAGTTGGCTTTGTTTTTAGTGCTGAATCTGTTTGTCTAAAATTTGAAACCCGATTTTGAATAGTTTTGCGGTCGGGGACGGGATCGTGTCGGCCATGCGCGAACCGAACACGAAACGCACGCTGGGTCGATATCAGTGAACCGCCGTTTTTAATAAATTCCTCGACAACAAACGCACGATGTTCTCCCGACCCGGTCATGATAAGTACTAATAATGGCATAAATAAAGTTTTCTATCGAAGTGAATTCCATTGATTTATCTCAATCCAAGCCCAGATCACAACCTTATCAAACTAGGGAGTTATTTCTTACGCCCCCTGCATTACGGCGATAGATAAACTATTGAAATATTTTTCATAATTTGCGACGCGCCATAAAACAATAGGGTGGTAACGGGTAATATTTATTATTCGATTTCTGATATACGTTTGAATACTCATCTTAAACATAGAGGTTTTAAACGGAATAACATTTTCAAAAGTTTTTTTTTTTTTTAAATAAGCGAAAAAGCATTTAACGAGAAATTTGATTTTTACATAACATTCTCCTCTTCGACGTTAATTCCTTTTTTTTTTTTTTTTTTTTTTTTTTTTTTTTTAATATCTTCGTTAATGCTGAAAAGTTAACTCGCGTAAGTACAATATTGAAAACGGTAACAATACGGAAAGAGCTGATTTTGATAAACTCGAATATTAATTTTTTTTTTTTTCTTTCCATGTTTATCCGAAATTCGTCTTGTTCGAACTAGTTCGTCTAGTTTTTTAACTTCATTCGAAGAGCGCGATCGTTTTAATAATTCTGCAAGTTCTCCTTGCTCTATTAACGGAAGCTGCTGCGTGGTTTCCAAACTAGGAGAAAACGAATTCCTCGCCCGGGTAAGGTTTATCGAATAAAGACACGTATTGAAATTCTTTGCAACAGTCGACTGCGTCGGACGTAAGAACATTTTCGAAATTGAAGAATTTTAGCATACAATTTCTTTGATTGGACTTTATACGTCAATATGATTATATAATGGATTAGTCCTGTTCAAGTGGTAGAAAACATAAATCTCATTTCGATAAATATACGTTTAACAATAACCATTCGAGATGCAGTATGAATCTATTAAATAATTGTCAATTTATGGGGCACAAGTGCGTTGACGATCGTGTTAAACGCATTCTGTCACATAACTATGTAGGGCACCGAGCATATTAAATATAATATCCGCGTATAACACTATTCACGGGATGAACAATTTGAATAATACGTTTTTTACTAAAAACCGAAAAATGTGTTTTACGTGAAAAAAATAATGTACGTATAGGAGGCAAACTGTTGAGAATCCGCTACAACCATAATCTGGCCAAAAAATAAAACAACTTAGTTTTTGGCGAAACGACCGACGACGACGACGACGCAATAATAATAACGATTAAATCATCCGTACGTACGTATACATAATAATTATATACATTCGTGTTTTTTTTTTTTTTTTTTTTTCGATACGATATATACGGACCGTTTTCTTTTCAATAAAATATATGCGACCGTACACGCCGGTAATTAATTCATACGTCGTAAATTTAATACCGTAGAAAAAAAAAAAAAAAAACGGTGCTCGAGTTTTAGTTAATACCGTTCGAAACGATCCGTTTAATAAAAATGAGTGGACGAGAAGGGAAAAAAAAAAAAAAAGGAATTAAAAATTAAAAGAAACCGATCCGATTAAACGCCGTTAATTTGATTAACTATCCGCGGCAACTGCCCCGCCGTCACCGCCGTCGTAACACTATATAATGGAAAATCAATTAGTTAAAAAAAAATAACAAACTATATATATATATTCTTTATTATTTTTTTTTTTTTTTTTTTTTCCAATCGTGTTTGATTATGCGACGACTACCCGCGAGAAACACCCTCCGAAAACCAGTCTGTCAGCTGCGGCGGCGGTCGTTCGAACTAATAATAAAAAATTAAAAAAAAATCGTAATATTATCATATATCTATACCTAATATACCCACGACAACGCACACGTAACAACAATAACGACAATAACGATAATAACGATAATAATAATATAGGCCGGAAAAAAAAAAAACACAAAAACGATTAAGACCGATTTACAAACGAAAACTATGTCGTCCAATTGAATTGGCTCCCGACAAACGTTATGCCGAGAATTGGCACACGATAATACTTTCGACAAGTGATTCAACAAATGTAAATGTCAAAAAAGTAGACGAAATTAATATTTTTTTAGCAACACAACGATTCGGATTACTGCCGGTAAACGATACTACCGTGTAATGAAAAACTAAGAAAATCTACGGACACTACTCGGTTGAAAATTATATTGAAAATAATTCCACCTCCGATTCGTGCGACTCATTTCATTCTTAGTTTAATTCCTTATTTACCGCACTCAAATATTTACAATTTCTTAGATGTATTATAATACGGTGTTCAAGCCGATACAGCGATTATTATAAGAATCTCTAATAAAGAAAGACCACAGCAAAAATATATTCAAGAAACATGCACTAGCTAACAAATTTAAGCCTACTAAAAAATATTATTTATGTATTTATATTATTATTATTATTTTCATTCGACTTTATTATTCATATTTTAATTTTCTTTGTATACGACTATTCAACTATTTCGATGTATGATTAAATTATTATTTATAAAAGAAATAAATATAGATGGAGCCAATTCAATAGCGCCGAAAACTATTACCGTGTACCGGCGGTGATGCGGCAAACTAACACGAATTCTCCGTCTCCTAGTTTTTTGTACTAGAAATGTTATTACGGTAAACTGTAACTATAACAACTTTTATAGTTATTGTAATTATTGCAAAGAAAATAAAATGAAGAAAAATCTTTGGGTAATGATATAATCAAATGTATTTTTTAAAGTTTTACTAAATACGTGTATTAAAAACAAATATTCTAATTTGCCTATACCGTTTCGAATAACTTTATATATTTATTTCTTCTATCCCCGTGTGTGTGTTGCTGAACTCCTCCTAAACGGCTGGGCTGATTTTGATGAAATTTTTTGTGTGGTTTAGATTCACAATTGGACCTGATAGGTGGTGTTGCAAGGGTGGCTGACACAAGGTTATCGGTATGTTTAATACGGCGATCAAATTATTTTTGTTGATTTATGGGTTACCTTGGTGATACGGACGAAATTAAAAACCATTTAAATTTATTGATTACCATTGAAACCAAATAGTATAAATAACAGAATAAAACGGCGAGTTCGGTTACGCTCAATCAGTAATCCTCCTCGACAAAATATACAAACAAAAGTAGTGATCAAGTAGCTACATTAAGTTTAGACTCTCGAAATGAAGTAAAGCAATTTCAATACATATGTAGACCGGACAATCTACCAAAGTATTCCAACGAAGAAAACGAGGAACCACCGTTGAAGGTTATCCTGGAGTAAAAAAAAAGAAAAAAAACACGGATGCCCTTGTCAGGATTTATGTAGTTCGTCCGAATAACAGTGAATGTTGGTCCACGCGATCAAAGATCCGAATTCTTTTGCAAGCAACCGAGGAATAAAATCTTTAAAAAAAAACCGCCTGCTTGAGTGTACGATCCTTAATGGCTGTGGCTCCGGGGAAACGGTATTGATCCTTAGAATACCAATGATACCAACCAATCTATCATTTTAGTTTAAACAGCTCCGGATTCCCATATTTTTCCCATATTCAGTGGTATGTGGTTCAACAAAATCCATTTGTGTTGGTTCCAGAAATATTTTATGAGTAAGGTCAATCGAAACTCAAAATTAAGCAAAATTTAAATGGAATATAGAATTTCAAAAAAAAAAAAAAAAACATTTGATTAGATTTAGACAGAAAAAAATGTTTAAAAAAAAAAAGAAAAAGCACACATCGTAATAAAACCGATAGATTTGACACTTGGCTGTGGATTTTCAAAAGACGATGTGCGGGACAGCCAGACGATTCTTGATAACCGTCTTACGTGACCCGAGCTAGGCCGGGCGATGGCAGATTGTAAATATATATATAAAAAAAATAGAGTATCCCACACCTTCGACAGATCCGACAAATGACCGTAATAATATTCTAAGTTGTTCTCCGGGACACGCGATTTTCGTTAGTTTCGGAATCACTACGACCGTTGCGCAGTACCTAACCTTTACCCGGTGGAAAACCCGTCAACAGATAGAAAAATAAAAAAAAACGAACCTACACGTCACATTAAAACCGATTCGTTTATACTCGCCGCGCTCAGAATTCGAATTACACATACCGTTTTGTAAACGCGTTCACTTGATGAGTTTCGTATTATTCCGAATCTTGTAGCCGAAACCATATAATAAGTGCGCATAAATATATCGTATATCTTACCCACATATGCGCGCAGCAGAATATAATGGAAACGGCACCCCCGTCGGGTTTTTTTTTTTTTTTTTTGTTACAGGACGAGAAAAATTGTTTAATTAATAATTTCTCCGCGGTTTGTTGTTTTCACCGTTTTCCGTTTTGTCGTTTCGTCGGGGGCCATATAATAATAATACAGAAAATCGTAAAAAACGCGCATTTTATTTTTTTTTTCTTACGACATTCATTGAATTCTATATGGTTTCTAGTGATTGTGGAGACTATTTACCGAAACACACGCCCGCAGAATAAATGGAAGTCGGATTCGATTATTTGTATAGGTAGTAATAATCGTTTTTTTTTTTTTTTTTTTTTTCCTTTTCACACGTGCACATATTATTATTAATGTATAGCTCAAAACCACTGCCACACTGTTTGCGTAAAACAGCGCCATACAAACCGCTGTACGACAATTATTGTTTTCTGAGTATGCTCGGTTGTTGTCGGCACAATAGGATTTTTGTCTGGATTTTTTCGCGGTTTTTATCACCGCCCGATTTGTCGATTTCGCGCATATTCGTAAGACCATTTTTTCCAATTTTCTGAATATACCCAAACAAATAAAAAGTCGTATTTTACGGGTAGGTATACGCTTAGAAAAAGTTGAATTATATTATGTCCAGTATGGAAATTCAATCAATATAGGTTGTGTATGCAATTGCGACAACAAAATACAAAATAAACGGCGGCGGGGCAAATAAAAAAAAAAAATAAAAATAGTTATTTTACGTTATTTAATCATTAACCACCGTCTTACCGGGTCACACCATATTAGAGCCAAAATACTTGCCTTGAACGCTCTCCCCCGTACGCTGAAAACATTAAGCTCCAACAATAAAACACACTGAACTAAAAACGAAACTCCATAAATATTAGGGCTTATTAACTACTTATTGTATCAAACGTTAACAACATCCAAGCTTTCCAGAATATTGCTCATCGTAAAATCGTCCATATATTTCTAATCTAACGCTTCGTTCTGACCTAAAAATTATAACTGTATATGATGAAGCTGCAATATTTTATAAAAGATTTCACCAAAGATTCCCTTCGCATTCCAACCCTCTCATATCCAACCTAGGAACATTGAAAATTCCTGGTGGTCCCCGTGGAAGGCTCAAAAGGTTAACTGGTGTCGTGATCTTCTAAAAAATTAATAAAAAAAAAAAAAAAAATTAAAACTAAAAATAATCCAACAACATATTAGTAAGTTCCACCATTGGGTAATCATTCATGCCTAAATTACTATTATCGAACATTCTTATTGTGCCCGAGGGGCTACAGATTGTATTTTTCAAATGAAATTATATATATAAAAAAATAAAAAATTTCCATACACGTCTTGTGTTATATTCGATATTCACCGTCTCCGCGATTGTAGGTATACATAATAATATGTAATTATTACACGAATCGACAATAATTTAAATTATTTTTTTTTATTTTGCGAGGGTTTTTAAATATACAAATAATATACCGGCGCGGCGGTACCGATATATTGAGTTTTTTTTAATAATGTAAATTGTAAAAAAAAAAAAAAAAATCGCGTGACATTCGTACTGTAACCAGGGGATGGACACTTCTGGCCAGCGGGCCGACACCGGTCGGCCATGCCATCCGAGGTTAACAATAGGGGCACGTATACGTGGCAAAATAAAGAATTTGCACGTTTGTATCTGTAGTTTATTAACCGAGTTTAGTAATGACAAACATCAAACGTTTTAACGTTATCGCGACAACGAGCAAAAAGATTAATAAAATATCGCTGGGTATTTTATCGTATAAATGGCCAAACTGTTAAGTTTCACTGGCCCTACTGTTTACCTCGGGCGTCGTGGCGGACTGACACAAACCGCCGGCCCATGTCGCCCGCGTAATATGTTATCGGTGTCCATTCTGTATTATTCGGTGATGTAACACACGAGAATAGAATAAAAAAAAAAATAATAATTTTTTTTTTATTGTCGGAAAATGTTAGGAAAAAAAAAAAAAAAAAAAATGAAAATTATTGTCATCAATTACGGCGTTACACTTTTGTGCGTAGGCAGCGCACGGGTAAAAGACCGATCGTTCTACCACTGCGTCACGGACATTTTCTCCGGCCCGTTAATTATTATTATTATTATTGTTACCTACTGTTCGGAGTAATTAAATTTCTAAAAAAAAAAAAAAAAAAATATAACGTAACAATAACGATATATTATATAAATAATAATAAATATTAGTTGAATTGTATTCGACGCGACAGCGCGATAACAATGTACAAACGATTTACAAGACTATAAAACCGACCGAAGACCGTCCATAGAAGTTCCAGAGACCCTGGCAGGAGTGTATATAGAAACTTCTCGGGAGCAGTTGACGCCGTCAAGGTTAACGAAAAAAAGCAACCGTCCATTTCGGCAGGTTTTATTACCTTTTTTTTTTTTTTTTGAAAATTAATTTTTCGCTCGCTCGAACCAGTTTGGCGGACTAATAATATTGCATATTTTTTAACTCTACATTATACGCGTACGTGTATTGTGATATTTTTATAGGACGTTCTCGGCGGCCGACTACAAATTTTAACAGATATCGGAAATTCTCTGCCACGGGTTCGTGTAATATCTTCGGATTAGCTATTGCATTATCGACAGTACGAAATCGATAAATCTTTTTAGCCGTTAATTTTAAGTATAAACGTTGCCCCGGGCCACCTATCCCGATACCGTGCCACACTCGATGTCATATTTACAACTGCGATATTTTTTTGTTACGAATTTGTAGAAGACGACGCGCGTCATCAAAGGGAAAATCATCTCGACTTCTTTTTCTTCTTTTTCTTCTGGCGTAGCTATACTCTCAACGAATTTTGGCCGCCACTATAATATCACGCCACCTATCTCTTGTATACCACATCCTACCGATTTGTTATACCCAACGCTCTCAGATTCTCTCTTCTACTCCAACTGTCTATGTTTTACCGGGCCCAACGGGTGACTCAATTCCTCGGGGTACCCATTCGAAGGCCGCTCTTATTGGTTCGTATTTTTTTCGACCCAAAATACAGCCCTAAACCTTGACGGCCAAAACCGTCAGTCCCCGGCAAGCTCCCAGTTATATGTCCTTGGCCAGCTTCCCGTGACCATATCATACATCGAACATACTGGACTACAGGTTTCCCTCCAAACCCTGTGCTCGAGAGTCCTCAATTTCCTTTCCGTATCGTGCGCGTCATTGCTCGGGCTGGCGGCGGGTTAATGTTGCGGTGGACGTGGTGCTCGTGGTATAATATTATAGCGGTGCCGGGTGCCCCGGTAATATTGTAGACAAAAAAAATATAAAATAACAACCGTAATGGGCGTAGGTATAATAATATTATAACGATCGAAAAACACGCACTAATTAAGCAGCGTGAAACGACGCTGCAGCAGAGCAGTGGGCGCGAAATACGAGTATATTATAATAAAATATCGTTCGTATATTTTTGTCCGGTCGTATAATAATAACCGACGATATTAATAATAGTAATAATTGATATACGCCTTAACAGCCGACGGTGACCCGAGAATAAAAACGAAAATAATCGGTAGCCGCGGGCGCCAGTAAACATTCGTCCATGGCGGGGTGAAGTTTTGTTCACGAAATACGCATTTTTTTTTTTTCGGTTAGTATAAAAACGATTCGATTTCATATTTACCGGGCACCTTGGAAGACGCGGAATTTCCGTTCGGCGATACTTTATTCGAAACATTTAATCGAAATTCCCGACGATTAGTTTCGCCCCTGCCCCGCCCCGCCCCCCCCAAATTTATCGTCAGAATGCATTGCAAATTGCACTGGAAAGTGATGATATAAGTGTACGGTGAAAATTGCAGGTTTCTACGACTATTTTTAACTTGGTTACAAATTGTAAAAAAAAAACGTTTAACCGATGCTATGCGATAAAATGGATCGTCGCATCGTGTTCACGGATTTAATACAATAATAATAATACAAGGACGACACGCCACTTTTTCGCCCAGAGCTCAAATCCGATCCTGTCCCGAAATGTTATTCCGATCACAGAACAGCTGCAAGGCAATTGCATTTCGACCACTTTTTCGAATGGATATTAAAATAATACGCATTACTGTCGAACACGGAATCGCTGAAATAATTTCAAGACAAAAAACAATACGGAGATACTATAATTCATAACAACCGATACCGAATTTATTGCTGTGTATCGTCGTCGACTTTCTTTAAATCAATTAATCGTATAATATTAAATATTCCGAGTCTTTTAGACGGAACATACTCGTACAATCGCGGTGTTATATCACACAGCCCGAAATTAATCACGAGGCCCGCACGACGATGGTGTAAAACGACTCCCGGAATGTGGCGACTAATTCGACCGATTTGTTTAATCCGCGCAATCGACACGAGCAGTAAAATACGAGGTTTCAAAGAAAAAAGAAATAAAAGGAAATTGGCACCCAATTGGTTGTTTATAATATATTATTTATGTATAAAATCAACAGATCGGCAAGCCCGAACGAATGAAGTGAACTGAACGATATAAAACAAAATCGCCGAAACCCCGTTGGAGGAATGAACGAGATATGAGGTTTGGAAGTTAACCGGAGAGTGATAAGGTATACGGTAAGGGACAATTGGACAAGTGTAGCGGGAGGGAATTTTAAAGGTAATTCGGAATAGAAGAGTGTAGGAGGATCAGTATTACTTCCAAGGATGTTGGATAGGAGGGTTAAATTATATGTACGCGCCTGTCTGTGGTCGGAGGCGGTTATAAGGAGATTGTAGAGACGTTCTATACAGGTGCGAGTGAGGGATGCCGAGTCTCGTGAAAAATCGCACAAATGAAGCACCTTTGGGCCATTAGATTTCAACCGCGTTATGTACGTTTGACGTTTTTACTGCGAACGATACATCGTCAACACATTACAATAATATATATATTTCATTTTAGTGTAGCTCATTCGATTCGTACGAAAAACGTTAGTCAAACAAATTCCGATTCACGTGCGTTCGGCATAATATTATTATTATTATATATACCTATAATATCAGAAATAAACACGGTTCGATATGTAAAAACGTGTTTCTCCTCCCCACCCTTCCCGGCGGATATAGGTACACTATCTTAAAATGAATAATACTTTGAATTAATGATCGGTAATTTTATAACATTATAATCTTTAGGTTTTTTTTTTACAAGGTGAATCTTTTTCGTCGGATTTATAATGCTCGTAAAAATTAAAACTCGTTAACGATAATATTATTAATGAATTTACTAGAATATAACATATAGTATACGTATATACATAACTAGAATTTCGAGTTGGATTATAATGGTCATTATTTAAGTTTAGTTTTTTTTTTTTTATTTAAACCTACCATACGATTATAATACTAAAACACGTAAAACAAGTATTGAAAAAAAAAAAAAAAAAAAAAAAATGGGTAACGGGTGGGCACGTCGAGTAATTGGGATTGATTTCACGAGAAACTGCATCTGGCAATCGATAATATACTATATTTAATACATATATTTGTTTTATATTTTTTAACGTTAATGTGCGTCAATTGTGCAGATAAACCGTTCGGTCCATGGTGTTTCTTAGCCGGCGAGGGGCTAAGTGGACAGAGAACGTCCGAGCAGACGGCTAGTTCGTATGAAAATAACTGTTTAAAGCAAAATAGTCGGGTAAGCCTCGTCAAAGATGATCTATGATTGTGATACCGAGGTAAAAGACCTATAAGGAACATCTTATTACATCTGTGATGTACGGAAAGCAGCGGAACCCTCGTATTCGTTTAAAATATGAATTTTATTTTATTTTTCACGTACGACGTTTGTTATTGATTAACCATATTTATAAAAAAAAAAAAAAAATCGGTTGAAATGTAGTATTCAAAACCACTATGGTCCATTAATATCAATAGCCGGAGTTAAGAGAATTTAAGCTCCGGTTAAACTGGAAATGTAATTTTATTATCATACGGTTAACATTTTTTAACTGGGATTTAACCATGTTGACTAACATTAAACCGATATATGTGGTCAATTGAAGACTTCATCCGGAGTGTATTGATTATAATCCGATATTATATTGTCGTACAATTACGTTTTCTTTGATTTTACTTTTAATTTCGAATGTTTTTTTTTTTATATCATTTTAGGCATAAATGGGCAATCCCGCGTGGATTATATTTTGATAGCACCAGTAAACAGATAACAATATTCACTAGACGAAAAATCTGACAACGCCCAACAACAATTAATACGATTTTTAGAAATATAATCGATAAAATCGTAATTATTTTTGTAATCTACGATTAGATTTCTAACCCGAGACTAGTCTACCTAACCGGTAGTTTACCCGGTGGTCGATAAAACGGACTCGAGCCGTTTAAAAGTGAGCGTACACCGCGAGAAAAACTGTTTCGGTGTTTATGCACAATTGGGCACTGTATGCATTTTATGCATATAATCCGACACTATAAAAACATCGTATAAAACGCGAGTGCCCTTTAATTTCGCATTAGATTAAGGGTTCGCTCGCTCCCAACGCAATTGTTTTTAATAAAAAAAAAATATATATCTGTATCTGAAACATCTGTGGGGGTATTTTTTTTTTTGTTTAAAATTAAAATATAAATTTTTATAACATATTAAAGGTATTGGAAATGTTGTGCGGCCATATTAAAATAATTTGTGTGGTTTATAATATTATTCGGCCGCGGCAGAAGGATTGCGGTATAATGGGTTAAAACATGCAACTTAATTAATATTATACTGTGGATTAAACGCGGTAAATTATGTAAATTATACGGTCTACGGTATTATAATACGATTGTAATAATAATAATAATTGTAATATTTTATTCGGGTCGTAGCGTTGCCACCGCGCGCGAGAGCCCTCGAAAACGATTTACGAAAAATTAAAAAAATAAAAAATTATAATACACGCGATAACGATAAAAAAAAAAAAAAAAAACAGAAGAAAAAAAACAAAAAAAAAAAAAACGCGTTTATAAACGTCATCGTCGTGTAGTCCATTCGTCTGCCGCGGGTTTTTCGTCGGTCGGCTCGCGGGACGACATTCGTCGACCGCTGTCGCGGCTACCGGTTTTTTATTCCCGCCAGGCGCATTTTTTTATTATTATTATTATTTTTTTTTTTTTTTTTAATAAAAAATCGCACGAGATCTCACCTGTCGGCCCTGTTGGGTCAGGCCGAATTATCCGCGCTTAAATATATTCTCTAAAGCGTATAGGCAGTCGAAACACGTTATTCGCTCTTGACAGAATATCGCCTACCGTATATTATAATACTCGTCGTATTTATATATATATATATATATACCGCGGGGTTATTTTTTTTATTATATTGTACTAGGTGTGATCAAAATATACCGGGATTTTTTTTTTTTTTATTTAAAAATTTAAATATACAAATAATTTTTTAAATATTAGTTTTCATCAAAGTTTTCACCGCCTGATATTATGCACTTATCCCATCTCTCCCGACACGTTTTGAAGCGATGTTGAAAGTCTTCGACTTTAAGTTGTTTAAGCGGTTTTTATCAAACCGTTGTCCTCTGAGGTCAGTTTTAATTTTTGGAAATAACAAAAAAAAAAAATCACAAGGAGCAAGGTCCGGTGAATAAGGGCGGGCGAGGTACAAATGGAATTCGTTAATCAGCTAGACACTTACGGATTGACAAGGCAGAACGATCAGGCGCGTTGTCGTGATGCAACGACCACGATCGATTCGACTCGTTGCACGCATAAATCTTCAGTTAAAACAGTTTGGCATGGTCCATAAGAAATATTACTAGAAAGTTCTCTTATCCTTAGTTGCACATTTCTTGAAGTGGAAGGTCTCGACCAGCACGGGGAGTCATCGTTAATGGCTTCACGACCCACTCCCCTCAATAAACCATCCACAATAAACCTTTTGCGCCATTCAAATGTTTTAGATCTGCTCGTTGCTTCATCTTCAAGTACTTTTTTCAATAATTCCAAAAGTTTCAGCCGTCGGTTTGCCGAGTTTACCGCGAAATTCAATGCAAACACGCTGCTCGAGTTTATTCGACATGAGTATACGACCTCAACGAATTGTCGTTCATTACTAAATGATAATATTCACTCAGGGCTCGAAGAGTAACGTCATTGAGTGTTATCTTTACTTTTATTTGATATGTGGTATATTTCCGGTTCGTTATTTATTTATTTTTTTTTTTGGCGCTGATACGATTTTGGTGCCGGTATTTTGCGATCACGGCTCGTATATTGTATTCTATACTACGGCCGCGGCCGGCGCGAGACGAAAAAACCGTTTCGGGTTTGTCGAAAATCCGTTCGCCCCGACGCGCGGCCGGACCCGGCCGGACGCGCGGGCAATACGTAAAAATCTACAGCGAAACGAGTTGGCGGGACGGAAGCCCGGGCGGCCAGAAAAAATAGATTTAACACGCGTTTTGTTCTCCAAAGCGTATTGCGGTGTGTCCGTTACGAACAATTATTATTATTATTTTTTTTTTTCTTCTTTCCTATCATTACACGTCTTTTCATAAAACTTGATCACACACACACACACACACACACACACACACACGCGCGCGCCGGGGTATCGCGGGAGGGAAATAAAAATAAAGAATATAAAATACAAATACCGCGATATCGATGATTTCGTGAATTGTGTCTTGACGCCTTGAGAAAATCAACCGGCACGAAATTACCGATTTGTCACGGGTTTTTGAATGTATAGTAGTGGGCACTGCTCTATAGCCGGACGGACGGTACACGTATATATGTACGTACATTGGGAATACGCGTCGAAATAATAAGGATTTTATATAAGAAAAATAATTATAATAAATGTGAAAATATATATATATATATATATATATATATAGGATTATCATCGTCCTTCTTATATATTATAACGTCGTCGTTGTCGTCGTCGCCGGTGTGTATTACACGTCAAACTAGAAAAAAATAATAATAATAATAATAATAATAATAATAAAAAAAATAAAAAAATAAAAAAACCTCATTGTATTATATTATACACATTGTTTTCTTGAAATTCTCTGCGGACGCGTATATAATAATAGTTGTAGAAGTAGTAGTAAGTAGCAGTAGTAGTAAGCGGCAGTAATAATTGATATTAAATTTTGTCAAAGAGAATATTATTTTCGAGTTTAGAAAATGTGCGGCGGCGCGCTGCAGGGACACGACGACGAAAAAAATATAATAATAAAAAAAATTGATTTTTTTTTCTTTTTTTAATATATGTAATATATATATAGTCCGTTCTGAAGTGAGATGTGAATCGAGATGCATTGTAATAGTATCGTCGTCGTCGTCGTCGTCGTAAACGTTTAATAATACACGTATAGCGATTTGATTTTTTTTTTTTTTTTTTGTCTCCTCTTCTCCCACCCCTCACCCCGTATAACAGAAATTAAAATTCCGTTACGGTGTAAGATTTTCGGCAAATATATTAACGTATATAATATATATATTATTATTATTATAATAGTTATACGTTATAATGACGCGTTAAATAATTTACAAAATATAAAAACTCTAAAGGCGCGGGGAAAATGATACGCGGAGTACATTGCCGTTATTATTATACGGGTAGAGAAGTGCGAAAAAAAAAAAAAAAATTAAAAAATAATATCTGTTATAATGGAAGTTTTCATTCACCCCCCCCCCCTCCCCATTCCTCACTTGCCCGTTCATCGTTTGCGACAAGCGCACATGCACATCGTTATAATAATTATCCGTGCGATGATTGTAACCGCGAGTATTATTATTATTTAGTTGATTAGTTGGCATCGCACCGCGACGAAAAAGATAAATCGTTAAATTTCCACTCGTGTTATAATAGGCAGGGCCACCTCCTAGAGCTCTTTCAGCGCCCGGTCCACCTAACTGTTTTGGCGCCCCTCCCTCTTAAACGACATAAACAGACAAAATTAGGGTAGCTGCGGGGTAGCTAAGCCTCATTCGTAATCAAAAATGCACGCAATAATTTGTCTGTTAATAATTAATAAAATATTACTCCGTTATCCACAAAATACTTCGTTACAGAGGTACTGAAATAAAGGGGAGGGGTGGGAAAAGCTAATAAAAATTCACTTTACATGGTTTTTTTTTGTCCGCAAATATTTTTATTAGTTTCGAATTAAGTCTGAATTTTGAGCAACGGCATTTTCGATACTCGGTGTAGCTAGGGATGTCAACGTGCCTTGTGATATGGTTGACCTCGGGTAAGTTTTTATTAACTTGAGTTTAGAGAAACTTTTTTTCTCCGCTTGCAACATTTACCCGGCATGGTCAACATTATCCTCAACTAAATCCATATACTGGTGTATAAATCCTATAATTGATTTTTTTTTTTTAATTGCACTTAGTACATCAAGAGGAGTATTACAATTATGGATTCTGGTGATGTGTTGTATACAAATTAATTTATTCCTAGGAAAAACTGTTTCAATATCATTGTTAGATTCAACGGTCAAACCTAGTTGAAAATCGGCGCAATATTTTAGTAATTCATCCGATTTGAAACTAGATATTTCACTGAAATTATGAAATTATGAAATCACTTCTGTATGTTCTTATAACATTTCAAATCTGTCTCCAATGGATGATATAGCAGTGTCTAGTAAAGGTTTTACTTTTCGTATAATAGTCAATCACTACAAGAGTCGGGAAAAATAATGGCGATGTGGGCCAGGGGCATAATTACAGGTCGGGGGGGGGGCGATTTGTAGGATAGATCCCCCCCATCTATTTAATGAAAACTTCCATTTTGTGAAATTTTTAAACATATATCGTCGCCGTACAGAAAACTATTTTTTCAAGGCATTTTGACATTTTTCGCGAATCGTCCGGGTCATTAAAACCGCAGCCCTAGTTGTGAGTTATAAGAAACGTCGAATTACTCGGCCCGCAAGCGTTGGCGGACGAAAAGCATCACCACCAACTCTTCGTCTCTTGTAATATTACGACTGGATCGTGAAAAAAAAAAAAAATATAATACACTATAATGTGTATATATATATATATATATATACACATATGAAATCGCCGAACCAGTATAATACTATAATCTCGTGTTCGTTTAACAGTAATAATAATTATACTGTACGCGTACACACCCGAAACAATAAAATCCACTGGACACCGGAGCACATGTTCCCCGTTATTTGTTTACGATCGTAGAACCGTATACGCATTTTACACTATACAATAATAATAGATACACCGACCTAAATATAACGGCGGACATTGTTTGTCCTGTCGGGTAGAGGTTTTTATTTTTTGGTTATTTTATTTTTTTTTTTTTTTTTTTTCTTCTCCTTTTCAGTATTACTATATACGAGGACATTTCGATATTTCGGAACGCACACTTTACTCGACGTAGGGCGTATACATAATATATTTATATACACATACATACATGTTATTATACTACATTCGGGTATTCGATTCATTAATTATAATATGTATATATATATATATATATAAGAGAGTATAATGTGTCATCTCGTCCGCAGTTTTGTGTACGTATGTATAGGTGCATCTCGCTATACCGTCACGGGGCCCGTCCCGACGTGATAAACGGACCATCTGTCCGATTAATAAATTCGTGTTAACATTTATTTAATCGGAGAGAGTAAGAGAGACAGAGACAGAGATTGGAAAAAAAAAAAAAAAAAAAATTGTATGGGTAGTACACACGTGTTATTCATATATATTATTCATTCAGGGGGTGGGGAGTGCGATCGGACGGTCGTCGTGATAACAATAGCCGTGGACAAACTCTACGGGACACGATCTCGTATTATTAAAATTATTATTATTTTTTTTATATCGGAATTAACCTAACCAAATTCCAGTCCTCGGTCGGTACGCCGGTACACGGGGCGGGCACGCTGAAACGGCCGATTTCCAATGGTAAATTACACGATAAAAAAAAAAAAAAAAAAAAACCCCAATAAAAATTAATTGTCAATCTATTAACATGTCATTTATTATTCAAAATTTATGTTCCCCGATATGACGGCCATCACTTCTCGCGCACTCTCCTAGCCCCGGCCCAATTCGTAAAACTGTCCACTACACGGTGTATCGCTTTCAATTGCCGTATTGGCGATTTCTTTATTGAATTTTGTATTTTAGTCCATCGATATTATTTCGTGGTTTCTGCGCATACATTTTACTGCCAGAAAGAGGCGATGTAAGTATTTGGTGAATATTTCAAGTCTCTACGATTATTTATAACTATGAATTACAACAGAGGAACATAATCGACAAATAACAGCAAACCTATTATTGTACAAGCTCGCTTGTCCTTTTCGATTGGATATTTTCCAATACTTTCCTCGCGCCGCTCTCAGAAGCAAAAAAACGAAAGTAATTTCAAGAGTCGGCGAAAACGTTTATCGGTTAGGCTCGTGTTATTATTCCGCGATACACGTAAATCCGTTTATTTTAACCTAACCTCGTTTATTATACTTAATTGTACAATATTTTGACGAAAAATATTTATGGTCGTCATTTTTTGGCGCCAATGTCGTTTTGTTCGTATATATATATATATCACCATAATTTTACGTGTATCTAAATGTTAAATAATAATTTATCTACGAATAAAATAAATTATTTACTAAGCAGTAATTACCAAACTAAAATCGGGGAATCTGCATCACTATCATAATCAAATTAAGTGAAATCTTCTGATGAGCAAAGAGCTTGCGTAATTTCGTCGTTGTTCATTGTAATAACAACTGTCGCCAACGACTCGAATGGAAATTAACGGTAAAACAATGATGGGCATCGAGTGGTGGTACTCACTCGACATCGGTTTATTTTTCGGTTAATAAACCAGAAATGACATCAATAAGCCCCATTAAGATAAGAAAATTATAAAAAAAAAATCGTGTTATAATCCGTTTATCAGCGTACGTGACAAAATCAGCGAGTACTTAACCTGGTACCCATGGCGTTTTAGGATTGCTCTATTAATATATTGTGGTAGTCAACTTGTTAATAATATTATATAGGTATAGTTGGTGCGGTATAATTACCATATATGAAAATACATATTATTATGCAAAAAAAAAAAAAAAAACGGATAAAGCTCGTTTTTTTTTTTTTTTTAATACAATTTTTTAACAATTTTTTAGAGACGCGTATTTACTAATTTGAGTTATTTTAACGTGGAGGGCTATGGGTATTTTACTATTTTAGTCTTCCCCTTCGCCTCCTTGAACGTCGATTACTACTGCTACTTAATGGAAAAAAAAAATCGCGGACGACAAATCCGAGCAACCAATAGCCAAAAAATCGGAAAGTTAAAAAAAATGTTAGAAAATTATGTCGAAAATGCGTATACGTCGCTTTAAACTCAATCGGACATCGGGTAACTATCTACTAAATTAGATAATTTGACGTGTTGTTTCGGGTTTTGGCCGGTATGGGTAACTGAAATATTTTTATTTCAAAAATCGTTTTTTTTTTTTTTCTTTTCTTTTATTATAACTGCTGCAAGCAGCATAATGTTTTCGCCGCGCCGAAACCTACCTAATAGTAATGTTATTATTTTAGGCATTGGAAAAAAAAAAAAAAACACGTGTAAACCAGTTATCGTTTAAACGGTTATTGTGGCTGGCTGAAGACTTTTTCGAGAGAGAGAGAGAGAGAGAAAGAGAGAGATTTCAACCGTAGGCCGCCTATATCGACGACTCGGAATTTTCAACCTCTCGTATACATGATAATTTACAACTATAATAATACATATCCTCCGCTCGTACGTATCTCGTACGATATTGTAAAATAATAAAAAAAAAAAAAAAAAAAACTTAAAAATTACGACCCGCAAAGCATAACACATTTCCGAGAACGACAATAATACTCACGGCCGCCATCGGCGTAAAAAAAAAAAGAAAGTAATAAGTCTCGAGTTTATAAAATAATCGTCGTAACTAGTATAATCGTTTAATTAGTCTTTTGTCTGACAACAGTGAAACGAATTTTTACGTCAAAAAGTTAAACGTTATACGTTTATAAGTAACTTTTGTCCATAACTTTTAACATAACTAGTTGAGAAAAAAAAAATAGAATGTTAGAAATTAATTTTTTTTTTTTTTAAGAAAACTGTGTACCCATGTTTTTTGCATTTATTATCATATCATTAATACATAACAAGACAGGCATGCGACCTACGGGTTACCTACACTAAAATACTATTACACGAGTGTAGTTAAAAGAAATGTTAAAAAAAGTAACTTTTAACTTTAACTTAGTTTACGTTGATGTTTTACTGAAAGTTTGTAACTTAACATGGTTATTCGTAAAATTCAATTCAAATTTAAAATTCGCTTTTATTTAGCTTGGTTAATTTGTCTTCAGGATAACTTGATTTAAGTTAGTTAAATAATTTTGTCGACTTGACCGGTAGCTTTGCAAAATATTATAAAATACTCGATAGTGGCGCCCGACTAGGTTTTAACGCAAGTTTCACATACTATTCGTACCTTCGTTTTAGGTTCGGAGTTTTATTACTTAATTTTTTAATTTTTTTTTCCTATTTGTGAACGAGTTTCCGTCCGAAAGCGGACAAGACGGTTTCCAGAGCGGTACTGTTCTTCCGTCTTAAACCGTTCAGAATTAACTTTGGAATATTAACCTCAAAACATTGACCACGTGAACCTAACACGATAATCAATCGTTTCGTCCGCGGGCCTTCGGCCGTCACGCTTCGTGAGCTAATCGCGAAACTTTCGGTTTGTAACGCAATACCTCGACGAGTAGGTCACGGGGGCAAAAAAAAAAAAAAAAAAGAAAAAAAAGGAATAATTCGATTACCGGCGCACTATGAGCGCAATAAGAGCCCAAATATTGGTTGTGCTGAAATTATGTAGTGCGTCACGGTGTGGGGGGAGAGGAGGCTATGCATTTCCCACAAATACCCTTCCGCAATTAGATAATAATTACAATTTTACTATTATTCAATTTACAGTAATAACACATAATCTGTAGTATTTACAATAGTTTTTGGACAGATTGCACGAAAACCGGTTACTATCTTAAACCGCATTGACGATCTTTCTGATCGAAAAGTCAGTGTAAAAAAATAACCCTACAGAATAGAAACAAACAGCTAAATTGTTTTTTTTTTTTTTTGGTGTTTTAGGACTGGGGGGGGGGTGTTGAGTTAGAGATCGGAACCCAATCTAGGCGCCTCTAGTCGCTACTTCGCGGTGCACATTAGCTTCAATGAATTTGTAAATATTTCGCGTTTGGCAAACGGCGTTTTTCGACCATTCAATTGGGCGTTCGGAACGATCGACCAAAGACGCGAACAACACACTGCCCGATCTCTCTGTGTACATATATTACGATTATTTGATCGTATATTAGAGCCGAACGACGCGGAAAAGCGCGCTTTCCGCGGCAGTTAATCCCGACCTCGGCGATCGTGGCCGACGAGGTGGAGTCGGAGGATGCGAGGGCCGTAAACGGAAAGCGGCGCGTGCGGCGACGACGGTGTTTGGCCGGGGTAGTTTTTGGCTGCGGCCGGGAGGAGACGGAGAATTTTTATCATTTTACGACCGTTAACGGCCGTCGCGACAGTCGGGTATTACGTCCGGCCGCCGTCCAATATACTAAACAACGCTACGACGACGATACTAATAATATAATAATAATAATAATAATAATAATAATAATAATAATATAGTAACGGCGGCGTATAACGGCTTTAATAAAAATATCCTATTTTTAAAAACGCGCGGGGCGGACGAGGCACGTTTTTAATTTCGCCGGGACCGTTAAATTTCGGGTCTTTCCGAGCCGCGTCCGGGCGGGTATATGTCCGCGAGCAATAATTCAAAATAAATACACGTATTACGTGTGTTGTATGAGTCCGAGTGAAACCAGATCACGTCTTTTACCGCCGCCGCCGCCGCCGCACAACGGAAATTCACACCGCCGCCGACAGGGTTATAGTGTACATCCCGTTATTGCGTTATTATATTATACGATCGTATACCCGGTATTTAACGGCGATCGTATACGACGGTATTTATTTTATTTTATTTTATTTCCGCCCCCGGCCCGTCCTCACACTTCCGCCCGGAAGACGATTCATCGCGGCGGACGCGCGTGCCAAAATCGACAAAATTGTACGAAAAATATTTGTACTTACTTACGTCTTCGTAGTCGTAGTAGTATTACGCGTAAAAACGTATTCCCCCGTTTAACTTTCCAATCTCTTACTCGGCCACGGGTCTCTGTCCTCTTGGACTTTACTGGACACTGCACCCGGCGTATTGCCCGTTCGTTGTTTTCTTTCGCGCGCGACCAGCCCACTAGGGGCGGTCGCCTTTTCACGACTACGTCTAACGATTATGTCTGGCGTCTGGCAACGACTAACCCGTGTTCCTTGTTTTTCCGGATTCTCCAATGTTTGCCGTACGAACAAATGTGAGTTAAAACTCGATCTTTACATTTCTCGGTACCAGAATAATTGTCATTGAGTAACATTTAGCTAGTCCGAATTTACCAAATGTCGTCTCGCCTTTATCTCAGTTAATACCTCATTAATTTGCGTCAGCAACGAGCCCAACTACCTAAACTGCCCTAAACTTTCCTGGATCTTTCCAGGATCCGCAAACCGAGTGTGGGCGCGTGTGCGGTCTAGAATCTATTTACTCCGTAGCATGACAATATATCGGTTTGTTTTCGTTTTCGTACTTCTACAAATGATTAATATTATAATCTCCAGTCCGGGACAGTCCGTCTCCGGCCCGGTGTGCCCGGTGGGAAAATCAAAAACGTGTCTTCGTTTCTTCCATGGAATTTTTTTTCCATTCTGATATCACGGGTGTGAGGGGGAGAACTGCCCGGTGACCCGTTATACTGTTATGCCCGTCGCGTGTGCTGCAATTTTCGAAACACGCATTAATTATTATCGAAAACAACGTTAAATAATAGTATCGTCGACGATGATATAACGTATAAATAATATTGTCCGGGCGAAATAACCGATATACCGTTACCCAACCGCGGCGATAGTGTGAAATTTTAGTGTTTTTTTTTTTTTTTTTTTTTGGCAAGCCGGTCGTTGGTTTTAGAATAATTCGTAATAGTAATAATAATAATAATAATAATTATCGTAAACGCCCTGCGCATTATTGTATAATGTCGCCAATGGAAACAGGCCCGGTTACCTATAAGAGCAGGGCAGTATTGTAGGGTATTCTTAACTGTGTTACTCGTAGGGGCGAAGAGGCCGGTCTGGAAATGGGAATTTTCCCGATGGCCCGGTCAACGGTTTTCCATATAATAACCCTACGATATATCGATTGAGTTACGTTTATTATCTCCATAAGTACTTTTGAGAAGCCGAACAAATTTAATCCGCATAGCCCCGAATAAAAACTCTAAAAAAAATCTCGAACATTTCAAATGGCTTTGACCAACGACCACAAACGTCCAGAATGTTTTGAAAATTCTTACCACTGTCAGAAAGTGGCAATGTAAGTATTTCGTGAATATTTCAAATCTCTACGATTATTTATAACTGAATTACAACAAATGCCTTTTCGATTGGAGCGAGATTTCTGGTTGTTCATAGACGGGGGAGAAAAAAAAACACGCTTATCATAGTAAAACCGAAAATACTTTCCTCGCGCCGCTCTCAGAAGCAAAAAAAACGAAAGTAATTTCAAGAGTCGGCGAAAACGTTTATCGGTTGGCTCGTGCTCTGTTATTCCGCGATACTCGTAAATCCGTTTATTTTAACCGCGTTATTATACTTAATTAAATAATATTTTGACGAAAAATATTTATGGTCGTCATTTTTTGGCGCCAATGTCGATTTGTTCGTATAAATATATAAATATATATTAATCGTCTTTAAAGCATTATATATCGCCTGGCAATCGGCAACGGCTAAAAATCTCTGCCCATATCCCGAAAATCCCCCTAAACAGCACTGTTTTCGATTTAACCGCCGTCCGATTCGGGTCCCACGCGGTAGTAATTACGTATAGTGCGAATTACCCGACCCTGTTTATATCAATACTGATATCGCATATGGAAATACGGGACAATATTATCGCGCAAACGGTTTTTTGGAAACGGTTTTGAAAATTATTAAATAATAACAGTAACGATATATATTATATCTTTTCACTATAGTTGTCATGTCGCGTTATCGACACGACAACACGAGTTATAGTAAACAGATTTGAAACCGAAAACAAAAAACAGAAAAGAAAAAAAAAAAAAAAAAAATTGTATAAATTAAAGCGTATTGTACAATATTATACATACATATTATTACGATACAAACGACGGTCGTTTCTTTTTATAATAATTATTATATTTCGCTCACGAACTCATACCGACCGACAGTTGGTCTGTATAATAATGTTATTACGACGGCTGTAGCCGATCGACACAGAAAATCATATTTATCATATAATTATATATGATAAATATATATATTTATAGTATGTTGGGTTTTATTATTTTTTTTTTTTTATCAGGGCTACGACGCTCCCTATCGTTCTGTGTTAATATTACTAAACGGACGACCTCGAGTGTCTCTGAAACAAACAGTTGCCAGCTGGCCCGCCACTGGTTTTGGATTACAAAAAGCGGAATTTCCACGTTGTAGTACATTTTTACGACGCCTGGCGATTTAGAGTGATTTGGAGAGGCGAATATTTTCGGGGTACAAAAGATATTCGCACTCATTTTTTGAGTTTTAATTGTCAAGTGGAATGCGATACCGTAACCATTTCGTTATCAGTGTTCCTATTTATGGTATACGTGATAGCCCGCATAGTAACCCTCTATGGATGGGTATTCATAGGGTAATTTTAACATGCTAACCGTGTATTGTAATATACAGACCATAGATAATACTTAGAAAAAAAAATAAAAAATGAATTATGAATTATGCTTACGAGTTATTAGTTCATGGCTCAATATAATGAAAATATGATTAAAATTTTTAAGGGTGGCCTATGCAACGATGAGTGCTTTACATTTTGTTCGTTTTTTGAGCCTCTTACATTAAATAGTGAGAAGAAAAAAAATGAACATTTCTTGAGAATATTCTCGCAAAAGATTATTATCGTAATTTAAAAAACACTACTAATGATGTATACCCACGATGATAATATAGCCGTATGATGTACTAGATCGCAAGCTATATAACAATAATATACCGTGGTGACAAGAGCCGGAGAGACGCCTTTTGTGGTCCGCCGTTTTTGTGTGATTTTTTTGAAGGTAGACAATAAGAAGTATAAGTCTCACCGCTCTCTCTTTCTCTTATCGATAATATACTGTCCGAAATCGTTTTTTTTTTTTTTATATTTTTATTTGACATAAACAATTTATACAATTTAGCACAATAAGTTTATACGATGAGAGTAATTAAAAAAAAAAAATAAAAAATTACATGAAAGATGTGTTTACCAGCCACCCATTAGTGACTCTTGGCTATTGATTAGTTAGTCTTTTTATTCTACTTTTCCCACTATAAGACGTTAGACATTGAAGTTTTGTAAAAGGTCACGTTACCATTTCCTTTTTAATCTGCGGTTAGGATTTCCTGGGAGAGTAAGGATGGAAATATCTTTTATGAGGGGGGGGGGGTTAGAATGGGTTTGGAGTCGTTTATGAAAACGTGTGTAGAAAATGCGTGCTCCCTCATCTATTGTTCTCATACGAAGATCGTTGTGAAGAGTTTGGTTAGAGATATCGGACGGAGCATTGGCTAATCGTCGAAATCGTTTAAAAATAAAATATGTCTCACGGTTGAGTATCATTGTACCCACAAAAAAAAATATGGCGAAAAATGTTTATATCAATATCAATACAGGCAGGCAGCGTATGGTAGTTATGTCAAACTACAGTATACTATAATTTATACAATATCCGTGTGTTTGCTTAATGTGTTTTATCACATTAGGACGGTGAAAAATAATGAGTAGTATACGGTTTTCAGACGTATTATAAGGATCCGACGAATAAGTGATAACGGTCCCTAAATGAAAAAGTACAGTGACCCGTGCCGATGAAATTGCCTTGTATAAAAAAATGTATATGCACAGCTTCGGCCACTTTCATTCGTTCGCTGGTGCTGGAACTTTAATCGAAAAAAAAAAAACACTCGATTCGTTACGCAATACCACGTCGTGTAGGTCGCAAAGTCGAAAATAAGAAAATCGTTATTGACGTAAATTTTCCAATTTTTCTCAATTATTAAGAAAACTACAACGACAATCAATAAATTACTCGCTTATCGCGCCAAATAGATAGAAAATGCATTCGGGAGAGGTGCTAAACTTGAAAATCAGATTGAAATTTCTACGAGAAAAATTGTCCGCAGACCGGAAAAAAAACACACACACACACATTAGAGATTCTAAAAAACTTAATGATTATAGACGACTCGGTTTATTAATTGCACATGAACGGTTTAAATCACGGTGATTCATGTCCTACAACACGTTTGATGTATTGCTTTCGATAGATTTATAAATTATTCACGGTTTATGGTCATCAGAGCCCATGGCCAGAACAAAATATTATATTAGTTAATATATATATATATTTTATTATTTTTTTTTTTTCATTTTTCATTGGACTAAATTTGAATGGTATGCGAAAATCGTTAAACGTCGGAATTTCAATAGGGTGTGTGGGGATGGTAACGGTTTTTGTTTTGGTTCACGGGATGATGAGAGCCGATGATAACGGGGGGGGGAGAGGGGAAATCGAATTGTTACATAACCAACCCCTAATCATTGTCACCCGACCGTTTATGTCGCGTAGATATTCTTAGATAAAATCGTTTTTATCATTTTTTTTTTTCTCGCTCTCTAAAATACAGTCGACGACGAAAACTCGCATTATACCTGTGCGCCGACGCGCACACGACAATTGTCACATACCGCCCCGTCGCAGTATGTGACGAAATTACCAGGTATTATTGCGTATTAAAAAATAGTATTGTTTAAACGTTTTAAACCATATGGGCCGCGCGATATCGGAAAACGGCAATGTTGTACAACAGGTCACCCGCGGTCCTTCCGGCCGGTGCGCGCGCCTCTCTTGCGCGTATCCGCCGGTGGCGTGCCTATAATAATATATAACCCGTGTACGTACGCTCGAGACGACGAAAAGCGGCGACGAACTGGGTTTTTTTTTTTATTATTTTTTTTTTATCGCGTCTGGGATATGATAGGAACGGAAAATAAAAAAAAACGCGTATATATATATTAAGAAGCGTGCCCCTCACCGTCCGGCGGGGAAATGCCTCATCCCTCTTGATAATATTTATGTATATAATACGGTCGGCAGAAACGATGTTATAACGATACATATATATATATATATATATAAATATAATAGGTATACACGTATATATTATATACGGAGAGCCCCCCACGTTCTTGCCGCGGACCCCGTTTCGATCCGATAATCTTAACTGGCCCATTGTTTGTATTTTTTTTTTTTTTTTTTTTTTTTTTTACAGTTATACAGAAACCGTGGCGTTTTTATCGCCGCCGACGATATTATATTTTCTGCGGCACCGTCTATTATTATTATTACTATTATTATTACTATTACTATCGTTATACGCGCACAAATAAATACGCATTACATATTATTATTATTATTATTATACCACTATACGAGTATATAGAGGTACCTAATAAATATTACGGACGGCCGGCAATAATATATAAATTACGCGCGCGGCACATCGGGAAACGTATTTATAATATAATACGATCGGGGATGGGCAATAAAACGGGACCGGGACACTCGCCGGCCCAAAAATCGAATCGACAAACCGTACGAAATTGTTTTATTAAAAATGACCTGCGCAAAATGTATCCGCTACGGAACGGCTGGTTCCAATCTAGAGGGCGGTGGACCCCGACACGACCCATCGACCGGATCTTTGGACGCCTCATTCGAATAAAACCCGGTTGCGCGCTACTGGTTCTAATAAACTAAAACCGCAATTTTTTTTTTTTTTATTGACTCGATTCCGGCACCCTGTGACTTTGACTTCTCCCCAGAACCCGAGAAAGACCTCAATGCGAAGCCCACTTCGCGTCATATGAACATTACGAGGAAACAGTGAAGTCTTGGATCAGCGAGAGAACAGCTACATATAGTGATCGTAATGCCGGACTCTTTAGAAATGGGGAGTATTTAAGGAGGCGTACGGTTATTGAAATTAACATTTCAAAGGAGAATTTCACAGGAAAAGACGTTTGGGAAGAACCCGAGGTGGGGAAATTGCGCAAGGGGACAGAAATATAGCCACAGAGATCAACCCGATCCGGTTGAGGACTGTGATAAGCGGGGGCGAATATGTTTAAAAGGTACGAGGCCCTGGCCAACAAAAAATATTTATTTATTTACTAGATAAGTTCAACGAAGACAATTTGGCCCCCCCGTCGGGAGAAAATCTTTGTCACTATCTTCGCCCGGCCAGTGGAATTCAAAAGTTCCGTTCCAAATGATTTTACCCGGAATGATCCGGATTATCGAATCGCATAATGCAGCGGTTCCCAAACTGTGCACCACGGTGTCCTAGGGGGTTTTCAGACTGTAAATAGCTTTTCGATCTTAAATCTTGCTTCACACAGTAACATTTTGTCTAGTTGGCATGTAAGTCGGAGGTCGGTCAATTTCTGGGGGGTTTTTTTTTCTACACTTTTCTTGAAAATGTGGTAAAACCGAAAAAATTAGAGAACGGTGTCAGTGAAAAATAACTGTGAAACCGAATACTTACATCAGCACATTCTAGCTAAATGGATATTTGAAATTTCCTAAATTTTTTTGGTTTAATGCGAATGAAAACTGTATTGGTCCCGTAAAAATGCAAAAATAGAACCTAAGGTTCATCATAAGTTGTACCGAATGGTAAAAAAAAAAAAAATGAAAATTTTGTCGTTAATATTTCCTTATAGGCATTCAAAGTTCAAATTTCCTCGTGGTTTTCGCAGGTGGGCGTCGGCGGTTGAATTTCGTCTAAAAAAAAAAAACCAAAAAAAAAAGGCCACCGGCGGCTCAACAGATTGGCAACCACTGGCACGACAAACGCATTTTCCTCGTCCCCGTCGGTGTGAACGGTACCTCATGACCGCGCGCGGTTTGCGATCTACAAAACTATTTTATATTATAGCGGCGCGGTTATATTTTGCGGCGACCAACAACCCGACGGGCATTACCGACACGGAGTCGTGATGCAAGTCGCAATATAATATTATATATATTTACGTCGGTATCTATACGCCGCGACACGTCCACTTGAGTCTTTTTTTTTTTTTTTTTTTTTTTTTCAATAAAATTCCAATAATATAATGAACGACGACGGATACATCCGTCTTATACGAACGGGTAAATATATCTATATATATATATATATTATATAAAAAAAAAAAAACTATTCCTATTTATGGTTGATCTATATTATTATTATTATTATTATTATTATTATACATTAATGTACAGTACGTCATATACGGCGTGTTTCCCCCCCCCGCCGGCATCCACCCTTAAAACACTAACACAATACGTCTGTTTATGTGTATGCGTGTTTATTTTTTTTTTTCTTCATCGACTCGTGTAAATCCGATTTTTATTATTATTATTTTATTAACATCGAAAAAACGCGATAAGTAAAAATATAATTAACGAGATACTTTACGCGTTTGTTACGAGTTTTGCGGAAGATAGGAGAAGAAAAAAAAAATGAAGAAAAACGAGAGATAAAAAAAAAAAAAAAACCACGAAGATTTCGTATTGACGTGGCGGTTCGATTTCTATTATTTCGTAGCGGCGTTGTCGTGTACAATCGAAATAAACAAAGAGTTAAACCGCAGTCGTGCAGTAATTCGGATGAAATTCGATGTACGCAATTATTATCGGGTACGTTTTCGTATATGTTTTACAATTATTATTAGTCCAAAGCGGCGTTTTTAGACGACATCCGAAGGTTTTCGTCATCGTTCGATTTTAAACGGTATGTTTTTTTTTTTTTTTTTTTCTGCTTTGCTTTGTGTCGTACCCATTCGATTTCGGTAGGCACAGCTAGCAGAGAAACGAGGAATCGCACAGTAATAGTAATCTTCTATTGTCGTCGTCTCTGGATCTCGTTAATTATAATTGCTCGTGGCCTAATAATAACTAAGGACGTTCGTAAGTAGTTAAATACGGGGGACGTGGTCATTTTTAAAACGCGTAGGGCGTAAAAACGAGCGCTCGCGCGTTTTTGTTCTGCACGTAAACAACTTTTAGACCATATGCTTAAGAATCAAAAGATTCAAAGGTGACGGGGGTGGGGTGGTTGCGGTAGCGTTTTGTCTAGTCGTAGAGCGTTATGCAGAATTCCATTTTTTTCATTTTCCTCGTAGTTTCCTCTTGATGGCCTCGTGTGCCGCACGTATATTTTCCGTGCAAGCGAATAAAACATACGAACAGAATTGTTACAAGGAGCGGTAAACAAAAAAAAAAAAAAAAAACCGTTTTTCGTTAATATTTTCGTCGGCGTTTTATGGTAAATTATTTACCGACGAAGACGCGGTCGTACAAACTGCGCTAAGAATCGATTTTGGGCCTCGGCTCTTCAACTCGTCTACGACAAGCGGCCAAGAGGGATTTTATCGCCTCGGTTTCGCCCTCGAGTTGGATTTTAAATCCGAGGGACGACGACGAGTCGAGTAACCCGAGTCGAACGATTGCGTACAAACGCGCGGCAAGTTTATAAAAAAAAAAAAAAAAATATTAATAATAATAATATTTTAAATATATTATATATATATATATATTATTTTTTTATAAATATATTTATCCATCGCGGACGAGTGTATAACATAATATAATACTTGAATAATTCATAAGACATAATTCAGTGTGGGTACCTACGTCGTCGTCCGGGTAATTATA
Organism: Tuberolachnus salignus; assembly: GCA_956483605.1. NCBI lineage: Eukaryota > Metazoa > Arthropoda > Insecta > Hemiptera > Aphididae > Tuberolachnus > Tuberolachnus salignus. The sequence goes on from OY101433.1 coordinate 14,875,891, forward strand.
ATTGATTAGAAAATAAAATCCATCTATGTGCATAATATAAGATTCCTGGATAATTAGAGCCGAAGGGTATTATTTAAATATTATGGTAATATACTGCACACGAGCGCGCGGCGTATACCTATAATATTATACGGATGTACAGTACAGTAAAAAAAAAAAAATTAAAAAAAAAATAAATAAATAAATAAAAAAACTTTTACCAATCGACGGTCCCCCCCTTCCCCTCCCCCGCCGCTGGCACATATATATATATATATATATACAATTTTTTTTTTTGTTTTTTTATTATTATTATTATTGTACCGATCGTCGTGTAATAATAATAATATCGTTTACTATTATTATTATCATTATTTTCTTCTTCGGCTTTTTTCTTTTTTTCTTTTTTTTTTTTTTTTACGTAATAATAATTATATTATCGTTTCTCCGTGGAAATATAAATAATATAGGCGGACTCGATCACGTTTTTTTCCCTTTTTTTTTATTTCCATCCATGCCAAACGGCTAATTATCGCACCGGACGAATTACGGATAATTATTGCTATCATTGTTTTTTCTCTATTTTTTATTTTTTATTTTTTTTTTTTTTTGTATTTTCATCCCGAGACTTTGAATAGTGGAATATCCGGTTAATCATTTTATACGCGGGTATATTTGTTGTTGCGGCGCGCTCGCGTTTTAATTTCAGTAATTAAATGTGATTTAAAATATACTCGACCGCTCGAAAACCACGGAATATTCAGAATTGATAATAATTACAGGGATGGCGCTTACGAAAAAAAAAAAAAAAAAAAAAAAAAATTGAACGTGTTCTGGCGCACGGTATAATACCGCGTTGGGCTGACGATTATTATTATATCGCATGGCCCACGATCGGTTTTTTTTTTTTCCAATTTCAAAACTCGCTATATATTACACCGTATAAAATAATACGTATATGCTTGCGTTATTATTATTTTTTTTTTCGTTCGTTTCATACGTCATTGTAATTTATATAATTTACATTTTTCGATTCCCAGCAAAGCGAAGAATATATACGTACGCATATTGTATTCGGCTCGATGCGTGCCGTTTCCCCCCCCCCAAGTCTCTAAACGGCTTTTTTTACTAGTGACTTTTCTTTCCTGAAATCGATTTATATTAAAAATAAATGGAGAAATTTGATTTTTTTCCTGTTGTTATTCGAATTTTCGCTGAATATTAACATTAGCCCGTTCCAGGGGCGGACAAATTTCCAAAAAAAAGTTCTGGCGATTTATAGGCATTTTAAATTTTTTTGTTTTTGTTGGTTTTATTATGCGGACAAAATTGTTTTGGCCGAACGCGGTTTAGTTTTACACGTACAAATCACGGTATTTCAAAATACGTTTAACCGAACTTTTATATAAGAAAAAAAAAAACTATCGATTTTATGCGAATGTAAAAACGCACCTACCTATAATATGGTTGTAATATTGTTGTAAGCCGCCTTAGAATATTTATCGTTTTAGAATTTAAGTCGAAACGGTTGGTGTGCGCCATGATGCGATTGTTATAACTCGCGAGTAAATGGACTTTTTGTTTGTTATTGGTAGTCTAATTTGGTTTTTTTTTTGTCGTTAAAAAAAAAATAATAATAATAATAATATTCTGAGTTCCGTTCGGTTTAAATTTTGTTCATTATTTCGTTGGCGTTCGGGTTTAAACGGCTATATTTTTTTTTTTTTTTTTTTGCGTTTTTAATGAACTTTTCCGCATAAACGAAAAACGTTATTCTCATTTTTCATTAGTTTTAAATTCATGAATACAATATATACAGATTGGTTTGAGTTGTACTATTTAAATTCATAATAATAAAGAAAGTATATTAAGATTTATCACATAAAGTTTACACTGCAGACCGAAACACATGATTGAAAAGGCCACGGGTATACATCGCACCATGGGTAGGCCACTTGTGTAGTCGGTGGACTATAAAATCAGGGCGATTTTGTTAGAATACCGAAAGCAAATCGATAAATCATTGCAATCAAAAGCCGGTTCCGATTGGAGATTGGATGAACTGGTATTAGTCGGGTTATTTCCCCTTGTAACCAAGGTAACCCAGAAATCAATAAAAAATAATACCCATTGGTATCGTCGATTGATTTAATTTTTTTCTGATTTGTTAGAACAACGGTTGAATATAATTTGTTTTCTGCAAATAAAATATTACCGCCGGGCGAAAAATTCGCATTTTTTTATGGCACGATTGTGAAAAATGTAGACAACCTTTACTAACAGTTTCACTATTAAATTTTCGAAAACTGATATATTCGACAAAGTGTTACCCGAGAACAAAACAAATTCACTTTAGGAAAAAGCAATAGTAGTTCTTTTTCGCTCCAATCATAATCTAAAATGAATTTACTTGAATTTCATTATACTTGTAGTTTTGTCAAAATAATAATATCTTTTTTGACAATAGCACGGTCTCTTTTGTACCTAAACAAATCTTTACGAGTCAATGGATATAATAGAATGTGTGATCGAATAAACATATCATGTGAACAATATAGGATCGTAGGTTTTGGCATAAAATAAGCACTTGGTAGTTCATCACGGGCAGGTCATTTAAATCGTAGCATTATATTTTTACGTATAAATGAGATTAAAAAAATCAAAAAAATCAAAAAAAATCAATAAATAATCGATACTCGGCCCAAACGCAATATATTATAATGTGTAATAATAAACTACAAACATTCGTGTCGGCTTAAAACTATTCGAGTTGTAGGATACATAAATGCTTTTAAGTCCGTACGGGCCTATGCCGCTCATTGTTATAAAATAATATTATAAAAAACTGACAGGGGGAAAAAAAAAAAATAATAATAATAGAAAGACTTTAACAATGCCATAGGTAAACACCAACACTATAAAAACGCAGATTTGTCGTACATATATAAAGTGACCGGTGCGATCTAACGTAACCCGCGGCGGGTACCTTGTGAAAAAGATACTTTTGGTTTTTGTATAAATATATATATATATTTGTTTAATTATTTTTTTTAATACAATACAATAGTTTTTGAAATTACTGATAAAGGACCGTTAGGTTAGGTTAGGTTAGGTTATGCGCACTGAATATTTCCGGGGCGACGGTATACACCTAATAAAAATATACTACAAGCTATACAGACGAGATAATGAATTATTAAACAAAACAATGTACGGTGTGTGTGTGTGTATGCCTATACGTTGCTATCCTTTGGTTTTTTTTTTTTTTTTTATTTTTTTTTTACGACTGCTTTACCGTGTCAAAATACACGTCGGGTTCGTCAAGAGGGACGGCGCCGCGGTACGCCAGGTGGCCGCGGTACGCTATTTCCAACGTGCGAACGATCGTCGCTAAAACATTAAATATTATGTAAAAAATTCGCACATAGACGCAAAATAACATTAACCTAATCCTAATACGAGAGTAGTGCCTTAACGGTTTGGCGTAATAATATACGTTGACGACCACCACAGACGCGAATCGTAACGAACAGTGACGACGGACCGACGAAAAACTGTGTTCCGATGGGCGAAAAGAGTACTGAACTGTCGAGTATTTCGAAAAAAAAATATATACGAGGTGTGACAATAAAATAACGAGACTTTCTAAATATAACCTAAACTAACTATTAACGTTATCTATAAAACGATTATTGAAATATGATTAGAAAACACTTATCTAAAAGTACTATGAACACTGATGGCATCGATTCATTTTCTTATACGTTAGTAGCCTTGTTATTAGTGCGAGTTCGACTATACTGCCGAAAAATGTTAGATATAAAAATCGAACAACACGTGTTAACATTAAATTTCTTGTTAAATTAAAAAAAAACTGCCGCGGAATCGTTTCGTATGTTATGTGAAGTTTATGGTGAAGAATGTTTATCAAGAGCTCGTGTTTTTGAATGGCACAAACGGTTTTGTAGTGGAAGGGAGGACGTCGAAGACGATGATCGTTCTGGACGTCCTACCACGTATTCAACAAACGAAAACGTTGAAAAAATCGACAAAATTAATTAATCAATATTATTATAAAGAGGTATTAATTAAATTAAGAGAACGTGTCAGAAAGAAGCGACCAGATCTATGGAAAAATGGCTGGGTTCTTCACCAAGACAATGCTCCAGCTCACAGTGCATTTTCAATTCAACGTTTTTTAACTGAAAAAAAAATTGCTGTACTTCAACATCCCCCGTACTCGCCAGACCTTGCTCCTTGTGACTTCTTCTTATTTCTTTTCCCATTTTCAAACAGTTGATGACGTAAAAATGAAAACGGCAGAACTTCTAAAAGGGCTGAATGAAAGCAATTGGCAACACTGTTTTCAAGAATGGCAGCGACGTATGCAACAGTGTATTGATGCTGAGGGAAGGTACTTTGAAGGTGATAATCATTAAATTATAACATTTTTAAAATAAACAACTTTTATTCAAAAAGTCTCTTTATTTTATTGTCACACCTCGTATTTACCGAGCAACGGTAATACCGCGTTTTTTTTTTTTTTGAAGTTTGGCGTGAAAAAAATCAGAATATTTCCACTCGCTTAAAACCACCAATATAAATGTCGGTTTTTTTTCTTTGTCTTGTTCATTTATGTTAAACACACGAACAATAAAAAAAAAAAAAAACAACAACAACACCAAAACTATAGCAGGTCCTAGTGACCAAAACTAACTTTAGCTAGAGCAAAAGTTTAATTGAATCGAAAAATATATCGAAATGATCCGGACCGACGACGGAAGAATGAATTTCGGGTGCCAGTTTTATTTTTCATTCGTCTCGTATAGATTTTTTTTTTTAAACAAATTTAATTTTTTTAATAATACTAATAACATCCCGAATTATACGGATTTTCACCGTTTCGGTCAGTCCGGAGTGTAATCCGGATTTCGGATTACACTCGGCACTATGTAGTAGGTGTATAATATATATATATATATATGTAATAGTTTTAATTAAAAATCCAAACGTCTCCGTATTTATTTTATAATAAATTTAATTCGGCTAATATATATGCGTAAGAAAAAAAAAAATACAAATACAAATAAAAAAAAATAAAAAAGGTGGATAAAAAAAAAAAAAAAATAATAATAATAATAATTTAACTATATTCGACTACTTAAATAATAACGCCACGATGGTTTTCAGACAAAACCAGACGCGCGGTAATTAAATAATAATATATATATATATATATATGTATACATATGTACAATCTCATACACGAACGTGTCGGATATAATAGTAATAATTTCGAGAGAAAAAAAAATACCGTGGGAAAGATATTTGTTTAAAGGTAAACCAGTACGCTATGCGGCCAATAAAATACTACAATATAGGTATATTAATTAAGTATTTTCGTTGATGGATAATAATGGATCGTTAATTGAAATTGAATACGGGTGTAAATAATTACAATAGTATCGTAGTGTTGTATAAAATAGAGTGAGTGAGAGAGAGATAATAATTATTATTACGTACACACAACGAGTACGCGTAGTATATAATACATACATTTATAGAGGTAGGTGAAATTGACAAAAAAAAAAAAAAAATATATATAAATAAAAATACTATCGAAAAATCGGTTATCGCGGGAAAACGACCGGACCGGAGCGAACACGAGTAATAAAAAGATCGATACGATAAAATCGTACGAGGGAAAAAAAAAAACACGACCAAGCGGGGGCAAGAAAAGGAATAATTAGCCGCGAACATCACGGATAGACGACAGGTGTCGTCGGTTATATAGAACTGGAAATATAATTACATTATATTGCACGCGTTCACGCCGAATAATTTAAAATATTATAATATACGTCAGATTTGGATCGCCGACGACGACGATAAAAATCTCGTGTGGGTACCCCGAGTAGATAGATAACATTTTTTTTTTCGTTTTTTTTTTGTTTACGAGTATCACCATAAATATTAACACAACATTATTATAATATATGTCGCGGTAAAAAATCGAAATCAGATTAAAACCAAAATTTACTAGTGAAAACTAGTTATGCTTACGTTTTTTTTTTTTTTTTTTTTTACTGTATACGTCGTCTAGTTTTTGCCTAAGGGCTATAGTGAAAAAAAAAAAAACACTAACTATTTTTATCGACACCACTATTTTATTTTACTAAATTCCAATCGAAATTAATTTTTACACACGCACATGATATCGTAGTAAATATTATAACCTAATCGGTGATAACAAATGTGATTTTAAGTCGGATTTTCAACGTGTTATTTCTACAATACCAAATTAAAAAAAAAAACAAGGAGACGGCAGTGCATCATAAAAAAAGCGATTCCATATTTGCGATATATCTGTCCAACGTCCTAGTGTAATCACAGTAATAATTGCCTGCTGTTTATAAAATAGACATTATCACATCCACTCAAAGGCAATGATATCAATTCCTCACTGTATTGGGAATTTTCATCATTTTCTAATTGCCTACGTGAGTATATATTATTATTATTCTCGGGAAATATTAGGTTTACATAAAATTCGGTAAATATACTTTTTAAAGACAAAAGACAAATGGTCTACAAATAAGATCCTATACATGTTCAGGCTATGTGCTATAGGTTTTTAATAAAACTTTAAAAATAATAAAAATACAAAATTATTACCCTCTCCGGGAACTATTTAACCCTCTTGAGGGCCACGACTTAGGGTTGGCTTATCATGACCAGACTTCGTAAATATTATTTTCATGTGTTTCTAATAAATATTGAAGGGCGTCCCGAACAAAAATTACTACTTTCAAAAATAATGACCATCCTATAGTATACACACATCGATCATCATCCCGTAGGACATTATCGTTACTTCGAAAATGATGAATTTTCTTTTTTGGTTATTTTTTTAAATTAAAATGGTTGCTGAATAAACTGCGTGCATATGCCCACCCGCCTATTATATACCGTCATGGATACAGCAACAAAACCTATTTCGTAATATTACAAAATAAGATTTTTGCCAATAAAACATTAGAAAAACATCCAGCCGTCAACAAAAAATTTATACGATAGCCGCCACGTTTGGTGCAGTGCAACGAGGCCAACTTTTGATTTACAAATGACAAAACGTAATACTGTTTTAAAAAATCGTCAACTTTTTAGATAGTTGGACAACGTTTCGCTGCTGAAATTTTCAATTTTCGTTTCAAACAGTTTAAACCAAAACGATTGTAGTAAATATAAAATCTGTTTCGGTTTTTTCACCATCTCCGTGTTATAATTAACTTATAACATAAAACTATCGATTTAATTTTCGATTAACCCAAATACTATTATTGCCTATTTATGTAATTGGTCCAATCGATTTGATATTGGTTAGGGGGGGGAGAGAGGGGAACCAATCGATCAAAGCTGTCCGGAAACTTTTGGATACGGTTGTTAAAAAAGCTATTATAGCGGAGAGAAAGAAACCGTTTTATTTTTAATCGCTTACGAAATGACTGGATAGAAAAAAAAAATAAATAAAAATAATAACAATATAATAAATGAAGTTTTTTTTTCGTTACCTTTGTTTGTACTCGTGTGTATTATTATAATATATATATATATATATATATATATATATAGAGTCGATATTGCGGTAATGCCTGCCTATGTACAGCAACGATTTTAATTGCATCGCGTGATGATATTGGATTAAAATAAATATTTTAATGAATAATTGCGCACACGTTAATAAAAGGTATGTACATGCCGCAGTACTATAAACGTATAACAGTACGATATTATTACGGTCTGAAACGCGGTTAAAATTATTTATGCGCGCCGTACGCTCACGAGTAAATCATACGCCCTAACCTTAAAAACGAAACGAACCTATAACCTTTCATTGTAAATACCTACCGTTATAATATATACCTATATATATATATATACATTGAGAGAATTCAGAACACAACGATTGCACGGCCGGTGTTATGCCAATAATAATAATAATAACGCTTTATAGTAGGTATAGGCAAATCGAAAGTTATTATCGATAGTTTTAAGCACATTATTGTCTCGTTTCAGTGAGAAATTCACAAATTCAGTATCCAATATGCGTGCCGTTTGTTTAAACATCTCTAGAAATTTAATATCCGGACCACTCCAGTGGTCATAAAACGCTACCATAGTATCAACGTTAGTATTATAAGTTTGTCAGTATAGCAATAGTAGTAGCAGTAGTAGTAGTAGTAGTAGTAGTAGTAGTCGTGATAATATGCAAGAACATAAACGGCGATATTATGGTGAGAATAATTTGAAAGCGATAAAATAAACATTTTCTAGAGGCCCGTTTGCGTCCAGTTATTCTCCGTAATTATCGTGGAATAAACAACTATATATATATATTTTTTTTTCCGCCATGAAAAATACCGTACGTTGTCTTTTTCTGTCCCGCACGCGGAAATCAATTACGCGCCGGAGTGCCGAAAAATGGATTTCGAGTTGTTCGTTGTTTTTTTGAAAACGCAACAAACTCCCCTCGTTAGGAGTCTACCGCGTTTTTCTGGGGGGGGGGGGATTAATTAAATTGTTCACATTTTACCACTGTAAATTATCACGTTTTATCGACATCGAGTAAAACGACCGTCGGTTGCTCCCGGTCTATTTTATAATTATTTGTTGTATGTCTACGGGCCGCGCGAGTTTATATATATATATATATATTTTTTTTTTATTTTCACGATCGCCGACGACCAAACTCCCGTATTATATTATTATATTATATTAATATTATAGGTACGCCGTTCGTAATATACGTTGTAGATCTCATTTTGTCATTATACACGTAAGTATATAATGTATACGAGTACGTTTATTAAATCGGATTTTCATTCAATGCTATTTAGCCGTTATATACCTATATATATATATATATATAAGTATATTTATTGACAATCGAGTCATGTCCGACGGTTTTTTTAATACTCGCCATATAATACCGTCAGATCTTATTCCAATGCCCTCTCCGCCGCCACCGCCGTTCGCGTTTTACCCGTCGTCTATATATTTTATTATACTTACAGCTGTTTATCTCTGTCACACACAATGTTAAACAAAACGCCGCTGCTATATTATATATCCGATCCGATATTTATATATATATATATGTATTTGTATTATTATTATTATTATAGACAGATATACGCGTTAGATATAATAAGAACAACACGTGATATTGTATATACCGCCGTGTGCTACTCGCAGGCTCATACAAAAGTACCGGAATTTATTTTTATTATTTTCAATCGAAAACCATTATATTGCTATTAGACACAGCTCTAGGCGTGCGCAGACTCCCGATATGCCGGATCGAGCCGGAGATGAATTAACGCCCTTTGAACATTGTTGTTTTTTTTTTTTTTTTTTTTTTTTTGTAAATATTTTTTTCGATCTCGCCCCCCGCCGACCGTCGGCGACAATACGTACGAAATTGAACTACGAGGAATTTCGGATCAGTCGAATAAGGTTAACTCACGCCGACCTCGAAAATATAGAGTTTGAACTTATTACAATTTTTCAATATTGGAATATTATTGAAATTCCCGACAGTTGACCCTCCCCCCCCCCTCTAGATCTTTTTTCTATCCTTCTACTTAACTCTTGGAAAACATTTTTCCGGTTAATAAAACGCTCCGAATTCTTCACAGCGTATCTCTTAAACGATGTGGATTTTACGCCCGGCGGTACTTTATTTGAACGGATTTTCAACGTTCTCAATAGTTTTTCTCTAAACATTGAAAAAAAAAAAAAAAAAAACCGACGACAAATGACGTTACATTGGTTTTATTTTTATCGGATATACAAGAGAAAAGAATACGACTGATATCGATTTACCGAGCTTTGCTCAGAATCATTTTTTAATTGCAATGACGATCGTCGCTTTCGGTATACGAACTAAATTATACCCTACGTCCTGTAGAGAGAGGTTTAACATGTTTTATGACTTTCGTGTCAAATTAGGTACCGCGAGCCGCCACTGACATAATACTGCGATTACAATAGATTTACATTATACGTTTAATTTTCAGCGCTTCCCCCAAAACATTTTCAAGTCAAACCCAGTGCCCCTCATACCACTGCTCTATTTATACTATTAAGTTAACTAGGCGGTTATTCACGAAGTCTGATTGCTACTATAATGTCCGATGTACGTGTATTATTAATGACTTTGGGTAATAAACACGCGCGAGAGGTCGTGGTTAGTAAAACCATTTTAATAATATAACCACGACATATATTCCGTCGAGTTTCAAAGAAAAGCTGGATTTATTCAAATCGAATTTCGCTTTATTGGACCCGGGTTTTGAATTCCCATTGCCGGGTTAGGTACGCAAGATTTATAGACGATTGTAATTCGTTACACCCCTTACCGTGGACAATTTCCGAGCACGCCACTGGTTATACAGCGTTCCTAACGTTTATTATTATTATTATTATTTATTTATTAAATATTACAAAAAGTTTCAGCACACTGGGTGCTATTATATCTACGTACAATTAGAATAATACTAAATTAAGGGCATGATGATATATGGTGGTGATAGCTGTAAAATGATAATAATGTTGATCACATGAACTATAATAGTGTATAATGACAGCAATATCATGATAATATTCAGCATTTGATATTGATCCTCATCTAATGAAAGCTCCTCGATGTCTGTTAGGAAACGTCCTGCGGTATTCGAGGCCGCAGGCGTCAGCTGAGGGTTTAACTTCCGAGGTTTACAAGGACGGGCTCCGGTCCGAGTCTTTTTAGCTCGGCATGCAAATTATTAAATTGAGTTTTGATCCAGACGTCCACGAGGGGCGAATCCCCGCGAAACAGACGATTCCCTCATAAACCACGGTGTTTTTTTTAGGCATATCCCCTTGGAAATTTATTTTGAATTACTTGGATTTCGTTTATTTTTGGAGGCGACGCAGACGCCCCCCAAACAGGGCATAGGATATCAGAGGCCTCCGATTGTTGAAGTGTACAAAAGGAGAGATGGTTTGATTTGAAGCATGAATTTGAAACCGACTAACGGGTATAGAATTCTCGTACCGTGGCGTATCCCGGCGAGAGTTTGTTATTTATTTATGCTTTTATATAATTACAATATATTATTTTACGGTACACGCTCGTAATATATGGAATACAACGCCCGCCGGTTACGGACAAACGGACAAGAGTTGTTTTATTATTATTATTTTTGTTTTTTTTTTTTTTTTGTTCCCCATTATTGTATTAAAATATGATTACTTATAAACCGTTGACATTTCGGAAAGTTCGTGAATTTACACGCGTCATAGTTTGCAGGCAGCGGCGTCGTAAAAGACAATAAGGGGGCGCGCGACGTCGACGCCATGCGAACCGCGGACGCGTGCGACCGAGAGGGGGTGGGTCCCTACCCTTGTAGAGAGACCCTTTGAACTATTTGCTCATTTCCACCCAAATCCATCGGATTATATTTTTATAACGTGTACGTATAAAATGCGTCCGCGATGACGCATTGTTAGTATATATGCGCGTATAGAGTTGCCCATAACATTATAATATTTTACGTTTCGAAACGCGCCTATAAATTATCATTTTTCTCCGCCGCCCCCCACCCCCCACACCCCACCACCCGTCGGTTTTCATTCAATACACATTGATTTATTAAAAAAAAAAAAACAAAACCGTCGTATACGTTGGAGTTTTATTTTTTTATTTTCACGGGGTTTTTCATTTTTTAATTTTTTTTCATCACGAGTCAATATTTGTATAATATTATATTATATTATTAATATCGTTTCGGCTCATAATTTTCACCGTGTACGCATAACACTTTATACCTATGCGCGCTCCGGTTATTCGATATTATCGTAACCATATAAAGGGTTCGAAACGAACAAAAAAAAAAAAAAATATTAAAAAATACATCTATAGTGTATATTATACCAGTACGATAATACAAATATATTAATATCGCTAATATATAAGATATTTTCCGTATCGACGGAACCGGGGCGGGTAATAAATTTCACTATAGGTTAAATACGAGAAACTAATATTGTATTTTATAATATAATGGGCGACTAAAAAATACGTTTTTCACATTTAAAATATTATTGCGCGGGGAATATATTAATAATAATAATGTTCCGATAGTGTGTATTATAATATGAGTCACGCCCACCGTCATGACGTCACGGCGAAGCCGTTTATGGCTTTACATAATATTATTATCACGTTGACAAAGACGAAAAGAAGAAGAAGAAAAAAAAAATAAAATAACAAACGTCGTTCATTACTCGTATAGGTATATAAAAAATAGTTTATAAAATTATTGAAATCTGTATCGCGCGTAATAATCCGAGCCCCGGACGCATTAGGCACGTATTAACATCGTCCGGTAAATCCTATATCATAAGAGACCGGTGTCAACCCGTGGGGCGGCCTTCTAAGATTCCTTTTTTCTTTTTTTTTTTTTATTAAATTATAAATGTGCACGATGTTTACGACGGCGATAAAACGACGAAATACATTTAACGGCGTTATCGAAATCGGAATAATTGCAAAAATACAAATCGTATATTACAATATGGCCTATTGACCACGGGTCGCGACGTAACATAGAGACTATAGAGGCCTCGGCCCTACCCACCCCCCACAGACGATACCTAGAAAAATAAAAAAAGACTATTAACGTACATGCGTGCAGTGTGCCTGCGTTTTAAACTTTTTTTTTTTTTTTTTTTTTTTTTTATAAAGCCCCTTCCCCTATCTAGCCTTCCAGAATTCAATTCTGCATCCGCCACCCCGAGTCCACAAACAGCCCGAAGCCTGTAAAAGTCGAAACGAACACGTTGCCCAGACATTTGTATTTCTTTTTGATACGGCCAAGAGGTAAAACGGAACTCGTGATGCTAACCGACAATACTTTAACGATAGATTTGACCGTTTTTCCGGTACACCGATTAATCCAGTGGTTCTCGACCCTTTTGGATTCGTGTCGCCCTTATCCACAAGAATTCCAACACTACGTCACCCTGACATGAAAATATGAATGAATTTACGCTGTATATTTTAAAAGTAATATATGAACCCTTTAGAAAAATAATGATTATTTTAGATTTAGTGTTGAATAAACATTGATATTTTAAATTTAAAAAAAAAAAAAAATTATAATAATTGTATAAAATCTGGACAATTAAATGAGAGGATTGACCCTGGTGATTTTTACAATATTGTGGAATTCGACGGTGGAAAAAACGAGTCTATGTTGCACGTCAAACGGACGTACTTATCGGATCTAAAATATAAATAGATTTAATATAAAGATAATAATTTTGCCGTTAAGTCTAAATAATTATTACACGACGGCAGCTACATTAAATACGATTTTATTCGAAAAATGCTCGTGTTTTTATTATTTTCCCCGTGGATTTCGCGTCGCCCCTACTCGCGATCCGTGCCGCCCAAGGTTGTGAACCACCGGATTAACCGGTCGACCGGTATACCAAACCGTTTTGTAACGATTCACACCGTTGTCAGCATATCGTGTCAAGGGTTTTCCCGGTGCGTGCTGGTATTACGGTTTTCCGGTATGCAACCCGGGCACCGATTCTGTTACCGCGTTACCAGGCATCCGGTTTCAACACCGTCAACCCCGTACATTATGGCACGGCGATTTATACACGAAACGTTACCTTCTTGCTCGACATCCCAGAGAGAGTAATTAACGGTAACGATAGATTTTTACGTATAACTACTAGGCACGTATATATTTTAAACGATACAGTATAAATTATGTATTTTGTAACGATATAAAATAAATAACGACGAATATCGTGTCCGATTATTATGTTGTTAATATACATTATTATGGTATATTATAGAAATGATCGTTGTAAACCGAAAATGTCACGTTATATAAGCCGGAAACGTATCGGAAAATGTGATATGTACGCCTAATACGTAATAAATCACAGTCGCTTACATTAAATCGAGTCGTTAGAAAAACAACAATAAAAAAAAAAAAAAATAAAATATAACCTGTATAATATTTAATTTTTACGATCCGGGTACGGTATGTTATTCGTTGCGCGTTAAAAAAAAAAAAAAAAAAATATTGTCCGCGGCACAAAACCGTGAAATATAATATTAAAATAAAAAAAACCCTCGTCGGTTTCCGGTTGTCGAAAAAAATATTTAAAACATGAAAACAAATCCCGATTTTAATTGGTGCACCTGCGGTGTATTTATGGGTGAGAGGAGGCAATTTTCCCGGGCAGCACTTTTTTGGGGGCCAGTCAACTTTGACAAGCAATAAATCGGCGAGAGCATTTCGGCCGTATTGCACACGTTTAATAAAATATCATATTTTGCAGGATAAAACTTCTTGATATCTTGCGATCATTCGAAATAAATATCTCTTCAGTTATACTGGGGATTCATTACTGGCAGAGCCGAAAAGGAGTACGGAAATATTAATACTCTGTTCGGATTGTCGTTCAACATTATAATATTAAGTTGTCAGTTTCAGAAACGATAAAAGCCACCGGTGATGTACGAAAACAATATCCTGAGGATCTGAGGATTCGTACCCGTGGTTATTTGAAATGTTCTCCTCCAGATAATGTGTCAACGAAATCGCTGCTAGATTTGTGTATCCGTACTTTGATATTGCATTATGTATACGTTTGTTGTATTGTCGTGCGTCAAATACTTCACCGGAATCCGTAGCGCACGCGGGATTCTTTTTCGGGGGGAGGCGGCGAGCGGCGGAGTTGTGCTTATAATACTTTCCAAGAGAGGAAAATTGCGTAAGAAACCCGTGCAAGAATATGATGAAACGTTTCATAGTTTATTTAGACACGACTCTATTATACGTTTTATCTATACTATCATGGGCGCGAGGTTTTCATAGTATACTGGTGGTGGTGGCAGGGGCTCAGTATTTCAGTAATTCTTGAACGGCTATAACTTAAGTAGAGAGTTTCGCTTCGTCATTTTTTTAATAAAATATATAACACGGGAATCACGATTTTGTATTTTAATCAATAGTTTGGTTGTGATAACAAGTTACTATCGATCTGTAATCGTGTTTATTACCAAAATCTATACATATCGTGTCTAATCGTAGTGTTTATTTTATCAATATCGACAAAAACGGTCATCTTTCTCGGTTAATTAATTAATTATTTTTATGTCATGTTGTAAATAAAGCTAATATTTTGTGGAAGTACGTGGCAGATATGAATATTTTTTTTTTTTTTCAAATAAGAACGGCGGGGGACCGTCAACTTGTCGTTTTAATACTCAGACGATATAATCAAATATAGCTATTAGGGTGGTCCTTATTTTTTTAATCGAAATACTCGATGACGAGTACCCCAAATTGTAAGAAAATAATTATGACAAAGTTTAAATGTAATAAGTCAACCTCTTCCCGTGTCTCAATTGGGTTTGAAGTTTTATGAATCAGAGATGATTTTTAATTTTTTACTTTTAGTCTCTTAAATATTAATGTTACGTGAAATATGTAAAGAACTATTATTGTAGTACTATATATTTACTAAATAAACGTATTTTATACATTTTTTTGTGAAATTGGCGGTTTTTTTTGTAAAATTTAAATATTTTGTCAAAGTTAATTTTATTGAGAAATTAGATTAGTATTTTACCTTTAATCACTTAATTTTATATTAGTGTTTTTTAAATCATTAACACTTTTTTACGTAAAATCAAGAAAAGCCTAAAATAATAGTTTTTTTTTTTTTTTTAAATGTATACAATTAATATAGGTAGTATTGAAAAACTGTATTCTAATTTGTTCATCATAATTACTTATGTTTGATAATTTTGTATAATTTAGATCATCCCCCTTGGGTTTTTAACAGTTTTAACAGTATAGATTTGTGGGATTCTACAGAATAATTCAATTATTATAATATTATAATATATATATATAGTGGACGCCGATTATTAAACTCACTTTGGGACCAGCAGCACAAAGGAGATCTTGTAAGTATTACCGAATAAACCTTATAGGCGAAATGGGGAAAGAAACGGTAACGAAATTCACTAATTATTAGCTTTATTTTGCTATTTTCATTTGACTGACCTATTTTACTTGTACATTTTTGATGTTATTTAATATTTTAATTTTGCGTATTACATATTATACGTAGTATACATTATTTATTAAATAATTTACTATTTTTTTTATTTAGCAAGGTCATTAGCCTTCAAAGTCGATGTTGACTCACGTTCAAAAGTTTCATCAACGATGAAGAGGTGGTTATTAAGAGTGCCTATTTCCTCGTTTTTGGCCTATATAGTGAGCTTTTAGCGTACGAACTTCGGCCTTGAATCGGAAGTGTATTTTATACCTTAACACTACAATTATTGCGATAAACCTGAAGTGCGATAATATACGAATCGAAACTGCTACAACACAAATACAGTGAAACCTCCCTTAACGGACACCTCTAAATAGCGGACGTTATTTTTTTTTTCGGGAACGGGGACATTTTCACTATTTACTAATAGGAAAACCTCTAAATACAGGACACTTTGAATGACGGACACTTTTATGACATTGATATTGATCATTTTTATCGTAAATTAAGGGGTAAATGTAGAATACCTTTTTTTTTTTTTTTTTATAAAATAACATTTACAATCTCTATAAAAATATTACAATAAGCAAATAGGCTAACATATATAGTGACTTTGTAGACTTGTGAAGGGAATCTATTCAGTGATAGAACCCTTTAGGCGTGTTAAAATTGGAACTGCGAATGGTGTTTCAGTCTAGGAGATCACGACACCAACGTCTTTTAAGGCGGCGAGGGGGATTGTCAGGAATTGTGGCTGAGTGTTGGTTTGCAATCAGAGGATTTGGATGGTGAAGTAATTTGGAATAAAACTTTTTATAGTGGGTTTTAACTAAGTTAGCGACTGGTTCAATATTTAGATCTTTATGGAGGGTGTAGTTAAAAACATACCAAGGAGCTGATGTGATTGTACGGAGGGAAATAGATTGAAAGGCTTCAATTGTTTTAATTTGGGATGGTTTTGCGCAACCCCATATTTGGGCTCCATAAGACCAGATTGGTCTTAACATTGATTTGTAAATAATTATTTTATTACGGAGTGAGAGTTTGAATTTCAGCACGGGGCGTAGTAAATGGGATCTTGTATTTAGAGACTTTCTTTTTGTTTTGAGATGGGGACCCCAAGTTAGTCTTTTGTCTAAAATTATTCCTAGATATTTGACATGAGATAAGGAAGGGATAGGAACCCCTTGAAAGAAGATAATAGGTGTGTTTTTTTTATTGAGGGTAAAAGAGACGAGGACGGATTTTTAGTCTTGATCTTTGCCAACGGGAGCGTGTCCTGCATTTTTCAGCAATTAAAGCTTTTATGTCAGGGGGTAACGGATAAGCGTTATGCTTGGAGTTACAATTCGGATTAGGGGGATAAGACCACTCATAGACTACTGATTGAATTGAGCTGACTAAATGTTGAGCTGCGGATTCTATTTCGTTGCAAGATTTAAGAGAAATTTTTAAGTTTGTACTATTTTCTAATGACGTGGAAAAATAATTCCAGTTGACTGGACCTTTGGAAAGGGAGGGACGAGGAGAAATAAGAATTGGAGGTTTCATAATGTTAAGCATGACTGGTGAGTGGTCTGAAGACAGATCACATACATTTTGGATGTTGTGATTTATATGGTTGGGGATTGACGTTATAAAAAAATCAAGTAAATCAGGTTGCCTGTTTAGATGAGTTGGCCAGTAGGTTGGACCTGGGGGGGAAATGACTGAAAGCTTGTTTGTTTGGATGGAATTGTAGAGTATTCGACCTCTAGGATTTTCAACACGACTACCCCATAATAGGTGTTTCGCATTATAATCACCACCAGCTATGAAGGTGCGGCCTAATGAGGATAAAAATTGATTTAGAAGTAACTGCGATATGCTTGGCCGAGGAGGACAGTAGACTGCTGAAAAACATACAGGAATATGATTTATTGAAATTGAAACATTTGTTGCTTGGATAGTGGGGAATTGAAAGCACGGTAGAGGATGATGTTGGATTGAAGATGATATTAAGATAGCGGAACCAGCGTGAGACATCCCATCTGGGTGATTGGTACTGTAAACATTGTAGCCGGGAAAGAAATGTTTGGAATTGTTTGTATAATGGGTTTCGGAGATAAGAGCTACATCGATTTGATTTTCTAAAAGAAGGTTTAATAGTTCGGGTTCTTTATGTTTGCAACCGTTAGCATTCCATAGAATGATTTTAAGATTTTTATTGTTTAATTGATTATTTACCATTATTTAAAATTAATTTGTTAATGACTGTGGTAAGTAATTGAATTAGGGGATTAATGAGTTGTTTGAACTCTATTAAGAAGGATGATAATTGGTTGTTTGTTGTGTTATCGGGGGGATTGGATTGAGGTTCAGTTTTATTTGAATTACTGGGGTTCTGAGGATTTTGGGTAAGGTCAGGAAAGATTTTATTATCAGTGATGTTAGGTGGGGTGGAAAGTGTCCTTTCACTGGATTGAATCCCCTGCTTGTTTACATTAGTGTTATAATTTACATAATTTTTAGAATTTAGGTTGAATTTGAAATTAGAATGTTGTAAGCTTTTGTGAACTGAACAGCCGCGATAATTCGCTGTGTGGTCGCTTCCGCATAAGGCACAGGTTGCAGGTGTATTTTTAGATTTAGTACACTGTTGGGTAGGGTGGAATTCGGCACAGCGAACACATCTGGGAGGATGAGCACAATAACTTCTGGAATGACCGTACTCCTGACAGTTGGAGCATTGAATGATTTCTCTTTCTTTAAGGGGGCTCTTCGACCGTTATTTTGGTGTGGAGTAGAGATGTTAGTTTGAATATCTCGTTGTTGATTTGGGCGGGTTCGAGGTCAACAAAAAATATTGGAAGGAGGCGTTTGGTAGTTTTATGAATAATATTAGTGACTTGGCGGACCGAGTAGCCGATTTCTTCAATAGCGACGCCAACTTCTGTAGTTGGAGTTGAAGGGTGCAAGTTTCGAATTAGTAGAATACCTAAATAAAAGTTTACACTATTAAGTTATCTTTTACAACTATATTATATGTACATTTTTTACTGTACGTGTACATCTTATATTATCCGTCCAGTCGTTTGTAATATTATCGCGTCAACGATATGTTGTGACTAATTCGTTGTCCTATTCGTATTTAGTTGTGTTTGTGATGCCAATATACGAACGTTTAATGTAGTACGCTGTGGCCAGTACAAGAAAACGATTAACTCTAAAAGAGAAAAAATCGACATTCTTGAATTTCGAGCATCAAATAATTGATCTATGGGCGTTCGTGCGTCAGCAGACAAGTTTGGTGTTAGTAAAACACAAATCGCGGATATTATACAGCAAACAAAACTTCACACAACTTGGGCTGGAAATGAAGAACATAAACGAAAAAGGACAAAGTTACAGAAAACAGAAATCACTGTCATCGACAATGTTAAACTGGTATTAAAAATTACGGTGAAAAAAATCTTCCCGTTTCGTGATAATCATTGAGATTTATTTAATCAATGTAAAAATAAAATAATTTTTATAAAAAAATACAATTTGTCCCTCTGAATAGCGGACAAAATTTTGGCGACCGGTATTTAGAAGTGTCACCGTATAACTTTTCAAAAAAAAAAAAACATATTTTTTTTTTACGAAATTTGAGTCTTATAAAGTTATAATCGATTTGTTGTTGTTTGGATATCGTATTTATGTTGGTACGAGCGCACACGGTCCGCCGGGAGGTTGGTTTGTGCTAACATTGTGCTAAGGGGGAGGATTCGGCCGATTGTACCGAAAAATACGGGAGAAAATGAGAGAGAGAGAGAGAAATATACAAATAATGTAAATATTAATTTTTGTAATATTTTATCATAAATAATACGCGTATAGGCCTTGTGTACGCGTCGTGCCGCGGCCAAAGGACATAATGGACGTAAAAGTCAAAGGGATTCCTACGCCGCGGCGGTCGCTGCTGCTGCTGCACCTGGTCGGAAGGCGAAATTTATAGTACACGTACGTACGTATTATTATTATTATTTTTTTTTTCTCTCTCTCTCTCTTTCCCCGTCTCCACTCCCCTCAATCGCGACACATAAATAAAAACCGCTTCGGTTTTAAGTGTGTACATGTATATACGGTATGCGCGTAATATTATTATGTGATACGGATTTTACGATTTTTAAAACTCCGGCCCGTTCGCATATATATATATATATTTAAAAATCGAGCAATAAAACACACCCGATCGTCGTCGTCGTCGCCGTCGCCGAGCAGAAGAACGAAAAAATATACTGCCGGGGTCCCAGGACCGGAATATAATAATATACACCGCCGGAGCGTATATATTTATATTATTATTTTGTTCTTTGCCCGCCGCGCGCATAATATAATACGATTTCTTTTCTTTCCGACGTACGTACGTTTTTTTTTTCTTTTTTTTCTCTCCATCTTTCCCTATATTATACTTATTTTATGTATTATTATTATTATTGTGTATAGGTACGATTTTTGATCAATCATTTTCCATCCCCGAAAATGTTGTCCGCCCATTGTGTCCGCGGCCGAAATATTATTATTATTGTTCGCGGCGCAGCTGGTCCTCCCGGAGGAGACTCCCACCTTTTACAATGTATGATTATTATTATGATTATTATTATTGTACATTAAAATCGTTAATCGCCAAAACGGTAGAACGATGATATTATTCTGTTCGGCGTTCTGTACGACGGTCGCCGTAGAAATCTGGAAAGAAAAAAAAAAAAACCGTATAATCCCCTGGAGAACCGAGTTAATCCGTCCCCTCCGACATACCGCCACCTCCCCTCTCGCCGGCACACCGCGCCGTTAAAGAGCCAGAGGAGAAAAATACAGAAAAAAGAAATAAGAATCGAACCGTGCCGCCGCCTGTGCGCGGGCAATGACAGAAATTCGTAATAATATAATAATATTCGTATTGTTGCCACCGGTCGTCCCCGCACAGCGGATCGTGGGTTCGAGACTAAACGCAGACTTTACTCCGGTACGCGCCGTAAAAAAAAATAATAATATATAAACCACGTGCCCGTTATTATATTGTTTTGTAATAAAATAATCAAATAAAAAAAAAAAAATAGCAAAAAAATAATGTGTGCCTTCCCTCTACTACCTCACCAATCAATAATATATCCAATGCGATTTCTATATAGTCTTTGGAATTAAACGTTTATTACTCAGCATATTGTTCAATCGAATTCCAATGAACACGTGAAACGTCGTCGTTTTTTTCTTTTTTTTTTTTAAATACTTGTTCTTCTCCACTGGTATCCAGTCGCGTCTCACGCCCCGATCCTCAAACAGTCCACTCAAACCACTTCCCGTCTCGTCCCGGATCGTCCCGCCAAGCCCGTGTACAATCGAGGGATAGGACGGCTAGGCGTTCAACCCATCACCCAAACACTAAATTTTTAGTAGTATTTTACGCTCAATACATTCGGCTGAACGCCAAGCAAAGTCGACTTTGATTTAGAATTTAAAATTGTATATAGCCATTTTTTTCCATTCTTTATAGTTTGTATACAATATTATATTATTATTATTATTACTATAGCGTTCAAATACACGTTCGTAGATTTTGACCGGAGTTTTACAATGATGTTTTTCTTTTTTTTATTATTATTCTGTATAAAACTTTTTCTGCCAGAACATTTCATCTGACCTATACACACACTCGTATACGGTTTCCAATAGCGAATTTTGTCTAGTTGGTCCTTCAGACAGGTCATTTTTCGATATACCTGTTGTGTATTTTTTAACGCGACAGACAGAACTACTAAAAAATGACGAACAAACGGCAAAAATACGATTTTCGTTTAATTCGAAATTTATTTATTTTTTTTTTTTTTTAAATTTATATTGAATTACCGCGGTGATAATGAAAAAACACGACTAATACTTTTTCGCTGGGAATCGTTTTTCGTTTGAAATATATTATTGCACACAGAAATAAATTGAATTCCTATCTATTTATACTACTTTCCCAACTACCCGCCCACAACCGTGCGAAGTACGAGGTGTGACAATAAAATAACGAGACTTTTTGAATAAAAGTTGTTTATTTTAAAAATGTTATAATTTAATGATTATCACCTTCAAAGTACCTTCCCTCAGCATCAATACACTGTTGCATACGTCGCTGCCATTCTTGAAAACAGTGTTGCCAATAGCTTTCATTCAGCCCTTTTAGAAGTTCTGCCGTTTTCATTTTTACGTCATCAACTGTTTGAAAATGGGTTCCTTTTAATAAACTTTTAATTTTTGGGAATAAGAAGAAGTCACAAGGAGCAAGGTCTGGCGAGTACGGGGGATGTTGAAGTACAGAAATTTTTTTTTCAGTTAGAAAACGTTGAATTGAAAATGTACTGTGAGCTGGAGCATTGTCTTGGTGAAGAACCCAGCCATTTTTCCATAGATCTGGTCGCTTCTTTCTGACACGTTCTCTTAATTTAATTAATACCTCTTTATAATAATATTGATTAATTAATTTTGTCGATTTTTTCAACATTTTCGTTTGTTGAAGACGTGGTAGGACGTCCAGAATGATCATCGTCTTCGACGTCCTCCCTTCCACTACAAAACCGTTTGTGCCATTCAAAAACACGAGCTCTTGATAAACATTCTTCACCATAAACTTCACATAACATACGAAACGATTCCGTGGCAGTTTTTTTTAATTTAACAAGAAATTTAATGTTAACACATGTTGTTCGATTTTTATATCTAACATTTTTCGGCAGTATAGTCGAATTCGCACTAATAACAAGGCTACTAACGTATAAGAAAATGAATCGATGCCATCAGTGTTCATAGTACTTTTAGATAAGTGTTTTCTAATCATATTTCAATAATCGTTTTATAGATAACGTTAATAGTTTAGGTTATATTTAGAAAGTCTCGTTATTTTATTGTCACACCTCGTATATACGTCTTGTTTTTTTTATTTTTTATTTTTTGCTTTTGTCTACCCGTTTACAGTTCCGTTTTCGTAACGCACTTATAATAATAATAAAAAAAAAGTTACTTTTACAATTATGATATATAGTGTTTCCATCGGATCGCTCACCGCGGCGGCAGATCGAGACAAATATGCCCGGGGTGCGGACGATGTGGCGGGCCCATTCTGTTTACGGAAACCTAAAAGTGCTTATGGATTTACAGTACATATGTGTTAAATTATAAATTACAACTTTTCTACACAATTATCGTGATAAATTTAAATTGTCGTTAATATAATATTATTAAGTCGAGGCCCGCGGTGCGATTGCACCTTAGCACTACGCCACTGCAGTCTCTCGGTAATGTTAGTCTCGTTATTTTCCCGTCGCATTTCGCAGGTATAAAATATATTTAACACTTTCGGACCCAGTGATGGCCATATGACATCATTAGATTTATCATTTTTTTTTTTTTTTTTTTTATATTTTTACGAACAGCTCAATTGGTTCCGTATGAAATGAATTCGTACGAGAAACGTTGTGTTCATTCAATTGGCGTCACTGTTTCTGTGTTTACGCGATCCTTTATAATATTATTTTCCGCCGTTATCAAATATTGTTTAAACATTTCCCGGTTGAACGGCACGCACATTTATTCGCTCAATTTTTCGTATGTAATTTCTATTGTATTGTGATTATTATACTTACTCTTTCTAAAGTAAATTACGTAAATTGTCCAAAAAAAAAAAAAAAATGCCAGTAGTAATTTTGCATTATTGTTGGTTTTGGTGTTACGAGACTTACACCCCCCCCCCCCGATGAATCCATTTGGCGTCATATGGCGTGCATAAATTACAGCACGTACAATTCGTTCATTAAACGGCGGGCTCGCCGGCGCGGACGATTTTCGATCTAAACGAAAATTAATTTTATTAGTTTCTCCGATAACAATATCGGTACATCGCAATATAATAGGATGGCATAGGTACACACACACACACACACACACTCTTTAATCGCGTACCGAGGCGTTTTTTTTTTTTTTTTTATATATACATTTTACCCCCCTCGCCAACTGTTCGGATTCGACTTATATACCGACGTCTAATATTGTTTTTGTCTCGCATCGTATAATACGATTGGCTACAACTGCCATCGTGTTACTGAACTATTATTGTATATTATTTTTATTATTTTATTTTATGTTTTTTTTTTTTCAATCACTAAAAAATATTACAAAAGTGCACGTATATAATACCTACGTCATGACGTCCGTACGATTGTATTTATTTACGTTTTTCTTTCTTTTTTTTTTTTTTTTCAATTCACGCAATGACCGCCGCGGGACTCGGACGGATATTCTATAACTATACACTCGCAGTTGTGTTTTATAATAACGATATTATTATCATTATTATGATTATGTACCTACTAGGTTTTTTTTTATTTTTTAATATGATTTTAAGCCGTGTTGACCGTTTTCGTATACCGGTCTATATGGCATTCCCGGGAGCCATATGTCCAAAAGTGTTTCCGCCAGAAATAATATTAAAAAAAAAAAAACGCCTACTCGACGCGTACGGAAAAGAAACGCGACTAATTGCTGCAGGAGTCGTATTATTATTTTTATTTTTTTTAAATTTTTTTTCGTACCGTTACCGCGTTTTGCGTTCGGTGTTATATTATTACGATATACACATATTTAATACAAGATAATCCAAGACGGTATTGGCTTGAAGGAAATGGGAATAAATAGTTATAAAAAAAAAAAATACCAATTGAAATAACGATGGAATTTAACAATATCCGTTAAAATCGATATATCGCATAAACGTAACCAAACCCGTAGAAACGTACACCGGGCGAGTATTAATTAGTGTTCGTACAACACAAATATTTACTCTACATAGATTCGTATTTTATTGAATCTAGCCAATACAGTAATTATTTGTTTTATATTTAAATGTAAACGGATAAACGGTTATTATTTGTACGTCGACGCGTAATAATAATGGCAATTTTAAAAATATTATTGTTTTTTCGCCGGTAAAATTATTTTATTCTGTTTTGTCGGTATCTAGATAAATTGTGATCAATTGTCGTCCCGTCCGGGCCAATTTCCAGTCGCCTTTTCGCTACGCGGCCCCGGCGTACATAATTATCGGCGCAAATTTTCGTAATAATCGATATGGGAACGCGCGTTTTCCCCGGACCGATGCACCGCGTCGGCCGTGTTCCTGGCGGTAAAGTGCACGTTTATCTCGACGATGCCGCGTATAGATACGGCAATCTACACATCTATTGTGTAAATGGTCCTTTTTGGCCGGTCGTCGGACAATCGCCCGGTTCTCCGATTCCACACACGTATTTTGTAATCAGAAATAATAATAATTTTTATGTATTTTCCTTTTGAATTACCGAAAAAACCGTGTTTTATCCTCGATACCGTACGTGTACGCGGGCAGGGTACCTCCATTGTTTAGCGTACCCTTACGTACGATATTATTCGCAATGGCCAACGTGTTTTTTTCCGCATCGCATTCTCATAATAGATGGGCAGGTTATTCGTGGTGCAGGCATGCATATTATACGAATTTTCAAGACAGCCCATACAAAAGCGAACATAATAATAACTGTCGGTTCGGTTGTCGTGTTCGTCGCAGGGTTCGGACGTGGAATTCGACGACATTTTAGCGACACTCTCGTTTTACATTACGAAATCGCCAATCGTGAACCGAAATCGCGTGAAATAGCATCCCTCTGTGGAACACTCGAGAATTTACAATAAATTCAACAAACTGTTATTTTTTTTTTTTTTTTTTTTTGATTTAAGTCTCCGGCTTTATTGTACATACGAGTATTTTGTCTAGCTAATCTTCAGTACATTTCAAGGACTATTTTTCGTAATATTTCGTGTTACACACTTTTTAGTCTAGACCATAAATTCGTGGTCACAAAACGAAATTCGCTCCCCATACCCTTACCCATACAGTTAATTCACTAATTTTTTTTTCTTTCTATCCACCGGGTTGGTTACAATTTTTTAAAAACAAATATTATCAGGTTTAAACATTATCAAGAAAAAATCTATGGGTAGTGTAAGAAGTAAACTTTAATAAATCATAATCTCAGCCATTAGTCTCTATACATTTTATAATTACGAATTACACTAAAAAATATTCCCTGGTACATTTCGGTTGGTGGCTGCAGGCACCTATAATGAATGTGCACGTATTTTTTTTCTCGTATATTGGCGACAAACACATATAATAATTTCACTATGTGGCGTTTAAAATATTTGGTTTGGAATGCCAAACCGACAAGTTTGGGTTTTGTTTTTAAAAATTCCTATTGTCAAACCCGCTGCGATTGCATTTTTCGCGAGGACTCCGGTCGAGATTTGACCAAGTGTACTTTACCATAGAAATTATTACAAGCTCTTCATAATGCAATACAAATGATATCTAATCGAATAGATAACCGTTTGGAAGCCGTGTTGAGACTTGTCCGGATATAAATAATTATTTATCTAGATGTATTATTTCCGTGTCTTTCTGCCTTGTCTAGATAACGATTTTAATATCAACCGAGAGTAACCGTCTGGATTACAATTACTAGCTGTAGCG
Source organism: Tuberolachnus salignus (assembly GCA_956483605.1). NCBI lineage: Eukaryota > Metazoa > Arthropoda > Insecta > Hemiptera > Aphididae > Tuberolachnus > Tuberolachnus salignus. The sequence goes on from OY101433.1 coordinate 14,902,580, forward strand.
ATTTATTATAGACGTTAAAACCTATGTATAAAAAACGTTAAAACAAAAAAAAACAAAAAAAAGTTATCCTCTGTCTATCTAAATCGATTCGGCTTATCCGTGCAATCTTATTTTGTATATAGTATAAATATTGTCCGTCTCCGCACGCATCTGGATTAGATGTCTCGGAACAGGCGGGATTTGAAAATAATTGAATAATCTCGAAACAATGTTTTTCGAATCGGTCTGCGGATATAGTACGTTTACCGAGGGCGCGAACCGTGCCATGGTTAAGTTAAGCACACGTGCACAATGTTTCGTACATTACGTATTCGTGTGTAAAATGTATTTTTATGCTTCGCTATAAAACCGACACACGGTGATGGGTGCGATGGGCGGCGTTATAATCGCACACCTTGCGACGGTCGTCCGATGTTAAGCCGTTATAAAACGTCGCGATGGGTTCTAAATGGAATTCTCCACCTGGAGTTTTTATATTTATTTATTTTTTTTTTTTTTTTACTAAGCTATTGTTACGTTGTATTATTATTATTATTATTATTATTATTATATTTCCTTTTATACGACAAGACGCGCGAGCGCACGCGGCGGTACAGTTGCGACGCGCGCGCGCGCGTGTGTGTGTGTGTGTGTGTGCTGATAGTGCAGAGGCCCAACAAAAAAAGAAAAGAAAAAGGTTCGTAAAAATAATAATAATCTAATTAAAATGTCCGAAATGAAATCTAATCGACAAAAAAAAAAAAAAAAAAAAATAATAATAATAATACAATGTATATAATGTTTTACTACGCGTACACAAATATTTGTACAAAAAATATTTCGGCGTATTTTAATAATGTATAGGAGGTACCAACGTTCTTTAGGGCGGCCTATACGAAAACTGTACAAAAAGCGCACACATTTTCATTAAATGGATATATTAAACTTTTTTCGTTTTTTTTTTTTTAAGTCAACATTTCAACTAAAACCGTATCGTATTTTTTTTTTTTTTTTTTTTTTTTTTTTTAACAAAACGTACGGAATATACGCGAATCGGGCGGAAAGTTTTTTAAACTAAAATTAAAAGAAATATACTTATATATATATATATACTCAAAAAAAAAAAAATAATAAAAAAAATTATATTAAACCATAAAGTACATAATATAATATTATTATAATTCGTGTTAATAGTTTTATTTTGTTTTTGTATATTCGGGCGAATGTCTGCATGGGGATCGACGTCGATTTAAAAAACTAAAACTAAACAAATCGAGTTAATATTTTCTATTAATTCGGGTACGCCTGCAATGCGATATGATTATTGAAAAAAAAAAAAAAAAACCAAATTTTAATTCAATATTTTATTCTTAACGTTTATTGTATTTGACTTGCATTTGCCTCCGAGTATTCTTTTATAGGTATAAGCGATATATTTAATAATTTTATTTTTCTCTCCAGTTCCTATATTGTACATTTTTTACATCGAATATTATTCTGGAGCACGAGTAATTTTTTCGTACATTTCTTAAAGCAGTGTTTCTATATACAGCGAAGAAGCCATAGTTATACTTGTGTTAATATGTGATGTTTTTTTTTTTTTTTTTTTTTGTAGTATAATTTGGTCAACTGTTGCAATTTTTATGTCTTTATGCAGGGTTTTATTTGATACGTACGGGGGGGGGGCGAGGTTAATAGCCGAAGAGTGATGGACCGGGAGGCTTGGATGGTGCGGACTCGGGATGGTTTGGCGCACCCCCAGCGATTGAAATTTAAAATTTAAAACTAAGCAAAACTTGAAATTAATACGGAATTAAAACAAAAAAAAAAAAAAAAAGCACGCATCATAACCCAACCCATACATTTCACGATTTGTTCTGAATTTTAAAAAGAAGACGTGCGGGACAACTAGACGGTTCTGGATAACCGTCTAACTTGACCCAAAGCAAGTCCGGGCGATAGCAGCTAATATGTGTGTATATATATAGATTCGATTTGAAATCAACAATGGGCTTGACGGGGGGGGGGTCGTGAGAGGGGATCTCCTGCAAATGGACGGCGATCGTTTTAGAGGGTTTCCGATAAGCATTTCGGTCGATTTACCAGTGGAAAAGCGTCGCGGGAGAGGTTTCGCGGTCCGGAGACGTTGAATAATACGCGCGCGCACACGGAGGCGCCGCGAAAAACCATTGTGTGTCAGTACCGGGACCGTTGACGTATGCGAGTAAATTACACAGGTCGCCGTCGTCGCAACCTTATCGCCGGGTTTTCCGCGCACACGCCCGTCAGTATAGTCGCCCGCCCGACCGCGGGGAACCGACAGAAATGCCATTCGACTAATTCGAGTGTTTTTTTTTTTTTTTTTTTTTCGCTATTATAGGCAATCACTGGGAATGTGGATTTTACCACCGACTCGCGAGCGTTTGACAACATTCGAATCGAAAGTATATTCTAATAATTGTCCAGTGTTCGCGTATACGTGTTTTAAATAGTTTTCTCCTCAATCGCTCCGATACGAGCGCAGTCCTCTCGCCCACACTTCAAAATATTTATACTCTGCCGGTCGGCAACCCCGTTACCGTAGTTATTGAATGCGCGGATGACAAAGTCATCGTCTATACCCACTAATAGCTTCGACATTCGTACGAAATCACTTTGGTATTCTCGATGGCGAGTCAAAATCATTCCACGCAGTATTTACACTAAGGCATGGTCAATCTCCTTCAATCTTCCTAAACAACAAACATATACTCTCCTCTGACACAGTCAAACACCTCGACTTATCACTTGACAACAATTTAAACGGGTCCCAAACATATCCGAAAAACAAAAACTACCCTCAACCATAGACTTCCCTACTAAAACGTGTCCTCAGTAAATCCTCCAAATTCAACTTAAATGCAAAAATCTCTATATACAACTCCTCCTAAAATCCATCTGGACCTATGTATCCAGCTCTGAGGTGCTGCCAAAAAATCCAATACAAACAAAATTCAAACATTCCAATATAAAATACTCCATCTAATCACCAACGCCCCTCCACATATTTAAAATCACACTTTTCATAACGACCTTAATATTTAACTTATCAAAAATATAGCCAAGCTACACTACATGAAATTTCACTCCCGCCTCCTCATTTTAAACCTCTCGTCTTATTTGCCTCCCGACAATCCTATCCGAAGACTTAAACGTCAGTGACCAAGGGATTTTCTTACACTGTAGTTATTAACATTAGCTTATAATGTATACATAAAATCACGCTAAACAGTTAATGCATAACGTCTTCAAGTCACGTTCATCTTCACATTTTATGTATACTCCACCCATCTTCATATTGTAACGAATAGTAACAGATTATCAAAAATATAAAAAAAAATATATATATTTTTTTTAAAAGTATCTTTTACAAGTTTGCCCCGATTTCTGACCATATTTATCGTGAATCAACGCTGTAGCTGAAATACAAGGGGTCCGAATTTGTTTTACTACGTTTAATGCATTCCGTTATAAATTGTCTTTTGATGGATGAGTCCGCACCCCTGGGCCTGCGGTCTTGGTGTGAGTGTCACGAGGATAAGTTAAAATCACGAAAAATTGAAATTATCAACCGTGTGGTTCACGGCTATAATAATACATTCACAGAAACGTATAGTCCATCACTCTATATGGATATCATATATATTCCTCGTTAGAAGTTTTGCCAAAGGTAAATGTTGAAATATATCGTTGAAGAAAAGTTACTGCATACGAGAAAACCAGTTGAAACGAGAGATCACTCGATTTTCAAACGGTAAAAGACATTAACAGAGTGGAAAAAAAGACATCGATAGAATATCCGTTAAATTTGTATACGAGAGTCGTGTACGCCGAAACCGTTGGCCCAATTATTCTATAAAAATACGCGAATGGGAGATATCAAAAAAAAAAAAAAAAAAACCACAATAAAAATCCTGTACGGGTCCTAAACTTTCCGTTTTCGACGGACGGTAAATAGTCGTATTGTTATAAAACGATAAACTGCACTCATATTTATCGGGAACCGTATTATAAATGTTATACTTTTCTTATTTTTATTTTTCTTTTTCGTATATTGCGTTAAAAAATCAAATGGACCGGCTGCAATACGAATTACCATTATAACGCACGACTCGAAAAACACGAAAAATTACTCCGTTTCGGTCGGCGGCGGCGGCGGCGGCAGAGTCTTTTGTCCTCAATAAGTGCCCGCGGACCTTCAATGCGCCTAATAATAATAATCGTAATATATCGGTGGGTTAGAAACCTAACATAAATGCACGATCTTAAGCGCACAATTAAATTATTACTTGCGTGTAAAAAAAACGGAATGCATTTATTATACGTACGCCAACACGCCCGAACGGTTTGATTTTTAAAATTTTCTATTTTCCGTTTGATCCTGTGCAAATTGATAATTTTGATTATATTTTAAATTAATTACGTAGCTCGCATGGTATTATGCTAGTCGATCGTTCGGTGTTGTTCGAGCCTAAATACTACAAAACTCGGTCGAGTTATTAAAAAGGAAATATGTAAAACGCCAACCGTCTCGAGCCGACCTCCCCTATAGGTTTTACTATGATAATGCGTGATTTCGTTTCTTTTTTCCCGTCTGTGAACATCGTCTCTATCGAGAAATCTTGTCCCGTAAAAAAAAAAACCTACAAGAGAGATTTTTTGACGCGTTATTTTTATTTTGGCTATTATTATTTTTTTAAATTATAAACAATATTTACATTCAGCACAACAAGCAAATATTATAATTATAAAATATACATTATTACTATGAATAATATGAGAGGGAGGTCATGTGTATTATTTTAGCTCAATAAGTCTCTGCAATTTTTTTCTTTTGAGTTGATGGGTAGGATTTATGGGTTATGTAATGGATGAGATTTGTGATGCCTAGTAGGTTATCACGGGTCTGTAATTTGGAGTCAAATTTTCAATAGTGTCGACTACAATCTAATCTGATTCGATTTTAATTTTTGGGTGTAATATTGAATTTGATACATACCGAGGAGCGGCGGTTTGGATTACGGTGCGAATTCGGGACGGTTTTGCACAGCCGGCCAAATTTGAATTCCATACACTCATATTTCGGTCTTAAAAGAGATCTGTACACGATGATTTTTGTGCGGATTGAAAGCTTTGATTATAAAATCGGATGAAATAGAGTAATGTAGTCGGCCGTCGAGAATTTTTCTATCCGATTTAAGGCGGGGGCCCCGAGTTATTATACTAATTTCGCTCGTTTGCCGTAAGTTTATCAAACACGACTACAAGCACGATGAAGCCGTTCGAGGCGTTACCATTTTATGGAGTATAGCATAAATCGACCCGGTATGTTTTATATATTTATTACAGTTAAAACCCGAAATCCGTCAGAACTAGTTTTCACAAACTCTTTTCGACAACACTGGTTTTGACTAGTTATAACTAACCACTTAACCACAGGTTTATACGAGCCGGTCGAATACAGTTTTTAAAAATCAGATCTCGTATAGTGCTAAATGCCACCGGGTTGTTTACCCTGCCGGTAAACAAATAACAATGTCAGATTATCCTGTTTCAAACCTCAATAAATTCCTATATAGTCGTCCTGTTATGTTACTTGTTTCTACATTCCCGTAGTGCAAACTAACGATATAAAAATCAACGACCAGTAGTAATCACCAGTGTGTGGTACCTCTATCAGTTTTAGGTGGAAAAAAAAGAAAGTAAAATATATTCTAAAAACGAGTTAAAACTAATTGCAGCAAATCGAGCGTCCTCAGTCGTAGTATTGACTGGACAAAATCACTTTCGACGAAACGGATTTCGGGTTCTGCGCGGGTCTCGGTTTACCCTGTTTCGCTCTCGCAACGGTCCGTCCGGTTCTCGGTTATGGCCGGGCCGGGGCCGATACCCGTTACATAAATATTATTTTTCTGCGCGAACACCGGTGCACCACCGCAATGCGCAGATAAGAAAAAAAAATAAAATAAAAAATAAAATATATATATATTTTTTCGCTAATGAGACCGCGACTTATCCGCCGCGGAGCACGGTTTATACCCGGCACAGTCCGTATCATCTATTATTGGGAATATTATTATTATTATTATTATTACTATAACGATTTAGCGGCCGGAGTTACCGGAACGGGAAACTACATACACACGCTATTATTTATAGCGCATTAGACCTGTATTTTTTTATTATTATTATTATTATTATTATTGTTATTTTGCTATATTATTACACGGCGACGAGCGCGAGCGTAGGCATTAACCGCCGTATTAGATTTACCGCGCGGATAGCCGAATCCGGCGGACGCGTCATTATATATTGTTCGCGAGGAGCGCACGCCGTCCTTATAAAACGCGATGTGTGATGATAGTCTGCGACTTATAGTCTATGGCCGTATTACTAATAATGTAACAGCTGAAATAATCGGCCGGGTTAATATTTTATTCATCGTGGGTAGGTATACACTGACTGCGTGTATTATCGATAGCGCGTGACGCGCGGCGCGCCGGAAAAACGGAGACCGACCGGGTTAATAATAATAACAGGTCGACGGGCGAAAAGCGTTTCTCGGTCGGATAGGAATTATGGCAAAAAAAAAAAAAAAAAAAAAAAAAAAAAAAAACCACCCGGAGAAACTGGAAAAAATATTTATTAGGAACAGTGGAAAGATGTCGCAGACGAGGAGCACAAGAAGAGAAGCATGCCCGCCGATCGGAGTTGAGACTTACGCCGAGACAATATTATTTCGTCTTTTATCTTGTCTAGATGACAATTTCGATATCTATCGGAAATTTATCCACGGTAAAAAATATTTATGTTTTTAATTTTAAAATTTTAAAATATTAAATGCTTAACTTTCAGTAAGAAATTCTAAGTTACTTGCTACAGTGATTTACACCCTTTACATTCACAGGATTATTTTAACCGTTTACATATTTTTTATTAATCTAGATAAATTCCGTTTATCTATTATCTTATCTGAGATAATTTAAGTATTTGTTATCAAGATGATTTTGGAACAATTATCTGTTATTTTTATCTAGATACATACTATTTATCTGCGTTTCATATAAACGACTGCGACAATAACAAATTTTTAAAAAAAAAAAAAAATTGTTATTTTAATTATATTATAGGTAACGTTAGGGGGGAGGGAGGTATTCAACAGTGTTCGTTTGAATGTTTAGAGAATTTTGAGTGTAAAAATATAGTATATTAAAAAAATGTCAAATGTTAAATTTACATAATTATGATTTTTATAAGGCGATTAAAAAAAAATATATATATATATAAAATAACAGAAGCAAGCCGATCTATTATATTTAACAGATTCTTGTACTAAAATTTGATGATGATAAATTCAACTGACACCAGGGAATTAAATTTTATGGATCATTTATCAAAATACAGCATATTGTTTGTGTAGGTGTGTTTATTCACGTGACATAGTGACATAGAAAAACGACGTAACATTATGCGTGTTTTGACGTTGTAACCGTCACGAGTAAACGGTTTACTGACAACGTTTTCGCGAGTTGGATACTGTAACCCGGTTACTCTTTCTGACAAAGAGTTCAGTGATTTCGAACCGTCCATTACCGGTTGGCAAATGTGTTTACCGATGTTCGGTTACAACTAATCGACCGCGGATTGAACATAGAATGAACACGTGTGCATTTTGCAATGTACGCCGATCATAAATGCCCATAGCGCATTCGTTTATGCTAATATAAAATTTAAAAAAAAAAAAAAGACGAGATGAAAAATGCCGCTATACCTTTGAAAAACACGTGAATCGTGATAGTGTTATCAAATACTTCGTTAACCGAAATAATTACGAGTTTATGTTTTTGCGATTCAGTTAGTGACCGGAATATGTAATCGTATACTTACTTAATCGCTATACTGTAAGCAATGCCAAAACACGCCTATTGTCACTTATATTATGTAAAAAAACGAAATATCGAAAAAAAAAAAAAGGTATGTCGCGTTAAAATATAATTTAACATTGAAATAAGGTCTTACGTGCAGCGGACAAAACAGAGAAACGAATAATATTGACCGCTATGAGAAAAAAAAATAAATTATCGTACACGAGAATATTTGTTCAACAATGTTATTCGTTTGTCCGTCAATAGTCATATTGCACAAAATATGATTATCTGGTTTCTTTATTTGAAAAAAAAATAAATAAATTAATCTTACTGACAATTATACCTACCGTATAGTATTCGTAAAAATCCTTGGTTCACTATAGTAATATTATGAATTATGATTTATTCGTACCGAAGGTTAATTCAATTATTTTTATATTTATATATGTGTATATATTAAACTTGAGATTTAATACAATTATAACGTTCGGCACTCGAATAGTTAAAATTAAGCTGAACAATCCGGACGTATTTCGCACCGGGGGTACTGTTAAGCCGATTTTTTTGTAGCCGTCGTTCGGTTTGGAGAGTTTGGAAGGTACACAGCCGGGCAATTCAGTTTGCATAGCGAACGCGACCGCGATAAACCGTTGCAATCAGAAAACGATTCTGAGCGGAGTCGCCAAGTCTTGGGACGCGGCCCAGAAACCAACGAAAATAATACCAGATTACCGGAATGGCCGTCGGTTAATGTGATTTTTCCAAAAGAAACCAAAAAAAAAACCACCGGGAATCTAGACAAATCGTCCGACTACGCGAACAACACCGTCGGACGAAATATCCGCATCGTTCAAACCGTACGTATATACGGTGTGAAAACGTTCGCGGAAACGTAAAAATTCCACTAACCGTAAAAAAAGTGTTTCACGCAATTCCGAAATCCCACTGAGATTATTATGCGATGATCGTACGGTGTGTTCGCCAAATATCGGTAGCGATTCATGTGACGTAAATCGCGCGGCGCAATCGTCATCGGTCGCCCGGGGTCAGTGACTTTAAACGGACGAAAAAGAAAAAAAAAACCCAAAAAGTGTCGCGTCGTTTACGTTTCGGCCCCCCCCCCGTTTTTTTGTGTGCGTTTTGTGATCGTATTGCACCTAAACAGACGTACGACTACGATATTATATACCTATACGTGCACATTCGTGATGCGACATATTGTCCTAGATTTCGAATCGCCACGCCGACGAACGGGAAAAGAAAAAAAAAAAAAAAAACCCACTTGGAATCGTGAGCCGGGCCCGCGGTAATGGTTGTGTTTTTACTATTATTATTTTTTTCTCTCTTTCTTTGGCCGACGACGGTGGGCGAATCTGACTAATTACCGGGCATTAGTCATCCGATACGTTTTTTCTCCGTGCGCGCCGGTCTTTTCGGTTTATTGTAATTAACCGCGCGGGGCGGACGGCCTCGGGGGACCGCCAGGCTCCGGCTATTCGGTGCGCGCCCGGACCGTATCAGACCGATAATTAAACGCTAATTATTGGTCGCGGGGCGATCTTTTGTTTTGTTTTATTTTTTTTTTATCTAATAACACACACACACACACTGAACGTTCTCTCGACCCCGTGCCCCCCCTCCCCCCCGCCACACACCGTCTATATTTTAATATATATAAAAAATAAAACCGTTTCGCGCGGGGCACCGGTCGAAAATCGTCGGACCGCGACCGCGTTCGCGACGGTATAAAAACACCGATAATGCGCGGTGTACCACCGTGCACCACCGTGCACAACGGCATAATAAATATGCAAGTACTGTATGTGGGCGTAATGTAATAATATTGTTTTATCGACGGGCCGAAATCGCGATCCGGCCGCGAGCCTAGAAAAAAAAAAAAAAAAAACAACAATACTTTACTATATTATTATTATAACGTCCAACGTGTCCGTTTTGGGTACTCGGAGTGTTGGGTTTTACTAAGTGCGATAACAGAATAAGTCGTTTGAACCGCGTAGGAAATAGGAGATTTAGGATTTACGTCCTCCCCTCCCGCCAATGTTGACTAGAAAAACTTGAAAATCAACCGACAACTACGAGTAATTAAATTTAGTAATTTCGTCAATCTTGAAATCGCATATTCCCACAAGGTAGTCACAAAGTTCGGTATTTATTGAATAAATTCTTATCCGGATTTTAAATTTCCGGTGCCATAGCTAGAAGGCACTACGCCGTCGATCCATTGAAAATTCCCGGACACGCCACTGACCCTTATCGTTTTGTACGCTGCATTACAGAGTCAGCTCTATACCGGATATCCGAACATTATTGCCGACGATAACGAAAACCCGATCAGTCACATCAAATCAGAATCCTGTTACCGGATTCGTGGGATCTGCCAACGGTCTTTCCATTTTCTTCTGCGGTTTATCTAAACCCGCCGCGATTTTTCATCGATTAGGTCTACTAAAACACTTAATAACTTCCTCGGAGCATTATCAAGTTTGAACCTACGGGTAAAATTGACGTTTTATCGTTTTACGTTGACGCAATCGAATTTGGCATCCGTATCCACCCAATGATCGATATTATCAATATCATAACGTGTACAAAACATAAACTTCTTTCTCCTGCCGCTTATATCTTTAAAATATTAAGTCCATTTAGTCGATTACTCACTCGTATTCGGTTCAGATTAAACATATTATAAATAGGGGTACTCATTTTGCCGCTATGGTGGTGACCTCATACTCGTTTCATCCGTTCTCCATGGATATTCCCGACATCCAACATTCCCGTGTTCCTTCCTATATCAATCCAGAAGTCGCTCTGTTTATCACGTGTATTATTATGCCATTCATAATATGAGCCATAATCATTCATTGACTTCTAGTTCATACTATGTTAAGCGGATTGGATGCTGATATTTTCTTTCTTTGTCGAACACACGCGAGCATCGTGGCAATTAAGTCAAATTTTCCATTAATCTGCCCGATCGATGGTAAAACGATAAGAGTTCTGAAAGTGCAGATTTTTTTTTTTAATTTTCCTAAATTTTGAATACTGTCAAATCAAATTTGTGGACGTTTAGGACTGCAATTCGAAAAAGGACCGGCCTTGCGGGCGAGGAAAATTAATCTAAATTGATATGCCAAACACCATATACCTTGTATCATCAAACTTGGCGATATGATTTCGTTTCAGTTTTACGTTAATTTTATGTTGCAATTATTGTTAGTATAACAGTTATTTATATGTTTGTGGTTGTCCGACAGGAAATCGCCGTTGGGCGTAAACAGGTTAAATAAAAAATTGTTTAATCTTCGGGCCGTCCATAGCCGAACGAAAAATAATTCCAAATATTCGAGATAAGTATAGTATTTATATCGTTCCGTTTTCACGTCGAAAGCTGCGTTTACGAAACAGGTGTTTGGTAACTGTTTTTAATTTTGTTTTTTCCTCGCGTTTAACCATATTTTACATTAATAATTAAAGTCATCGTCGTCACGACCCGCAACTGCGCAATACTAATTAGAAAAAAAAAAAAAAATATTATGCTCACTAATGGCACGGCTATTTTATAGTTTATGTGTGTGTGTGTGTGTGTGTGTTTAGTTAAATTCATTGCGAACATATTTTTGTATACAACGTTATACTATCAATGCACGACTACAGTCCATTACCGAGCCGCGCGTTAATTATATAGTTTTGTCGCATTTTTAACGTTTTGCGCGACGCCCCGGGGCTAATTATTACTTTCAACACACGGTCGAGTATTAAAAAAAAAATATATATATATATATATATATATTATTATTGCCACGATGGTATTACATTAATCGAATTCGGCACGACGGACCTTCTTTGTGCCGGCGAATATGCGACAGTGCCGGGGCCTATTTTTGTGTGTAATACGACACACTGTGCGCAATACGAAGTCTCCCGCGGGCCTGTTTGTCCAGAAAAAAAAAAAAAATATGTGTAATAGGAAAAATGACGGAAAATATCACCGGCGTCGGTCTTTCTATACACGAATAATACAGTATTGCGCTGTCGAGCGTCCTGGAACGGAAAAAAAGTCGCGCCTTGAATTCGACGACATTGGCATGCAGTCGACGGATTTGCGAGATTTTTGAAGTGTAGACATATTCCGAATCGGGAAGATTAAAAATTACGTTGGAAAAGTCGATTTTACGTCAAGGGGGGGAGGGGGAAAACAGAAAGATAAAAAAAAAAAAAAAATGCATTTCGTTTAGTCAAAAATCGTGTCGTAGTCGTTTCACCATGCAGTGACGGTTTTAAACGAATTTCTGTTTACGTCTAATAACGCCGACGACGCCGAACTCGATAATTTCGAGAGGGAAATTTTGACACTATTCCTCATGATGGTTAGGTTGGCTTTGGTATGTTTGACTTTTATTTTTAAATTAAAATAAAAATAACCGCCCCGGAACGGTTGTCACGTTACTACAGCGTTATTTCAAAACGAACACTACGATTCCTCTTATCGGATCACAACACTCTCCCACAAAATTTCAAACTTAATAACCGATCAGACAGCCCTACTATGAGGGCAAATCACGGTTATGCACCTGCAGTAGTGTGCAGTGGGCACAATTGAGGAGGACGGGCAACGGGAGGCTAATTCTGGTCCAAAATCACTGGAAACCGAGCATAAAATAGCATATAAAATGTATGTTCATCTCAACTTATTGAATGGACCCCCAGCAAATTGCATATGCTCGAACCGTGCACTGATTAGAGAATTTCAACTATATATTATAAGGGCTCGTTAGCATTCTATTTAGATTCCGGAGTTTAAAGGAGATACGCCTAAAATAAATCGAATGTATCGAGTAGACTTGTAAACGTCCCACATCAATAGCATCAAATATCAATAACGAGTAACTCGTATAAATTCAACGGAATAGTTTTTCAATATTTTTTCTTTTACCCTCTATAGCCAATTCATTAATTTTCACATAGAACAGTCAATTAATTTTGACGCGATCCTCGAGGTTGTTTGGTTACACTTAATTTTTTGAATTTGGGAATTTCAATTTACATAAGTAAATCCATAAGTCCGAACCTACTGAGAGTCTAACAAAAATACTTAGTTTTAATGAACGTGTTTGACAATAAGGTCACCTACAGCCTCAATTCACGCTCGTGAACGTTAGTAGTAAAACATTGAATGCATTTTATGAACGTTCAGGATATTCATCTTTCACGAAAGCGACGAGGGATTTCTTTTCGAATACTGCCTCAAGTGATAAATCCGTTTTTAGAAGAAACCATTTCCAATACATCGCATTTTACTTTTTTAACCATTACGATTTTTTTTTTTCACGTACCCCGGTTGAGAATCGCTGGTATAGACGGTGTACGCGTCACAATGTATAGATTAGGAATGGCGAACCCATAGGTTCACGTTCACACAATTTCATTGACATGCTAATTTAAATAAAATTCATAATTTTTACTTCACTTTCTATGATAGAAAAAAAAAAAAAAAAATGATAATTGAAAATAATTTGTTTCAGATTTTGTTATTTTAGTGTTAAAATGTATGTTTTAATATCAATATGTTACAGTAAACAATAAAAAGTTTAAATATAACAATAAAAGTTCTGTCTTGTAGGTTAGGTTTATGTATTAATTATTTAAACAACAAGCAAAGTTGCTGAAACGCAGCGAAAATATAATTAAACCAAAACGTTTTATTAAATACGCGGATACCAAATGGTTCGCCATCACTAGTATAAAACATATCAGTAACGTAGCCAGGGGGGCACAGGGACCACAAAGATCCGCCCCCCACTATTGGCCGTATTTATGTAACAAAAAAAATTGGTTTAAGTTTTGGTCATAATCGTATCGTATTTATGTCATTTTAGTAACCATTTGGTATTGATAAATTAGATCGATAATTAGGTTATTAAACGTGGTTTATTTTCTATTGCTTGGTTAAAACATGAAGCATGTGTATAATGTTACATATTATTTTTTGGACTTTTTTTCATTTAATACCAGGCATTAAAAATGTTTCTAAATTTCCCAGCGTAGTGTAATACTTAGTACTTACAGTATGTTATTTTCATGTTTCGTTGACGATTAAAAACGAATAGTATATATTTTTTAAATGCAATAAAGGTGATCGACGTTAATGGACAAACGTGTGGTTTTTTTTTTGCCCCCCTCATTTCCCAATTAAGAAATCCCGGTTATGCCACTGGAACGTATTAATCTATCCTGTTTACGCCGCGGTCGCATAAGAGGATCGCGGCAGCAACACGAGCCCGTTTTTGGAGCTGGTAAATCAATCGTTATTTAAGTGGGTACCTTATCATATGAGACAACATGCAATATTTTGTTGTCCTAATGGGCTGACGCGGCGTCTTACAAACGCATTGTTGTCGGGTAGGGTCCCAGGTTTTGGGTTTCACTTGAGACACGACGACTTCCTCGAAGCATTATTAAGTTTGACCAACGGGTGGTAAAAATTTGTCCATTACTACCCCCATCTGCTCTACCGAAACCCGCGTAGGATTAGTTTTCATCGACTTAGCGGCGGTGGGCTTTTTTTCTTGTTTTTTTTTTTTGCCGGCAATACCCTGGCCTCCCGGAAATGCCGTGAAGCAATACTTCCAGGAGGCGGGTCGCCGTCATTTGTTGCGTAACAAAACAAAAACAATTAAATCGAATTTGTCTAAATCCCGTTTTCCCCTACGGGCTGGGCGGGCTCACAAAAATCATTAAAAACAACATGCGCGGGATGGGCAGTACCCGGGCCGAGACCCACCTGCTGCCCTCACAAGACCCAGGTGGAGAGGGAGGACCTTCTTCTCGACCGCCGACCCGCGGTCCGGCGTTTGCGGCGCGATGATCAACGAAGACGGTGACCCGCCCGAGCCCGAGGGCCGGCGGCGCCGTGAGTTTGTCGCCGCTGTTCTGCCAACTCCTTGTCCGCTCGGCCGGCCTCCGCGAAGCCGGCCACCGCATTCCGGCGGCCTGGGGACACCAGCACGCGCGAAACCGGGCCAGACGCTGCTCCCTTTCCCCTACAAACGCCTCGCAGGGCATCGCACGGTCGGGAAAGCCGGCGGGTTAATATCCGGTTTAGACCGGCATGGTCGCGTGCGACTTGGACCGGCGGCTGGATAAGGAAACCGAGAATTGAACAGCGATTGGATTTACCGGTTCCGAGGAAAGGGCCCCGTGTGGCCGCCGCCGTGCCGTCGCGGCCGTTTTCGATGGGCGAACAGCGCTCCCGGTGTCCATTCGTTTATCCACAACGCTCCCGTACTGTTATAATTCCGCGCGTATTAGCCGACACGCCGACGCGACAAGTAGTATTACCTCTATTAATACACCTATATATATATATATATACGTATAGACGACACGCATACAGAGCGTATAAAGAATAATAATAGTAATAAACGCGTATACACACACACATATATATATATATATATATATTAGATATAATATAATATCCGTGGTGCGCGTGCGTGCGGTATATCTCATCACGACTATAATGTATAAGACGACGTTTTTATTACGGTTACAACAATAGCGCGTACGCGTACGTAGGTACATCCTATACGTCGCCGTGTATTATATATATATAAAAAAAAATCCCATATATATATATTAATAATAATAAATAGAAAAAGAAATACAATTAAAAAAAAAAAAAAAAAAAAAAAAACCGCGTTTAATATTATATTATTGTGTGCGGGAGTGCGTACGTACGTAAATACTTATTTTCACCGTAATATTATATACGAGAGTAGAACTAAAACACTCTTTGTCGCGTACCTAATATTATCACGATCTATACGTTATACGATCGGGGTTTGGGATTTTTTTTTTCTAGCGTTTGCATATTTCTTATAAGATCATTGAGAAACAGCAGAAAATAAGCTAAACGTTTGTTGCCGGTACTCGGAGATCCGAAATTTAATCTCGCGTATTATGCGATCATTTAGACCGTAGTGCTATTTCTGGACTTTTCGAGATATTTTTGCAATCTCACCTGTTTTTAATACCGTACGTACACCGTCATAATAACACGGGGCCGTATCGCGGGTGCATATATTTTTCCCGTGTTTTTTTTTTTATTTTTTTTTTTAAACCAAATCCTATCCTCCTCGGTCGCCGATGGCGTGCACGTTATTTCATTTATTCCCATTATATCCCCGCTCGCCAACTAATAGCTGTTGTTGCCGCTGCCGCCGATAATGCAGCTGCTGCATTTCGTCTCATCGGTGATCCGCAATTCTATTATCGTCAGCTACTACAGCGCCTATTATATTATTATTTCGGTTCGCGTTTGATTATTATTAATAATATTAACAGAACGCGCCGTTTCCGTCTTACAAACGCACCACACGTAGAATCACCGTGGCCGATCTCGAAACATGCGAAATTACGTTTAATATGGATTCTTGTTTTCGAGACGCTCGTCACCGAGTTTCGATGTTTGACACGTTCGTTGTGAAAAATCAAAATGTCACGGCGTGCCATATCTAAAACCGTTTGTTATCAATGCAGTTTGACTATCAATATGTGTATGTATTGTGTTATCAATACAGAACATTGGCCGTGGTTTTTTTTCCCAACATTTCGATTTTCAAGCGAGATACGAATGGTGTGTGAACGAATCACGATTCATTAAATATGCTTATATCTCGTAATATCAACCGTCTTGCCCGTCGTCTTCGTGTAGGTACGTGGACGGAATGCTCGGCTGCAGTAGCGGTCCTGAAGCTGTTATTGTGTGCAAACAAAAATTGATAATAATTATTATGTATTAGATTGTCCGTATGTGTTGACATCGTCTGGAATTCTATGGGGGGGGGGGCACTATACGAATTATTAATCAACACACAGGTCACACCATGTTCTACTGCGAGGATTCAATGTGTTAATCGCTTTTTATACTATTGCATAAACTATAGACCTATCGTGTTTAGACGAGTTTGTGGCCGACTTGGATTTTGTGTTCACTCCCGCCGTAGGTCCTTGACGGGCATATATAGAGACAATCGATTGTAGGGTACTCAAGATTTTGGTATTCGTCGAGCCTCAGTCCGGTTAGGTTCTCAGTTGGGCTCCGACTAGTGCTTCCATTAAAAACACTATTTTGTGCATTTGTAATGCATAATATCATTGAGTTATATTTGTTCAGTGTTGCGAGATCCTCTTTCAGTTAGCAACTCTATGCAACTTGGGCGTGTGCAACGCAAATTTGTCTCTACTTTGTCAATAGGACTCTAAATATTGTCCGTTAATATGGTTAATACCATCCTCGCCGTGATTACACGCCCGTTTTCAACCGACTTGGTCATGGATATACGGTTTTGTGTTATTTATAATTCAAACGCGAAAATGTATTTTGTATACATTATAACGGGGGGATAGTGCATACAAATTCACGTTTGTTTTATAATATTTATATAATTTTTGCAAGTTTGTCTAAATTGACATTGAAATCATTAAATGTTTTTTTTTTTTTTATTTGAAATATGACATTTATTATAAGTTTGTACGTATAATATTTAAAACTAATGTTGCAATAATTATTATATATTATAATATTAAAACGACATTTTTAGTGCAGTGGAAAATTTTTTTTTTTTTTTTCTGCATATTTCAGGACCATATTAAATGCGTATTTAATAGTATTCTAGTGTGTTGAATTCGCCGAAAAAATAAAATCAAATAAAACGGATACCCGTGACGGCGTTGGACGGGGACACGCGTTTTTCTTCGGTCCCCCATATCGTGGGATATCCGTTTATCCGGGCGGTTTTATAGCTTATCGTAAACACGGAATAGTAATAGTTCTATGGGGTTTTTTTCGCCCCACCCTCCCCCCCAAAAAAAAAAAAAAAAAAAATAATAATAATCTAGTTATTTATTATTATTATTAATTTTTTTGCGATTAATTCGATCGGACTGGGTAATCCGAAGAGGCGGCGGCGGCGGCGGCCAGCGCGTGTCATTAAACCCGCGCGACCAGATCGTCGTCGTCGTCGTCTCCGTCGCTCGACCGTCGGCCATTGTCCGTCGTCGGTTTTCCACGCGCCGCCGCCGCGACAAGGATTTTCCGACACGCTGCGCGATCGCGTCAACGCCGCCACCGGATAATGTAACGATCGAAAATAACACAGGTGTATAATAATAATAATAATAATAATAGCAATAAGAATAATACGTAACGCTCGGCTCTAATTAGCTTTATTAGTATATTTGGGCGAAAGTACT
Source organism: Tuberolachnus salignus (assembly GCA_956483605.1). Lineage (NCBI taxonomy): Eukaryota > Metazoa > Arthropoda > Insecta > Hemiptera > Aphididae > Tuberolachnus > Tuberolachnus salignus. The sequence continues at coordinate 14,920,741 of OY101433.1, forward strand.
CGTATATTATGCGGTGTACTTATATAATAATAATAATAATAATAATAATAATAATAATAGTAATAATCGGTAGTACTAGGCGGTGGCGTATACGGCTCGGCGCAAATTTATAATTACAACCGTCGCCCGGCCGAGGCCAACGTACCCGCGAAATAAAATATATATTAACAGCCGTTTTGTTATCGTGTCTATATTGTTTTTTTGTTTTTTTTTTTTTTTTATGCTCGGCCGTACGTATTATACGTATAATAATATTACGAAAATAATAAATAATTGAACGGCCGCGGCGAGAAAAATATAAAAAAAAAAATACCGATCATCGTATTATATCGTCGGTAAAACCGAATTTTTTCCGTTTTTCGAAAGCGTTTTGGATCTAATCGTTAGCGAATGAGTCGGTTTTTTTTTTTTTTTTCATTTTCGTTTTCTTAATAATCCGAGGGGGAAGGGGGGGGGTGGTGGAAACCGAGAAAAAACGGGAAAATTTACAGCGATTCAATACGGTTTCTTTATTTCCGATTTTGGTTTTTGTTGTTATTGTTATTCGGTTAAAAATAATCGTTCTGGAGATTTTTTTTTTTTGGTATTTATAGCGGTTTGAAATTATAATATGTGGATAAAATTGATGCGACCAAATAGAAATGCTTGACAATTTTACCCGAGATTCATCATAAGTTGTATTTAATAGTAGAGAAAAAAATGTAGATGAGTGTATAGTAGTACTTTTTTTTTTATAGGCGTTTAAAATTTTAATGGAAATCGTAAAAAAAAACACGCTATTTCGCCAAGTTAACCCAGAAACCTACACAAATAAAATAAACAATTTTCAGTTTTATTTAGTTTTAAATTTGTTTCAAAACCAAAAGACAGGACACCTAGGGGATAAAAGGTTGAGAATTTTTCAAAAGTGTTTCAAGTAAAGTACCAACGGTTAGACAATCCGCATTTTGTAAGGTACCACATGTGAAAACCGGAGCATTTGGCCTTACCAAAAATGTGTTAAAAAAAAAAAAAAAAAAAAAAAAACAACCATAAGGAGTAATTTTTTTGGTAAAAGTATTAGGAGCGGTATTCGAATACTGTTTTTACAACGCTTGCGGCGTTAGGTCGGGTCAAGACGAGATTCCTGCGCGTGTAAAAATTAAGATTTTCTATAATATATCGAAATCCGTAAAAAGTCGAGGAAAAAATTCGGAAATGACGACTTTTTTGTTGTTGTTATAGGACCAATGTCCGGTGCAGGCGGGTTTTGCGATTCGGCCCGTACGCTCCTCCCGGGCACATTTTTATCGTCGTATACAATACGATTTAGTCGAGACTTTTCGACCGGCACGCGGTTTTTACACGCATACGCACGCACACAACAAAAATGCGTCGAACGAAAAACGGCAGTGATTGTGCGCGGCGGTGGGCTTGAGGGGGGGAGGGAGGGAGGGAGGGAAACGACTTCTTGATGGCGATGATTTTTCACCGCGGAATACAAAACAATACGCACGTCATCGGTATATAAATAGGTTTATCAGCTTCAGTCGTGGGCACCAGAACAAAACCAACGGTACCTATATGATTTATCGAACGTTATTTAACGTAAAAGTTCATCTGATCGTATATATATATATATATATATTGTTTGTTTGTTATAATAGATTTCGTCAAAACGATTTTCGACGGTCATCGTTGGCGGCGGTCGTACCGACACCGGTAAAATAATAATAACACACATAATATTGTATATGTGATGAAAGTGTTATGTTTCCGAGCTACCGCGGTCTTCTATGATAATTTTAAATCCTTTATGCGATTTATATTTGTAATATACGTATACATATTCTATTAACTATTAACTCGGGGCCCGGCCAAGGCGCGAGGAAAACGTTCCGTGTCCGTAATCGCGTCCGACAGCGGTGCGGTATAAAACTGTTTTCGCGACGTATTCAAAATCAAATCGAAATTAAAAAAAAATTACCGCTATTGCCGTACATTACAAGGAAACTAAGAAAAAAAAAAAAAAAATAGACGCTATCAAACATGGTCCGAAAAATGCTTTCGGAAATGGATGGTGCACGTGAAAATCGGGGCACGATTTCTGGTGGAAAAGTTAACGAAAAATAACGGCGAATAAAAAAAAAATTGTATAAATAAAACACACAAAATTCGCTCGGGATCTAAAATATTAATAATAACAATAATATATTATTTTCACGACGCGCGAAAGTGTTGGAGACTTATCTAGATAAATGTATCCAAAAAATATTTTTTTTTTTTTATCTTTTATCATATCCAGATGAAAATTTCGATTTCTATCTAAAGTTTATTTACGATAAATAAAAATGATCTTTTGAGTAATTATTATCCAGATAAAATATACCAAAACATGTGTTATTACTTATGTTTTAGTTACCTGCCAGTAGCCTTGTAGTGATTTACAGAACAATTATTGCAACCATTTACATTTTTATCTTCCTACTGTAATGTACATAACACTGACAATAATAGACAATTAGAAAAAAAAAATAACTATCTTTTTGAAAAGATAAATTGCACGTCTTATCATCTTGCCTCGCTGTTAATTTTAATATCCATTATCCTTTATCTGTATCTAGATGATTTTACGGCGATTATATGAATATATATCTCTATTGTCTAGATATATTTTACTTGTCTGGTTGTCTCAACACTGACGATTTGGTGCATTTATACTAATCGAAAAAGCGTTTTTCCGAGAGAGGTAAAAAAAAAACCACATCTTTGTAAAACTATAATAGTATCTATCTCACTACACTCCGAATAAAAAAAAAAAAAATAAAAAAATTGCTAAATCGCAAAAGAAAAAAAACCAATGATTAAAAATAGTTTTGGAGGTAATGTTGTAGGTATTTGTTCGACACGGGTAATTATTGATTATTATGTATTTAATACGGCTCGGAATGTAATAATAATTATATTATTTTAAATGCGCATAAAACGTATTACAAATTTTGTTTTAAAAATACGATGCTTGTAAGTTTGAACGTTCGTATTTATAATCGTGTTTATGAATTATTTGTGATAAATTATAATTCATAAATGCAGGAAACGAAGAAATCCAAAACAGGTTGTGTACTTGGTCGAGTCCAATACGATAATAGAAACGGATAATTAAAAATAAATAAAAACCGCTCGTCCCTGTGTGTAATACATTATTCGATAATAATAAATAAATAAATAATAATTAATATCGGTACGATATTATAGGAGAGAGAGAGAGAAAAAAAAAATGAAATGTATTTGAGTATACATTTTAATAATAATAATAATAATAATAATAATCCGTCAAGTCGAGTGTTGCGATTTATCCTCGGTAATTATCGTCGTTACTTACGTACTTTTTTAATTACTATAATTATTATTAGTTATCATTTTAAAAACTAGCGAGTGCCCACATTAATAAGTCGAACGGTTTAAGGTCACCGCCGTGTAAATCTAAAACGATCCATTAACTACAGTAGATACGTTATACGTGTAGGTATAATATTATACGAAGGAAGTATAATAAATTCATTAATTTATTGAACCGAAGGACGCAATAGTTTTGGCGAGTCAAATTATTATTATTATTATTATTATTATTATTAAGTATTATCATTTTTTTTTTTTTTTTTTTTTTTTTTTACTTAGGTAAATTATTTCAAACACGCCTCATTGAATTTAATTGCGTAATGCGCGTCGTCGTCGTTTATAATACAGAAATAGTCGAGTTTGAAAAAAAACACAATAACAGTTGCACAATAGTAATAATTAATATACGTATATATATATATATAGGTGTCAGTCGAAAGTAAGGTAAGGTGAGGTATTATTATGCACAGGCAGCGTCGGGACTTAATAATGACAACTAATTAATCTAAACGATATATATATATTTTTTTTTTTTATCATTTATCTAATCTTGCAAATGTTATGCAAATTTGAATATCTATCTGAGAAAATCTACGGAATAACAATATTCTGGAATCATATATATATATATATATATATATATACATGTGCATATGGTATACGGAATAAGGGTGACATTTTGAAAATAATTGATTATAATATATATATATATATATAACGAATAAATAAAAAAAAAAAAATATTACTCGAAATCAACGCGGCGATCACCATAATATTAATATATGAATTAATGTATATTTATTATGGCGGTCCTTATTTTTCAACACACCGAATTTTCGTTGCTGGACACACTCTTTCTGTTTATTATCATACGAAAGTTACTCGGGAGATATTTGGTCATAATAACTCGTTCCCTTCCCGAGTCACGACGGGATTGAAAATATACCGTATAGAGTAGTTTTATGGTTATTCGATTTTAATTACGAATATATAAGAGTTATCTCGTAAATGTGCTGAATCTTCATTATAGAACAAAATAAGTTCATTAAAAATCATATTTACAATATTTTTTCGTAAATCTATTATTTTTCTAGAAAATACAATAAGACACAATTTTTTATTTTTTTTTTGATTATCTGGCAAAATTGATTGTTTTACAGTTATTTGAATGTACGAAAGTTTCAATAGGATTTATGTAATAATAAACTAAATAGTTCAAGGGGTTATATTGATATATATTTTAATTTGTACGTTTATATAATAATATTTGTATGTCTAAGTTTGTATATATAAGAGGGGGGTCCTTATTTTTAAACTTTCAAATTTATGTTATTGTTCCCCCTCAATTTTTTCATTGTTGTAAGAAAGTAATATAGGTCAAATTTGTTCATAACTAACTCCTTCCCTTCTCGTGCGGCTGGGTAGTTGAAAAATTGCCAAAGAGGGTAGTTTCGTTGTTTTTTTTTAACTGGACCAAAAAGAAATATAGCGCTGACCAATAGACAAATGTAAAGAACGTAATATTTTCAATAAACAAAAAAAAAAAATTAACTTAATATTTCTTGTAAATCTATTGTTTTCAAAAGTACACCATTAAAAATTGTTTTCCAAAATTAATAGTCTAACAGTTATTTAATATAATTTATTTGACGAACGGTAAATCGAAACGTATATTTTGTATATGATTTAATTTTCTAAAAAAAAGTTTACGTGTGAAATGTTCATTGGGGGGGGGGATCTTTCGTTTTATCGTTCGATCCGGATCGGTAATTACAAAATTAGTATTGTAAAATACCAACAATTAGAACATTTTTAATACAATATTACACGATTAACACTTAAATATGTTACGCGTCGAACAAATTATTATCAATTGTTTGCGCGAGTTTGAACGAGTAGTGGCGTAATAACAAAGTTTTTTTTGTTTTGAGTGTGGGGGGGAGGGTGTCACAATAACGGAAAAAAACCGTATAAATCAGTAAAAAATGCTTAAGCCACCGGTGTCGATCGGTTTACATATAAAACGATTATTTTAGGGATTCAATCCGGAGAAGACGCGCGCGGATTATATAATAAACTCTAGTTTTCTCTATTTATTTGTCAATTCTCTGGGTGGGGACGATTGTTGGGCGTAACCATAAATACGCCATTGCGAACAATCGTATTGGTAAGTATAAAAATTTTATTAATTTATATTTTTCTATAATATTGTCGGCGATTGTTTCGATTTTCTCGGGCACCGCGCGCCGTCGTATAATTCTCGCAGGGGTCGAAACGCACCTGTATATTTTTACTACACGGTTACGCGTATAACATAAAGAAAATCGGCGTGTGTGTGTGTGTGTATATATATATAAATATATGGAAAAGGTCGGCCCCCATTAAACTCGTAAGGACATTTTTTTTTTTTTTTCTCGGTCCCCGATCTTTGTTGCATGTTATTATAATAATACAGGAGGACCGTCGTATACGTACAGCAGTGTGTATATATACACGACGGTTATTATTATTATTATTATTATTATTTTTTTTTTTTTTTCCGTCAAATTATTAATGCCCCGGGCACGTTGCCATGACGACCGTGTCGTCTCTCCGGCGAAAATGAAAGGGGGAAAAAAAAAAAAAAAAAAAAAAAAAAAAATTTGCGTTTCTCGGCGGCACCCTCGCCGCCCCCGAGACGTCGTTTACGTTGCTCTCCGCCGCCGCCGCTGCCGCCGCCGCCGCCGCCGCCGGTATTACATAATGGAACTTTGATAAATAAGAGATGCCGGCCGGCCGGGGGGACGGGGGGGGGGGGTGGGGGTGGGAAGGAATACGGCGGGACGGGAATAATGGCGGCGGGCGGAGGGCGGAGGCGAACTTTTGATAAATAAAAACTCGCGGAAAGTTTCACACGCACACACGCACAGAAAAATATAATGCGGCGGCGGTCCGGCCGGGGCACGGGACCTGTTAAAAAATACACGCGCGCCCGGCCGAGTGGCGGAAATAGCGGCGGGGCCGGGCGCTGAGGCATATCCCGAGGGCGAGCGGGTGTGTGTGTGTGTGTGTGGGGCGGGTGGGGGACACCCGAACTCGTATTGATTTTTACATTAGCTTTTTTAGCTTATAGCCTCGGTGTGTATACATATATATATATAACCGTTTATTAAATTACCCCGGGGCCCCGGGGCGGGCGGTACACCGTCGTCCGCGGATGGACCTTATTCTCGTCGGAGAACAACCCCGCCGAACAACAACAGTGCATACGAAATTACGTTATTTTCGAAGCAAAAAAAAAAAAAAAAAAATAACCTAATAAATAAACATAAAACATTTATAATATAATAACGGGCGTGTGTAATGTAAATACGAAATGTGTGTACGGGAATCATTTCCGTCCGTCCGTCCGTTCGTCCGAGGGAGCGACCGCGGAAAATCGCTTTCGGTTTTTTTTTTTTTTTTTTTTTTTTATATTATTCGGACGGTACGATAACGCGCGACCGACGTGTAATATAAACTTACCGACAGACCGAAAAAAAAAAAAAAAACTCTCATATACGAAGGTCGCGACGCCGCCGCCGGTACAAATAATATTATTATACACGTGTCATCGCATCTCGATACGATATTATCATATTAATATCGCGCTTCGAATATTCCAATGGCAATCACCGTTGAGACTTATCTAGATAAATACGAGATAAAACTATCTTTTTTTCTTCTTCTTCTTATATCCAGGCATAAATATTGCCGAGATATTGAAATATTTATGTTCGACAAAAATGTCACTTATCCGGATTAATCGCTCTGTACGCCAATACTGTGTTCGTAATTGGATAATGAAAATTCGACCGTTTACAATTAAATTTCACGAAATTCTGTTTCATGCGGCGCCAAATCTAATGGGATTTCCACCGTATACGGGGGCCCTTGCGAGTTATAAACTCCATTAATAGTAGTTTATTTATAAATTTAATAGTGCCATAAACAGAAAGCGATAGCTATAGTGTCAGGGTTCAGTCTAATAACAGTAAAAAAATGTGCACGATTCGTTCAACACAGCGTTCACAGGTAAAAGTTGGTAATTTGTTTGCATAATTGAGAATATTTCATGAGGTGGGGAATATTTCGTTTATTTAGTATATTTTGGAATATTTTGTAAATTGCGAGAAAAAAAATATGAATATATCTTTATTTTAAAGTTAAGGTACGTGAAAAAAAAGTATATTTCGAATCATTATTTTATTTTATTTCATTTTGATAAAAAAAAAAAAAAAACTACTCGGTGATAGTATAATTAAGTCGCCGTAGTCATACCTCACTATAATTAAAATATACTAAAGGAATATATTGTTTTTAAAAAAATTTTTTTTATTATTTATAATAAAGCTTCGATAACAATGATTATTAGCCTAGGGTAGCCTTTACATACTATGTTGCATTTTTACAATACTATGTTGCATTTTTACAATACTAAAGATAACATATGATATTTACAGTTTTTTTTATCTAAGTCTATTTATTTGGAAAATTTAAAAATATTGGCGGTGTTATTTCGATTGAGGGCTTCTTCCAGAGATGAAGGATTGTTGAGGACGAGACGGTGAAGTTGAGGAATATTGTTTTTATATGTTTTAATATATAATGTTGTTTTAAATTCCTACTGTTACTATAGTGCAATCATGCAAGTATATACCTCATTTAAATAATTATAATTTAAAGGAATATTGTAAAAAATTTATTTGACGGCCATTGATTATTATTTTTGAATATTTTTTTTCTAATTAGTTAAGTGAATATAATGATAATATTTTTGTTGAGGGTTTTTTTTTTTTTTTTTTAGAGAATATTGGTAACGTGTTTTTAGGTATTCGCGGGGATTTTTTTTTAATCCAAATATTTTAATAACGCATAATAAAATACCGTAAACTCACGAGTGTAGGTATCGCGGCGGGCACAATTTATACAGTTCACACGTTCGATCAACACTTCTATATTCTAAACGTATTACCAATATAATAATACGACACGTTTGTGATTTCTTTTGCGTAGGATTTATAAAGAATACCTATACGTGTACCTAGCTATATATTATTACGAGTTATTGTCCGTTCGGGTTTTTTTTTTTTTTTTTACTGCAGTACACCAAATGTGTATATATATATATAGTTGATCGATTATTCATTTTATGTGCCCGATAGAAGGTAACTATTTATTTTATTCGCCGCAATAGTATCCAGGAGAGTCTCCCCCGTATATAGGAAATCGTTATAAATAAAATATCGTATATTATTATTATCATCATCTTCTTTCGTGTCCGCCATTATTATAACGATATATTTTATTGCGTTACTCGAACAATGCGTTTTACGACAAAACACACGGAAGATAATTTTTATATATATATATATATATATATATATATATATATATATATATATATATATAGGAATCTGGAATATTTTTAAACGGCTATGTTCGGCTGTACGCGTCGGGCCGCGGGACCGATGGCGCCGAAGGCGAAATTTTAGTTTTTGGGCCGGTGTACAGATTGCGCTCTTATATTTTATGGTCGGTGTACCGATTATTGCGGTCGAGTTATCATAATCGGTTTCCCGTAGGTTATGAAAATATTCGTTGTTCGATCCAATCCAATACCAAAATTGGATTTGTCGTCGTACGTAAACGATCTATACGCGAAAATTAAAAAACGTATTTATCGTACGATTGATTACCCGGCAATAAAGTGACCGGCCATCAATTCTAGAACAGTGTCGGAAATTTAACGAAACGTTATAATTGTTAAGTAAATTTACGCGGGTTTTCACTATCGGCCCGGGGATATTCATCCGGCCCGATTGTTTCGTTACGCACAATAATACTGGCTGCAAAGTATTCTTAAAATCAGTTCGTTATTGTAATCCGAAAAAAATTCATATGTAAATAACCGACGAACAAAAATAATTTGTTAAATGCGGAAAAAAAAACCTATTTGTTTATTTAGAAATATTTAGACATATTATTATTTTATACAAAATCAAAAACCACTTTAACCCGAAAATGTTTTGAGAGTAATTGGTAAACTCCCTACGCGTTATCTGCGTGTAACCGTTTACTTTTTTTTATTCGTTTTTTTTTTTTTTTTTATAATATTCCACACGCGTGTTTTACCAGTAAACGATCGATTATTAAACAAACGGAATTATCGTTATCGGAAACGTCCGTTTTGTTTGGTCGGGGATTTGTACGTATACGTCTGTAAGCGTACCTCAAATTAACGTTTTATTTAAACGTATGGCAGATGCTGTGTATTTTTTTTTTTTTTTAGATTCCGAGCGTGACGTTTGATCCGGGCTGATTTTTTTATTTTTATCCATCTGCAGTAAACAACTTTTCTACCAAAAATCTCGCCTTAATCGTACCCGACTAAGGTAACGAATACGGTAACGAATTTGTCTAGTTGGTGAATTAAGGGTGGAGAAGGATCATTTTCTGGCGATTGTTTTGGTTGTTTATTTTTTTTTGAAATTGTCTAGGGTTTTTAGTTTTTTTTTTTTAATTTGGTTTTATGTGAGTCGTGTGCCGCGTGTTCGGACTGGCGAAATGCTCGAAAATTGTACACATCGTGAGTTTTACTACTATAACGATAAAAAGCAACAAAAAAAATGTTGAACGTAACGCGATGATTTTATTTTATAATCGTTCAAATTTTAGTTGTCATCCTATGCACCGCGTCGTTTTCGTACATACGCGTCCGCTATTTTCCAGAAAATGTTAAACAATTTGAGACGGAATTATTTATTATTTTTTTTTTTATTAATTTTGTGGCTACACAAATGAATACAATTACTTCAATTCGGTAAAAACGCGTTTAAATTCGCACGGAATATCAGATAATCGACATAGTATATTTTGAAACGCTGTTAAGAAAATAACATATGCGATTTTGAGTTTGTTTTTTTTATTCTTATTTTATTTTATTTGTTTGGCCTCCTTCTGTTCCAATGTGATATCCCGGCTACGCCACCGGTGTACGACTGTACACATGCACACACGACTTGTGGAACTGTTATTTCATAATTATCCGAACAAAGAAAACAATAGGCGCGCGTTAATACTGGCAGCGCGGCGGCCGGGAGAGACAATATGAGTTACAAAATCGGATATAATTGAGCGGTCGGGTTCGTATATATAATAAAAAAAAAAAAATAATAATAATAATAATAAACGCGCGTTCGGTAGTTATTTATTTTTTTTTTTCTCTCTCTCTTCATATTAATTAACGTGTCATGCTCGTATCCTATGTATATCGCGCTACGGCAGCTCGACTCGCGCACCGGAAGTCTTCCATTACATCTCCATTCAGGTGACAGTTTCGTTCGTTTACGCGTATATATTGTAGAGATACAGAAAGCGAGTGAGAGAGAGAGAGAGAGAGAAAGACAGAGAAACCGGCTATTATTCGTATTCAACACCGTATACCTGACGCACACACGTCTCGGTAATATTATAGTAATTTACAGTAATTATTATATTAGTCGTCGCGTTCGCAGTTGGCTTTTGTCTCAGTGGCGTACCGGGGATTTATCAATTTTTGGCTGGCGGGGGCGCGGGAAAACGGGCTAAACATACTGAACACAAATTGTATACAACGACAATGCAATCAAAATATAATTTTGTACGTTTTGTATAGAGACTTTTTCTTCGAGCTATCATACAAAATACCCTAAGCCATAGGCACCGCGTACAGTGGGAGCTGGGCAGCTGAAGCCTCCCACGAGACGGACCTCGGTGCCCCGCGGTTCTCACTTGAAAAAAAAAAAAAACGTACATATCTGCCGCGTACATTCACAAAATATTAGCTTTACGCGACGAAATAATAATAATAATTAATTATTATCGAGAATCGATTTTATCGATATTGATGGAAGAAAACCTATTGTTATAATAATCATAGATTTTGGTAAATAACGCGATCTAAATATAGATAGATAAATTGTTTTTTTTTTATTTTGAAAACCTAGGCGCCTATGCCCTCCTAATCGTGTACAGCACTGCGATGAACTATTACGAATTGTACTCTTGGTACAACTAATACCTACACCGTAAGGGGTCTTTTACGATTTTACCTAAAATAATCGTTCGTGCGCGTTTCTTCTAAAACGGTGGGTAAACGCTAAAAGGCCGACGACGATCCATCACGAATCATATTTTAACTTGTAAAACGGCGAAAACCCGAGCCCGGCGTTCTTGTCGTATAGGTATAATATATAGTATGTTCGTTGGCCGGGTTCCGGGGAGCTATGAAGGCAATGGCTAGTATAACGGATCGTCGGTGTTATGAAATTTTGGAAAAAATTAAGAACATTATAACTGGAAGACAAAATGTAATGTAAACGGTTAAAATAATTCTTTAAACGCAATGTGGCGCCGTTAATCACTAAATACGGCAAATACGAGCCATAGTTACTTCGATTATTGTACTAAATGTAAAACAATACCGTTTTGTCAATGAGGTATTTAGGTTTTAATATTTCCTACTATGGGTAAAACGTTTAATTGTTATAGGCGCATTTGTTTGATCTAGATAAACCGTTAAAACAATAATTGCCTTGTATCTTAGACACACTACATCGGGTTGATATCGAAATTGTCGTCTGGGCAAGATCACAGATGCACATTCCATTTTGCGGGTATCAGACGAATAATTGAACTACACGCTAAGCCGTCCGTGGTAATAGTTATATTACCGCGTCAGACGTATACGCGAGATATTATATCTCTAAATTAATGAACCCACCGTCCGCGGATGCGGATTTATTACATTTTAATTCCAAATGTATATCTTTCCGTAATGATAAATTATGATATCGTCGACGATATTATCTTATACGATTCGACGGATTTTCCAGTGCCGCGCCGCGCCGCGTATCGTCGATAAACGCGCCGATCGATTGATCACTGTCAGGATAATATTTGTGTATAAGCACCTGGGGGGTAGGTGCCTCCTACCTTTCATTCTGTCCGCCAATCGTTTTTTCGGTTTGGTAAAAAAAACATTACGGGCACAGCAGACAGGTCCGGATAGGCGAACAAAGACCTACGAGTCAGCGGGTACCAGCCAGTGGACGTGCTGAGAGCGGGCCGCGCCCCTCCCGAAATGTTAAGAAAATTACAAAATTATTTCCGCGGTCTACGAATGTCGCCGCAAAAGTCTTCAATTGTGTTTTGCCGATACCGCCAAATTGTTGTTTTTTTTATTCTGCCGGCTTAACTTATCGTTCGTGTGTTCGAGTAATAAATAATAATTTAAACAGACGGACCACCAACATATACTTGCGGAAGGGCAAAAGCCGGAATGACCATAAAAAAAAAAAAAAAATAATAACAAAATATAAGTGTCTTTTTTTTTTTTTTTTCTAAGCGACTGAGAAATATAATACGTAATATTATACCGTTTATTAATATGAATTGTCGACATAATTTTATATTTCATTAAAAGGAAAATGCAATATTAAATTTTCTTCGTCTTTATAAAATCATTGATTTTGTAATACTATAAAATACAATGTGCATACGGGCGGTTTTTTTTTTTTTTTTAAATAAAGTGTATTTTTAAATAAACAGCAAGGATTACTAATAGTCTAGCACAGGGGTCACCAACTAGCGGACCACGAACACTATTTTTACAGACCCATATCTGGAATAGTATTAAAATTTGTATAATATAAATATAAACACTATAAGTGTATCATATAAAATATTACGACAAACAAATTATTTATGTAAACTTTATTCAAGCCAAAAAATCACTGAAACGCCGTCAGTTCAAATCATTTCTCGATGGAGTTAAATCTCAATATGGCGATGTACAACTCTACAATAATGTATGGGTGGTTGAGCTAAGGTTTTGTACTTCAACTATTTTTCGCAATATTGGATGAGAACAAGTTATTCCTCTCAAACAGCGATCAGTTGTGTGCCAAAGACTATTTAAATTTCCTTGACATAAAAAAACATGCCGTATCTATCGCTTTTTTACGGATATATTTAAACATATCAACGATTTAAATTACAAACTGCAAGGTAAAGGAAAATTAGTGTGCCATTTGCTGTCGGAAATCAAATGATTTTCAAAGATGATCTCATTTGTGAAAATGTTGAAAACAAACGTTTGCACTTTCATTACTTAAATACCGTGTTTGATGATAATGAAGGTATTGACGTCAGTCAGTTCATTAATTTTATAAAGAAGCTTAAATCTGAATTTGAAGATAGATTTACTGATAACAAAAAAATTAAGGACGTAGTGCAAATTTTGAATAATTATTTTTCTTTACATCCCAACGGTGACTGGGAGTATTGAAGCCACAATTCGGCTCTAATAAAGCTGTCCTGCAGATGGAAATAATCGAGTTCCAGGAAGTTTAAAGGAAAAATGTATTCAAGTCCCGGACACTTTACGGTGCCATCGATTCTGGATGATGAAATACGTTTTTTCAAGTAAATATCCAGAACTAAAAATCCTGGTTACGAAACTGTGTACGAAGTTTGGTTCAACATATGTTTGTGAAGCCGCTTTTTCTAAGATGGACATTGTTTTATCAAAAATAATTTCAGATCTCGGTTAACAGATGGTCACCTTAACGAGTTAATGCAAATCAGTTGGATCAACTGACCGAAGATGGAACCTAACCACCGAACATTAAGGAGCTTGTAAGAACTAAAAAATGTAATTTCTCAAATTAAAAATGAAATGTTTTTTTTTTTTATATTCCATTTTTTTTTTTTCAATTACCATTATAATAAATAAATCAATTGATACAAATATAATTAAAAAAAAAAAAAAAAATGTGTTTAACGTGTGTAAAAGCCATTAGACTGTTTGGGACCGCGGAAAGTTTGGTAAGTTTCAAACCGGACCTCCATAAAAATTAGTTGGTGACCCCTGGACTAGCATTTAACTACGAGTACGTCTAAGTCGTTCCATATTTTTAACGATTATATTTCTCATTGCCCAAGGTAACACGCGTTTGGCACGCGGATATTTTAATTATTCGCGATATGCTATATAAAAGTAATTTATTATTTTGTTTTTTATTTTTTTTTTTGTTGTTGCTACGGTATTATAATGTACCTAAATGTCGGTTACGTTCTACGCGGTGTTCCGCATAATTCAAGCAGTGCTCATAATGTATATTATAAAGTCGAAACTAATGATTTTTATACGAAAACCGGAATACCACCAACCGCGTAGGATATTTACTGTTTTTTTTTTCAATTTTTGGATTCCGATCGTAGTGAATTAACTATTAGTTTTACTAAGATTCGTTCGGGTAATAAAAATTCTTGGATTTTGTCACACGCGGTGACTACATTAAAATATACGGATTTCATATGCGGATGGCACTGAATTTGCACCGAATTTTTAGAAAATACAGACTAAATACACCGGAATTTATTTTGTTCAGATTACAAGGGGGAAAAAACACGACTAATAATTACTATATAATAATCTATATCACCATACTATACCGGTTGACCGAACTCCGCTCAGTATCGTTTTTCCATCGCAATTATTTATCGTTGCTTTCGGCTGGGCAAACCGATTTACCCAATATCCTTTGCCCTTCAAACTTCCCGCCCGCCCACGGTATTATATCGGCTCATCAAGGGGCCTCTACGCGTAGTTTGTTTTCCCCGCCTGTCTCGCGCGCAATATTGCAACAAAGGCATTCCGTATTTTCAACGATTGTGACCCGCTGGTCGAGTTTAGGGCAAAAAGATCTATTATGAATTCTATAATAAAATTAAAAAAAAAAACAGTATTTTCTATGCCTTGGCCGAATGATTTTTAAAAAATATATTTTCATTTATTACTAAGTTATTAACGGTTAAAAATTAGGAGAAACTAAGTTAAATTAAAACACGCGATTTCACGACAAAAACAATGTAAATATTAAACAAATATATATAATTCGGCCAGGGCATCCCGTCCATTCTTCTTTATCAAATGTATGGTAGGTCCCTTTGCTCTAAACTTAACCAGTGAGGTCAATCGCAATCGTTGAAAATACGAGAATAGCAATAATAATTATTCGTAGAGGCCCCTTAATGGTAATATTTTGTATTTTAGGAGTCTGTATTACTGCGGGACATAATCGTTTCACCGATGATTATTCGTTTATTGTGTCTGATGTGGACCACGAAAATAGTCGTATTATTTTTACCTAATATAGTCGTGGGACGGTGATACCGGAGTGGAACGCGCGTTGTGGGAGGTCGAATTTAATTATTCGCGCCACTCCTCCGATTTGAATAGTATAATTTAGGCGTAATTAACGTGACTATTTGCTCGGCGTGTTATAGACAACCGTTAATTCAAGTATATCGTCAACATTTTGTGAAATTTTTCATTCGAAATTTCGTTCTATGGGAAAACGATTTGAATTAACTAAAAATTGTCGTTATTCCAATTAACGTCACTTCGGTGTCTCGCTGACCGCGGGACAAAACGCCGGAAACCACTATGGAAAATAATATTTGTATACTACACAAAATTGAGGCCGAGGGACCTTTGAGAACATATTTTGGAGGTTAATGAAGACCAGTAGTTAGTATAAGGTGATATTAGGGAAAAACTAATGGATCAAAAGGTTCAACGAAGAACTGTAGAGGGAGAAGTTACATAAACGCCCGAAGATTTTATTGGCTGGGACATAGTATAATTACAAGGAAGCGGAGATATGATAGGAAAATCAAAGGCCCGGAGGCAGGCCGAGTAAGAGACGTATGGCAGAAGGAGACTTTAAAACTCTAGGAGGGTTATCAAGAAACGTAGGCAAATCAGGCCGGGAGTTACGGTGGAAGGATGTAGCGATGACGGCGGCAAAATCTCTGAGACGATTGTAGACGCCAGTGAAGAAGAATCAGCAGAAGATATTAATATGAAAAATAATGATCGAGTACAGTATAGGCGAAACAGACGGACCATGCTGACGTAAACTCTTAAAAGTAAATCTAGCTCGCATAATAAACTAATAATTTCGTAAACGTATACAGGCATCGAAATAAACACAAGGCCAACGAAATAACCGTGATCATTATTTTTTATCGGGGCAAATATATTTATTAGCGACTACGAAATATTATTATATAGATTTCCGTTTCGTATACTTACAAAAAAAAAATACCTATTCGATACATTATTTTCTAGAAATATTGGATTTAAATAATATATTATACTAAACGTACATTAATTTATTTATATTTGCCACATATACGATTTTTTTGATTTTTTTAAAGAACAACTGCATAGACGGGAAACTGTTGATAAGTTTATAATAGGTAGTCATTTGTACGAGTCATCTGATTTCGAATATGACGTCAATTCGTCGCCTCTAACGCGTTTGTTTCCGTTTAGTATAAGAATATTTTGCTTCGTTCGACGGTTTAGATAAATAAATAAACAAACAGTTATTCGATTCTGAGCTAAATAATGTCAATGGTGTGTGTGTGTTTTTTTTTTTTTAAATGTTTTCTTCTGTCCGTAAACAACTTTTCTACCAGACATTCTAAGACATTAAAGTGGTCACTTTCTTTTAATTTCGTTGTAATTGTCTTAAAAGTTTGAAAAAAAAAAACGCAGGAATAACGGAAAAATGTACGGCAATGGTTCATTATTTCGAATCATAAGTTATACTTAATGGCGAAAAAGAAAAAAGTTCAGCGTATTCTAATAATTCTGTTTTATAAGCGTTAAATGAAACGAACGTCACTAACTAGTGTGTTTGGTTAGCAACGATTTATCGTTGCGTACAGATAAAAATAAAATTCTTCTCTATATCCTACCTTCCCAAATTCCCACCTACAACAGCGGCCCACCCATATTGTCATGTATGTATCTCATTTTTTTTTTGTTGTTTTATTCAACATTACATTTACATTAAGTTACTTTTTATCACACGCACACATCACTGATATTATATCAGTTAGATACTTAAGCGTGCGCAGACTCTAATTTCAAGACGAGCCTGAGATAATTGATGCTGGTATACATGGTTAGTGCGCCCATTAACGTTTGTCTGTGATACATCAACAGTAATGTTGTTCCTTGATTTTCATTATCAAAATATTTTTTACCACTTAAATCAGTGCGTGAAAAAATGAAATACAAGGAATTTCGGATCAAATCAGATAATGTTAACCCGTGTCGACTCGAACATAAAGTTTGAACTTATTAGGTTTTTCGATATTTACACCGACCGGTTGTACTTTACTTGAAAATCCTTAACATCTGTTTTTTTTTTCCTCGGGAAACACTTTTTCGGTTAACAAAAGTATTCCAAAATTGTATTTTAAACGATGTGGATTGTCGTCCGACATGTTATTTTATTCGTAAACGTTATCCAGGTTCCCAACAGTTTTTCCTAAGAGTTAAAAAAAAAAACTGACAACAAATTACAATACGTTGGGTTTATATTTGTCGACTTTTCGGTTACCTTTTCGGCGACGAGAATTCGATTAATACCAGTTTACCGAGTTCTACTCACGGCTCAGAATGGTTTTTTTGGATGCATCGATTTCAGTATACAAATATTTTTTTCGCATATAGAGAGATTTAAACGCCTACACGGTTAGTATAGGCACATTACATTAAACGAGTTTACAGTATCGATTCGTATTATACGACGAGTAGAGTCTGAAACACGAAATAACACACGTACGATGCCAAAGTTATTGTGATTCGAGTCTGGTTTTACATCAATCGATTCACCGGACGAATCGTAAATAAAATATACCGAGGACCCTTTTTGGATTTTATATTATTATTTTCTTTTCAAAAGGAAACAAAAAAAAAAGAAGAAGAAGAAAAAAAAAGTAATAATAAAATAACAATAATAAGTTACTGATCGGCGGGTTTTTAGAAGATTTCGGATCCGAAACAGGTTCGGTTTTTTTTTTTTTCTCCCCGGTCGTTTCGGTCGCGTTCCCATTCACCAATCCAAAGACAAATCTTTTATGGTAGTATAATATAATAGCACAATAAACCCCCCGAATTTTGAATTTCGGACACCTGGTGCACTTGGACAGCCCACTGCCGGTGGTCATTGCGCATGGGTGTGTCTACCAATCCGTACGTACGCATATATACACGGGGCGATGTAAAACACGTCGAAATGGGTTATTTTTACGTGATTTCTGTACGAATTCCGACCGAGGTGTTGCCAGGTGTATGCCGTATCCGTAAACGCACAAAAACGGCTCTGAATATTATTATTATTGTTATTATTATTATATGGGCATGTATAGAGGAATTGTTTGGAATTTAACGACGGCCATACTATAACGTATATAAGATATCGTACCGCGGGCGGTCGAAGATTTCGTGCGCGTAAAAGCGATTGTGCGTGTTTTATATATTATAAAACATACCTGTGTATAATATAATCGATATTATGCGCACGCCGTATTCATTATTGTGCGAGTATACACCGCGAGCCACGGGGGAGGACGCGCCGCCGGATGTTTTCTACGGGTATAATAACATAAAATTATTGTGATTTTTCGTGATTTTTTGTGCGTGCGGGAGAAGAGATAATACAATTATAATATAATACATGGGTATTAGTTCAAGGACGCTTTTTTTTTTTTTTTTTTTTTTTTTTTTTTTTTATGAGAGGGGGGACTAAAAATTATTATTTGCAATAAATAGTGAAAAAGTACCAAAATTATTTGCATAAATAGATACATTAAAATTGCACACGCGCTCACTCGTTTATGAGTAATATAATGAAGAAAAAAATGTTTTCACGACATTTATTTTAATAATAATTTTTACACTTTCGGTGAAGTTATACCTATAACTATTGTCCGGTTTTATATTCACTTAAAACACTTATAATGTGATGCTAATATTTTCTAAAAAAAAAAAAAAAAACCTGCAAATATTCTCATTAAATGATGATGATCATTGATTATTTTTGAATATTTTTATAATTATTAAGAGATCGTTTTTAATAAGAATATTTGTAGGTTTTTTTTAGAGAATATTATCAATACTATTTGTTCACAATATTCCTCAAATAATTATTTATGCGACCTATACTCTTGCGTAATGTCACAATTGCATTATAGTAACATTAGGAATTTAAAACAACAATATGCATAATTATTAAAACATATAGAAATAATATTCCTTTGGTATATTTTAATTATAACGACTATATATGACTACGGAGACTTAATAGTACTATCACCGAGTGTTTTTTTTTTTTTTTTTATCAAAATAATAAAAATAAAAAAAAACTATGGTTTGTAAATGAACATTTATTTATTCAGGTACGTTAATATAACAATTAAAATAAATTAGTATTTTTTTCCTGGAAATTTACAAATATTCCAAAATATGCTAAAATTTAGCTTGTTTAATAAGACTATTTAGTCCCTAAACCATGAAATATTTTCAAATATGTAAAGCAAACTTTTTCCTGTGAACTCTATGTTGAACCTAACCGTCCGTATTTTCTAGTCTTATTAGATTGCATACACTCAGTAACGATATGTAAAAACATGCAAATCCGGACTATACGTATAACATATTATTAGTAATTTATCGATGATCACTCGGTGCTATGGCCTATTTCATTGTTCTATATAGTTAATATGCTTCAATGTTGTGTAGTTGATAATTGTTGTCGATATAAAAATTTAAATTTTCTATCTTATAAAAGTACAAAAAATGTCAAGCGATCAATCGTATGGGGGGGAAGAGGGAAAGGCTGAGCCTTTTAGCCACTACCTTGGGCATTTTACGTTAATAAAAATAACTATGACGAATTAACGATAACGATCAAACAAAATTTCAAAAAAATAGGCATAAATGGAATAATTACAAACATTGTCAATATCTGTAAAATACCTCCGATCGATTTTATTTTTTTTTTTATAGGGCGTTCGAATCCGTCTCGCGGACACGAAATATCGGTAGAACGGTAACGGCCAAAAATATATATGATTACTAAAAAACCGATCGTTTTTATGGCGAAAATATTTTAAATATATTAAGGCGGAACGCCTGATTAGGAGGAGTAGTTGTCCGGCATTAATTTCTATGGCCGAACCAAAACCGCGTGTTGTAATCACGAATCGGTCGGTGGTTGTAATAGCGGTTATAGATAAGGTACTAACCGCGGTTGTAATTATTATCGGGGGGGGTTTTTTTTTTTTTTTTTGTTGTTCACCGATCGCGCGCGTGGATATCGAACGTATTTTATTGTCTATGTTGTTCAACAACGAAATTACATTTATACGTACATTGGTAACACTGCCCGAGGGTCACGAATTTTTAGTCGAAATGAGATAGAGAATTGTAATTCTTGTACAATCAGCGTTCGAATATAGGAAAATATGAAAGAAAAAAAAAAAAAGAGGGACGACTATGCGACCCTAAAATTAGCGTCCCTTTGCAATTATCGAACCCGACCGAACCCCCCGTCGCACAATTCAACAATTAATTATTTACACAAAACACACAACCGATATTACACTGCACTGCTGGCCGAGTTTTCGCAAAGCAAATGTGCAATACGGACAATAATAATAATAACAATTTATCACTGAACTATAAAAATACTGAATCGTACAAAAAAAATATAGAAAATATAATACATATTTTTTTTTTTTTTTTATTATTATTCTTTTCGAAATTTTAGTAAAGGGACGTTAGGACAAATCAAAAAAAAAAAAAAACTATAGTATAGTACCTTTATTAAAATTATTACTTTTGGGACAGGTCTAGACGCTCCGTGTACGTATCTTTTTTGCAAATATAATGATGATTTCAAAAAAACCAAAGAAAAGAAAAAACATGTATTATATTTTCTATATTCTTTTTGCAAAGCATTAGTACAATACGGTCAATAATGACAATTTATCACTGAACTATAAAAATACTAAATGCTCAAGAAAAATATAGAAAATATAATACATGATTTATTTTTAAAGTTTTTTTTATTATTCTTTTCAAAATCTACATTATATTTGCAAAAAAAAGAAACGTACACAGATCGTTTAGTCTTGTCCCAATAGAAATAATTTTAGTAAAGGGACGCTAGGACAAAGCAAAAAAAAAAAATATAGTATATTTACTATAGTATAGTACATTTATTAAAATTATTTCTATTGGGACAGGGCTAGACGCCTCGTGTACGTTTCTTTTTTACAAATATAATGTAGATTTCAAAAAGAACAAAAAAAAAAAAAAAAATGTATTATATTTTCTATATTCTTTTTGCAAAACATTAGTACAATACGGACAATAATGACAATTTATCACTGTACTATAAAAATGCTAAATGCTACAAGAAAAATATAGAAAATATAATACATGATTTTTTTTTTTTTAAATTTTTTTATTATTCTTGTCAAAATCTACATTGTATTTGTAAAAAAAGAAACGTACACAGGTCGTTTAGTCTTGTGCCAATAGAAATAATTTTATTAAAGGGACGCTAGGACAAATCAAAAAAAAAAAAACCAACAAACAAACAAAATATAAATAGTAGAAGAGCTCTTTCCACACCCACATCACCGCACAGCTAAATTCAGACTATAATACACAATATTATTATTATAATAATGAAAACCGGTGTTTTTTTTTTTTTTTTCCCTTCAAATATATTTCGTCGGTTCGTCTCATTCTTCGCTACACAAGCAGGACCACGTCTTGTAATAATAATAATAATATATTATAACGCCGCATTTTATACACGTCCTTCTCCGTCCGCGACGCGTTATTTTACGATCGTTTCTCTGTCCGGCTCACTCTCTCTCTGTCTCTTTTTCTTTCTGGCTATCTCTCTCTATCTCTCTTTCTTTCTGGCTATCTCTCTCTATCACTCTCTTTATATTTATGTATAAATATACACGCGGCCAATTATTATTTACGGGCGCGCAGGGAAAACGGTAATGGAAAAATATTTGTGGTCGACATATCGGTCGCGCACCGACGAATGATAATTAAACTCGCCTCGTCGCCCCCCCCCCCCCGACCGACCGACCGTAGTCGGCCGCAGCCGCCGACCGTTCCATTACGTTATATTATTATTACCTATTTTCGTTTCGTGTACCGCCGCTCGAATTTTATTTCCAAAAAAAAAAAAATAATAATAATAATAATAATAATAATAAAAATTATAATAATACGCACAATATCCCGCCGATCGTGTTTCGTGTACCCACGTCGTCCGACCGTGTGTGAACACGTCGTACAGTGGACGCACATTTTTTTTTTTTTTTTTTTTTTTTTACCTCATCGCATTATTTTGGATATTGTGAATTCAACGACCGAATAAATATACGTATGCGCTAAAAAAACACCGACGAAACACGCTTTTTAAATGCTTTCGACCGGGCGTTGAGTCTTGTCTCGATGATATTTCTTTCGCCGTGTCCGGACGGAAATTTCGCGATCTATCCGAAGATAAAATAATTATCTAAACTAGCCAGCGTCTAGAAGTAGGCGAGAAAAATATAATAGTAATGGCTGAAAATGTAGAATTCGAAACGGTTTCTTCCGAAAACGGATTTTGTCGCTCGAGGCACGCATTCGAAAAGAAATTCCCCATCGCTATCTGGGGCTGACGCGAAAGAGAAAAATTATCCTGAGCTTTCATACGAAATATTCAATGTTCTACTAAAACCGTTCGCTAGCACTGCATTGGCGGAGAGAGTCCTTTCGCCGTACACGTCCATTAAAAATAAATAATCGTAATTAGACTCACTGTGAGTTCAGACTTACTGAACTGTACAAGTACAGATACTTAGATTTTAAAAAAATCAAGCCCAACCAAACAACCCGTCAAGGTTGGGTCGCATTAAAGTTAAATTGTTGTAATTATCATTATTCTTTTTTTTTTATATATTGTATAAGGGTACGCTGATTGAAGTAAATAAATAATTCCAAATTTTCCATTACGAAATATTTCGCGTTCATTTGCCGATTGGTTTTATGTGAAAATTCAAAAAAAAAAAAAAAAAAACCGACAAAATATGCCCTTTAAACGCGTACAATCGGTGTTCAGACATATCTAGATAATATTTATTTTAATATTTTTGATCTTGTCCGTATGCAAATTTTACAATCCATCCGTAGTACATCTATGACAAAAATTCAATTATTTAGATAATAATACCTACTTATACATATATATATATATATATTATTGTTCAAATTTATAATTTATTGAAATACTTTGCGATGGTAAAAAAAAAATATATATATATATACTATTTTCGTCGGATAAGGCGTAAAACACAACGCTGTCGGTTTGTAAAATTGATTTTTTTTTTTTTTTATCTTCATCTTTTTTCAATTTATTTTTCAAACGACACGGACGTAAAATTACCCAGTCTAGTATCAAAATTGACGCGCCGGCCCGTACGTTCGTCGGCGAAAAATACAATGACCGCGCGTTTTCTATTTATAATAGCGCATATCGACGGTGTTGCTTAAAAAAAAAAAAAAAAAAAAAAAAAAACATTTAAATATATATTATAATATGTATACCATACGACTAGAATAACGTTGAAAATAATAGAATACAGGTATACATACTATGGGTATCTGTATTACATTCACACTTTTTACTCCGACTACACCGGTAATCGATCTTGCCGGGGAAGAAAACGCGTTTGAGAAAAAAAAAATCTGACAAGGTTGAACGGTTTTAAGACTGCTGTAACGCTGCAGCCGCCGTAGCAGTTTAATATATCACCACCGCGAAATGACGAGATCGAAAAATTCAATCGCCAATAATCGTTACCGTGTTCGAAACGTTTTTTTTTTTTTTTTTTTTGGGCGTGCGTTTTGTCCAAATAACTTGTCGTTCATTAAAAAAAAAAAAAAAAAAACCTCGGAAACGTACAGGTACACGTTTATAATATCGAGAACCTTCGTACTGTACAAATGCTACCAAGTTTATCGCTATTGAATAGACCGCCTTTTTTGTATTCCCGGACGGCGCGGCCCACACATTGTTAGGCTATCTTATTGCCAGCAGTGTTGCACACAGATAACTGAACAAAATATAGGATAAACCTCGTTGTTATCCAGATAAAAAAAAAAAAAAAAAAAACCCCGCCAATTAGTAAAATGTAATTTTTTCTGCCTATAGAATTGCGATCTATCGGTTTATTGGTCTCGCGAAGTCTCCGTAGTTTATTGATCTACCGAGCATTTCGTTACGCCATAAGACATCGTAATACATACCACACACACATACGCATGCACAACACATTGGATTAAACTAATACATCCGTATGAAAAGTTTCATATTTTAACAGTCGGAGAAAGACGAAAAAGAAAACTCAAGTGAAAAAATTATCCCGTAGATAATAATCATATATACGGTTTTATTTATCCAGATTTGATCGAAAATATAAACATTTTTATCTAGATAACGCACAGCGCTGATTTAATAATCAGTGTTGATACGATAAAAAAATACTGTATAATACTGTAATGTTATATTGTTAATTTAACGAAATCCTGAGTAGTAATTTTGTCGGGGACAGCCGACGACGATGAGGACGCGGCGCCAAAGAACCCGCTGAAAAATACAGCAGCGGATAGATCAGACAGATCGTGATCTAGCCGACTAGATCATGGCGGGGCGGAGGTCGTTCACAATACAAATAATTGAAAAAATAAAAAAAAATGCCGTGACCTGTTTTGAACACATACAATTTGTCAGGGTAATTAATCTATTTTATTTTAAAAATGGTATAACAATAAACTCGGGTTCCTTGGTCTTAGAGCCAGTTGAAAACATCTTTTGGTTCTATGGGTATGTGAACTGGCAACATCGTCAATCCATTTAATTCATAAATGACTTAGTAATAAGTAAACCACTAAATCGCAAAAAATAACAGCGAAAATGCATAGTAAATTGAGAAAATCCGATAATAGTAGCAGAATAAACACGGGAACTGATGACGGGTTTTGGCGGTAATGTAGTTTTCGAGAAAAAAAAATACGAGGTGCGACAATAAAATAACGAGACTTTTTGAATAAAAGTTGTTTATTTTAAAAATGTTATAATTTAATGATTATCACCTTCAAAGTACCTTCCCTCAGCATCAATACACTGTTGCATACGTCGCTGCCATTCTTGAAAACAGTGTTGCCAATTGCTTTCATTCAGCCCTTTTAGAAGTTCTGCCGTTTTCATTTTTACGTCATCAACTGTTTGAAAATGGGAAAAGAAATAAGAAGGAAATAAGAAGAAGTCACAAGGAGCAAGGTCTGGCGAGTACGGGGGATGTTGAAGTATAGAAATTTTTTTTTCAGTTAAAAAACGTTGAATTGAAAATGCACTGTGAGCTGGAGCATTGTCTTGGTGAAGAACCCAGCCATTTTTCCATAGATCTGGTCGCTTCTTTCTGACACGTTCTCTTAATTTAATTAATACCTCTTTATAATAATATTGATTAATTAATTTTGTCGATTTTTTCAACGTTTTCGTTTGTTGAAGACGTGGTAGGACGTCCAGAACGATCATCGTCTTCGACGTCCTCCCTTCCACTACAAAACCGTTTGTGCCATTCAAAAACACGAGCTCTTGATAAACATTCTTCACCATAAACGTCACATAACAGACGAAACGATTCCGCGGCAGTTTTTTTTAATTTAACAAGAAATTTAATGTTAACACATGTTGTTCGATTTTTATATAACATTTTTCGGCAGTATAGTCGAACTCGCACTAACAACAAGGCTACTAACGTATAAGAAAATGAATCGATGCCATCAGTGTTCATAGTACTTTTAGATAAGTGTTTTCTAATCATATTTCAATAATCGTTTTATAGATAACGTTAATAGTTTAGGTTTTATTCAAAAAGTCTCGTTATTTTATTGTCGCACCTCGTATAATAGGTCGGTGTATACAAGATAATAGAAATCGTCAAAAGTCAAGACAATTTACTCAGTTTTGGTTTTGACATAGTACAGGTACTGAAAAAATGGCCAAGGGGTGGTGGGAGGGGGTTTAACACCCCGATTCCCACCATCCGCCCCTATAATTACGCCACTGTAAAAAAGTTATTTTTTTTTTTGTTAACAGCAATTTTCAATCGACGACGCGACAATTAATTAGCCCGCGTGATTTCTGTATAGGTACACCCGTAACGACAATGTTTTTTAACGAGTAAAAACCGGCGAGTACGAGTGTTTTTTTTTTCATTTTTTTTTCTCTATATTTATATAATTTATCACTTATTCGTATGAACCGAAACGTTAAAAATCAATATATATACTTAGTTTTCCGCGCGTAATAAACTATACTTCCGGAACTGTCTCTATACACACGACGTTTCTCCGTCATAAATTATAATTCGAGTCGGGGCAGTAGTAGTTTTTCGCAGTACAGTCGTATCATTTCATACGCCATTAGGCATTTTTTTTTTTTTTTTTCCCCCATTTCCCTTTTCCCCCCCAAAAAAAATATATATACAAAACTATATGCACACGGGTGTAGCCTGCAACCCCCGACGAACAATTGTTTTTGTAACAATGCGCCGGGACCGAAAGCAAAAAAAAAAAAAAAACAAAAAAAAATCCAGCTACGTACCTACTACGCTTTTTTTTTTTTTTCGTAAAGCCTCCGATATTATACTCGTATGTATATATATATATGTATATTGTACAGTACTACCCGCGGAATAATATTCAATAACACCGAATACGAAATGGAAATAATATAATTCGGTTCTTGGTTTGATTAAAAAAAAAAAAAAAAATGTTTAAATATAAAATACTGATACCTATACCAAAGAACTACCGTATATTATAATTGTATTTTTTCGGTATATTTATACATTCCGAATCCAAATTAACCAGAAGAAAATGACATTAAAACACGTTTCTCGCGCGCATCGTTTAACGGTTATTTTTCGTTTTTCTTTCTTTCATTTTTTTTTTTTGTTCACATATGAGCGGTTCGTTGTGTTATTAAAAGAGAAAAGCTAATTTAAATTTTGTTCGGTTACACTGTACGGCCGGAATGTAAACGTTATTTATATACGAAATGTACCAAAAAACCGTATGGGTATACCCGTTAAATTCCGGTTCGTCGGTCATCGTGGCTGCCATCTGGTCGATATTGGAATTATTATAATTTTTTTTTTATTTTATTTCATTTTTTCGTTCTAATACGCATCGTTCGCAGGAAAAGTTTCGAGTTCTTTGCGTGCCATAATTCGGCCGTCAATAGTTTCTATTTCTGATTTGAAAAACGCGTATTTTGCGTACGACGGGCCGAAACAAAAAAAAAAAAAAAAAACCATTAATTTCGAAATAATAACACATTGTATAAATGTAGACGGAGACCAAGAGGTTACGAATTGATTTCACGGTGTACGACCACGGCGTATGATTTCATATGGACCGATTTCGGCAAACGTATTACGGCCAACCGAGAAATCTATGGATTTTTGACGTTTTATTAAATGATATTTGCGCATTTCGTCCGATTATGGTGAATCACATCATCGGTTATCGCCCAATGCCAATGCGAATTGGACAGGGACCCGAGGAAAGTCCCCTCGGTGTCCCTGCCTCTGCGGACCGCGGTTACAAAAAAACGTCCTCCTAAAAATTGTTTAACAGAAAGAAAGAAAAATAAAACATATTATTTTACACACTTTGTCACCGCATACGCCGTTCGATTTTGTTTTATCATCAACGATTGAATTTCTGATTGTACGACCTTCAATATAGATTCTGAGTGTAGCCATTATTAAGTGTACCAACATAAGATGTGGGTAATAAAAATGTTACGATTTTTTCATACGGTACATTGAATGATGCGGATTTTCCGTTCGGCGGTACTTTAAATGAAACGATTTTCTATGATTCCCAACCGTTTTTCCAAAAAAAAAAAAAAAAAAAAAAGGACTGACAAAAAATGACAACGCATAAGTTTTATTTATGTTGTTTTCCGGCTTTTCCATAGCTTACCAAGGAAAAAAAACACGACAATTATTATCAACGTTACCAGATTATCAATGTTTTCAGAATATAAACTTATTTACCTACTGAAGTTCTCGGCCTACAACAGTGGGCTTACCAGTGGTGCGAAGTACGTCCGGATTTATTTTATATTGCTTTGGTAAACTTTAAACGGGAAATTTGTCATTTTAAACCCCCCCCCCCGCGTATGTGTGTAATATAGTACTAATATGTGGTTTATTTTCCAGGAGCAAGAGACTTTAACGTTTTCCGCGAGCAGCAAATAAAAAACTAACGCAATAATGCTATTGCTGGCAGGATTAATGTCCGGAAACGTGTTTATAGCGAAACCGTGTACTTTTTACCAAAGTTATTTACCGCGGGACATTATCGTAGGCTGGTTAGAAGCGAATTTAACGTTATAGGCCAAGTAGTCTGAAGCCTAAAAGTAAAAATTTCGGCGGTATATTTTTTTTAAACAATATTTCTTTTGATTCAGAGTTCGGGGTAGAACATTGTTCGGACCACGTTACGTGTTGTAGGCGGGTATTTGGGAACGTAGAATGTATATAAATGAGGATAAATCATTACAAACGATTATTGGTTGTGTGCGTTCCCTTGTTTCCAAAATTATCCAAGAATCTATGAAAAAAAAAAAAAACCGATGAAACGACAATTGTTGGCAGTTATTTTTTTTAATTTTATAGAAAAATCGTCGGGAATCCCGACCTTTTTTTTCATAGAATGTTTTACCGCCGGGCAAATAACCTGCGAATTTTGATATACATACAACGGGATCTTTTTAGAGTAAATTTACTAACCGAGAAAAGAAAAACCGTACAGGTGAAGATTCGGGCGGTGGGGATCGGTGAATATTTTTTGATCAGAGGTTAAGTTCTGTCTAAGAATATTAATTAAAAACCCATTGCTTAAAACTGTGCTGAGCAACGTGCGTATGCTTATATGGGATTGTTTTGAAAAGAGGATTCATCTCAATGTCTTAAAAAGAAAAAAAGAAGACATTTGCGGCCAAACATTTATTTTCAATAGTAATTTGTATGTATCTTGATTGGTCATTTCGAAGGGGTTTTTTGTCGCTTTTAATTTTACAACTCGGCAGCTTAATTACGGGATTTTCGCCGTGGGAGGGCGTTGAAAAATCGTTTTCTCCTCGAGGGGGGGGGGGCGGTAACTTAAAAAACGTCGACAAACACTGTTCCGGAGAAACGCACACCTCGTGTATGATAATATAGGATTGTGGTGCGCGGGTAATTCGTGCGATGCCGAGCAAACGACGACACGGGGACGACGGCTATATGGTAATTGGTGATTTTCTACTATACGCGTAGTTTTCACGCGGATTCGTGACCCGAAACGTTTTTTTTTTTTTTTATTATTATTATTATTTATTTATTTATTTATTTATTTCGTCGTTCCCGTTCGTTTTGCGTGCGGTTCGCGCGTACACGCGGACGCCGTCGGTGTCGCAGTGGCCGCCGCCATTATACGAGCGTATATATTATTATAAATTATAATATACGGGGCACCGGCCGTTATCTGGTCGTATTATATATCCGATCGCCGATCGTCGATAATATTCAAACGTTGGAAAGTGTACAACAAGACGGGCTTACAATAAAACGCGAGAACAACGCGGACGACAACGCGTAATTAGTTGTAGCGGATTCGCCGCGGCCGGGCGGGGGACCTTCGCGCGCGGTGGTAGCGACGACGACGACGACGACGACGTTCACTAGCAGCAACAGCAACAGCAGCAAAAGCAGCAACAGCAGCAAAAGCAGCAGCAGCTGCAATAATAATAATAATAATAATACGCATCGCGCTTATTGTACCGACGGCTAATACTTATAATATTATAAGTATTATTATTGTTGTGTAAAAACAAAAAAAAAAAAACCGGGTATACCTATAAAAACCGGGAGGCGTACGAATCCGGAATGTACGATTGTACGTATACGGAATGTAAGATTTATACGTTCCGGGTTTTGACGGACGTCGGATTCCCCGTGTCTCGCCCCGGAATCGAAAGTTATAAACGTACAAACACGCGCGCATAAATATTTATATAATATCGGTGGCACCTCCTAATTTGCGGCCGTACGACGTTCGTTACGGTGCACGGCAATATCGTCAAAAAACTATTGCAATCGGTAAACTATTCCCGGTCGGTTTTCCAATATAGGTTAGGCAACAGTCTCTTCAGTTCTCCGCGAGAGACCACGGCAACGAATACGATTCGGTAAAACACATTCACAGTGTGTGGGAAATCACAAAAATTTCTTGTTTTTACCGTGCGGCAAAGTATCGATTTGTCCGTATTGCATTGATTGTACGCGTCTGTGTTTATCGTGTACTACAATCGTATGAGATTATCTATGGTTTTATCAATGATAAACAACAAATATTTCGACATTTTCTTCCGTTGTACATTTTTATTTCCACCGGTCAGATGTTGCGTGAATGAATTTCTCGGTCCGTTCAATTGATACGTCTGTGTTCAGAACACGATAGTCAATGGTTTTCCGCCGGGTATTCCCGGCGCCAATCAGTAAACACAATGGTAACCGGCGAATATTTCAAATAGTTTTTTTTTTTCCCCCTGGAGATTCCACGAATGGAGAACCTTTCCACACGTAAAGAGTCGTTGGGACCGAGATTTCCGGTCGTCCTCTAAAGAAAAAAAAAAAAAAAAATGATTACATTTTCCGCACATTCTTGCGCGCAGTGCTCTTGGCGCGCGCGCGCACGCTTATATAATTATTGTAGAGAGAGAAAGAGAGAGAGTGAAAAAAAAAAAAAACGAGTAGCGCGGCAAACTCTACCGCAGAACACAATGTCGTCCCGGATTGAATACGAAATTAAAATCTTATGCAATACTAATAAAAAAAAAAAAACCCGTATATGTTATTAGATATTTCTATAATACGGTTTTAAAATAAATATACACGCCGACGACCGCGTTTGTACCGCCCGATAAATATACCGTCGTGTCCGTCGTATTCAAGGCTGTGCGCGCGCGCGGCTATTCAATATTGTTATTTTATGCGCGTGTGATGTGTGTGCCGACGTGTTTTTTGCGATTATTATTCAGCCGATCATTAGCCGGATTACATATGTGCCCGGTGTGTGTGTGTGGCGGCGGCGGCGGCGGCGGCGGCCCGGTTAAACGGATTTAATTTTTCATGAAATTCGCCATTTCGGTATTCCGGACGCGCCGCCACGGCATAATACAAATACGGTATATTAATAATTTTTTTTTTTTTTTTTGTACGTTTATATTTATATTATTGATACGACCGGCGAAGACCGTCGCCGTTATGGGAATATACTACCCGTTCCTCACGCCCTTCCCTCCCCCCCTGGAAACTAGGAAACTACTCCGGAATATAAGTTCGATATTGAAAAAATGTATAAAATTGTTCCCGGTTATGCCCGATTATTTACGAGAATACAATGGGAACTCTATAAACTACCACGCCGCACCGACGAGATGTAAAACACCAACAAAAAAATATATCCGTCGGCGTTCTCCGCTTCGAGCTAGATTTCTTGTGGAAATGTCGTTCACGGACCGGGGGAAAAAAACCAGACACACGCGCGTCATAGCCTAACCTATACGATCCTCGCTACGATCAGGATCTTTAAAAAAAAAAATACACATGGTAAGCCGAAATATATTGTATTATCTCCGATTATTTTTGGAAACTACAAGGGACATTTAAAAATCGCCCCAACGGACAAACGAGATCTAAAAAAAAAAAAACAACAAAAAAAAATGGGGACTCTTGGCGTTTTCTGAATCGATCTAGATTTCTATCGCGCACATCATAATTATGCCAAGGTGCTCGGGATCTAAAAAAAAACTCATATCGTACGTCGAAATATACACTGTATTGTATTAATTATTGTGGGATTCGTACATCGCGAAAGCGTGAAGACTAAGCGGTCGAAAATGATTCGTTTGATAAACGATCTAAAGACTTCAAATATTTCAGCTATTTTAGGGTAAAAAAAAAAAAACACTTATTTGCATCCGTATAGACCGCTTTCTTATCTTCTGTGTTTTTTTTGTTTTTCGAGGTACGTATAGGTACACAATATGCAATATTATACCGAGATGTACGTCTAATTGGCGCACGTAATACGGTTCGGTTATAATAATTCGGAAGTTTTTGTCGTACCGTATACCAACCTGCCACTGAAAGCGGGAAAAAAAAAATAATAAATACGATTTATAATTGGTTTTTTTTGTTATAAAAATATAACGTTTCACACGATTTAATAGGAGGTACCATATACGATTGCTTTTGGTTCTGTAAAATGTATAGGAAAAAAAAAAAAAAAAAAAAAAAAAACTAACTCCCTCCCACTATCGGATTACTGCGTCTGTCAATGCAGCGTATAATCTATATAGGTTTTTTATTTTTAAACATTTTTTTTTTCTTTTTATCATTATCCGCGCGGGAAACGTATTTGTGTCGGATTCGTATATTATTATGTCCAATAATATTATACGAGATCGATTTTTTTTTTTTTTTTTTTTTTGATTTTTATTTCGATTATTTTTTTTTTTTTTTTAGGAGAATCGCAATTATACACGTCGGTCCGTAGAAAAAAAAAAAAATAAAAATACAAGATAAAAGAATATCCGCTACAACTACACGCACACACACACACACACGAGTATCTACGATTTGTACTATTATACGTTTTACAGACGAATACACGCGAGCGGTGTAAATCGAAAAAAAGAAAAAAAAAAGAACTAACTAGATATTACAATGACAATTATGTATACCGACACCTCCGCGGTGTGAATGGCCGATCGGGGGAGGAATCCGACGTTTTTATTTAGGGTTTACATTTTATACGATACTTTCTAATTGACGTCTGGTCGTTTACGGGTATAGAACCTATACTGGTTTTTTTTTTCTTTTCTTTTTTTTTTTTTCGGGATTTTACGACCCGACGTGTCGTATAACGCGCGTTTTTTTTTTTTTAATTTTATATCGTCGGGTTTTTTTTTTTTTTTTTCATGCCTACATACATATAGTAGTGTACATTATCGTATCGTCGGACCGCCACACGTGACCGGCTCGTGACGACTACACCGGGATTAACGAAATTATTATTATTTTTATTATACGGCGAGGCTCTAATTTTATAGAAAAAAAAAAAAAAAAAAAAAAAACTACAACAAAACAACAAATGTATTTACACTCGTATATAAAGGTATAGTGTTCAGCGGTGCGGCCAAAATTGAAATGCGTCTACTCGATTATGATTTTATTGCATTTTTACTATAATGCATATGACAAATATTGGATCCCATCGATACAATACGAGCGCGCATGTTTCGTTGCATTTTGCATTTACAGTCGATGCATTTTCGCAGGTCGCGAACGCTCGATTCTCCCCGTCGTTCTCTTAATAAAAAACCTATACATACAAATACGCACCACGGGTCGGCCTTCGTAAAAAAAAAAAAAAAAAAAACCCTGAGACCGATGTTCGGTCAAACACGTTCTGATCAATTCGAATTGAACACTATAATAATTCATATTGCCGTACAAAATGAATTCACGACCGTTCGTGTTTGTCCGTCTCATATTATCGTTTAAAGCATTATTTTTTATTTTTCTTCAAAATTACATTTATATCCAAATAAAAACCAGACGATTTCAAACAGCTGTAAATAATTCGACAATCGACAGAATATTTTGACAATTTTACTGCGTCTAAAATGTGGCAATACAAATATTCTTACGATCAACGTGCTGATATTAATCTAACCGTTCGGCGAGACATCAAATTCACAGACTAACCGACTATATTTCATCTTCATTTGAGACAAAACAGTACTGCCCAGGGGTATGGCAGGACGGTCTACTCTTTAAACTTAAATTGTTCTTATCTGCGCCATATTATTCGATAATTCGTTCGTGTTTAGGAAACCGTAATGCACCTAAATGCGCCGGTGCTCTTACCGGAGTCTACAAATCCCTATTAAGACCTATTCGGGCCTATGTAATCCAAATCTGGGGTTGTGCAAAACCATCCCAAATACGTACCCTGCAAGCCTTCCAATCCATCACTGTCCGCATTATCTCTTCTGCACCACGGCACGTTTCCAATTTCACATTTAAAAATCACTCAAAAGTTGAACCAGTAAACTAATTGGCCCACAAAACATTATAAACAATTTCACTCTAAATTACGGACTCACTCTAATTGCTGAACTTGCATCCAACTCACTAACCCGAAAATTCCACACGCCCTCGTTAAGAGAAAATAGTGTCGAGATTTATCGAATGGTCTAACTAACTATTGATAAATAATTCGCAAAAAAAAAAAAATGTAATGTTGAGTTCTATTACTGGGGATGGCCTCCCTCCATAAGGTGTATATCGTTGTTATATTCAATTGTTTTCTAAATTGTTTATTGTGCGTTGTAGCATAGATTATAAATATTATTTTAAATTAAAAAAAAAAAAAAAAAAAAAAAAGAAAATTTTGAAAATCTGTACCGGGCCCGATAGCGGCGGTTGCACCGCGGCCTCGTGTTCCGTTCTGGTAGCGCGTTTAGTGTAGAATAATATTTTACACGGCGCACGGGCGTGCGTGCGCGGCCGGGCAGGGGCGTCGGATCGTAACAAGGCATAACAAGGTAATCGACACCTGCTGCTGCTGCTGCCGGCCGGCCGGCCGGCACCCCATTCGCACCACACCCACATCGGCGGTCGTCTTCTATCAACTCGGCGTCGGTCACGTACGGTCCGTATATTACACCTGACCTCACGCGGTAACGTACGCAGTGGGTCTAGGACAAACGGGCGCGGAAATACATTTTTTTTTTTTTTTTCATTATTAACACCATACACAATCTGTTCCAAAACGGGTACAATAAGAGCACTAGCTCAATTGATAATACGGCACGAATACTCGACAAAAGAAACCATTCATCGATGACACATTCATGCGATTATTTTTATTTTAAAATTTATTTCCAAAGTCAAGTCAAATAGATCTCTACACCGTTTGCGTTTAAAGCGCCTCGGGAGGATTACCTGAAATAACAATTGCTGAAAGAACTTCATTTAGAGGATTGGAGTGAGAGGCTAGACGAGCGTGGAATCCTTTTGTAATACGTTATTGCTTCTTATTTTACAATTTTTATTTTCAAGTCAGTGTGCCGGGTATAATTTGATACGTATGGAGGGGAGTTTGTTAATTTTCTTAATGTAATATTTCGAAAGACCTGAATTCGGTTTAAATTCGGTTTTATAGCATTTCCCCATAGTTGGAGACCACAAGTCCACAAATGGTTTTGATGAGGGATTTATACATAAGTAGTTTTATATTTAAGTTTGTGTGTTTGTTATTAATTCGTAAAGTTTTAAGCATACGGAGGCACAGGTTTAGTTGAAGTCTATTTGCACGAGTATGATGGGCCCGGGTAAGTCGGCGGTCTATGGTTAAGCGAAGAAATTTTACAGACGGAGTTGAAGTACCATTTGAGTACCATAGAGAGTTACGCTTGGACACTGTCCGAGCTTAAGAGTACAAGTGTGTATGATTTGATTTTGCTTGATTGACCTTAAACCTCCACCCATCATACCAAACTTCCGTTAATGAAAGGCGATTTTGTAAACTATACGGTGCGACAATGGGGGTCTTCGTTTATTGATATAATTACATTATTGTCTGCATAGTCTGCCACTAAGATGTTGGACCGGGTTGGTTAATCTGATGCATTTACTTTGTACAGTATTGGGATAAGGCTAGGGTTTCCTTGTGGAACACCAGCTCTAATATTCGCTATATTAGAATGTGCGGATTTAAAAATGGACTTGGAAATGGAAAAAAAATTAAATTAATCGTAATAGTAGTTTCACTGTCAACAAAAGCATAACCTAACCGCCAGTATAATTAAACGGGAAAAGTAATCCCGTCTTCCTCCAATACTTGGGTCCGACACTAGACAAAAAGCTCGTCCAGGCCGAACATATTACACAGAAACGACTCATATTAAATACCAGACGCGGAGCAGCACTGTTTCCACTTATAGGAAGACAATAAAAAATCAATTTAAATACAAAACTCTCCTAAAACCAATTCGGTTATATGGAATCCAACTGTAGGGGAGCAGAAAAAAAAAATCTAATGTCTACAGAGACCAAACATTTTAATCGATCTCATTGCGAATGATTACACGTGCTCCACCTTACGTTTCAAATCGCATCTTACATTCGGGCTTAAAAATGCATACCGTGCAAGAAGCAGTCAAAATGTCTTATAAACTATTCCGATTTCAGTGACGCATCCGGGATTACTTCATGGTGGGTTTGGGGGGGGGGGAGACGAGAAATAAAAAACGATTTCGCGCTAACGCGTTTGTTTTCTTTTTAAGGGCATTTGAAAATAATTACACGCTACACGCTTTTTACTCACACGGGGTCGTCAATGAAATTCGACAACGGAACAGCGTACACCGTGAAAAGTAACGAACATCTGAACGATTACGATAAAAATTTAAATGATTTTTTTTTTGAAACGCGCAAGACTCGGCGGAATTCGCAGTTCGAATAATCGAGTTCTAGACCACGCGATTCAGATCGGATGCACAATTAAAAGAAAATCACCCCGGGGTCTGTCCGAGGTAAATGTTAAATCGTATCGGTCTACAATTGCCGTCGACATTTTCGGAAATAATGTCGATTGCGGCCCGATTCCCGACAGCCCTTCGCCTCCCGCCACGCCCCGCACGGTACGCCCAGGCGCGTATTGAGAAAACCCCCGGGTCGCGGCGGCCGTGCAACGCTAGTGAGTGGCGGTACTACGTAACCGCGGCGACGGTGACGGGCGTCCCGGCGTTCGAATCGGTACGGCGTACACGGGGCGGCGGCGTCCGCGGCCGGACGTTAAATAATAATAATTATTATTATCGTGCCCGGTGCTACCAGTGTTTCGGGCGTCCGTTTATTTCCATAATAAATAAATAAATAAATAAATACATAAATAAATAACTAACGATAATCGTTTGTAATAATAATAATAATATTATTGTAACGTCGTCGTCCGCGTGAAAAATAACGTGTCCCGCGCGTGCGTGCGCGCCCGTCCGTCGGAATGCCAATCGTTTCTATAATAATAATAATAATAATGTGTACGTTTCTCGTGTGGGCGCGAAACACAACACTTGACCCAAACCGTAGGGGGTATGCGGGACGACCGCGACGGACCCACATATATATATATATATTAATATTATAATATTTTATATTCGTGGCGGCGGCGGCGGGCCGGTCGGTGGAGGGTTGGTGGTGGTCGACCGTCGTCCGTCGACCGTCGTCGTCGTCGTCGTATTATAATAATATAAAATTATTATTATAAAAGCGGACGCGAACTTGGGTACGGCGGGCGGTCAAACAGGTACCGGTGAGTCTGCCGCGGCGACTGGATCCGGCGACCGGATCGGCGACGGGGGCGCGCGGGCGCGCGACTGCCACGGCGAACACAATGGTAATGGAATGCGCTGCCGCTGCCGCCGCCGCCGCGACGGACCTATTATATATATATATATATATATATGTTGTAATTATTATTAAGTTTATGATTATTATTTTTTTTTTTTTTTTTGTTTTTTTTTTATGATGATTATTATTATTATTACGGCGTGTCCCGCGGTAAAAAATTCCACACCGTGTCCCGGTCACGGGCGTAGAACGAGGAGTGGAAGGCAGCGGCTATAAAGGTGCTGCTGTAGACTATTACCTTCGCCTACCCCCTACCCCTTCCGCCCACGTAATCGAAATTTCACGCAGACATCCCATTCGAATACTTACCGCAAAACGGTTAATTCTTCGGTAAGAAT
Organism: Tuberolachnus salignus; assembly: GCA_956483605.1. NCBI lineage: Eukaryota > Metazoa > Arthropoda > Insecta > Hemiptera > Aphididae > Tuberolachnus > Tuberolachnus salignus. The sequence continues at coordinate 14,959,008 of OY101433.1, forward strand.
ATATATTCTTTGTTGAACCCGGGCCCCGAATTGCGTACCGCCTAAAAGTACCCGAAAATACGCGCCACACGGAAAACCCGGGAATAATAGCGAAAATAAAAATCGATTTTCCTTGTTTTGGTTCGGTTTGCGGATTTGAATACGGGGTGGGGGTCCGATGTACCGGTAGTACGCCGGGGGCCACATAAAAATTACATTTGTAATTGGAAACGGAAACGTGCGCATTTCCCTTGATAGTTTCGAATATTTTCTACTGGTTTTTTTCGTACGAGATATATTATTGCGTATTGCCGACGAATCACACAGAACGTGTAAAATTCTACTAATGAGCAAACGAAAAAAGACGAAAAAAAAAAAAAGCAATATAAAATTGCATGTATACCACACTGTTATTTTTTTTATCTGTATATCTCATAATAACAATAATTAGCAAACGCCATACAATCCGAGCTCTGTTTATTATAACTGATGACCGGCGGTTCTCGTGCTTCATTCCGTATTTTCATTACGTGTTCCGAAAACACCTATAGGACCGAGAAATAAATCCGAATCGAGTAAAGCGGATCAATTTGAACGGAATTTTATTTCGCACGTTTCCGGGTTTTTGCATTGGAACGCACGAATTCGATTATTCCCGATATGCGTTTGTTTTTGTCAGTATTAATCCGTTGTCACGGGGATTGTACACGTATTATTTGCAAGCTGTTTCGTTTTAAATCATTTTCACCGGACTTTTACATGTACAAAATACCATACGGTGTAATGAAGATAACGACGCGGACATACGAGTAGATGAACTTGGGCAAATCGGAAACGAAATGGGACACATACTCGCCTGTGATATTCAACCTAAAGTGACAGAATACTGATATTGATATCGTCATATCATTTTTAGTGTTATATTTTATTATTCCTATAGTATTTACATTGTATTTTGTAACGCATTGTTAAATGTTATTAGTCATTGAACCATTCAAAGAATTTAGATTTATCCATGATACACTCAAATTGATATCGATCGACAGCACCGCACAACACTATCGTCCATTTTATCCCTATATACAAGGTCTGTTCAACAAGTACCAGGATTATATTTTTAAAAATTACAAAAATGAAGTCACGTATTATTTAAAGATATCTCTCCTTCGAAATACTCTCCTCCGGACGATTTGCCATTTTTCAAAAGTCTTTTGGAACTGTTCTAGAGTTAAAGCTATGAGTTCTGTTGCCGCGTTCGCTTTAATTTCCTCTACATCTTGAAATCGTTGTTCTTAAACCGCAGATTTTAGTCTTGGGAATAGACAGAAATCACATGGGGCCTGATCAGGAGAATAGGCAGAGTCCGCGAGACCACAGCAATTTTTTTATCAGCCAATAATTCACGAATCGACAGCGCTAAATGTGCCGGTGCATTGTCGTGGTAAACAATTGCGGTACGAATTTGGCGGCGCGACCCTTCTCGTCTGTACATTTTCCTGTAAAATTGCAAGACAAGACTTAATTGAGATTCGCTTTTTTAACTCACGAACGGTTAATCGGCGGCCATCTTGCATTTTTTTCGTAAATTGTCGTCACACCATCGTTTCTGGATGACGTCGACGGTCTTCCAGAACGTGAATTATCTTCATTTGACCGCCGACTGTCCTCGAAACGTTTAAAACACTCGAAAGTCACGGGACCACTTAATGAATCATCCCCAAAAGCGATTCTAGTCATTTCCGTACGTTTCCGTTGCATCGTTTTTACCAAGTTTCAAGCAAAACTCGATGCACACGCGTTGTTCGTTAATTTCGGACATGTCGAAAACGGCGAACGAAACAAACTGACCGGATTTAACCGCGTGTAATATTAAACTGAGATGAGACAGCGACTTCGGGTTTTGTTTAAAACATTTACTAATTCACGGGGAATACGTCTATTAAGAATTTGAAACGTTATCGTGCGTAGATTAGCCGTAATAATATTTGTCCTGGTATTTTTCGAACAGACCTCGTATACACCTTCGAATTCCCCGTCGGCGCTCACTCGCTCACCGGCTCTCGCTCGCTCCGTTCTCTTTCATGGATATCCACTACGACCTAACCTGGCAGACGCATCCGGAAACTGGCTCCCTCGGCGATCTTATCATATTCCTCGCGTATGCTCTCGTTTCGCGTCTATTCCGTATATATTTTCAAGTACCAAAAGCAATGCGAATTGTCTATTAATTGTGTATATCTACGGTATTTAAGGAATTCATTTTCATTCCTTCCACTTTAACTCCACGGCTGAGCGAGTGCCATGTAGAACAGATAGTATTAATTCATGAAATTCTATTCCTACACGCGTAGAAGGTAATATGTAATTTATATGGTCAATGGGGTTTACGTATTTCACCATCACACCAGTCTCCGTCGACGCATTTCCTCGCCCGTTTATTATACGTATTTTACTTATTACAATACGCAATTACACAGAATAAACGTACACGATGTTACCGTATTAACAGAATGTCGTAAACCAGATGAAATATATATATATATATATATATATATACTTAATATATCGGAAATGTGGTATTGCGCGTTTGAGCATTTGAAATGCGTGTGTTCGCAGGTGTTCGGAGCACGAAACGCGGTCTTAAATAATTACAACCGACGCGTGTCATTCGGTTCTGCGGCGCGTCTGGCTAGGTGGAATTCTTATCATCGCGGTGACGGGGTACCGCCGCGACCGCGACGATTATCGAATCCGGCGGCGTGCGTCCGCCGACAGCTGACGGCGCGTTGGCCGCCGCGGGTCCGTGGCCGCCGCGGATCCGTGGCCGCCGCGGAACACAGGGCCCGGCAGGTGCGGCGGAACAACCGTCGTCGGGAGGAAGACGCCGGCGACGACGGGTCTAATCGGCTGTAACCGCGCGGGAGAACCGACCGCGTTTCCGCCGTCGTCGAAAGCGATTATTATTATTATCATTATCACGCGGGGTAGCCTACCGCGGACCGGGTCGGAGACGTGTTTTTTTTTTTTTTTTTTTTTCGTTTTTTGGCGGCGTTTTACATCAGCTGCGCGGCGCCGGCAGCAACAGCAACGGCAGCAACGGCAGCACCGGCAGCAACGGGCAACGGCAGCAACGGCAGCAACGGGCAACGGGCGACGGCAACCGCAACGGCAAGTCCCGGCGATTAGTTCGGCCGTATTATTATCGTTATTTATACCATTATTCCTATTATCGTTATTATTAAACCTAACCGTTATTATACCGCGGTGTGGTCGTATTGTTCTTTCCGGAGCCGCCGACGACCCGGTCAATTAGTAAATTCGTCGGCGTGTACGAACAACAACAAAACAACAAAAAAAAAAAAAAACCCAAAAAAAATAATAATAATACGATATAAACTCTTCTCTTCACCGGCGCGCCGATAACGTTTCGTGTAGTTCGCCGACTATGATGATTTTTTTTTTTTTTTGATTTTTCTTTTATTACTATAATAGTATATTACGCGCGTCGACGTGATAATTAAATTATTATTATTATTATTATTATTATCATTATTGCGCAATAGAGTAGCGATCAAAAAAAAAAAAAAAAAAATTCTCACGATTCGCCGGCCGCCGCCGACTAAAAACCACCGAATTTGCATATAATTGCTGGCGATAATTCACGTTTTTGTACGGGGTCGGCACAAATAGTACCAATAGACAAATGTTATTCCGGTTAATCCAGACACGATAACGTTTACAATTATGAATCGTAGTTATTCGAAAATTTGTTTGGTACATAAACTTTCAGACACGGGCCTTAAGGGTTCGAATAGAGCCGGTCATTCGGAATGGTTCGATCCGATTTAAAACCGCTATACAATTATGAATTGTGAATTTTATCTCATCAAGTTATACACCCCGATAACAGTGGGTATTCCCGAGTTGTATTAACGGCGTTAATTCGTGATTTTTATTTTTCGCGAATCGGTAATAACCGTGCAACGCGATTTGTCGTCGTCGTCGTTACGGGGATCGATGCACCGGCACTGCCTCGGGGCACACGTCGACGGTGTGATCAGTTTGAATAATTGTGGTGTTCGTGCAGAGAAACAAGCACAGGCCGACCCCGTGTATCCGATGTTAATGCGGTAAAGACTTTACAGAGAGGTTTCGACGCGGTCCGCGCAAGTGGTCGACCAACCGGGAATTCCACAAACGACGGTTTGGCGTGTTTTGACCGTGGCGTTTAACTATTCGACCATATAGGCTGCAATCCATATTGCCTGCTCCAAAGGACTACTGGATAAATTGAAACGAAAGTCGTTTAGCATTTTTTTTTTTTTTTTTTTTTTCTCTTATGCAGGTGGCTGTGCAGGATGTACATTTTGCTGTTGGCTTAGTTTCCAGTGGTACGAAACAAATCCTCCTCATGCCACAATCGAACACGAGCGCGACACACCTAAAGTTTACGTGTTCTGTGCCATATGAATGACACACAGGATTGAAAACACAGTAAACAAGTAGATCTTATTGAGAAATGCTTCGAACCTGGCTACTCACACGATTGTTTAATGATTCCGATGACTGCAATTAATTAAACTTTACATATTTTTCTTATATTTAATATCTTTTACATATTGTTCTAAACCCAAAAAAATAAAAATCGCCATGTATTTTAAATCGGATGAATCGTTTTGAATAATCCTGTATTGTATTGCGGTAAATGATATTGCAGTTTGCCATATAAAATGTATTTGGGTTTTTTTCCTGTGGTAAAAATCGAAAAAAATTAACTACACAATCTAGTAGAGTGGCCCCGTCGACATTTGCCGACTAAAACATCTATTGAATCCGCAACCGGCTTCTACATATCGTAATAGAATGGAGGATAAGCGGCAAAAGAGACCGCTGAGAACATGATATATCAAAAAAACAAAAGACGATTACAGATGGTTGGCAAGCTACGGAGATTCTAAGAAGCTACGAGGCTGGTGGTATAGAGAATAGAAGCGGAATACGCAAAATGGGAAACTTCGAAACCGACCTTTGTGTTGAATACCGAAAGAGAGACGGTAATTCGCAACAAAGAAAATACTACCGACATTTTTTCGAAAAACACAAAACTAAATAAAACGTTTTGTTTCCGAGTTACAATGGGAATGGGACACGACTGCAATTATTGTAACCTTACTCGTGTACCGCCGCTCAGAATGGTTTTTTTCCGATCGTATACATTTTTTTTTTTTTAAATTTTAAATAGCTTTTATTCAATCATTGTTCACAATGGAACAATTAGAACAACTGATGAAATTTAACAAAACAAATAAATAAATAAGAGATGACAGATTGCAGAGGCCTCCCGGTGGATGTACTACAGCACAATACACAATTAGTTAGTCAGGATAGCCGGTCACGACGACTGCCTTTTGAGTGTTTCGAATGGATTGCTCGGGATAGAAGATAATTCGGATATTAGAGGATTTTCGTGTTGAGCTAAGCGACTGATAAATCGTTTGGTAGTGGTTTTCGGCCACTTCACAAACGTATGGTATTTTTAAGGTCAGTGCGCAGAGTGCGGTTCGATACGTAAAACGGGGCTTCGGAAATCGCATAGACCGAATTACGATTATCCATTATCCATTCCGTCCGGGTTTTTTTTTTTTTTTTTTTTTAATATTTAAACGTTTCGGTACGTATCTCGTATTCGACGTTTGTGTATGTACACACCTATATAATTATCGGTTTTTTTTATTATTTATTCCCCGTTTCGGAGCCGGTAGTCGTGTGCGATCGGTCAATATAAACGTACACGTACACACGAGAAGTGTATAATAATATTATTGGTGCCCGTATAAAATATACCTGTAATAACAATGATCGATAAACGACTATTGCGGGGCGGGGACCGGGGTGGCCGGAGTTGGATCTCTCGCGCGAGCGCCCCCCGGGCTCGGCCGGCCGACGCACACGCACATCACGCATCACGACGACGACGGGAGTTTTCCACCCACCGAAAGACACAAGACACCGTGATGGTAATTACCGTGTGTTTAAATCCACTGTAGTTTTTTTTCTGTTGTTCCGTACTAAAAAAAAAAACTCTAATAATAATAATAATACGGCCGCGATTATCCAATAAAAACGATTAAAATACGTATCCGGTCCGCAATTATAATGCGTACATTATATATATTACTATTTTTTATTTTTTTTTTTTTTACGTTTTCGTTCGTTTTACACTCGAGGCGGTGCTCCCGTGATGAACCAGCCGATCGACGACCGATCACGATATCCACGAGTCGTTCGGGGCGGCCCCCTCCACGTACACCCGAACACTGTGATCACGACGACGGCGACTACCCTCGACATTCTTCTACGCGATGATATAGACGGAGTAGAAAAAAAAAAATGATAATAATAATAAAAAAAAAAAAAAAAAAACCCAAAGAATATAATTGTTTAATTATCATGCTAAACCGTACGGCGGCGGCGATCGGCCGTGGGGGCCGCCGAATGGAACCGGAATGCTGTCGCGGCCCGTCCGCGCCGCATACCGTTTCTCGGTTCGTCCGTTGGGGGTCTGTTTTTTTTTTTTTTTTTTTTCCCTCTATTCTCAACGCGGTTGATTGATTCGAATATGTAACCGAAAAACGATTCATAACACGTTTCGGAGATAATAATATAAACGACGACGATATAGTGGTGTGTGTGTGTGTGTGTGTATTACGGGGTGTGCCGGGTATGCTTTACCACACCCCAAAACATCTACTGTCCGATTTCGTTCAAATTCGAGACAACTCATTTTTCATTTATTATGCGTATTAATTATATTAATGCCCGGACAAATCAAAAAGAAAAAAAAAAATGTATATATAAATAAATACAAATAGTCTACAGTTGTTACGCGTATTAATGACATTTCGTAAAAAAAAAAAAAAAAAAATACCTGGCAGTGTGCAATATGAATCGTCCGGTCGTCGGTGTTGTCCCATAGACAATAACGTAAAGTAATCAGTAAGTAGGGCGGAGAATCAAAATTTGAACTTCGAAGGCTCGTAGATAAGACAAAAAACAATTTGATCAACGAATGCCACACGTATACTTTGCGATGAACCTCGTATGGAATGCCCGAGCATTTATCGTTTCGATACGTCATTACTAGCGCAGTGGACTTGTAGCATTCGCATGTTTGTTTTACACAATCAACAAAATAGTAAAAAAACGAGAAATACATTTTATGCGCAGACTAAATGCTAGATTTCCAATTTTCCTTTGCATAATTTGAGGTTTTTTTTGTTTTTAGGAAGGTATATTTCTTCCGTTTTATACTTTTTGAGAAATATTTTATACAATTTATCATTTTCTCCATAGGCGAGATCTAATTCCATTTAACAATACAACCGGAAGTGTTGAATTTAATAAATGCATTTTTAATTTTTATCATTTTATTTGGTTGTTTACACGTTTTTTTTTTATGGAAACTCTTGACGATCGCCGATTACATTGATTTGTCGGTTATTTATTTCATTTATAAACAGTAAACACGTTGTCTATACCATAAAATTCCTGACATTGTCCGATAACGATTCGAGCATATTTTTAGTGCATATTATAGAGTTTTTAATTGCACAAATGTTTGCATATTTAGTGTTTTTTTAGTCTCCAAATAATCGTGTGAGGATATTATTATTCGCGGGTTAAAACACACGATATACAAGCGTTTTCGTCAGACGTAAACGAAACGAATCGAGGAAGCTGTGGAAAAAAATCACCCCCCTCCCACCGCAAAAATTAAAAAGGAATAAATGTTCGGGCTATAGTAGACCTAGTGAGTTAAGTGGTATAGATTATCCGGGAGTCGGAAAACGGTAGAGACCAAAAATCCCGCTTGTAGATTTTCGATGTCCTACGTCCGGTTGATCGATTTTGCAATATCGTACGGACCTGAACCACCGGCCGCCGAGGTAAACGGACGAAAGAAAAATATTGCGCAAAATCCATCGGACCAGTAAAGGACAATAACGTAACCGGAGAGGTTAAAGATATGCTGGTTGCCTATCGGGTTGTGATAAGGAGACCGCCAAATCAACTACTATACAGAGATTAAACTGTTCACTAGCGCTCGTAGCGGAGTGCAGACTAAAATACGAAAAACTACTAATTATCAATTATCGAGGGACGAGAGGACGTCTCTTTTTTTCAAAAAAAAAAAAATATATATATATCATCAACTAGGATATATTGTAAATAATATATATATATATTTTTTTTGTTGATTTAATATTCATAGTCCCAGCCATAAATTAATATTATTATTATTTATATTGCACTTTTTCCTTGTGTGATAATAAAGTAAGTTATTTAACCGTAATTTAAACACTAAAATAAATACCAGCTAAAATAGTGTCCCGCCCAGTACTGCCCGTGCCAATTTATTTCCCCGTTTTTAAATGCACAATTATTTTTTACATAACAACAAATGTTTTATATTTCATCCGTGTTCGTCCGAATTTCATTTTTAAAATAAATATAAGATAAAAGCAAAACCGAGGACTGCAGGAGTATTATTGGTTTGTGATTTAGGTAAGACCGAGTTCCATAATGAGTAACCATTATATGTTCAGTCGTGATGGAGACGAAGGGAAAACAGAGCGCTATACAGATAACGCTCGGAAAAATAAATATTTCAAGTGATCGTCAAAAAAGCAAAAAAATATGTGCGATGGGCTGGATGCGTACGGAGAATCAAAAAAATTCACTTCTGTGGGCCGGACTAGAACGGAATCCAATCGGTGAATAACCGACGTATAGTAAAAAAACTACGCGGAAGAATTCGCGGAGGTGGACCGAATCGAAATATTTTGGCGGCGGATGTGGAGCCGGTGGCAACTATAGTGGTAGATATACACGAACGATATGCTTGTCGTTTTCGGTCATGCGATCGCGAATTCAAGCGGTTAACGATTAAAATGTTATTCTTAAACATTTCGTTAAAAAATTGTATCAATGTTGATTTTGTACATATAGTGTAAAAAATAATTATATGTTGGTAAATGATTGAAATTTAAACGTTTATCTTATCTTCTTATTCATCTGTATAAATATCATTTTTAACCAGGACAAATATTATTACGGCTAATCTACGCACGATAACGTTTCAAATTCTAAACAGACGTATTCCCCGTGAATTAGTGAATGTTTTAAACAAAACCCGAAGTTGCTGTCTCATCTCAGTTTAATATTACACGCGGTTAAATCCAGTTAGTTTTTATCGTTCACCGTTTTCGACATGTACGAAATTAACGAACAACGCGTGTGCATCGAGTTTTGCTTGAAACTTGATAAAAACGATGCAACGGAAACGTACGGAAATGACTAGAATCGCTTTTGGGGATGATTCATTAAGTGGTCCCGTGACTTTCGAGTGTTTTCAACGTTTCGAGGACAGTCGGCGGTCAACTGAAGACAATTCACGTTGTGGAAGACCGTCAACGTCATCCAGAAACGATGGTGTGACGATAATTTGCGAAAAAAATGCAAGATGGCCGCCGATTAACCGTTCGTGAGTAAAAAAAGCGAATCTCAATTAAGTCTTGTCATGCAATTTTACAGGAAAATGTACAGATGAGAAGGGTCGCGCTGCCAAATTCGTACCGCGATTGTTCACCACGACAATGCACCGGCACATTTAGCGCTGTCGATTTGTAAATTTTTGGTTGATAAATAAATTGCTGTGGTCTCGCGGACTCTGTCTATTCTCCTGATCAGGCCCCATGTGATTTCTGTCTATTCCCAAGACTAAAATCTGCGGTTAATGAACAACGATTTCACGATGTTGAGGAAAGTAAAGCGAACGCGACAACAGAACTCATAGCTTTAACTCTGGAACAGTTCCAAAAGACTTTTGAAAAATGGCAAATCGTCCGGAGGAAAGTATTTCGAAGGAGAGATATCTTTAAATAATACGTGACTTCATTTTTGTAATTATTAAATTGAAAATCCTGGTACTTGTTGAACAGACCTCGTATACGTATACGCTACGATATGAATAATTCTATCGACGGGCGATGGGGGGGGGAATCTCAAAAATATATATTTTAATCATTAGCGTTTTTTTTTTTTTTTTTTTAATTTTTTTATATCCAATATTATATGTGTGTGTGTTCAGACTCGTAGTTATCTCGTATATATATATATATATATATATATATATATATATATATTATGCGTATACATCATCATGGAATTATGTCCGACGACGGTTTGACCGTATGCCCTGTAAATAGTATTGTAACCGTAGAACAAAACTCGGTTGTACAGAAATAATAATACGCGTACGAATGTAAGCACGACGAGAGAAATAACGATTTACAATGTAATATATGCGCGTATATATTCGTTGAATATTTAACAACACCTATAATAAGATGATCGAGCGCCATTTTTTTTTTATTAATTTTTTTATTTTATTTTATACAGGGTGTGATACTACATCCAGAACCTAGAGGTTTTTTTCTTACGTTTGCCCGTAGATATTCCGTGATATTGCTTCTAAAGCAAAGTCCTCGTACGGTTATCGATATCGATCACAGGAATTCGGCACATTTTCGCTCGGTTTTGACGCCTAAACGCTTTCTGTCGGTTTCCCAATGAAAACAAATGACATAACACCACATCGCAGTTTTTACATTGTAAAATAATAGTGACGGTATAGTCAACTTACCGGCCATGTTAGATGCCGACAAATAAATAAACTCGTGATGTTCCCCGTGAAATTCTCTTACGAACAGATTTGTCACACTATTCATTTTCATTCCGGCGACAGAAAGTGTTTAAAGCCGGTTGATAACCGAGCGAAAACGCGCCAAGCCGATGGATGTTACGTGTCGATTCGTACGAGGACTTTGAGGGAAAATATTTATTTTTAAAATCACGCGTATATTTATCGGGCAAATGTAAAAATAATCCCGGTTTTAGTGGTACCGAAAACATGTTAAAAACGTTGTCATTCTGACACCCCATTGAGTACGCTATGCTCGGGATGGCACAATTATATTACAGAACACCCTGTACAACCGTAATATATTCAATTCATATTATAAACGACATACTTTCCTATATTCGTCGTGATGTTATTATTTAGGTACCTAACTATCTATACACGGTTCGGTTTTTTTTTATGTTTTTTTATATAGATTCCCATAGTGTAACCGAAGAAGCTATTATAGTTTTACCAAGATGACTTATAGTTTCTGAGCATAGCGAGCAATGTATTGGTTTTAATGTACGCGCGTGTTATTTTTTCTCCGACTTTGAACAACTTTTTTTCCACCAGAAATCTCGCCGAAGTCAAATAAACGATAATGAAGAGCTTTATTTTTGCGTTTCGGATCCAGTCGGTGCGTTGAAGAAGTTATTTGCCTTGTGAGGTTTCTAATTGAGGGAAACCCAGGGCTATTTAAGCAATAACGGTTTTTTGCTATTATCGATTTTGTTGTTATTGAGTTAAAATTAACCTTGAAGACATGAGATTTTAACCGAATATATAAATATTACTCATTTATTGATCTCGATGATGATTTATCGTTGATTTCTGCAGTGTATAAACTAAATTACACACTATACGTCTTATACCGTCTATAGCAGGGGTGGCCACTAACCTTAACTTTGGGAGCCGCAAATTTATAAAGCTAATTTGAGGTGAGCCACATTGTATAGCGATGTTTTTGAAATGAAGACACATTGAAAAATGAACTCAAATGAAGGAACGTTTATTTTTTACATTACATAAAACATTATTATTATTGACATAGTTATTAACATTATTATTGATTTGAAGGATCGTTTATTTTTTACACTACATAAAACATTATTATTATTGACATAGTTATTAACATTATTATTGATTTATTTATGAGAAGTGCTTTTTCGACTGTTCATTTTTTCTGTGAGGTTTGTGAAATCTGATTGATAATTTGTAAGCGCAGTTCGCACAAGTACACTTAAATGTTCATCAGTTAGTTCAGATCGATATTTAGATTTAATGAATTTAAGCGTTGAGTACAATGATTCACACACATACGTAGTGCCAAAGATTGAAATAAGTTTCATAGCACACATTTTTGTTTGTGGGTATTTTTCTTCTGGGACATTTTTCCAAAATTCTATGGTTGAATCGCCACTTCGTTTAAGTCCTTTTAGTCCTTCGTCCTCTTGCAGTTCTAGTAACTCCAACTCTACAGCTGCTGTATCCTTTGTTATTGGTGATGAAATAGGACAGCCATCGCTCACAACATCAACAGCAAAAGGATTTTCCAGGAATGAAAATGAAGGTTTAAGTGATCTTAAATCATTAAATCTGCGATTGATTTCTTCAGCAAGGCCTGACATCTTATTCATATATTCTTCAGTTTCCACCGGAATGTCGGGATAGCTTTCACTAATTTTCTTCAAACATTTGAAGTGAGCAAATGTTTTTGTCTGAAGGTCTTTTGTAAAAAGCTTTAACTTGTTATGAAAGCTAAATACAGTCTGGGCCAAATCAGAAATAAGTTTTTCCTTTAAAAGCTCGATTCTCCTCTTCATATTTACGCTTCTTAGATAACATCGTAACTGTTCGGGCACTAGGCTACAACTGTATTCAAACAGCACACAGAAAAACATTAACGCGGCAACGCGATAACAGAAATCGTCGTCGTCATACACCGTGACTATTTTTGGCTACACATACTAAAAGCACCATCGCCGTGCCAATCTATACCAAATAACGACTGTAATGATAACGAAATCGACGGCAATAAAAATGCTATCTAACGTTTCTAACGATATTAATAAATTTTATATTAATTAAGTTTAGTCTAAATTTAGTTCAAGAGCCGCACGAAACTGATTTAAGAGCCGCATGTGGCTCGCGAGCCTCGTTGTGGCCACCCCTGGTCTATAGTTTCCGTCCCATAGCCTACCCGCAACGGTGAGATGTATATCCAGATTTGTTTTTAATTATAATATTAATTCTGAGCGGGACCTCGATTTCACGCATATTTTATATGGCGATTAGGGTTTTTTTTTTCTTTTTGAAAGCAATATAATCTCTCGAAAATTAAACGCACAGATAATACTTTAGGATAGTCGATATACACAGGTATAGGTTGGTGATATATATTTGAAATCCTCGGGCGGTATAGTTTGCGAGGAAATAATAAACGGCGAACGTGTCGATATAAGAGTACTCAAATGTTCAAATGAGTGAAATGTAAAAATTAGTTTTTCAATACCCATATCGACTATAATATCGATATCCGAGTATCGGCGGTACGGTCGTATTTTCAAACGACTAATCCCGTCTTATAAGTTTTCTACGGTAAACATGCCGTACTTATATAGTGGCGGGTGCGGTGGATATATTTTCCCCTCGGAGAATCGGTGATTTTTTTTTTTTTTTTTTTTTTTTTTTTTTTTTTTTAAATCGTATATATTGTTACGATGACTGACGGTTTCAGTGAGCACGCACCTATAAAAGCGCACACCGATTTTAATTTCTCTGCGCGGGCGTACGATAAGAAAACGGAATAAGCGGATTGGCCGTATACGTAATCAAGACGTCCGATGTGGGGCGGTCTGATGAAATCGATTATAGTTTTGACGGGATAAGAGCGGCGCGGTAAGAAGACCTAGGACAGGAATGTATATAAAACGGATCGAGAAATACGATTCGTACGGTATGTTTACCATCGAAAAGGAAGTGGAATAGAATTCTGCAAACCAATCAGAGGATTGATGATTACGAGAGCTAGAGAAGGATGCATACAGCCCAAATTATAATATAATGGCGCTAAAATTATATAATGCTCACAGACTCACCCATACAATACCGCCCACCCCCATATGTCCTCCCACAATTAAGTAATAATTCGGTTAACTATTGTTGAATGCACAATAAAAAAAACACTCACCAATATTTTAGTACAAAAACACAGTATATTCTGCGGTAGATACAACAGTTATTTTTTTTTTTTTTTTGGACAACCGGCAAACAGGTATACTGTCTTAAAATATTTTTGGGGGGCTGTATCGCTGCATCGATGCAACCGCGAACCGTGAATACGGGAAAGAGAAAGAAAAATAATACGTTTATTTTTGCAAATTAATTATGGTTTTATTTTTTTTTTAGAACTGAAGGTGCTGAATTAGATCTTGGGGGGGAGTGCTTCAGTGCTCTTGAGCATCTCTCTAGTTGCGCATATGGAGAGATGAAGAGAAAGAGAGTGGATTGGTAGATCTGATCCCGTTAATCAATGATCATAATCTGATGATGACCATTCGGTATTTAATAATACCTATTATTATTATTAATTCAAGCGTAGTTTTGACGGGCATTAATTCTATTTCCGAGCCGGAGAGATAATCGAGTCCGTAATTTAAAAAAAAAAAAAAAATAGCCATTCGAACGCGTTCGGCGTTTAAAAATTCGGACGTGAACGATTTTTTATTTTTTTTGCTGTACCGGAGGAAACAAAAAGAATAATTATTATTTTATCGTTGATTAGAAATCCGAAGACCCCCGAACACGTATTATATATATATATATATATATATTTTTTTTTCTTTATAAGAATGAACTATTATAATTTATATATATAAAATAATGGTCCATAGCAATTGATAATTCGATAATTACCAGGGCAGCCTGCAGATAAGTGTCGTGACGACCGCGGTATTAAAAAAAATATATCTACACCAACCGGGACCGGGTGAATGTGCGTTGTTGTTTCTTTTTAACACGGACGTGAACCGCCGCGATCGCATCCCCCCGAAATTAATAGTAAAATAAAAAAAAATTAAAAAAAAATATAAAAAGATCAACGCTGTTGACGAGTTCGACAATAATTATTATTGTTCGGCTTTCAAGTTAGGTTTCAGTGTTGTGCGCCGTACAGATAAAAATTCATCACGCCCGTAGATCAGTAAAACTTTTATCCGATATCAGATAATAATTAATTTCACTTGAATTTTTTCGGGTTTTTTTTTTTTTTTTTTGCTATTGTATGAATTTTTAAATTTATCAATTTAATCTATACCGATGTATTACGGTGCAATGTATTGTTTGTTAATGTCGATAAACAAAAAAAAATTCCGACGACGACTTCGCGAGGCATAAATCAATACAATTTAAGGATTTGGAATCAAATAACAGATAGAAAAAAAAAAAATTTATATTTCACTATTACGTTTCGTGAAAGTCGTTAAAAATATACCTAAAAACTAAACGATTATCTGTTTTTTTATCTAGATATATAAAAACGTGGTGATCTTATCTGCGAATTATTTGTAATTTTGTCTAGATAATTTATAAGTTATTTGTGCGCGACACCGTTAGATTATTACATAACAATATGACAGTTTACGGTAGGACATCTACTGTCAGGGGACTATTTTTTGTAATATTTCGTATTGCACATTTTTTTAGTTTAGACCATAAATCCGTGGTCAAAAAATAACATTTTCGCCTATACCACTAAACACAATTATTTCACTATTTTTTTCCTACCGTTTAGTTGTAGTTGATTACAATTTTTTAAAAACAAATATTACCAGGTTTAAAATTTATCAAGGAAAAATCTATGGGTAATGTAAGAAGTATACTAAAAAAAAATATATCACATAGTATCAACTGGTTTGTGTATTTTATTTATGCATTATTCTTTCAACAAATTTGTTTAAATCATATTTCTTCGGGTTTAATTCTTTATTCTAAATCAGTAAAATAATTTTAACAAGTTTTAAGATAACGACTTGTTTTAAAATATCATAATAATCAATAACAAATTTGTTTGTAGATCGTGTACTATTTGTATCCGTCATCGGAATCTTCACCCAGTGCACCGGCGAGACGTTATTTCAGAACCCGAAAGCCATTTTAAACGACTCATATTCTAAACTTTAATAATTTATTACATTTTTGTTATGAATATTATAAATTAAAATCAATTTCAATGATTTCAATTTCAATAAAACGATCGTAACCACGGTTAGGTTTAAATCTACTACCGCGATTGTAAACTGACAAATAAAAACGTCAAATATTATTTGTTATATATATATATATATATATATATATATATATATATATATATATATATATATATAAAAAATTTAAAAAAAATTTATTTAAATTTAAACTGTCATAATCTCGGCCATTAGTTTTATAATTCCGTATTACGCGCAATTGATTCGGTATTGCCACACAAAAATAAGCGCAGGGCCTCCCGTTCACCACTCGGAGAATCCGCGTGGTTATTCAACACAAGGCGAAAAATTGCACCGGAGTAATAATAACCAAAAAAAAAAAAAAATTTAAACACAATTAAAACGCGAAAACACGTCGATTAAATTTCCGTTTCGGCAAACCGCGGTACAGTATATTATTATATTAGACACCTACTTCGTCGACCGTAAGACATTATTAATTTCAACGTGCCTGCGATCTATAAAACAATACGTAGGTACGTATTTGGTAATACATATACATGGGTTCGAGAAAATTAAATAACCCTGCCCTCCTCTTCAAACACGTTAAATTCTCTGGGTTTATTTTATTTTTTTTTTTTTGTTTCACTATTATTAATGATATGCGTTAGACACTAAAATACCTAAACGAAATAACCCGACGAAAGAATGTTTGTAATTTATGCGTTCGAGGAAAAAAATAAAAATAAAATAATAATAAAAAATAAACGAAAAAAAAAATACGAGTATACCTAATTAAACAGATAGATTGAATTCTACTCGGCGCACTCGGGTCGGTCCATAACGAATCTACATATTATTATTATTATTATTATTATTATTATACACTTTTTTAAGTTTTTTTTTTTTTTTTTAAAGGCTATTCTACGTCTACCGTACGTGTAAATATTTATAAATCATAGCGAACGTTTTAATTAAACGGACCGAACACCGTCGTAATATAATATCGAAACGGGCGACAATGACTGAGGTTGTTTTTTTGTTTTTTTTTTTTTTTTTGTCCATAAATACTTCTTGACTCCGTGAAATCGAAACGATAAAAACAAATGAACGGGAAAAAAAAAAAAAAAAATGTCAAAAATAAATTCGTTTAGATCGTTTCGTTTCGCTACGCGTTAAACAATAAACGGGCTTATATTATAATTAATGAATAAACCGCAGTCGACGAAAAAGCGACTTGCCAATTTTTTTTTTTTTTTTTTTTTTTTCGGGTATATGTAATTATGTAATAAAAAAAAAAAAAAAAAAAAAAGTAATAAACAAATTGGTTTTTCATTAAAATATATAACCACCAATAGTTTTATTATAATACTCGCCGCGGTATTTTTTTTTTTTTTTTTTTTTTTTTTAACGTGTATATATATATATATATATATTCGTATAGAATCGACGGTAATAATAATAATAATCGGTAAATGCGTTTTAACAAGACGCGATGAATGTCGACCGCTACGGGCATAATACGCGCGCGCACAGAAATAATATTTTTATTTTATTATCACTGTGTTACAATAGATCGACGAAATTACGACTACGGTACGAGATATAATAAATTGATTTAATAAAACGATATTTTTAAACGGCCTCTCTCACTCACTCTCTCTCTCTCTCTCTCTCTCTATTATATACGTAATATAAAAACAGCGTCGATTCGTATCTAGATACATATATATATATATTTGTATTTTTATCTTTTATCCAGATAAACGAGAAATAAATTAACGGGAAACAAGTAAAATATTTACTCTACCGCGATATTAAACGGTTACATCGATTACTCGCCGTTTTCAAAGTTCAGAAACGTACAACATACACATACATTTCATACATTTTATAGTTAATCTGGTAAAGAAAACAAAAATTGTCTTATTTTTTTTTTTTTTTTTTTCTATATTAGATATAAACAACCACTGACTATTTCTCATCTTTATCCGGATGATTACGTTGGACTATCTTTTATCTTCATTTAGACAATTATTTTAGCAGTTATCTATTGTTTTTATCTAGATATTTTAAAATATATCTTTATAAAACACTGCTATTTTCTCTCACTGTGAACAAATTTTCTACCAGAAATCTTGATCCGATCAACGAGCGGTTTTCCGTACCGATTTTTCGTCTAGTTGGCGCATTAGAGCAGTGCTTCTCAAACTGGGAACCCCTAGGGGGCCGTGAAATATTTAGATATATATATTTTTTAATTTAACTATTTTCTTAAGGCCATAAGCCGTTTATTTTCTTCGTAGTAAAATTACCAACATTTTAGTACTTACCTCAAACTTTAAGTATTTAATCAGTAATTTTTTTTTTTTGGTTAAATGCATTTAACAATGAAGATACCTACCGAGATGTTTACGGGTTGACATGATTTTCTTACCGTTAACGAGCGTTCAATAACATTTTCTGTTTCGAGTGTAAAAACTGATCTGTTTTCAATGCAACAATTTTCACCAAAATATTTAAATAAAAATAATGAACTTAATCGAGGAAAAGTACCGATTTCTATTTCTTTGAAATACTATAATATCCCATGGGTTTGCAAAAGAAGAATTGATTGAAATTAGAGAAGACTCCACTCTTGAAACCGAATTTCATGGAAAAGAACTAACTGAATTTTGGTTAAGACGGCAACAAAAGTATCCATCAATTTCAACAGCGGCTTAAATTACGTATATTAATTCCAATTTCATTGACAAATCTCTGCGAAACTGCATTTTCACAACTTTAAATAATAAAAAACAAACATAGATCATGTCTTTCGCAACAGACTTTCGAAGCAAATTTGTGAATCATTGATACAAACATCACGCCGGATATTAATGTATTATGCAAACATATATAAACCTACCCGTCACATTAATTTTCAACACTTTTACAATATATTTTTTATAGTTCTATAATTATAGCCAATTTATTCGTATTTAATGTTTCTACATGTTTAAAGTTCAATACTATTGTAAAATTTTTTCAAAACTAAATTAAAAAACATTTATGTATTATACATTTTAATAATTTATCTATGTGAATTTTAGTATATAGTTAAGAAAAAATAATTTACGATTTGATAGTAAAAAAATGCTTGCAACTTAGGGGGCGGGGGGCTTGACAGTTTTACATTAAATTTAGGGGGCCCCGTGACAAAAAATATTAAAAAGCACGGCATTAGAGTGTAGGGGTGGGAATCATATTTTGAATTCCCATAATAGTTTTCTTAATTCTCGGGAAAAAAACGGTTTGAAAAACGATAAAATCTATGTAATCATCACGGTTTGCGTTATTTTCGATTTTGTTCTTTTGTCGTAAATCAGTTTAATTCCAGAGACCCGACATTTTCACCGAATATGATGTATCGTCTAACCTAGACGAGGAAAAATTCTTCTGGCGGTTTATGATGTAAAATTTATATTTTATAGCCATTTGAAATTGTCGAGAGGTTTTTTTAGTGTTTACTTGGTTTTATTGATCGAAAATTTTAAACAAAGAAAAATAAAATTAGTCGAGCGTAATGTAAAATTTATTTTAAGCGTTTAAAGATTAAGTTTTCACGAAAATCGTATAAATCACGGGGTTTTGCGTACCCTGCAGCTATTTTCCAATTTATGCGGATTAAATTTGTTTGGCTCTAAAAACATAATGTTAAAATATTTAAGACGGAAAATCATGAGCAATTGTCGTTTAATTTTGTAGTCGCAAATTTTAATCGTGTTCAATCATTTGAATTTATCAAAACATATTTCAACTGAACTACGCTCAGTATCATTATATTGTTGGCAATGATTTATCGTCGAGTAAACTTCTATTCCCACCCCACTTACGTTCCCGATTTCCCATCCTACAACAGTGGCCCGTCCACGAGCGATATCCTATCTTTTTTTTGTTTTAATTTAAATTCTAATATATCGTAAATTTCGCCCGACTTCGGGTAGGGGAGTAAGTACACTGTCTTAACTTTAAACGATATTTAAATTCTATTGTGATCAAAATGTCGGAAAACCGACGTTAGATCCGGAATGTGGGTATCCGATGAAACAATTAATAGACATGTATATCACCCGAGGTACCTTTCCAAAAAACTACTCCGGTGGCTCATGAGCGATTTATTTTCGATACGGTAAACGATGATCGGAAGCGTACGAATAAAACGGGATTGGGCGAGGGAAAAAACCTAAACCCGAGTGAAATTATCCGAAACTGGCGCGTACAATATACACGGGTGGGTACCATATCAAAATCGGATCGTCTGTAAATCGTTCGCGTGCTACGAGAGGATAACGTACGAAAATGAGCTATCCGTGGGGGGGGGAGGGAGAATAAAAAAAAAAAATTAAAAAAATAATTATTATTATTATTATCACGTGTAAAATATACGTAATAATATTGGTCGTTGCGGGCATTGTCCGACGACGACGAGACGTGTTGAATTGTGTTCTCGATTTTTACTGCTCAGTAAGAAAAAAAAAAAATAATAATAATAATAAAATGAAAAAGACGAGAATAAAAACCTATACCTACGGTCCGGTACGTAAATATACGGAAAACCGATATACGGATTTTAACGACAATCGCGCGCGCGCGTTTTGTGTACGACGACGGCTAAAAACACGTGTAACCCCGCTCGTATCGAACGTTATGATAATACCGCGTATTCCCGTTGAATATCTAAAAAGATCCGGATTTTAATAAAAAACAAAAAAAATTAAAAAAAATTACTAATCGTTTCGGTTCGTTTTCATTCGCGCGTCAAGTCCGCGTCCGCGTCGGACGGTCGCGCGCACACGTCAATACAGTACGACTAATAGTAATAGTAGGGTACTAGTAGCGGAATTTTATTTTATTTTACATAATTCAATATAATATAGTGTGTGTTGTCACTCGAGGAAACGCTTTTCGACCGATATAATGCTGCGGGGTGAGAGAACGTAATTATGCGTTTCCCTCCCATCGCCCGTTCGCCGCAAAACACGCAGACCGGCGTACCATAAGCAAAACGTGTGTCGTCGTCGTCGTCGTCGTCGTCGTCATCGTCGTCGTCCTCGTCGTCCTCGTCGTCGTCGTCGTCGTCGTCGTAGTCGTAATACCCATAGTGTAATTACGACGTCATATCGTGTATTTAAAAAAGAAAAAAAAAAACGAAAATATATATACGAAATAATTACCCGTTGTTGCGTTTTTCTCACGTTATTATGTACCGTATAATATATAATACGATAGGATAGGTGCCCACCTATATAATACGGCACTCGTGCAGACGAAAACAAACAAAGACGGAATACGTATAGTATTATTATTATTTTTTTTTTTTTTTTATATATATATTATAATAAACGCGAGTAGAACGAGTTGACGGTTTTTCGTGTTCGAATTCGTTTTGTACGCCCTCGATGACCGGCTGCGATACACGCATTATAAACGACGATAAAAATCGCCGCACACCTTATAAAATCTGTAATTTACAGGTTTTATGGTTTCGTTTTTTTTTTTTTTTTTTATCATTACGCGTGTCGTCCAGAACTTATTTACGGGGTCCTTGGTCTTGATCAAACCCACTAATTTTAAATCCTACTACAAACGATTCTTAAATTTTGCATATTTCACCGATTCGAATCAATGTTCGGTTCTGTTTGAGTAAACCGTTTAGTTTTTACCGTGTAGATTCTCAACGTTTTTTTTTTTTTTTTTTTTTTCTTACCTCAGCTTACATAATTCATCGATTCATAGCTACGTCAATAATTCGATTTCCATAGTACCTTGCTCAACAGTTGATGTATCGTTTGAGTTTGACCGGTGTCTCGACTTTCATTGCGCGATCTGGCATGACATCTAGCGAAATAGCGGCCTACAATTTCATCACGACTGGACATTTTACTCGTGACGTTTTTCATATGGGAATATGTATTTCCGTCATGGATTGTCTTTATTATTTTTTTTTTTTTTATATAAAAATAGTTCGTCATTGTATGAACACAATTGCTTTTACGGGTTAAAGTTTACTTCCCGTATTTCAACTTTGCGTCCCTTTGTCCCGTCAAAAGTTAACTAAGTAAGAAACTAAGTTACTCTGTGCAATTAGTTCAGCTCAAAAGTTCACAAATATAGCAGAAGGAGAAATTTACCAGCCATCATCATCAAAATACATTTTTTATTTATTTTTTTTTTTTGTGCACATATTAATATTTTATTTGTATTTCAAAACTGTGTATACGGCACACATTTAATTTGTTTTTTTTTTATATTATTATATTTAGTTGGGTAACTAAAGCGTCCCGTATTTGTATTTATGGTCACCAACATTTAAGGTTCGCGTATCGTTTGATAATTATTCGTACGTGTACAATTATTTGTACGTTGATAAAAGAGGTACCTCCTCAATCGATTATCGAGCACAGCTGCGTTTAATTTTGTATTTCTATCGTAACGTAAACTATAGAGGAGAGTTATAAAACAATACTAGTAAAAAAAAATTAATCAGAGTCTACAGGGGGGGGGAGGGGGACGATCGCCTCTTGGCCCCGCTTGGATTGGTGCCTGGTCAAGTTAGGTTACCCGAAAAAAAAATATCCCACCAGATGTACATATTTTTATGTGGTAATATTTCGGAGTTAACGTTGTTTTCGTGCAACATAATTTTTTATCTTTCAAACTATACGATTCCCGAAAATCGGCAAAATGTCTTCAGTAGTAATCATTAGCAATCATTAATCTATAGTAATCTGTAACCATTTGTGTTCATCGTCCGCTGGAATGTCAAACGTGTTATCTCGTATAATGGAAACCAGAAATCATCTTGACGGTGAAGGTTTATTCGAATTCTACGACAGGCGTTTTGTTTTTCATTCGTGTTGCCAAGGTAAATAAAAAAATAATGAAAATTAAAATACACAAATATCGGTAATTAACGATAGTCTTGTTCCGCTGCTCTTCTTAACTCTTCTTATTACTAGTTACTCCACATAAACTTCGTTCAATTCTTCGTTTGTACTGATTTCAAATTCTTCGTTCCTTTTCGGTCTCGTTATCAATCACCTTTCAAAAACACCGAATTTGTTCTCGTCCGTTTTAGCGGTTGCCCACGTCTCGCACGCGTATAGTACCGCTATGGGTCCAAGCAGAACTTTGTACGGTGTTATCTTTGGTGTCCCCGAAAGTAATTTTGATTTGAACATCGGTAATTGTCCAGAGTAGCATCTGTTCGCAGTTATTTCTACGTGACTATTCGCGTTTTCGTACACCTGAACTCCGATCTATTTGAAATGGTCCTTCTACTCCTGACTTTCTCGGCCCGTGCCGAATAAACATTTTGAATAGAAACTCGTTTAAACGGGAAACGAAAAAAAAAAAAATGTCGCGTAGGCCGTAGTCCGAGGATACAAAAAGGCGGTCCGTTCGATATGAACAATAGTAAATATTAATTGTCGGTCGGTGGGTACACCGCGATTGCTTTTATTTCGTATGTAGGAGTTTTTGTTTATTTCAAAAGCGGTAGAAGCGTTCGATTCGTATTTTAACGGTATACGAGGTGTGACAATAAAATAACGAGACTTTCTAAATATAACCTAAACTATTAACGTTATCTATGAAACGATTATTGAAATATGATTAGAAAACACTTATCTAGAAGTACTATGAACACTGATGGTATCGATTCATGGCATCGATTCATTTTCTTATACGTTAGTAACCTTGTTGTTAGTGCGAGTTCGACTATACTGCCGAAAAATGTTAGATATAAAAATCGAACAACATGTGTTTACATTAAATTTCTTGTTAAATTAAAAAAAACTGCCGCGGAATCGTTTCGTATGTTATGTGAAGTTTATGGTGAAGAATGTTTATCAAGAGCTCGTGTTTTTGAATGGCACAAACGGTTTTGTAGTGGAAGGGAGGACGTCGAAGACGATGATCGTTCTGGACGTCCTACCACGTCTTCAACAAACGAAAACGTTGAAAAAATCGACAAAATTAATTAATCAATATTATTATAAAGAGGTATTAATTAAATTAAGAGAACGTGTCAGAAAGAAGCGACCAGATCTATGGAAAAATGGCTGGGTTCTTCACCAAGACAATGCTCCAGCTCACAGTGCATTTTCAATTCAACGTTTTTTAACTGAAAAAAAAAATTGCTGTACTTCAACATCCCCCGTACTCGCCAGACCTTGCTCCTTGTGACTTCTTCTTATTTCCTTCTTATTTCTTTTCCCATTTTCAAACAGTTGATGACGTAAAAATGAAAACGGCAGAACTTCTAAAAGGGCTGAATGAAAGCAATTGGCAACACTGTTTTCAAGAATGGCAGCGACGTATGCAACAGTGTATTGATGCTGAGGGAAGGTACTTTGAAGGTGATAATCATTAAATTATAACATTTTTAAAATAAACAACTTTTATTCAAAAAGTCTCGTTATTTTATTGTCACACCTCGTACAATCTTTTTTTTTTTTTATCTTATCGAGTCTATTTCGGGCCATTTTCGGGCCATTCTTTCCACTAGTATTTCGGGCGTTTACATCCGAGCACTAGCCATTGGGAAAAATCGCACGCGACTGCTGTAATATAAATAATTATCGCGACGAACGGGCGTGCGGCCGAACGAGCGTAATATTATTACTGTCGGACGGACAGTAATATTCGGAACCCGTATGAAATTAACATAAATTACCCGGGGACTCCGCCGTAAATTATAAAATTCTATAAATTGTATACGGCCGTTGTGCGCGAATAAGTTAAATGAAAACGTATTATGGCGCGCCTATTTTACTAATTATAAATCGAACCGAACCGGGAACGCCGTAAATAAACGGACCGAGACACACTATCAGTATACCCGATACGTACTGATTTCTATCAATTCCAAAATAGAATTAACGCCCGTTTTTTTTTTCCATTAAACTCGTATGACCGGGTAGTAAATTAAATCGAAAACAAATACTATACAATATTATAATATATCGTGCACGCTGATCGGTATCGTCGATGGGAAATCGAAAATTAAATAACATTAATTTCTAATTATGTACGAATAATTCGGCTATAAATTATGAAAAAAAAAAAAAATATATATATTTATTTAAGAATAAAATATCGAATTAATGTTCGTACACGAGTATAATACGTAGTACGCGTACGACCGATGCGCTATAATAAAACGTCACTGTTTTTTCCCGACGAAATTTATATCGCTATATATGCAAATCGATAACGGAAACGAAATGTTTAGTTACACCGGATTATAATAATATTACGTAAGCGGCGGTGGAACGGAGAGAGTATTTGGAAACGAAAAATTGTAAAATCGTACACGAATTAGACATTTTTTTTTTTTTTTTTAATGGTATTTTTTTTTTATCATTATTCTATCCGGATGCAGGGCTCGTCAATCTTTGAATTGTTATTTGGCCTACGGAAATGAAATGCCCACGAGGGCATGTACCAGTTGCTCTCAAAAGTAGCTTTTTTTTTTTATATACCAATCCCCACCCCCACAATTACTTAAGAGTAAAATGCACCAGTTAGGGTTCGCAACATATTATCCGAATATTAAGACCAACACACCACATCCTCTATAAAATAGAGGAGGAAAATATGTGACGGGACGACGTCGTGGACGCGGTTATATTAGAAGTATTAAACAATGAAAATTAAAAAAAATATATAATAAAATTTATCTTCATCATTTATTTTAATTGTTATGTTTATTTATGAAAACTTCGATTTTGTATCGTATACACTACTCGTAGCAACGTATGCACTTGTATTTTGACTAAAATGCTGGCAACTGGTACATTTGGTTGAGGGCAACAGAAATAATTTTGTAATGCCAAAATAAGTCGCCGAGGGCACCTGGTCAACACCTGACCATGCGCCGACGTTTTGAATTATATAATTTTTCATCGAGCCCGCAATACCGCTATGGTAGAAAAAGTTCTTGAAATAAAACAATCGGTTTTTTTTTTTTTTTTTTAAATATATAATAATTGGATCGTATAAGTTTGATTAATCGAGTCGTCTTATCCAAACGTATTTTATATTTACTTAGGTTTTACTCATTATGTTCGCTATTTTAATATTACAATTGTATTGGTCATAGAAGTTAGTCTCGTGCACGATCGGGCAAAATACTTTTTAAATGTATCCGGAATACTCGGTGAAACATTTTGTATTGTCATTTGTTATATGTTTTTTTAAATTTTTTTTTTTTTTTTTTTAAACTATTGCGAATCTAGAAAAATATTACGTAAAGTACCACCGGACAGAAAATCAAACGTAGGTAACGCGTGTGTAAATCGGAGCGTTTCTATTATTTTACTTGCCGAAAATGTGTCTCCAGAGACAGGAAAAAAAAATGAGTCTTCACGGTGAAATGATAGCAGGAAAAAGTTATTATTTTATTTTTTCTTTAAAGGAATCAATGAATTTTTATTAGTATTTGCAATACTGTATAAAATACTAAAATAAAATAAAAATAGTATATTACAAAACTATTCGGAATACTATAAATCGAATCGAACCAACGGCAGATAGATACTGTGATATTTACGATGTGCCTTATTATTATTCTTTTTTTTTTTAAAAATATTAAATAGAATTAACGCGAGTTTTTTTATTGACTAGTATGACCACAGGCAGTAAATTAAATAGAAATATCGAAAACGAATAATGTAATATTTTAACTAAATGTATCGTGCTCGCAGATCGGTATCGCGGACGGGAAATCTAAATCTAACCCCGGCATTATTAATTTCTCATTATATACGGTAATAACTCGATTATAAATTGTATATGTTTATTGAAAATAAAATGTAAAATTTATGGTTCGACATATACGAGTGTATCATCGTACGATTCCCGATCGATATGCACTATAAAAAAAATGTCACTGTTTTTTTTTTTTTTTTTTTATATATGTATATATATATATATATGTATTCCAATATATGCAAATCGATATCGGAAATATTTAGACATTCGCGGCATTATAATATTTTATATTATATTATTATCTTGTGTACCCGATGGCCCGGCGGTCTCGTGTCGTTTCCACCGGAGTAAACCGGAGGTGCACGTATCAAGTTAATTACGAATACCTATACGGCGTACGTATCGGGGGGGGCCACTGTTTAAAATAAAATTTAATATAATTTTATGTTCGCGTAAAAAACAAAAACAAAAAAAAAAATAATAATAATAATAATAATCGTACACGGTTAAATCGGCTATTATACAGGAACCGTGTAGGCGTGTCGAATTACCCACGCTGAGCATACAAACAGAAGCAAGTTCAACGCGGCGCAAAATTGAGCAATTATATTGTACGGGTGTGTTTTTTTCGCCCCAAAACAAATTGTTTAATACGTTTTAATTTGTTCGAATAATAATAAGATAATGAGGTTTACGATTCGAACGTACGGCTTGGCGGCGGTCGTGCTCTTGCTCTTGCCTATTATCGTGTTTAAACGGCGTTAATTTCGGAAATATCGTTCGCGCACACGGGATACGCCAGTCCAGATAATATTATGACAGAATACGTTTATTTTACATACGAACCGTAGTTGGAAATCGCGTGTTTACTTATACAACAATACGAGAGGAAGCGGACTTATTATCCGCGCAGCACGTCGTTATTATCGTCAGAGTATTTAAATTCGAAAATAACGGACGGTACGGCAATTTCCGAATCTGGGCCGATCGTTTTGAACGCGGGGTGAAAAAAACCACAGCGAAATTAACGGACGCTATAATGAATAATGCAATAATGTACGACTCTAAACCGTTTTCGGCCGCGAACGGAATACAAATAATGTGTTGTTGTTCGAGGTACACATATGAGGTGTCATCGAAAAATACCGGGATTTTTTTTTTTTATTTAAAAATTTTAAATAAACAAATTAATTTTTAAATATTAGTCTCCTCCAAAGTATTCACCGCCTGACGGTACGCACTTATCCCCCATCTCCGCAGCCATTTTTTGCAGCAATGTTGGAGGTCTTCAACTATAAGTTGTTCGAGTTGATCCACCGCATGATTCTGGAACTGTTCTGAACGTCACATGCATAAATCTTCGGTTAGGTAAATAGTTCGGCATGATCCATCAGAAATGATACGCTCACTAGAAAGTTCTTTTATCGTCATTCGTCGATCTGATCGAATTATTTCTCGAACGTTTGCCACCATTTACACATTTCTTGAAATTGAAGGTCGACCAACACGGGGAGTCATCGTTAGTGGCTTCACGACCACCCAATAAACGTTTTGTGCCATTCAAATGTTCTAGATCTGCTCATTGCTTCATCTTCAAATGCTTTTTTAATATTTTCAAAACTTGCAGTCGCTGATTTACCGAGTTTAACGCAAAATTGAATGCAAACGCGAGTTTATTCGACATGACAAAACGGAAGACACAACAAAAGTATATGACTTCAACGAATTGCCGTTCATTATTAAAAGATAATATTAACTCTCGGTTCAATGAGTAACGTTATTAAGTGTTATCTTTACTATTATTTGATATGTGTATATTTCCGATTCGTTTATTTATAGCACAGATATAATTTTAATACCGGTATTTTTTTATCACACCTCGTGTATAGTACAAGTATACAAGTATTTACTGAATTACCTATGAAATAGACTAAACCAGTGGCGGTTATAAGAGAGCGGAAGGGAGGCGACAGGTGGATCGCCGCTCCCTCTTCCTCGGACCGTAGGTTCATAAATTGAGATTATAGATTTTCTCGGTTTCACCGCGGATCGGGAAAGTCATTATAATCAATCATCTCGATAAATCCGTCTTAACGTCGTTGGTTTAATACGAGTAGATTTTTTTAATTTTATTACAAGTATTTTTGGAAAAATATTTGAAGAAAAATCAGCTTATGGCCCCTCCCCCCACCCGCATTTTTAATTTTGTATATCACTGTATCTGTAATTACATGTTCCCGGTTATCGAGCGACGTTGATTTTTCGTAATTCGTTCCTTATTATACGCGAAAATCCGACCGACTTTGACTTTTATTTTGTTTCACCTTGTGGAAATAATACAACTTTTTTCGATTATAACATCTGCATAACGATAGTACGTTATCGTAGGACCTTCCGCTGTCAACTGTTGGCGGGGTTTTTTCGTTTTTGGGCCCTTATCATTATCATATCGTATAATATACGATTCGAATTGAAAACTACGACGGCCTAACGGTATGGAAATTGTTCGTGAAAATTGCCCATAACGTTCACGCCCACACGGCGAATCGATGGAAAAAAATGACGACGATAATAAACGTTTTTCGTTTAGTCATTTCCTAAACACAATGCTAATATCGTATCGACAATATAAAAAAAAAAAAAAAATATTATATTATAACAGTAATATCGCGGTCGTCGACTAGCCGCTGTTTATTGTGCGCATATTATTATTAATTTTTTTATACTATACTGGACGAATTACCCCGGGCGCAGTGGTTTTTCACGGTTTTCAAGACGATACGTCGAATATATCGGACGGTGAAAAAATACCGACAGTCGTCGTTTTAAAAACATGGGATGCGTGTAATGTCTACTTTTCCGCGGGTGATAAAGATAGTACGTATCAATAAGTAAATGTAAAAAAATAAAATAAAAAAAATTAACGATAACATAAAGATACACGTACAGATTGACGATTTCCGACGCATAGACGTCGGTGATGTGAATCGGAGGAAAAATCACACCCCGTATAACCGGATGAAAATACGTGAACAAGTCCAGTATTTTCCTGTATATCTAAGTCCATGACGAATAGTGACGCTGAGTATCACTTATCTTTATCCGGATAATTTGGATTTTTTTTTCTTTCTTAAATTTGATTGAATCGTCTTTTATCGACGTCTAGACAAATGGGGACAGTTATCGTTGCGCAACGCCGACGACGCTCTGTCGTCACAAATAACTGAAGACATCCCCTCCCCGTCCAGCCACCAATTGAGACCGTATTATTACGGTTTTTTGTTAAATCCGTGAATTTTTGCACGTATAATAAATGGAAAATAAGTTTTCCTCTATATGAAAAAAATTGCGGACTGTAGATGTTTAGGGTGTGCAATACCATACCGTGCATGCCCCCCCTCCCCCGTAGCCTATGATCTTGAACCGTATGCGGACTACACTGATAGGAATTCAATATTATTGATAAAAAAAAAAAAAAAAAAAGAGTCAGAGTCGACGGAAAAACGGAGTAAAACCAACGGGAAATAATGGAAACGGCTATTATTTTCGAATCGTTTTTGGCTTTTTAGAACCGCGGGCGCCGAATAATAATAATAATTTTATTAACAATTTTTTTTTTTTTTTTTTTTTGTTTTTTTTCTGTATTAATTATTAATTATTAATTATTATCGTTGGATAATAATGAAATTTCATATAATACACACACGGACGAACGCGTCGGGCGCGCGGTGCCGCGGACGAGTTTCTACACCCGTACGCGTGAATGGAAAATTAATAATTAGACCGGGCCTCGCGAGTCGATCGCCGTTAATGAGGTACGCACGATACGAAAACCACCGTGAAGAACAAAGACCGTATAAAAATAATAGTAGGAAAAAAAAAATTAAAAAACCCACCTAGACGTATAGATTATTATTATTATTATATATTTTATACGTACGTATATAAGTATAATAATGCGGTATATATTATATACAATTGGTCATCCGCGCGCCCTATACGCTTATTTTATATTTTTGTTCCTTTCATTATTATTATTATTATATGGTTTTTTTTTTTTATTTTTTTATATTCATTTTCGTAGTTATTATATTATATTATTGTGGTTTTTCATTGGCCCGTCTGTGCGCGCACCTATATATATATATATATATAATAATGATTAATAATAACGACGACGACGACGTTGCGCGCGTATATATATATTAAAAAAAAAAAAAACCCCGAAAAAAAAACTCATATATATACACGTGTATAAGTATCGCGTTGGGAAAGACGTGGAAAAAAAAAAAAAAAAAAAACGTGTATAATAATATAACGTTATAATGAAAATCGATTGGTCCGGAGGCTGCCGACGACGCGAAGATCAATTCCAGTAGCCGGACCACGGGGCCCGCGGCTCCATGTCTAATTGCAGAACAATGCTCGTCGTCGTCGTCATCGTCGTCTTCGTCGTGTACCTACCGACTCCTCGGTCGTCGCGGCCTCTGCTTAGACTGCGCGCGTGTGTGCGTGCGAGTAACACGCGCATGTGTGACGACGACGACGACGACCACCAGTCACTATCTCTTTCTCATTCTTTCTCTCTCTGGCTCTGTCTCTCTCTCTATCTCTGTCTCTCTCTATCTCCGTCTCCGTCTCTATATTATTCACTGTCGGCAATCAACGTCGTCGTCGTCGTCATTATTAGAACGCATGTTTGCGCCTCGTATAACACATTTATATATCGACTGTCCAGTTCAACAGTGCAACAACTCAACATATCGGTACATTTTTCAAGAGACCGATGTGAAAATCCAATGAATATTTAATCAACTATAAAATACGATAGAAATTAGTTATGAACACACGTTTTGGTTTACGTACGCATAGGTCTCCTGCATCATAATTCCGTTGTTACTTGTAAAATATTTTACGAAAATACGTGTATTAATTTAATGGGTTATGATCACAAAATTGCCAAAGGCGAACGCAGGCGGGGAGGTGGGGGGACGCCGAAATATCTGGAAAAATTTACAAAAATAGAGATCACCTGACATACAAATGTAATATTTATTTCAAAGTTTCCCTATGAGATTTACATACGTATAAAATAGTTTAATATATACGAGTAATAAAATATGATAGTTTTAAACATTTTACATTTATTTCCCCTCTCCTCGAAATTTTTTCCTGCGTTTGCCCCGGCAGATTGCAGTTTCGAATTGAAATATTTTTAAAAGCTCTCCAGCGATATAACCTCCCCGAAATTTGTTCGACCACCATTTGCGAAACCCCGTCAGAGGCATAGGCCGCAGAGTATTATCATCAGATTATTATTCCACGATACTTACTACGAAACCCGTTTATTTTGTTTACTGTCTAGTCATTTCATGACACTTTGAAAGCCATTGAACTCGGCAATGATTTAAGTTTTCACAGTTGGTATTCACTTTCTTTCGACACAATCAGCCAACGTTATCAATCTGCGGAACAATCGTACCAGGGGAGTACACTATTAGTTCAAACAACATAACCTCAATAAAAAAAAAAAAAGGCAATTGTAAACAATTTTATTTAGTGCCGGTACGACTTTATCGCCAACGAATTGATGGCCCTGAGGAAAAACGCATCTGGTTCCTGTGACTTACCCGACGTGACTTTTCCATTTTGCTCTTTGTTTTTCTTCGATTAGATTTACACATATGACACTAATTGTCTTGGATCAACAAGTAGACATTAGATGATCGTACAGAGTAAGGTGATTTTTGTATGTTCCTTTGTTGGTATACCTGAGAATCGTTTTTTCGGAAATTATTTTTTTTCTTATCACCCATGATAAGTAGGTGTATCCCTAATACCCCACCTAGTCGTGGTGTCATAATATAGTGCGACAACCTTGACGCTCTTAAAAGCTCTTATTATCATCGAGCCGTTTTATTTTTCGAGATAAAAGTTTTTCTAATTCTTAATTAAGAGCATGGAAAATAACGTATTGGTTTACCTATTGTGTTTACCTACAATATTTCTACCATAAAACTCGTTCCGATCATCAACTTCAAGGGTGGTAGTAATTTTGTACAGTTGGTGAATTGGGTGGATTTTCGATTGTAGTTTATCTAATTATGGGCAAAACACCCGGAACAATCATCGCAGAAACAGGACAATTCACGCAATAACGTTTTCTGTTATTTATTATTTAATTGGTTTGTAGTATTCAGAGAAAAAGAGCTAGAGACAGCTAAAAATTGCATCGAATACTTACATTAGCATTTTGTAGACGCGGTACAAAAATAAAATGTTCAACAAATTTTTACATTTGTTGAGTTATTAAAAAATATTTGAACTTTTCAAGTTGTTTTTAATTTTATGTGGATAAAAATGTTTTAATTTATTATTTTCAGCGTTTTAAATACAAATTTATGTGTAAAATTCGTTAAGAACACGAACAATCGTAATTTATTTTGTAGTTACAAATTAATGCAATTTTCATATTGATCAAAACACGTTTAGCCGAACTTCGCTTACAGTAATTTATCATTGCGTACAGATATAAATTAAATTACCATATATTTTATCGTACAACAGTGGCCCACCCATAGTGGGCCGAAGTATGTCGGCCCTTTTTCAATTTTTTTTTTTTTTTTCGGTTCGTCCATTGTATAAATTTACTTTCAAAACGAGATTATAATATTTTTGAGGGAAAAAAATGAATATTAATAATATATATATATAAAAAATACATATGTATATATGTATTTTTTATTATTCATATTCTTAAATTGATTTACGTGTAACCTACTGTAGTAGAAATATCTAATATACCTCATACTTTCTAATCCTATAATCCAAGTACACTATAGACTGAAATTTCATGCTTCTAATGTACATATATATATACATATTTTTTTTTTCTCTAATGCGCCTACATAAACACATTCATAATATATACGAAATTATAATAATATTAAACGCTATATAATATAATTTCAAAATGAATATACAGTTTATTTTTAGGAGTCGATCGCGCGGGATACGCGTGTATTATTTGTTTAGACTATTACCTAATAAAAAAAACACGGCGGCACTTATCTATACGGTGGGCGTGTGTAAACGATCAAATAAAATGTTGAAGTTTCTTTTGATGATACAGATATATATATAGATATATATCTAATATCTACACCATATAAGAATATTTCAATGAGCAATTTGATTTTGTAAATAAACGGGGATATTTACACAATATCTATATTATCGTTTCGATTGTGCACGAGCACTACTTACTATACTATCGTCGATATAACGATTATGTTATTTTTATCTTTAATAATATTATTCACGTTATTCCGTTTTTCGAGGTTCCATAAAATGCAAAACGGGCACATATTTTGTAGAAAGTATACGTGCATTTCTAATTTTAAAAATGAATCCGGGTATTACAAAATATTCGAATCGATTGGAGAGGTTTTTTTTTTTTTTGAAGTTGATGTTGTGCGAAAACTTATGCTATAGAATTTTAACAGGCCCCCGCTCGTTTCCGTCATACTAATAAATTGAAGGGGTCCGTGCAAGAATAAGATATAACTCCCTTTTTTAAAAATTTTTTTTTACAAAAATGGGTCTTCACCCGTCATCGTAGACCGGAGCCAAGTTTTACCTCTTCGAAAGGTACTGAATTACCTATACGCCGTACAACTTGTAACTGGTAAGTATAGACAAATTTCCAATGCGATCGTAATGCTAGGGGAAAATATTTCACTATGTTCTAATATCCCACTGCGAGAGCCGCCTATAATACTAATTGAATTAATACAGTACGTACGTAATTTACCGTGTTTCACCGTAGGCACCGTGTTGACAAAGTAAAAGTCGACAGTGAATTATATTAAGCCGGTACCATCAATCGGACTACGGTCGACATAAGATTTCGATTAGATATCGATAAGAAAATACGATTAGATAAGTAAACCCGATCGTTAGTTCACACATTGTCGTACTGATTGTTATATTTCCGGAACCTTGTAAATTCATACCGTTATCAAGGACTACGTTACGAATATATTGTTTTTTTTTTCCCCTCTTGTGGTCAATTTTAAATTTGTATACACTAATGTCGGAACAACAGTGAAATGTTTATTTGGACAATACTACAAATTAAAAATGTTCAAAATTATTTTCAAAGTCCAAAGACGGGGTGGGCGAAGACAAATGCTCCGTCTTGTCACTCCACCCCCTCCCTCCGACCGGGCTCCCATGATAATATTTTTCGCTCTACATCTGTGTACGTCTGGACGGAGGAGACTCGCGCAGAGGACCCGGGAGGCGTGGTCGGTCCGAAAGGATCAAAAGAGATTTAAAAAAAAGAGACTGATACGCAAACGGATGCGAGTGAGAACAATTCCGCGCTCCCGAGGACAGCTTATTAAAACACTCCGGTTAATCCTCGCGTAAAGCACCGCCCACCGGTACGCGTGATCGTACCCAATGTTCCGTCTAGTTGTACAAGTCCTCCAGACGATTATTAAACTGTTATTTCCATCGGTCCTCGTTTATATCCGTGTGGTCACACTGGTCTTAGTAATTTATTACGTTTAGTAAATATCGAATTTGTATATTTACGAACGCATTATCACTGCGGAAACGGTGTAACGCTGATAACCGATACGCGACGAATGTCCGTTGTCCGCTTGGAATTTAATTTAATTTAAAAAAAAAACAAACAAACATATTTTACAACATCTATATCGAGTAGTTTTACGTCCGTAGGTGTTTCTTTGGGTTTTATGGTCCACATTAAAACGGTAAGGTACCGAAATAAGCGTTTTCGGGACCGGACAAGGAATCGGTAGGTACCGACAAAGTGCATAGAATTAAGTGAACGGCCACCGGTGACATTTCGGATTGGTTACCCGTTTTATCGATGATACAATTTCTCCCGAACAACATTGTCAATTTATATTTAAATTCACTATTCCAATTGAACTTTTGCTTTTTAAACGTTTTATTAAGTATAACACCGAACCGTGGACTAGCATTTAGCCCATGCTGATAACAATGTTTGGACGAATAATTACACGATATGTCGCAGTCCGTATCTATTCATAAAAAATCCGGTGACCGTTCTGTTATTACGTACGGCTCTCTAGGTACCGACAATTTGCCAAGAACTAGCATATTCCTACAGTCATTTTTTTTTTTTTATTTCAC
Source organism: Tuberolachnus salignus (assembly GCA_956483605.1). Classification (NCBI taxonomy): domain Eukaryota; kingdom Metazoa; phylum Arthropoda; class Insecta; order Hemiptera; family Aphididae; genus Tuberolachnus; species Tuberolachnus salignus. The sequence goes on from OY101433.1 coordinate 14,994,882, forward strand.
CTTTTTTCGGTAATTCAATTCGAAAATAAGGATTTATTTTTTTTTAATATAAATATATCATATGAACCGGGGGTTAGCATATTTTAAAATTTTAACATTATAAACGTTTTATATCAAACATGTTTTCAATTAGAATAAAAAAAAATAAAAACAGGTTTTATTATATTTAAAACGCGTTTTAAATGTTAACAGCAATTTTGTGTGTGTGTGTGTGTGTGTGTTTTTTAAAATATAAAATAACAATAATTTTGGCAACCCTGACATGTATAATTATATTATTACACTTAGCCGAAATAGAAAATTATTAAACACGCAGCTATATAAAAGTGAATACATATAAAGTAGCTAGCTAATAATGAAGAATAATAATATTTATAGACGGCACGGTTGGGTTGAATTAAAAATTATAATAAAATTAATCATAAGAGAAAGTTGTACTTATGCCAATAATAAAAAATAACTTGGAATAATATAATAACTCGTATAAATACCTATCAGTTTGGTTAGAAAAAAAAAAAATAAAAAAATGTTTATGAAATTCATTATATTAAATGCACGAATACATACCGTATACAATTCGGTGTATTTCGAATGAGTAAATATTTGTGATTATTTATTGACCTTATGCTGTTCGACGAATTTTCAATCGTCATAGGAAAACAATTATTTTGTGGCATTAGTGAATTGATTTAGTTTATTTCCTCATATTATTTTTTTAGAATATGAATTGTACTATTGTCTATGAACAAATAAAAAAAAATGCCATTCATTTCTCGTATCGTACATGTTTTAACAAAAGAATGCATCATTAATCGTTGCGTACAAATATAAACTAAATTATTATTCTATAAATCCTAACAAAAAAAAATAACCCTTTAGAACTATTAACAGTGTTTCGACGGATACGGATTATATTCGGGTTTTAAACGCTGTATTTGGACGAATTTTACCATATTTTCAATTTTTTCCAGGGCATATTGGCGTTATATTTTAGACCTACAAGACCCTAAAAATGCAATAGACTTTGATTCCGGTGGTCTTGACTTTTTCAACGGGATTATAAACGATTATTGAACTTTTTGATGAATATTGAAACGAGCGTTGAAGATATTGAAGACACTCTTTAAACTTAAAATCGCCTTAATAATTTATCCTCTTAGCGTGGGCAAGTCGACACATTTCTAAGCAACAATATTAGACAATGTACACGGGTATGCGGTTGAACAGATTATAACGAAATTGAATTTGAATTTGAATTTATATATATTATAAATAAGCTAATTTCACGTAAATTTCGACGTGAATTTTAGGTACTGATTGTTAGTGTATTTGAAAACTGCCCGTTTCGATTTAGAACCTGTCGCAAGTGCAAGCTCTAATGGAAATATCACTGGGTACAGGGCGGGATTGGCGATTTTTTCGGCCCGTAAAATATGAACCAAACCGGCCCACGAACCACAAATCATGGGGACAACTAGAGTAGAAATTTTGGGATGTGGGATAGGGATAGGCAAAAATGTTTGAACATCGATTTTTGATGTATCGATACATGGTTTTTTGAAATATCGATGTGTTCGATGTATCGGTGTAAAAACATCGAACAAATTGTTTCTTCTTTAGCCTTTAGGGTTGCTATCTGATACACACCTTTTTATCTATATTCTGTATTCTGTACAGTGCAGTGTGTACTAGTTTTCTAATTAAATAATGAATTCAAGAGTTAATGTACCATTGTACCATGGAGAGTACTATAGTTCAACTTTATTTTTTTTAAATACATATAAAATACTTGTCAATTATAAAAAAGCTATAAATGACATATTTGAAGTTGAAGCTGTCGATAATATGGACAATGTTAGAGACGGATCATCAACATCTGAAATCTCAAACTCTTGTCTCGGTGTTGACTTGGCTTTTGAAACCATAACACTACTCTGTTTATTAGTGAGATATCCACTTAAATTACTTGTGTTGCCTGAAAATAAAATTACAGTTACCCATTACTAACAAGTTAGTTATAACAATTACAATTCATAATTTGTTATATGATATAATTATTTATTATGAGTTGGTATTTAGTATTATAAAGCTGTTAAAAAATGTATAATAAATATATATTGTGAAAAAATATTTTAAATTAATTGTATGGGCATCAAAAAATTGTAAAAAAAAACAAATAATATTTTTTTATTATAATTTTTTCCTTGATAATCTTTATATTATAAAATATAAGTAAACAAGAAAATTACTTATCACTTGTTTTTAATGTTTTCTGGCATAATTGACAAGTGGCTGTACCATTATTATTTTTCGTAAAATGTTTCCATACTATACTGCGACCCATCGTTTCGTTGACAGTGACCAAGACGTAATTGGTTAAATCACGATTGTTGATCACAACGAATTAACAAAAAAATTATCAAGTTTAAAAGTATCAGTTGAGACTTAAGTCAAAATTAACATTTCGCATCACAAATCACAATAATAAACAATTAACAAATCGCACGAACGAATACCGAATATCAACGGACGACGATTGACAAATGACAAAATTAATTACAATATATTATAATTAATATTTGATTTTGGTTTTTGACCGTTGTCCGTTGTAAAATATTATGATAATATGATAATAAGCAGTTTGATAGCAGTGTAATTCCTGTATCTGAAATCTGTTATCAGTTAATCAGTGATTATCAATAGAAAAATAATCAAAAATATTTATATTATATAAAAAAAACATCGAATCTTAACCTCGATGTTTTTTTCGATGTATCGAAGACTAAACATCGATATATCAATCAAAAACATCGATGTTTTTTGCCCATCCCTAGTGTGGGAGACGCTAAAACCATTACACATTCAAATTACAACAAAATATCCTACACGTTTAAACATAATATTATGCAAATTCTGGTAGTTTTAACAGCTGTAACAATAATGCCACAAGTATAAATACATTTTTTACAAGGAAAAAGACATATTACAAATTTCGCACATTTTGCTTTTTAACCTCAAAACAAGAATCCTCTCTATAGTCGTTTTTATTAGTACGAATCCATACAGTTGCTGATTTTAAAATAATTTATTTGCGTATTTAATCCCTACCGAGTTAATTTAATACAAAGAAACGATCCAATTGAAATAATTAATTACCCTATTATTCAATAGCATAAGTTTTCTATGAAGCAATTCACTTTGTTTTTCAATTGTTCGACTACGTAATACTGTGACATTATCGAAAACACTAAAAAAAAAAAAAATGTATTATATAACGTAATAACAATTACAATAAGTAACATTCAAAACAATACGGCATAACATTGATAATCAGTTTTAAAACTATATAATACTAGTTGACCCGGCAATATTTTGCTATTGCTAATAGCGTATCATAAACAACTATGATGTTTTAGGATGCACAATATTTTTGGTTTGTCCATCTTAAAAAAAAAAACAAATACATTTCTCGGCTGTACCATTCGCGAACACGCAACTGGCCGTGTGATAAACGTGGATTTTCTAGATTTAACCCGCGAACTTCGCCTGTTGACTTGTTGAGAATTGTTATTGAGAGAGACCCACTGAAGAATGGGAAACTCTAGTCGTTTGAAATCAGATGGCATGTCAGTGTGATCGACGGGAATGCGTGGTATGGACACCAGTGGCGTGGCAAGAATATGGAGAATTGTGCCTGCGCCAGGGGCGCAAAATTGCGCTTCAAAAGTGAGTATTTTTATTCTACCTCCGGATTCAAAATTGTTCCGTTAATTGTTGTTATCAACGTTCAACGCATATTTTCAGACAAGTTTAAATGACAATTAAATGAACATCGAGCTATCGGATATTCGGATTGGCTGAATAAATATATAAATAATATGAATAATATGATGTTAAGTCGTTTGTTTATCGGCATTCGACAACGATCTAATGTTCAAAAGTGGTGATAACACGTATTGTAACCCAGTCGTATCGTCATTTTAAAGATATTTTTTCCTGATATAGAAATAGCGTTAAGAATACATCTCACCGATCCGGTGACAACTGTTAGTCGTGAAAGAAGTTTTAGCAAACTTAAACTTAAAAAAAATAATAAAAGATCAACGATTCGACAAGAAAGATTAACAAGCATGGCGAATTTATCCATAGAAAATGCATTTACTAGACAAATGTCATTATGAAGAAATTATCGATGAATTCGCCTGCCTTAAAACAAGAAAAACGCATTTTTTTTACGAACAATTGTATTGAATCTTTATTGTAGAACTGATTATTTCCTAAACAAATTGCCTTTTTATACTGTTTTCTAAGGTTAACCTTTCCATTCGAAATCGATAAAAATTGATCATTTTCACGATTTATGAAAACTGCTAGTTTTTTAGTTCTCTGCGGTTATCCAATAAAATTGTACAGACACCAGGAATCGCATTTAACTAATAATGTTGCAATATTTATTTCCAAAAAAAAAAAAAAAGGTATTAACATAATTTCTAACTTTAGAAAAAGTATAAAAATGCATTTTATTTAGGAAACAATCAACAGTTCTACAATAAAAATTCAATACAATTTTTCGTAACATTAAGATTTAATGGAATAAAACAAAATTGTTCACTTTTTTTAAAAAAAAAACTTTGAGTTTAAATCGCGCTCTGTTTATTGGGTTCAATCGAGCTCAAATTTTGCGGACCATATTTTTAGATTGTTTTGGTACAAATTTCCAGGCGGCATCCTAATGAAATTAAAAAAAAAAAAAATAAATTCTTCTCACAAAAATAACGGACACCCTGCGGTACGGCGTTTATAATACCGTCGCCGGTATCGAATATTATATCCAAACGAATTTCTGGATAATATTCATATCGAAAAACAGAGCAAAAGATATAGACGGCGATCGCAACGCACCGGACCGACCGCGCGTTTTGTATAAAGGAATAAAAAAAAATATAGATATATATATATATAATAAGATGACCGGAGAACGCGGGATAAAAAATAATAAAAAAAAAATTTAAAAAAGAAAAAAAAAAAACGTAAACGGCGGCGCGACGATGAACCGATCTATACACGGACATTATACACGCCAGAAAATATTATTATTATTGTTATTATTATTTTTTATTATTATTATTATGGTAGACTGCAGTACAATTAAACTTCGACTCATTGCAGGATGAATAACAAGTGCGCGTAATAATAAATTACATCCGTAGCAATGCTAGGTTTTCATTATGATGCCTACGACGACGACGATTTTTTTATTATATATATATATTTTTTTTTAAATATATTTTTAACGTGTGTATCTCCCGGTCTCGTATTTATACCTAAACGCATTGTGCTGCCGTATAAGTGTATAATATATAAATCTAAGGTTCTTATAATTTAAACTTTTTTTCTTTTTTTTTTTTTTTGAAATATTTCATTTTAATGAAAAACGAATAATAACAAAAATAATGAATACAATTTGTTTTTTAATTTAAAACTACAAAACTAGTATTTACAGCAGACATTTGCTTAGGCGACTGTTACTGTAGAAACGGTTAATTATTATTTATTCATTATACGCAAACTACAAGGTATATATATATATATATATATATATATACTAATAAAAAAAATGGCAAACAAAAAACAATTTGAAAATTAACGTTTAAATATATCATTAGATAATAATATTATTATTAATTGCATAATAATCGTACGATACATTCGTTCTGTATTAAAAACAATTATCGAGAAAGGTTTCCCTATTATAGGTATTTAGTTATTTCACATTTTATTCAAATCGATACGCTTATATATTACTCGGGTTAAGAATTTATGATTAAATATACATTTTTTAATTCTTTTTTTTTTATATTATAAAATTTCTTACGGTGATTTTATTTTACGTTTAAAAAATCGCAAATACAGTTTGTATATACAATATTTAGTCGATTAAACGGCATAGAGTTCAAAATAATGATTGATATAATACGAAATCGGCCAATCAGTGTGATCGTCTAAGTTTTGACTTTATAAAACACAGAACCATTAAACAAATATTTGAATAAAAATGTATATATGCCAATATTTCATACTCATAAAATCATAATCTTAATGATATCCTTAATCACCATAGCCTTTACGAGGAGATCCGACGCCTGTAATGATATTATGTGCCGGAAAATTAAAAGGATTACAGCAGTCGGAACGGTTTGTGTTGACGTGCTGTTTCACAACATTACAATTGAAAGCAGTAGTATAATAAATAATATTATATAGTAAAATACGGAAAACGATACGATTAAAATAATAACTCGTCCCGAATCTCCGTTCGGAATTAAAACGTATAAACGTTTGTTTTTTTTTTTTTTTTTTTTTTTTTTTTTTTACGATTCCGCTTTACGCACCGAGAAAATCGGTGACAATTTCGCTAAATCTCTGGAAAATTGCGCGTTTATACAAATTCGGTGCGCGTCGACCTCTCCGTGGAGAAAAACAATGGTGTCTATAAAAAATAAAAGAAAATAACACCGTTGTAAGAAAAAAAAACTATTATATAATGACTTCCTCTCTCGAGAGAGCCACTCGGAACGCGTAATACGAGTTAATAATTCACCGCCGTGCCTTATTGTCTTTTTATTTATATTTTTTATTAACTAATAAGAACGAACTTAACGATAAAATTATACAAACCGATTATACATTTTCTCTGTCAATTGTTCTTTATATTCATTAAATCAGACGGGGAAATTAATTATTGTAAATAAACTACTAATTTTTAAACAACGTTTACAATTTTTTTAATTTTTCTTTTTACTTTTATGGTGTTTATCGTATATTTCCTACTGTTGTTATTTGAGACGGTTAAAGTTTTGAAACGATTTCCGCGGGCTAATGTATGAAAATCGTTTTTATATTTTTAAAAAAAAAAAAATATGTATAAATTATATTCTGGATTTACGAAACGTACGACGAATATTTATCCCAAGACGTAGCATATTATTATCAAAATGGCAGCCGGGAGGGGAATGCAGACTATGTCATCGACATCTTATCTCTAATCGTACAATAATTGTAATAAAAAAAAAAAATAAAAAAAATCGCGTATTATTAGATTAAACGATAATGTTTGGAATTCTGTAGAACGAGCGCACAATACAAATAAATCATATAATAACCGTTTTTGTTGTAACGGTCAATTTGCTTACGAGCGCAACCGGGTAGGTACGAAAAAAAAATAAAATAAAATAATAAAAAAAAATAATAATGTGTTAATTTTCTATAGGTACATAATTATTATATTATATGACGTGAATTAGCATGATGAGAAAGTTGCTTTTGGTGTAAAACGCCATTGTGAACGTAATAATAATTAGTGTAGTTTTGTAATTCCGCGCACAATAACTATTGATGATTGCCCATATTGATAACAATAAATTATTATCGAGCTAAACATATTTTTTATTTGGCTTTCGCTTTTTTTTTTTTTGAATTTTTTTTTTTTGCTACACTAGTAATCCAACGCCGCCGCGTAGCTTTCTATTATCTATTAATATAATACACGGTTCGATTCGTAACACGCGCTACTCTACGAGGCAATTGATATCGGGAGTGCAGACGAAATACAAAAAACCTAACTGACCATCCATCATAATCAAACTCCACCACTGTTCTGTAGTCGGGGGGGGGGGCGGGAAACGACAAAAACCAACAACAATCGAGATATTAAAGATATTAGACGCATTTTGTCCCGTTTTTTTTCGTGTCTGTCCCGTATTAATACCGTTTTTCACCTTATAACTTAACTAATATATCAGCAACCGTAGAATATTCGTTGGCATTGCCGGGTCCAAATGCTGCAGTAGAACGGATTTTTTTTCAACCGTTCATATGTTGTGGACAGACGAAAATATCGTTTTTTTTTTTTTTTTGGTTAAAACTATCGAATCGAATTATCATATAATTTATAATATTTTATTACAAACAAACTAAGTTACTCGATGCAATTAGTTCAGCATAAAAGTACAGAATAGCAAAAATAGTACAAAATAGCACAAGACGAAATTTACTAGCCATCGTCATCAAAATAAATTTGTTTTGTATTTATGTGTACGTATTAATATAAGTTATTTGTATTTTTATTTCATTTTTATGGTCACACGATTATAATATTAATAAGTACGCGTTTATATATAAATACATTAGAACTTAAACATTATTTTTACAATAGATTTGCACGCAGCAAATTAAACGACTTTGATTATCGTCGTGTGACCTGGGCCCAACGTCTACTGGATTTACCGTTTAGTATTTACATTTTAAGCTATTATTCGATTTTGTTTTTTAGATAGGATCCATTTATCAATTAGCTATACACGGCCAATGCAGTAGTACCTAATCAGTTATTACCGCGGCTATAATATTCGATTAGTACAGGGGTCGACAACCCGCGGCTCTTTCGGTGTAAACTTGCGGCTCTCCGGTTCCACACGTAAAAAAATAATTATTTTATTATCAAAAAGTATATTTTATTTTATAAAAAAAAAAAACATCTCTTGATGACATATTGGTTTTGTTGCTATAAGAAATACGAAATAATACACCACAACAATAACTTGATAGTACCCGCACAGGCTACCGTAGTCGGTTAAAATTAGAAATGTGCACAATGTACACGTGGGAAAACCATATTTTTTATATCAGATAAACTACTAGCGATAAATGGTTGATAATAAATATAAAAATTTTAATCCAATCGAAAATTTTTATTATGAACAACAAGCTATGAACCAGATTTAACCGAACTTTCAAACGGCACGCTAAGTCAATGTTCCCATTAATGCAACTGTCTATTATTCAATAACTGTAGTTATATTATTGGATTAATTATTTTGTTATTCTAGCTAAAATACTTTAATAGGTTTTGTGCTTAAAATATTTATATGAATAAATATTATTTCGTGATTAAAGCCATTAATTTTACATCGAAAATCAAGCAAACACTAAAATACTGAAAGGAACATTTCTAGTAGCTCTTTTAAAAACTGGGCAATTTTCTAAATTGTAACTTTTGGCTTTTCCGTCTCAAAACGTTGCCGAACACTGGATTAGTATATATAATATTATCATAGTCCACGTGCTATTTGTCCAAACAATTTAACGTGCAAAAATACAACCACGACCAATGACCCACCACCCACCACATGTTTATCGGGAGTGCAGAGTGCACCTCTTGTAAGTACGTCCAAGCCGCCTCTGCGTTTTAGCACGTAAGCATACATACGTTTAATAATAGGTAATGTTAAAAACGAATACAATTTTCGATATTGGAAGCAATTTTAGAAATAAATTACCTGATATACAAATTTAATAGTTATTTCAAAGTTTCTCCGTGAGACTTACGAATAAACTATTTTAATATATATATATATAAATGTGTTTATACGATTACAAAGCTATAAAATATGCATAAAAAAACTACTGTATATATTGTAGGTAAAATACAATTTTTTATACAAATTTATATTTCTATTTTCAATAACGCCTTTTTTTAATTCGGTTCGTAGTTTCTAAATAGCAATCATTTGAATAAGATTTTCTCAACGCAGACTCACTAGGGATTTCATTAAGTGTGTATTTTTCCAGAAACGATCGGAAATGAACATTAGACATTTTGATAATGGAATTTTTTCACGCATCAAAGCTTTGCATAAATCATGTGAAGAAAAAACAGATTTTTTATTAGGGAGTAATATAAATTGTTGTATATTTTCTGCAGCATTACTGCAAAATTGTTGAGTTATTGTGAATTTTGTTCAGCACTTATTTTTACATCACTGATTTTTCAATACAACATAGTACCATCAGTAGAAAAAGAATCTTCACCAAATTGAAAATATTTATTTTTTCTTCTCTAAACCGTGTGAAATATGCACAAAATAACCAAATATGCATTTTTTTTTTTTTTTCGTTGAAAATGGTAAATATATAGGACAAAAAAAAATTATTCATGTTTTACCTCGCATGTGCATGAAACGATTTTGTGGCTAAGTCTGCTATAAATAAGAAGCATATAGAAAAAACGTAAATCCTACAACTTCCGAGCCCTAGTAATGATGTATGATATTTATGAACATTTTACATTTTCTTTACCACCGGGGAGGGGGGGGACACAATTTTTTCCTGCGTTTTGAATAGCGTTTCGTAATGACGTTTAACGCGAATTCGATTAATTATTCGTCTATGTCGAACCCTCCTGCAAAACGTTTGCGTTTATCGACAAAAATGGTAAAATATTTGATTATCTTTACGCGTACACTCGTATATGCGAAATGGTATTTTATTGGTCACGGGTAATCTACGGAACTACTGAATTAATCGACTTGCTTTTTTTTCCTTTTTTCTTTTTTTAACGATAGAATACATTACGGAGTAGGTTTTAAGCCTAATTCCGCGTTTTGTATGTTAATTTTTGACAATCGAGTGATTAGTTTTTATAAATAATCGGCAAAATGCATAAACAATTGGAGCTCGAACGCAACGGAATAGGTAACCCCTTAAACGCTAAACGGAAATATAGGTATGGCTTTGAACGAACAACCTACGAATTCCTTTCATATAAGCTCAAGTTAAAAAAAAAATGTCGATTATCTTAACACGAAATTTGAACGCACCAAAATCGAGAAACGGCACAAGGATTATGTTTGAAAAAGTATCCGGATTGAAGCCGAAATTTCAACGGGCTGTGCGACAGATGATATCGTTTATGTTCCAAGGATTCATATGATAACAACGATCATTAACCTTTCGTGTTCAAACCTCTTCGATTTGCCGTAAAACTCTGCTTTGCAATGACCACAAGGCCAAACATTAAAACTAGCAGGCGTCGACAATTCTAATCCCTCCTTCACTCATGGGTAATTTTATGTTGCACGTTATCGAGTTAACACGGAAAATAATTTATATATTTACGCACCTAATCGAAAAACCAACAATATCATAAGTACATCAAGAAATATTATATATTTGTATTACATGTACCAAAAAGTAACAGAATACTATCAGTTCCTGCGTTGAATTTTTTCTCTACCTTAACTCAAAATGCTCAAATTTTTCAATAAAATCTTTATTTATAAGTTTAAATTTTAAAATGTTTTCTATTAATTTATGTCCAAAAAAAAAAAAAAAAAAAATCAGCTATATTATAATAATATTCAAACGCTATCGTTATTAAAAAAAAAAAATAGCCTTACCTAACCTAACCTTTTTATTTATCTACAGCCCATTGCTGCAAAACAAACTCACTACACTATTTCTCTAGGTCTTGAGCTACATGACCAAACAAATATTCTATCCCTAGTCATATTAATATTCCTACTGGATTTTATCTGAATTCATCTGTATTTTTGTCTTTCTATCGGTATCTTACCCCGGGGGGTCTAGTTTAGGACATCATTTGTTGTTGATTTTCGGACCTTGATAAGGTCCAAATCGTAAATTACGTTACATAAAATAAGCTCGCGCACGAAATTCGTATAAAAAATGCATTTATATGCTATTTCCTACTATTATTTGTGTGCAGTAAAGAAAAAAAAAATCATTTTTAAATAGATATTATACATATTTTATAGCTGGTAGTCTAGCTACCAATGAACCGTGTGAATTTATTGCGTTTTCTGTAGATTTGGTTTTTCAACGCAATCGCAATAATAAGATAAAAGTATTTTAGTTTTATTAAGTTTATTAACAGTAGGTATATAAGAGGCTGCCCATAAGACCTATTTTAAATACAATGGCAGTGTATTAAAAAAAAAAAAAATTAAACTTATACGGAACTATTTAAAAAAATACTATTTATCTCCGGCCGGAGTAATGGCATCCAAGTAAACGATTCTTTTACACTCCTCGAGTGTTGTAGTCTGTAAGTAAAAACTAATTAAATTTAATCTTAAAAACAACCGTTACTCGGTAAAAATTACATAGTTTTACATTCCAACACTAGTTTAGTACATTTTGCAAAATTGATTTCGTACATTTTAATTAATCTATCAATTAAAAATCATATGGAGTTTTTAAAACCGTTGCCGGTATATTTTTTTTGTAAATTGTAATATAATACAAATTAAATAGTATGTAATTTATTATTGTTATATTTTTAATATTTTTTTCTATATATTCATCATTCTTTAAATATTTACGATAATCGTTGCGAAGCATTATCAATAAATGTCCGTTGTTATTTGAGAACTGTAATTTTTTTTTTTTTTAAATCGATTATTATAATCTCTTACGACGCCGAGAAGAGTTGCAGTGGGCACTAAAAAAAATATATATATATATATATATATAATAATAATAATAAAAATTGTCAAGTAAAAACTCATTATTTCCATAGCTCTCTCCCGCAGTCATTATAAGTAATTACGGCTAATATTATATTGTTATTGTTATTACTATTTTTTTTTTTTTTTTTTTTTTTTTTTTATTACAGTTTGACTTTCGGTGGATAGGTATATGGGTTTTTCGTTCGTGCGCCCGTACCTTATAAACTGCTGTCAAATAAATAAACGTCGTAAAATCGACGAATTTTAGACAAAACACGAGTGGGGAAAAAAAAAAAAAAAAAAAAGTTATTATTTTAATACGTTTGTGCGCGTGTGTTGTTGTTGTTATTATTATGAGAAAATGTCGTTTCGAGGAAAAGAATCGAGAAAGTACCTATTATAATAATGTTATGTATATTATTCTGACACGTACGGACCGAAAACTCGGCGGCGGCGGCGGCAGTCGCAAAAGGTATGGGCAACATTACCGAAACGCCGATAATAACCGTGCGTAGTAAAATACCGTACGGTCAAAATACCGTACACCGGGCGCGCCTCGTCCGTACCGTCGCCCGCCCCGCCCATCGGCCGGACGGCCGCGCCGCGCGCATGCCCGACAGACGGTTGTGTCGTTCTTATCACGGTTATCACGGCGCGTACGTTTATTTTTCTTTATCAGTGCCGATAGTGTCGAAAACAACAAACAACAATTTTCGCGTTAAACGTTTCGGCCGAACGACACAATACGTGTTAATTGGGTAATAGTAATTACGATTGTTATCGGGAACGACGGCGAACGTAGGCAGGAAGACAGTAGAAAAAAAAAAAAAAAAAAAAAAAAAAAAAAACAAAAACAAAAAAATACAAAAAAAAAACACGATACCCCGTCACTGTGATGTCGTCACCGACCGGATCGAGTATTACACTGCGACAACTGCGGCGGATACGCCCGACTATAAAACATTGAATATTATCGGGTACGTACCTTACGTTTATAATCATATTTAGTAATTTATCGATCTGGTGATAACGCGAGCGTTCCGATAATTTCTATTAGCAAACCGTGATAATATTAGATTCTCGGTGTTTTCGTTGTGCGACGGACGCTTTCGAAATAATAGCCGTGCGTAGGTACGGATAGGTATACGTAGGTAGGTGCCCGGGCTAATAATATTTTCGTAATTATACGGTCCAGTAGATTACATATGAATCATAATACAAACATTTTGACAAAAATTCCATCGGTTTTGTACTAATTAAAAAAAAAAAAAAAAACACCGTATTATACGCACGCATGCACGCTAGTAATTACCGGTAATTTATATCGATTTATATTCATTTAATTATCAAACTTATTATTTTCCCCACGGCCCCGATCCGGATTTTCGTGTACAGTATTGTTCAATAGTGGCGGGAAATTAATGGTTTTGAATTTTCACCCGGCTCCGGGTACGCGCTTTTACAGTATTTTTTTTGTACAAGGACATTGATAATAAATCGAATTAAATGAAAAATAAAACAAAAAAAAAAATAAATAATTCGATCTATCGAAAATCCTTCGAAACGGAACGTTAATAATATGTGTTATGACATAAATCCGGATCATCCGAAAATTCTATAAATCCGGATTTTGGTTAAATTAATGTTTCGAATTACACAATCCGAAGTTTTGTATTTTTATGCGTAAAACAACGTTTGCCAGGTCAGCTAGTGATATTCTATGTAAATTAGAGTGTAATATACGTATGATTTATTTCGTTGTACTTGTTATTTAAAATACATTTCTATTTGTGATATTTTTTTGAATTGTATAAACGTATTTAATGTTATACACGTTTAATGTTATTAACAATAATACGATAATAATAATAATAATAATAGTTTTATCAGAAATTAATTGATTAGTATAGAATCACGATTTTAAAAACTGAAATTTGGATTCAGATAAAAATCCAATAAAAGTCGGATTTCAAAATTCCGAAACAAAAAATCCGGATTTTTCCCATCAGTAGTGGCGACTAGTGTAGTAAAAACGACGGTGTAACCGAGGTGGTGGTGGACGAAAACTATGGTTTATGGCAAAACCTAAAAATATAATACCTACCAAACTTATTGTGATGAGCATCACCGGTAGATATCAGTAGAGCTGAAAAAAAAAAAAACCCGAGCCATTTTCCCGGGGTTCAAATAAGTTTGATGTTAAAAGTGAAAGTCTTTAAATTCTTTTTTTTTTTTTTTTAACGATTCATTTCGGAGCTAACTCCGAGACGTTAACAACTCGACGTTACCGAACGGCGGTGGTTATTGTCGTTGTAGAGATAACCTAACGAATTTTATCGGACGGTCCATAATTAATTAGAGTTGACCAGAGTTAACACGAGTTGAGCCAATATGTGGTTTAGGTTTTTTTAATTAGAATTATACAAGACTGAGGCGCATACTTTACACCGTGGGCGGGCCACCGATGTGAATGGGAAATCGGGTAGGATATACAGACGGGAATTTAATTTATATCTGCAAGCGACGACAAATCGTCGCCGACGAAAATTATTTACATACGCTCAACTTTTTCTTTCTTCTTGTTTTTTTTTTTTTGTTTTAACCATATTATGTAAGAATTAGTTATGATGAACCTCGTGTACAAATGTCGAGTATTTCTGGCCGGCCAAAGTAATATTATCCGCATAAAAACAAACGAATACTAAACAAAAAATCCGAAAATTTAAAACGACTATAAATAGATGAAAAAAAGCCAGGATATTTTGAAAATTTGTCCACCCTCGGAAATGGCTAATAATAATATTCTGTGAAGATTTCACGTCCTTACGATTATTGCTATCAGAAAGAGTTACAACAAGAATATAATATCGAAAATGACGAAACCGTTATTGCCGTGAAACGTCCAGTTTTTCCTCCGTTTCCCCCCCCCCGGGTTTTCGCAATTATTGAGAAAACTATAACGCAAAAATCAAAAAGTAAGATCGACCTATTTAATGTACCGACTGGGTCCAAAACGCTTTCAGAAAAAAAGCTCTACACTTAAAAATCGGAAAGTAGTTGCCGGTCAGAACAAAAAAAAAAAAAAAACTTTCATCGTTGTAAAAACCAATCAATTTTTCGCTTCGTTCAGAACTATAATAATATAATAATTAGTTCAATTGTAATATATAACATATTCATATTTATATATATATATATATTTTTTTTAAATATACAATTAAATTGCGAGATAAAACGTATACAATGGTATTCGGTTTATGTCGTCATAATAATATTAGTACGGACGATTATAATTTAATTTTTTTTTTTTTTTTTTAATTTTCCCATTGCGATACATTATTATTACGACCGCGCGTATATAATCGATTTAATATTTTTTAGAATAAGAAATTATATTATTCTCGTATACTCGTGCGTAAGGCCCAATTAATGTTTAAATATTAAATAACGAGCAAACGGTTAATTTAATAATAATATATTTAATATAATGTGAGATAAGTATTATTAAAAAAATAAAATAAATATATAGATTGCATTACGCTTAAGGTTTTTGTTTTTGCCGTTAAGTATAATTTATGATGATGAAAAAATTTTCGAGGCATTTTCGGCTGCCAAACGAATTTGCTCGATTTGTAAAAAATGCTCCGATTTTCTCGTGTCGTAAGACTCCGAAAGATCCTGATTTTTCGACCGATAGTATTCTGTTTGAATATTTTTCCTAAATTCCAAACAGTTCATTACCTACTCTTTCGGTTATCAACAATTTTCCAAATTGTTTTATATGTGCGTGCTGTCTCGAATGACGCGTATTTTTCGGCAGGCGATAATTAATTGTAAAAACTTTTCTAAACTCTCGACGCTTAACAATTAAGAAAAAAAAGAAAAAAAACAGACCTTGGATTTATTTTTGTCGATATCTGTATTACTCACAGCTGACTAATCCGGCTATGGAACAACGAAATACTCGACTAACACCACGCGTATAACCGATCTAACGTCAGAATCGTTTTATGACCGCAATGATTTGAAAAGTTGTATTCGGCATATAAACTAAATCAGCCCATAGCCTACACGTGTCAAAGGTTTATTTTTTAATTGTTAATTTATCAATATTATCTCTCGGTATAGACTCGGAATATTATAATATTTATATTATACGACGACTATGAATAATTAAACGATTATCGACCGAACCACGAATAATTCGGCGGCTATGCGGTTTATCGTCTCTGGTTTACCGAGTGGACGGGTAAGGTCGGTCGATTTTAAGGGACCGAAACGGTATGGTCCCCCGGTAAGTTCTCGGGACTCGCTTAACCGGCGACCTCACTACGCACTTAACCCGGGGCGGGACACCAATTTAAACGGTTACGTGCGTTTAAAACGGGCACGAGTTATTATCATTTGTTGTTGCCAACCGCCGCTGGTTGGCTCTAAACAATTCGATTCGACACGCCGCCGTTACCGTCGTGTTATAACCGTTAATTCTTTCGTTTAATTTGTATCTATTCAACTCGATTTAATTTATGTTAAATCAACACTGGCAATATTTCCTACGCGTGCGCGCACGGCGATTGTAATAGACATTTTACTAAAAAAAAAAAAAAAAATAAAATAAAATAAAATTTGATCGTAATCCCACTCGAAAAACGTAATCCGTAGAAAACCGTAGGTTCGAGGATTCTTTTTTTTTTTTTTTTTTTTGCTTCTTCTCCTCCTCCTTCTCGATGTTTATGATTATTTATGCGTTTTGTTCTACGCAATTGAACTCGATTACGACAATAGCAATAATAGTAATAACAATACGTTATATTATTCTAAGCAGCGGCAATTATATTGCCCACCGTAGATTATCGCCGTTGAACTTGTTTTCGTTTAATCTCTCTCATCCGCGTTCGCCGGCGCGACTGCGAATTAGTCACAAACGCAAACGCGCAACTTCCGTTTATAGCGTTTTTATTTACCGTCGTTGTTTTTCAGCGCTTTCCACGCGCTAATGTCTCGCACGGGTGGTTTTTATAATAATATTTTTATAAAGTATTATATCCGTTGGAAACGAAGACCGGGGACGGGGGGGGGGCAAAAAAACGAAAAAAAAAAAAAAAAAAAAAACGAATAATAATAACAATAAACCCGCAATGATCATCGCGCGACTGCTGGGCTAACTGCGGCGCGGAGGAAGTTATTTTTTTTTTTTTTTTTTTTCTATCTTTCTCTCTTTCTTTCTTTCTCTACCTATATACCACTCGAAATAATCGGTTTTTTTTTTTTTTTTTTTTTAATTTCATTTTTTTTTTTTTTTTCATTCACTCCTTCTTTTCTTTTCGATTTATAAAACGCACGGTTTCGTATTGGCCGAGACTCTCGGACGGCGGCGGAGTGCTTCCGTTGCAAGTCACCGCGTACTTACCGACCAAATAAAGCTAAACGCCCGAGTGTATTGACCTGAACAAACACCACCTGGTAACAATGATTTAATCTCATCGGGCCTAAGTAAACATAAAACATTCAAATTAATAAGTATATCTATCTACGAGTCGTACCGGGGAGCGGTATCGAAGAAAATGGGCACAAGTCGTTTTTTTCCCCCTCGAAATCGCCCGGCCGGTCGGTTTATTATTATTATAATATTATTATTTTTTTTTTTTCCCGTGCTCATAGTGTAAACATCTCTTTCGGGGTTCCCACTAATGATTTATTATTACTGCTGTGTATACGCTTTTTTTTTTTTTTTTTTTTTTATTGTTATTATTGTATTTGCATTTTTTTATGTTACGCGGTGCCAATTGTGTTAGTGAAATTAAATTATTGATCCGAAAAAACAAAAAACAAAAAAAAAAAATAATAGAAAGAAAGAAAGAAAGACAAAAATAGGTAACACAAAAAGACCGCGTGATTTTTTTTCATTTTAATATATACATATATACATATATATATCGTTAAAAAATATCAAAGATATATACGTACATTATATTATAGGTATTTTCGCCGAAATACAATATACGTAATTAATCAATTTACAAACGGTTGATTGTCGTACCGTGATAGTATCGTTACGATTATTCCGAGTGCGGCGAACAAGTGATGAACTAACGATGTGGTTTTTTTTTTTCCTTACCGAAAAAAAAAACATTTTTTTTTTTTTTATTGGTTAGTAGATGCGTTGTAAACGTGTCCGCGCCGTAACTCGCGAGCTGCGGACTTTCCGCAGTTTACTTTATTCGGGAGAGTTTTCGAAATTTCCGACAGTTTTCCTTAAAAATGTAAAAAAAAAAACACAAAAAATAACAACCCACAAACAACGAGCATAGTTTTTATGCTGTAAAAACGCACAATTGTTATTCTGCGTGCTATTATTTAGTACCATTCAAGTTCACCGTGTTTGTGGTACAAATGAAATCGTATTGCCGTCGATTTGATTGATTTCGATTAAACGCCTACCGTGGTTGTAATTCGTAAAGATTGCATTCGACTACTCGGCGGAAAATTTAGATATATTTATTCTTAGTGTTGCCTGTTAAACTAAAGACGTTTTGATTTTTTTTTTTATTTCGCAAAAAACTCTTTTCGGTTTGTGAACAATTATCGAAACCCATTGGCACCGCGCCGCCGCCGCCCACCATAAAACGTGCGAAGATTTCCACTCGACTCGTACTTAATTTGGACAAATTGTCTAGGTTCCCAACAGTTTTTTCTCTCGAAATAAATGACTAAACCGCGGACAATTAACGGCACGTGTGTGTTTTGTTTTATTGATTTTCGGGTCACCGATTTGGCTACAACAGGGGTAAAAAAAAAAAAAAAAAAACACGATTGAGAATCGTAATTTAATCGCAACCGTCCGTCGTTTGCTTTCGGTCGATCAATATTAAATATTAAATCACCACGTATGTCTACCAAACTTAACGTTTACTGCCCACGGTGCCGAGTATTCTCTAGTTTTTTTTTTTTTTTTTTCCAGTACGATTTATTGTGTACATTAAATCGAAAAAGATTTCGATTATTATTACACTATATATATTTCGGATATAATAATTTGATATTTTTTTTGTTTTTTTCATTAAAATAATCTATCTTGTATAACTAAAAAATCGGCGGTTGCATGATTGTTTTAATATTTCGAACGTACTCGTATATACTTGTATATACGTATATACCTCAACTTGATAATATGTACTTAATATGTTTGTCGTGTATTTATTAACACGAATGAAAAAAAAAAAAAAAAACAACAAATAAGTACGTATATAATCCAATGTTACGTTAAGGCTAAAGTCCCATGCACGGTTGTTTAGTATTCTCCTTGATAGTCCATTGTTTTTTTTTTTTTTTGTCATCATATCGGGTGGTCATAGCACCAAGATATATCGTCCAGACGTCCACTACGTGACAGGTAAATGCTTCGATATTATTATTCTTTACTTTTTTTTTTTTTTTATTTTTTTGTTTTTAATTGACATATTTATTACATTACCTATACCGTCGTATCGAAAACGCCGCGCTGCGGAAGAAATAACGAGTTGATTTTAATTTTTGAATTACAATATCGCATCATTGAGTCGTCTTCGGTATATACAATCTGCGCATCGTATATACGATATGGTTAACATAATATCAACTGCACGGAGAATATTATTATACGCGTTGCGTCCGTTTAATAATTCATTTCGCTATCGATTTCAGAAAATATACCAGATGACGGTAACTATAGATCAGCGTTTCCCAACTTCTTTTACCCGCGGAACCTGTTCAGGAATATTTTTTTTTTTGTATACTCAAATGTGTGGGCAGTGGTCGGACACTTCCGGCACAAAAGTGAATTTCGTTAATAGAAAGAAAAAAAACAACAACAACACAACCGTGGACGGTTTTCGAAGTTTTATTATATTTGTTAATTGCACCTCGGAGATAGATTGGAATCTTTCCATAGTTTCACTATTAGTATTACTATTCACTATGTTTCTTAAATCCGGAGTTGTTTTCCGAATGTTGAATTCGTCAGTCCGGCGCAGCATTCAGTTGATTTCAAAACCAATTCTTCGTTTTTGTGCACACTGAAAAGCCAGTTTCGCACAAGTAGAGAGTTGCAAATGGCAATAATAATATGGTTGCTGACTTTACAGATAATGTTTCGTAATCACTTTCCACGGCAATCCAGAACTTTTCAATTTTTTTGTGACTCGCACTTGATTTTATTT
This sequence comes from Tuberolachnus salignus, assembly GCA_956483605.1. Lineage (NCBI taxonomy): Eukaryota > Metazoa > Arthropoda > Insecta > Hemiptera > Aphididae > Tuberolachnus > Tuberolachnus salignus. Next base: position 15,015,388 of record OY101433.1, read on the forward strand.
CGAGCAAACATTCGTAATCGATGGACACGATAGAACTCTTGACTTTTTCTGTATTTAAAATTGATTTTGTACCTATGAATTGTTGTCTGAATCTTCATTTATTCTTGGAATGTAAGTAATCCGTATTTTAAAATTCATTAAATGGTGTTTTATTTTTGACGGATTTGTCGGTGTTACTGAGTCATACATTTTCTTCTAAGAATGCATTCAAGTTGGAGAAACATGTTGGCCGACAATTATTATAACATTATTTTATAATAAATATTTTACGATAAGATAAGGCGGAAGTTCGACTAGTTCGAATCGTTGTTTAAATCGAAAATGTTGTTTAAACATTTTTTTTTTTTCCCGAATTCCTCGCGGAACACTGCTGTAGATAGTACGCTCATACGTTTTCCATAATATTTCTAGACATTTTGCGATTAAAAAAAAAAAAAAAAAAAACCGGGGAACTCGTTTTAACGACGAATTAGGAAAACAATATGATCTAAAAGATCCCGTACGTGTACACGGGCCACCGGGTGGAAGAGTATAAGACCACTCGGTTTGTGGTACCGCGGACCAACGATAAACTGTCGCAATTGAAAAACGATTCTGAGCAACAGGCCGGCTCGGCAAACCGGTAAAGGTTTGCTGCGTATACGCAATTGGCCAAGGTGACCCAAAAAATCGAGAAAAAAATAAAACCGATTAATTGTCGGTTATTAAAGGAATGTTAATTATGAAATAAACAAATTATCTATACATTTATAATCGTATAATATTATAATTTTACGGAACAAACACATCATTATTATTTTTTATTATATTGATTATTAAACAAATTTTAATTAATGTGTTATAGGTAACTGGTAAAGTGCAATGGACGGGCGCCCGGGTACTCACGCCTAATATTTAATAGTTTAAAACTGGTAAATTAATAATGTTTTTTAATATAAAATTCGAATCATTTTTTTTAAATTTTTTATTATTCTTATTACAGAATAGACTCGCATTTCTTTTAAACTTTATATTTGATAGAAAAACATAATGTATAGGTGATAATGAATATTATGTTTACCTGACCTTTAAACATTTTTCAGGAAACCAATATTAGATTAATTTACTATTTTTTTTTTTTTTTATTAAAGAAAGTTTATTTCGATTTTAAAACCGTTCGCTCGGCGACGTTTTATTATTTGTATTATTTTAGCTTATTGATTTTATAACAATGTGTTATATTTTTCACTCGGTAAATATTTTCCTCGCCGTACTTTTATACGATATTAAGTTATTTTCTATTTTTTCCAAATTAAAAAATAGAAAATAAACTTCATATAAGTACTTTGGTCCAGAGTATGTACTACGTACGTAGTCCATCGGGTTTCCATAAAATTGTCTAAAAGTATATTGGACAAATTGGCGAAATATATTGCTAACGGTTTTTTTTTTTTTTTTTTTAATATTCTGGACGTATTGGTTTTACTACGATGCGTGGTTTTTTTTTTATTATTTTTTATTATTATAACTTTTCCACCAGAAATATCGCTCCGACCATCGATTTCACCGGCGGTTTTCGCTATAGAAAATGTCGTACATTGAGGAGGTTGTTTTTTTTTTTTTTTATGTTCTTTGTTTAGTTTTCTTAAAAAATTGGTAAAACCGCGAAGAAACTTCCGCAGGCGGAAAAAAGCCGCTCTCCGCGCTCGCAAAAATCGTCTTACCGTGCAAAATGCCCTAAGTATGATTTACTTTAGACATCCCATATCGTTCATATACGTGAAGGTATTTTAAATATTTGAGTATTTTTATAATTTCTCTATTTGTACAATTTGATGGGCCCAACCCGCTCAAGACACCCTCCAATTTCCATTTTATGGAAACGTCGGAAATACGGGAATATTTACGCAGTAACTGTTCCTGGTTTTTTGTTGTTATTCAGGTAAAAACCATCGTAGAAACTTCGAAGTGTTTACCGAATACTTATATTACCACTTTATATAAACGTGGTGTAATTTTCAATATAAAGTGGCTTTTTTTTTTTGCCGTTATATAATGTTATATCGAATGTTCGAGGTTTTTTCAGTTTTAAATTAGATAACAACTTGTTCGGTTCTACAACTTGTCATAAGTGGTTCTTATAACGTTTGATGTTTTAATTTTTGACTGAAAATCGTAAAGCATTTCGCGTACTATTTTCCGATTTATGCGGATATAGGTAACATGTGTTAAGCTCTTAATGAAAGACATGCTCAAACATTTTAGACGGAAAACACACGGATAGTTATAATTTCTTTCGTAGTTACAAATGAATATAATTTTCAATTTAAATTCATCAAAACGTGTTTTAACCGAAATTTGCTCGGTATCGTTTTTTCGCGTGCAGTGAAACGAAACAATTGATACGTACTAATCGGATAGGCAATTTTTTTTAGTTTTTATTTTTGCAAGCGTATACATTTTTAAAACCGTATACGGGATAATGGCGTTCATTCGATATTTTCGGCCGAGAATCAACGAAATCGATCAATATCATTAATACGATCGTAGCTCGTTGTCTACGTTAATTTTTTTACGAATTAAAAAGTTAATAACCCGTTTGTTTAAATATTTTAAAAACGTGTGATTTTTGTTTTCGAATTAATATTTTACCAGGGTCTAATTTGTATGTAACACGGAATTATAAAATGTGTAGTGGACTAATGACGGAGATTATGATTTTTTTTAAAGTTTACTTCTTATTTTACCCATAGATTACTTACCTTGATAATGTTTAAACCTGGTAATATTTGTTTACAAAAAAAAAAAATTGTAATCAACTATAAACAGTAGAGAAAAAAATTAGTGAAATAACTGTATTTAATGTAATGGCAAGTTTTATTTTGCGACGACGAATTAATAGTCTAAAGTGAAAAATGTGTAATACGAAATATTAGCAAAAATAGGCCTTGCGTTTCATCTAATAACAAAACGGTCGATTTCCATATAAAATAAACCGAACACCATAATATTATATCGTTATAATTTTAGATTTATATATTCGCGCGGTTTTCGGTACAACGGCGTGAAATGATATTTCACGAGCGTTTCGAATCGGATTATGTTTTTTAAACACTTTATACGAGTATAACGTATACGTATATAATATTATTATATAGTGAACCGGGCTACAATCGTTTTCCGACGATTTATTTAAATTCATCGATCTCGCCGCGAATTTATAGCAATATAAAATAATGATACTTAAATATATTCTTCGCGGGCTTTCTCCGCCGACCGTTCTAAATAATATCTCGTATTAATGTATATCCGTATAATAGGTATACCCTCTACACTTTTATCGCGTTTAAGTATTTATTATACACTATATTATATAGTGCTCCAATCGGGAGATCCTCTACTATTGCTATTATTTTTTTTTTTTTTTTACTGAGACGACCCAATCTACTAATGCCCGAAATAATTTGTCTGAAACACGCGGATTTCTAAATTGCTGTCAACGATACCGCATTGTTGCTGCCAATAAGCCAAATGCAATAAGATTTAATGAATTTTACGATTTTAAATATTTTTAAAATCGAAATTGTGTTCGATATTTGTTTACTACAAGCATTTCTATATGCTTCTAACCTTGCAATACCTACACCTACGGTTCTCAAACTGTGCCCATTCCAGAGGCACCGTGGCCCATACAGAAAAACAAATTTACATTTACAATAATCTAACTTAACATCACCTAAGCGAAGAATGTGTTGGTTTTTCTATGATGTGTGTGTATGTTTTTTCTCTGTATGTAAATAATTTTTTCACCGGTAGTCAACATTAACAATTTATAGTGAACGTAAAACCACATTGACTTATGTGGATTTATATTTGTAATTAATATATGCGTTAGTGATGGGAAAAATCCGGAATTCGGATTCGGACTTTTATTGGAAATCCGGATATTATTTTCCTTGATTAATTTCTCATAAAACTATTATTATTATTATCATCATCATCATCATCCGATTGTAAATAGCGTTAAACGCGTAAAACATTAAGGAAATATCACAAATAGAAATTTTTTAAAAAAAAAATCATACATATTACTACACACTAATTTACATAATAATATATTACGTTGTTTTACCCGTAAACATACGAAATTTCGGATTTTGGAATTCGAGACGTAAATTGTGCGGATTTCGAAATCCGTCGTATTTATGTCGCGTCGGTTGTATGCGCATTCATATACGAATATGTACGTGCTACTCGACGATACCGTAGTTTTTTTTTTTTTTTTTTTTAAACGGTTAGATAGATCGAGCTGTCTTCTACATAATTATTCCCGGTTCGAGCACCGAGCCTATTATATGTACGAATTCTATTGTACACATACTATTATTATTATATTTGTATTATTGTCTATCTAAATATTATCGTTTTGTGTTCCAGATATTATATGCGATCGGTGCTGAAATACGCGTGCGCAGTAAATAATAATAATAATAATAATAGTAATAGTAATAATAGTAATAATAATAATAATAATAATAATAATTAATATCCACGACACCCGCGGTCGTTGATCGGCACGTTATATATTTTTTTTTATTATTATTTTTATTATTATTATTATTATTATTATTATTATTCTCCCGTGTAACCATGAATCGGTATCCGAGTCGCGGTCTAGCCAAGGTAATAGCTGAAAACGCGTTGCTCAGCGAGTCCTTGAAGAAATTAAACAAAGCTACCGTAAGTGCGTGCAGTTCATTTAAATACATATTTGCATATATCATATTAAATATAATAATAACGGTCCATAGAAATTGATATAATATTCAAATATTCCCCGAGTATATACGTATGTGTGTGCGTGAGTGTGTGTGTGTGTGTGTGTGTGTGTGTATATATATTTATATATATACGTCGATTTTTAGGGCCCCTCGATCACCGGAAAATATTTAGAAATTGAACCAAAAAAATGATTCAAATAAATGTATATTTTGATATTTTAATGTTGTTCAGTTAGAAATAAAATTGTAGAGACTTGTAATTTTTGCCGAATATTTATAGCCTACCCGTTTCTCTAGACGCGGTAATGCGTTTATTCCAATGGGTCCCGGCGGTTTTTTTTTTTTTTTAATTACACGAGCTATTTCAAATTTTTTCGGCTTTTCAAAAACGCTCGACAATTCGACACAAATCGTTCGTTTGCCTATACAGTAAAATCTCTTTATAACGGAATTGCTGGGACCAATACATTTTTCCGTTATAGAGAGGATGAACAAATAAATTTAAGTTACCATAATCTATATGCGTTTTAAGAAAAAATATATTTTAGGTATGTAAATATTTCGTACTACGTAAATTTATATTTCATGTTTATAATATATGCATTTATATTTAAATGTGTTTTGTGTATAATATTCAAAAATTAAAATTAAGAACTAAAAGAAAAAACCAAACATATTACATATTATCTTTTTTACAATTAAGTAAAATAATTTGGAATATTTTATTTTTTTTTTGTGACTAAAGGGGGGGGGGGCAACACGGTTAGCACGTTCTCGTGTTTTTGTCGTTAATTGTAAAAACTTTTAATTAGAAATTGTGGCTGTAATATTTTGTAATTCGTCTAAATGTGAACTAATGATAAATTTCAGATTACGTTATTTCCAATACATTACATATAATATTCATATTTTCCGTCATAGAGAGTATTTTTAGTAATTAAATTACGAAAATGTTTCCGTTTCCGGTCAGTAGAGGATACATTATAGAGAGGTTTTACAGTATACGAATATCGAAAATCCGTTGGTACGTGTTTTTTTTTTTTTTTTTATCAAGGCTCGACAGCACTAAAAAAGTTAATTTTTAACGCTTTAATTTATAATATAATTTATATATAAAAGAGTAATTATCAGGGCTAGGAAGTTGTATGATTGTACTTTGTCCGGTTCCGGAGTATTTCACTGAGAAAATATATTAGAACCGAATCCATCAACATATGTTTGTAGATGATTCGAAAAATTTTGTTTAGCTTTAGGCGTTTTTAAATCAATATTTACAGTAATTTCCGATTGATATCGGATGTATCTATTTAATCGTAATGTTCGATTAACTGAACGATTCTATTCGACCATCGGTTTCGAATCGTTTAAGAATAGACCCCACAACAACAATATTACTATCGGGGTGTATTTATCGCGAATCGTTCTCGCGTTTTCGGAACATAAAACCAACGCGATGATAATAATCGTTTTATCTCAAAACGAGTACGGTTTAGCGTGAAAAAAACATCCCACGATGAAAATTAAAGAACACGACTGAGTAAAAAAAAAAAAAAAAAAGAAAAGGCCACTTTTTAATCTCGTATATCTCGTCCCATCTCGTCCGAGAAAATCGAAAATCGATTTGTCCCCATACTTTGTCCCTATATAGATAACGTTGTTGTCTTTAGTTTTCATAACGAGTATTACAAATACTAGAGTCACTTTCAATAGTACTTTTTTTCTGTTTTTTCGTGAAATACTCGTGAAGTGTAAGTACACGGGACCGTTTTCTAATCTAAATATATTTTATCAAAGAAAATTTGAATATTTTCGAGTCGATAAATATTAATTTAAAAACAAATTCCGTTAAAATGTCTTATTTACCTCCTTCGTGAACTCGTGTACAATTTTTATATGCGCAGAGTGCGAAATTGTTCGTGAATATTGTTACGCGCCGGTATACGTACGTCATTAATAAAACAAAACGCATTGTATTGTACGAACCCATTGGAAAACGGTGATTGTAAAAAAAAAAACAAAAAAAATATCATAATGGACGAATATTTTCGCTATATTAGCATACGGAATCGATTTGAGCAATATAATAAAAACAACCTGGTCAAAATAAATCTTCGCCGGGAAGTTCTATACTATAATAATATAACATTAATGTGTCTAAACGGCTGGAAAAATGAATCATTAAAACTTTATGGACATTTGTATTGCGGTATAACTGCAGCTTGAAAAAAAAATAAAAATTTCTACTACTATAATACTAACCGCTGCAGAGTCAAACCCATTAATTTCGTTTTATTGCTTAATTTCTAGTTTTATATATGCTACTATTGTTACGTTAGTTTATAATAATATTATATGTGACGTGCAGTGATTTATTTAAATTAATTCGACACTTTTTTTTTTTTTTTGTCTGTTGTGTATTCGGTTATATATATATATATATATTGCAGAAAAACTAACAAACTCGATTTACGAAAACCATCATTTACGTAAATGTCTATTATAATTTTGCCGGGTTATAATATTATATTATTATCGAGGTTTTTTTGTAACATAACTTATCGTTGTATCTTTAAAAAAAAAAAAACACAAAAAAAATGTTCTTTTATCATCACCGGTGATACTTTACTCGCGAAAGTTATCGAAATTACCAACACTTAATTGAAAAAAATTGTCCTTGATATTTTTTAATTTTATTTTTGAATACTTTTTTTTTTTGGCGAGTAAAACGTTCCGATTAATTCACTCAGTATCTCATAAGACGCGGGATATTTGCCCCTTGATACTATATTGTTAAAATATTTTCTAGATTCCCGTCGGTTTTTCTGAAAAATTAAACATGCCGACAAAAAACGGATGGTACATCGGTTTTATTTTCCATTCCGGGCTACACGGACAAAACACACTACCAATTTGTAACCTTACCGGTTTACAGCTCAGAATCGTTTTTCGATCGCAACGATTTGCGAACACAAAGTGTTCACACCCACAACAGCGGCCCACCCATACTGGTGCGAAATATGTCCGCCTTTTTTTCTTTTTCTTTTTTGTTAATTCAACAAACTTTCCCGGCGGTTATTTTATTGATACGATACGTGTTCTGTTTGCGAGATCGTATTAGATTACTACTAAATTGAAATCGAATGAGAGGAAACGAAAAAAATAGCGTTTCACGCAATTACCTACTGTACAAATGTTATTTAACCGAAATAATAATAAAAAAAAAAAAAAAAAAACAACAACAACAACAACAAACACTATTGCAGCTTATTCCATGGACACATCCCCTTTGCAGGGGTGAATTCGGTTCAATTATACGTGTATCTAATCTCGCGTGTACGTTTAACTTGGCTATTATGTTACGCTCACTCTGCTATACTTGACCGTTTGATTGTATCGTCGGATTTTCTCTACACCAAAAATAGGGACTGTCACCGCGGTCACACGGATAGATTCGATTCACAGCTAAAACGGGCAAAAAAAAAAAAAAAAAAAAAAACCGGGGTTCATACGGAAACGAAGCCGAGCGAAACCCAATGCGAATAATTCTTTCGTAGCCGCGATATTTAAAACTCGATGCGATAACCGTAGAAAATTATGGGCGAACGGTGGGCGGGGGCCCGTTGAAGTAGCCAAATCAGAATGATCTTTCAGTAAGTTGGACAATTCACTTTTGAAGACGTGGCAAAGTTCAACAACAGATCAAGAACGGTTAGCTAACTCACCACCTGCTCGTTTATGTATAAAGAACCAGCGCGTTCACTGGCTTCAACAAATTACATTTTGATGATGTCAACTGAGTTCGTAAGCCCGTAAACAATTTTTTTTAATTTTATACAAATTGTTATTCAAAAAAGTCGAATTTAAAAAATATAACTTTTTCCCTCTGTATTAAATGTATTAAAAAATATATATTATATTATATACATTTATTTTAATAAGAAAAAGAAAAATAATCATCACTAAAACCACCAGTGTTTTTTTTTTTTTTTTTGTGCTCGACATCAAAATAAGGGCCCCCGAAAATATTTAGTACCGGGACCCAGGATTTTATTTGGGGGCTAAGTAGGTTGGTACACGGCTCGTTTGCTGTACTTAGGTTAGGTTAGTTCTGACTTATACGCGTTTAAAAAATATTTGAAATTTCAACCTCGTGTTTCAGCGTAAAATCTGGCCAACAGACGCTAGTCTAACCCAGTCTATCTAATAATACGTTTGAACGATATTTTATGTCATCGTCAAGAAATTCGGAATTACTCGATATTTTTCCCGTGCGAAAATGTCCAAATTCGAAATTTTAAAATACGTACATGGTCCATAAAAAAAAAAAAAAAAAATACAAAAAAATCATAATAGTATTGTAAACGTTTTTATCGAGTCAATTTTTTTTTTTTCCCGTTAAGCAATATCTGTAATGTAATTCGATTGCATATTGTTTCCAACGGTTGTATATAAATTAAATTATGTTTTTCGTCGGGCGTTCGGAATCCACGGTTTTCATTCTTCTTAAACCGATGGTTTGAAGAAGAAAACAAATAAAATCATTTTCAGTAAGGTATTTAGGACTATAGTAGGAGTGTAAATAGGTAAAAAATCTCGTTTAAATCGTTATCGATCAAACTATATAGAATAGATAATAACGAGAATAATTGTGGTTAAAAAAAAAAAAAAAAATTATTATTATTAGGCCCGCTGTCTGATAATTATAATTTTTTTTTTTTTTTGGTACACACTGTTTGTGTGCTCGAGGATTAATAATTGCATTTATTTAACGTTAAAACTCGAAATTTCCGATGAATATCTATTTCGTAATATCTTGTATAATTATTTGGCGACAGGACGCCAAATGTTTTATTAATACGCACCATGTATCCATCAAATGGTATACATAAAATTTAAATTCATCAAATCCGTATTAAGAAAAGAAAAATATCTTTATTGAACGCAGAGCGTAATTTTTTTTTTTTTTTCATATCAATATATTATCTACATTTGAATAATCACCGTACATAAGCGTGTTGGATATTGTTTTAAAACCGTCTAGACTTCCAAATTACATTTACCCTCATTTGATATTTACAAAATAATGTTCAAATTTCCATAATGATAGACCGGTTCAGCTTAACATTGACTACTCATATTATTTGATTGGGAAACGTTGTTTCTGACGATTGTGCCAAGATTACCTTATTAAGACTATACTTAACACGAGTAGTTTATGGAAAATAAATAAATAAATATAACCTACACAACAGAAGAAACGTACCATATTGAAAGTGCGATTATATGGATATATTTTATGTCAGCTGACAATAAAGCGATTTTTATGTACGAGGTATTTGTCCGTTGGCATCGATTATTCATTCGGTTGATAAATTAGTTTTAAACCTTTTATTTTTTTTTTCCAACGTTCATTACACAAAAAAATTTTCGAATATTTAAAACACACGCGTTTATAAAGCGTTGTTTTAGAATTATTTTGTTCTTTCCTACGTACTTGTAAATAATAAATAAGGTTAGGTTTATGAGAAACACAAAACTTAAATTTCGTACGATATAGGTTATTATTCTCGGTAAATGATTTTTCAGTTATTGAAAATGAAATTAAAAAAAAAACTAAATAACCACGTGTACGCCTTACAAACTTTCCGCCTACCCGCACGGTGCCGCGTATGTCCTGCTTTTTACTACAATACAAACCACATATAACTTTTCAAAATTATTTATTACAACATTTTATCAAAAAATAATAACTTTTTCTATCATTTTTTTTTTTTTTTTTTTTTTTAATGCATTTAGATACGTCCCGGACCATTCTAAGCGAGTTTTAGTCTTATAAGCGACGTCCACTGTTTGTATATATTCAGTTCTATTTAAAGAACTTGACGGTTAAAAAAAAAAAAAAAAATTCGTTAAATAGAAATAAAATTAAAAAAACTAATTTTTACTCTACTATAAAAGTAATACATATTGAACAGTTAATGGATAACATATAATATTAATAACAACGGTATGTTAGTATTGTATGTACGTATTTATTACTATAGTTGTACCTACATTATGACGCGCATGCGTGTACCACCTTATAATTTTTTTATTATGATTCTTTGTTGTTAGAATTTTCCTAACGAATTTCAAAACGTGTTAATTTGTTCTGGAATAATATTATAAAATGAATTGGTTAAATGGAAACGACGTGTTTTTGAATACAAATTTCACGGTCCGGTTCAAACAATTCGTTGTGTAGTGGGTTTCGCGAGCCCGGACTAAGGATCAATTGGGCCTCCTTTCATCTCAAACTTAAACGATTTTTATTACTCCGTCTTTACGGTTGTATATAATTGAATAATTTCGTACCGTACGAATAAAATAAATGTATAGCGTTAGGTTAATCACGGTGTACCTCACGCGATACGCTAATAGGTCAAAGACATATAAGATCAATATTATTACCGTGTACAATGTAGTTCACAGCTACCGTTTTAATTTATAAACTTAATCGTCTCGTTAACGATTTAATATTATGAATTTATCGCTTATAGTGATTATTATTCGTAATGTGAAATTTTGAACATTTTTTTTTTATTTTATTTTATTTTTATTATTTACTAGTAAAATACATTATATCGAACGTGTGCGTTAAATAATATATATAAAAAAAATAAAAATAAATAAATAAATAAAATGAAAATTGTTCGTTGAAAGATTGTTCGCGTCTCCCCCCCCCCTTCTCTGGCTACCCTTAATCCGGGCTTAATAGAGTGGTTCGACTGTATATTTATGCGGACAAATCCGTTAGATTTTATTTCATATATCCGTAATATTTCTATATGCTCGCGATTATATTTTAATAATGATATACGGGAAATTGATAAAACCATACGTACGCTCGCGTTTAATATATACGGCGACACCTACTATTAAAAAAAAAAAAAAAAATACTCCTCGCGCTATTATCATACGGATTCGGAGCGGCGTATATATATATATATATATATATAACTATATAATATAACGAAACGAATCTAGGGGAAAGGAGGAGAGAAAAAAATAAAAAAAAAAATACCGTTCAAAGGAGACGGTAGGCAGTGGCGGCGGCGGCGGCGGCGGCGGCCCACTTGTCCAAAATTGATTCGAACGTGTTTTCTATAGTGGCGCCGCCGTGAGAGGCCGCGCTTGGGGTGGGGGGTTAAGTTCGAGCCGGTATAAGTTCGAGCGCGTACAGCGACGGGTAGCGGCGGTCGCGGGGCGGACGGAGTGTTGGACGACGGGGTGGGCGCCGAAGGGTATGGGAATAATTCAACCGCGCGGTCGGGCGAATTGAGAAATTGAAACGAGATTCTTCGGTGCCGCGCCAAAGAAGAGGACGCGACGCACGAGTATATATGTATTTATACACGTGTATATATATATATATATATAAGTGCACAGATATATATATATATATATATATATATGAAGGGGAACGGGAATTTGCGATTGTGCATACGCGAAATGAGATTTGATATGTGTTGTAGTGTAGTGTATATATATATATATATATATATATATTTACGTATTATATATGTACGGCGTAGCGGCGCGGAGAGGTAATATTCACCCGCTCCTCGGGCCGCGGCGGCGTTCATCAGGGTGGGTTTCCCCCCCCCCACTCAACCCCGTCCTCCCGACCCACGTCGCCCGCCCCGCGCGGCCCACCTTCTCGAGCTGGCGCGCGCTATTCTTTGCCCCTGCCGCCCGCCACGCCCGTACTCGGATGTGGGCGCGCGTGCGCGTGTGTGTATAGCTCCCCCGGTCTCCTCGATATATACGCGACCCGTATGTGTGCATGACGTCTGAGCCCCGTTAGAAAATTGCAGCCGAGGAAAAACTCATTTTCGCATTTTCCTCCTTTACACGCAATCCGCCCCGTCGCATATATACACACACACACACTCACACACGCACACACACGCGCGCGCGCGCACACACACACACACACACACGCACTGCACTACCCCGCCGTCGCCGCCGCACTCGACGCGAGGAGCCGCCGCGGCGTTCTCCTTCTTTTTTTTTATCCGTAATTCCTTTTCGCCGTTAGAGATCCAATCAGCTCTCTCCGGTTCCTCCGCCCCTTCCGCGGCGGGGTTTTTTTTCTTTTTTTTTTTTTTTTTTTTTAACTTTGAATTCTCCGCCGTCGCCGCGGCGCTTGCGCGCGTATTCGGGCAACGAGATTTTGGATTTTTCCGCTCCGGGGGTCCCGCGCAATTTCCAAGTCGCGACGATACCGCGCTGCCGGAAGGGGGTCGTGGACGGGTTGTGGCGGAGAACGGCAAAAAAACATTATATATATATATATATATATAAGGGTTGGTGGACGGGGAAGGGGGCGGTTTCATATGTGTGTGTATATATATATATATATATACATACAAACACGGTCGCGCACACATCTACCCGCGTACATATACATATATATATATATATATTTATATACACACACACACACATACATACATATACACATATATATATATATATATATGTCTTCAGACGACGAGAGCGTGTGTGCCACCTCCCCCCTCGTCCGCTATACCCTCTCCACATCACCATCTCTCCCCGCCCCTTCCCCCGTCGGTTTAAGTCGACTGTTGCATACATTATAAACGTTCCTCCCGCCGCCGCCGCCGTCATTTTGTTTGTTTTTACCGCCTTCCGTGCGCCACCCCCCCCCCCCCTTCTCCCACCCGAGTCCTTTTTATCCTATTCTCGTTCTCTCCTTTTTTTTTTTTTTATTATATATACGATCCTCGCCCGCTCCTATCCCGCAGGATCGATGTGTGCCTTTTAATATCCATCCTCCCCGACGTGTACGCATATTGTTCTCGGAGACCTACCACTCCGCCACCCTACCCACCCATCCTCAGGAGTCGCCTCCTGTCCGGGACACGCCTGCAACAACAACGATATAAATGCGAATACTGTTTTTTTTTTTTTTTTTTTTTTTCTTCCGAACGAGCAATGTGTACCGTTTTTTTCGTGTTCACGTCCGACATCGGTTAAAAGTCATCGTGACCCGTATATATTGTAGGTATATTTATATATATATATAAAATATTCTTTATGCGTTAGACCTAATGATAATCGGAAATCGCCGATATTATTGATGGATAACGAATATTATCAATTATTTTAAATACAGTTCTTTTCAACTACAAATATGACCATTTATATCCGATTATTTCGTCTTTTATTGCATACATATCATAATAACATAAAATTGTAAATCTACTACGATCAATAGTAACAAAATAATTTATATTTAATCTTTACCGTATAGAAATTAAAAAAAAAAAACAGGCCTTCCGTAGTTGATTTTTCTCTATATTTCCAATGTAGCGAAAATGTTTTCACCTGAAATAAATGAAAAGGTCTGTAAAAATGATTTCAAATATAAATCACCCAAAATGAAATTTGTAGTTGCCAACATTTCGAAAACAACATCATTGGCTATTTTTTGAAATAATAATTATTTAAATAGTAACTGTTATTTAAAAATAAAATGTAAAAGTACTATTTTCTCGTACTTCCGATATTGAACAGATTTTAAAGTAATTTACATTTGTTTTACGTCAACGCACTTTTGCTAAATTGCCTGTAAGAAAGACACAGCGACAGCAAATATAAGAAAAGAACCATTTAATCTGTCGATGGTAAATTATTATAAAATATTTTATTGGAATGATGTTATAGAAATACATTTTAGGTAGTATAATTTCCATTAAATATTTTCCTACTGGAAACTAATTTGCATTAATTTTTTATATATATATAGAATTTTTTGATACGGTTGTCGATACTATTTTGAACACTGCAATTTTTATTTTATGGACAGTTAGCCAAGTAATCGTGCAAAACATCTGAGAACGATAATTTCCATCGTTTTTGACGATCCGCACGATTATTGCGATCCTAACCCTACGGGGATTGTGAAAACGGTTTCTATTTTTTTAATTTCAATTGTTATCTTATATACCGCGAGGAGAGCGCTGGTAATTATTTTAATTATTATTCTACGTAGGTATAATCGAAACATCGTGTACACGTTCATTTAATACAAATAGAGTGGAACCGTCGAAGAGAGGGTTTTTTTTTTATAGTACCTAATAATATAGTAAGTTTTAGTCGATTGGTCTGCTCAACTATTTATTTGCATATATAAGCAAATATAATAATATATAAAATGCGTATAACAGCTAAATTGTTGTAAGAGTAATAATTATATTAGCATTTTAAATTATCTTTAAAATACAGAATCGATTACTCGTTAATTATTATTGTATATGTAACGCGTGTACCATTTACCGTGTCGATTATAACTCTAAAGGAAAATAATAGGTAACAAAAAACAAAACAAAAAAACACCTGTTAACAACAAAGCTTTTTCACCAGAGTCGAATTTCCACCCACCTTTTTTTGTATTATAGACATATCCTTTGTAAAACAATAAATACCCGAATACTATATAAATATAATATTTCAATACTACAACTATACTTTCTTTAAAAAAAAAAAAAATCGAATTGAAACCCACAAATATCCCACATCCTCGCCACAAACGTTATACACGGTATATAAAATGTCATTTATCTAGCTCCATTTGAGGAGGAGTGGGGGTCTGGTAGGAGCGTTCAAAAAAAAAATCACGACACGCTTAAAATTATATTGAAAATCAACCAAACTTTTATCATCTTAATATAAAATATAAAAAAAACTTTAATTCCCGAGCCCGTTAGGCCAATTATATGTACAGACAATACAGTGTACAATGGTCTCTATTTTCTGAAAAAACATTTTAAAAAATTCGATTTTCCTTATTCGGATATATATAATATAATAAAGGAAGGTATATTTTTACAATTTAAAATGTGTATGCGGTTTGTTTGAAGTTATTATTAATAATAATCTTTCAAATCACACACATATTATATGTATATAGTAATATTTTTTGTAATTGCGAATACCGTTTCAAATAGTGTATCATCTTTGATAAATGGTATGTTTATCTTTATTGCTAGATAAAAATACGGAATTTAATTAATATATTTCTTTGAATATATACTATTACAGATAAATCTATTTTATCATCAGTTATTAAAACCTAACTATGATCACTACTACCATTTCCCTTTTGTTCAATGGTATATTGCATGTGATGCAAATATGATCGCTTGTTTTTTGTAAACACATTTCGACTTATGAAAACAAGTAGATAATTTTAAACGTTAATATATTTCACCTGTATGTTATGTCGGATTGGCCGTGCGCGTGTTTATTTTCGTCAACTTTTAGCTGATAAAATCCATCCAGTTTTTCTATTTTTCTCTATTACAATGCTCTGTGCTTCAGTCCACCTATCGGCATTCGGTGTAAACTCCCATCACAAGTTCGACGGACACTATCCGTACGCGGTCTAACTCTTGGTCCGGTCCTCTCGGCCGGCGTAGTCTTCCTCGTCTTATGCACTTAATGAACTGGACAACGTGTTAGGTAACCAGACCCCTCCCGAATCATCTTTGATATGCATATTTTTTTTTTTTTTTTTTTTTAATGATGTGTATTTAATTTAACCGCTAAAAACGATATCCATTTAAGAGTGAGAATTTCAAATATAACACGCCCCCCACGCCCCTAAAATATTTTCCTGGCTACGACGCCACTGTTCCTGTAAGCAAGTTTGTTAGTTTATTATTAAAGTTTATGAAAACGAATCAAAGAAATTCTTCTAAACGGGATAATATATTATTATAATATATGTTTATAATAAAAATACATTTCAGAAAGACCGCGGGCATTTCAATGAAAAATCGTTACGTTTCCATATCAAATCGCCCGATTATAAATATGTAAAATATACTGTAAAACCGATCGAAATTTTCCATAAAAAAAAAAAAAACGCATTAATAATAAAAATCGAGAACGAATATGATGTCTGTTTTTTTTTTCTTTTTTTTGAGGCGGAAAATTATTATTTTTTTTTTATGAATATATTATTCACAATCGAATGTGATTGCTCATCGAACGATGACGTCTCGAGTATTTATTATTATTAACATTTTTTTTTTTTCGACTTCGTGTGTGTTTGTCGAATTCGCCGGTCTTTACAGGTGCCGCGGTATATGGATAGGTACGTAGGTAGGCGTGCATTTCGTATAGTTTTTGCTCGGTGGTTTTTTTTATTATTATTATATTTTTATCATTGGTGTGCAGCGGGCGAGATGGTGGCGTTCGGTCGGTCGGACGGATGTCGATGAAAAGATGATTAACTGTGGCCTAACTACAGTGCAGCGTGTTTGTCGGGTGCCCACCTATAATATAATACTCCCGGTGTGTTCTGGGTAATTAAACAACGAGCGGGCGCACTGAGAAATGCCGAAAAGCGGTTTTTTATTTTATTTTATTTATTTATTTATTTTTTTTTTTTTTTTTTCACGTCGTTCATTCAATATAATAATAATAATAATAATAATATACGGGCATACCCTCGGCCTACGGCCTGCACCGTAGTGTACTGTTGTTTGTGTTATTGAAAACGCGCATGATAATTCCTTTCACTCGGGAAAAATAACGATCCGAGCACAATAATAATATATAAGTATGTACGTATATAAGACGATCCATTCGTTAACACGCGTTTGTGCGCTCATTCCGATTCGGCGGCGGCGGCGTGTACGTGTTTATTATTATTATTAGTTTTTTTTTTTTTTTTTTTCATTATTTCCATTCTTTTTATTTCTAAAAAAAAAAAAAAAAAAAAAATTCGCCCAAGTCATCGTTAATGACATAAATAATACTACGAGATTGGACGCTAATGAAGGAGGGCCGCCCTCTCTATACGTTTTCCCTCCCTCTCCGCCACCCAACCCCTCCACCACTCGATTGTCTACTGCGCGCACACAAAACAGCGCCGAGTCATTGCCACCGCCGCCACTGCAATACCGTAAAGGTAACGAAAAAAAAAAAAAATATAATAATAATAATAAAATTAAAAAATATTATTATTGTTATATATTTGGATTACAATAAAGTTTTTGATTATTATTATTTTTTTTTTTTTTTTTTTTTTTTTTTTTTTTATATATTTAGCGAGTACCGCCGAGAATGTATTAAATTGCATAACCTCGTTTGTGCGTACCATTTACTGTGTGTGAATTCGACAAATTCGAAAATGCGCGAACAATAACGTAATTTCCGACGGTCGAAGACTATATTTATTTATTTCGTATTATTCTTTTTTTCTTTTTTTTTGGTATTTTACCGGCCGACTAGAGCGGGAGACACGGAGTTAACGGGGGCGCGCGCGCGCGGCTCGTATAATTATTATTGTGTTATTGCGCGTCGTCCGCGAGCAAATCAGACAAAAAATTTATTTTGATTTTGGTGTAGCTGTTACAATAATATTACCGGTTCGTATTAATACCGTGCCGTACGGGTTTGCCGGTGCAAAAAGATTACAAAAAGTCGCGTCCATAAAACAAAGTCGACATCGCGCGGCGTTCTGGAAAATGTGTGTTTTTTGATTTTTCTTCATTTCTGCGATATATTTATTGGGATACCTCGACGGACTGACAATAAAGCCAAACCTGTTCGACGATCTTCACTGTTTGCAGCTATTCATCAAATAGGTTTTTAATCGTCCTAAAGTTGAAAAAAGAACGTTCTGCTGACCAAGTCGACACTGGAAGTGTCGCAAGTGCGGATATTAAACACCAAATGTCCTTCGACATAACGCCCATAGTATCGATTGCAGATTTTGGTAGTTCTTTATCGGGTACCGATTTCCATTTTTCCGTCCACACCTACAATTCTGATTCAAAAGTGTCACAAGTCGGCGATAAGCTTTTGTATAAATTCAATGCATTCTTTATAGACATTGCTACTTGAATTTAAGTTTTGCAAACCGGAAATAATGTAATTGAAAATCAAATGTAATACACGTTATTGTTGAATACTTTTTGAAAAAAATGACTGAACTCATAACTGGCGAACAATTGTGGTTATAAACCGATCGTCCGACAAGATTCCAATCTTGAAAATTGCGATAACATATACGTTTGTCATTTTCTAAAATTTAAGATAACGCGTAATGACTACCGGAAACTGGGAAATGTACAATTACTTACAAATAAACTGTAGTTGTACAATTATACATAAAGTTTGTAGTTAGTCTTTGTTGTATTAAACCTACTTTAAAAATTTCGAGGGGTGGAGTAGGAGGTTGAACCCAAATTTTACTGTTACGTTAGATACACATAAATAGTACAATAGTACGTAGTTAGGTTTATAGACACGGTAAACTTAAATTTTAAATAGATTTGTCGTGATATTTAGTTACTAATATAACTTTTAATATGAAATACATAATATATCCCATCTCATCCTATTATACACTTTTTGAAGTAATGTTTTGGAGGTCTTAAACTTTAGTTGAATCCACCGCATTTTTTTTTTTCGATATGCTTTGCCGCTTTTATGGCGTACGGAACAACGGTACGATTTTGAAAATATTATAAATAATATCTTATTAAACGATTCCATAATGAATGAAAAAAAAATAAAAATAATCAAAATAGATTTTACTCGAAATCTCCGTATAGATAATCGCTGGATTGTGATAAAAAGTCGCCTTGCATAGAACAACGGTGCTGTATATAATTATATATATATTTTTTTTTTTTTTTATGTTATTACTTAAATATATAAATATTTTTTTTTTATTTTTCATCGTACTGCGTTTAATGCGGCTTAACTAATAATAGTGCGATTAACAATAATTATTATTATTCGTTGGATGGCGATGACAATAAATGTCAAATATAATTATACCAAAAAACACTATAGGTTAGAGTACTTTCTTATTTCTTAACTTCGAGTATAATTGTAATTTATTCCTAATGTATTTTTTTTTTCTTCAATCTGTTTAATCATAGTTTAAATATCCGAGGAAAATAATACTATTTTTCGATCGACTACAAAATACAGTAAACGTAGTATAATTTATTTGGAATACACGATCTTTTTTTTTTTTTTTTTTGTAATTAACGTAACATTATTATTTTGTATAGTCGCATAAAAAAAAACAAAATAAACTAACAGTGATAATATTTATAGGTAAAACAAATGTCGAAATATTTAAAATTTGTTTTATACATTTTCGAGTGCTTATTATTATTGGTATGTTTAAAAACTTAATAATCTAATCTAACCTCAATCCACATTCGGGCATTTACAATGTGCTTTCGTAGTATTGTTAATATATTTTATTTCACGCTTTTCGAAATTATGTAAAAACCCTTAGGTGGTCTATGATAAGCAACCGCAGATGTTGTCGGCCACGTAGGTATCTATTTTGCCTATCTCGGAGCCGTGGTAAATGATTTGATGTTTTTTAAGAAAAAAAAAAAACCATTATCTGACGTTCGACTATTAAGATTGAAATAAAATGTATTAAAATACATAATTTAAAGAATTTTAATTAAATATTAAGTTATTCGTTTTCAAAGTGCAATTAAGGTGTAATAACTGGCAGTAGTTCGTTACCTACGCAAGACAAACATTTCTCTACCAGAAATAATGCTCCGATCATCGACTTCAGAGGAGGTGGTTTCTGGTAGCGAATTTTGGGGCATTGGGGAGGTCATTTTTTGATATTCCCTGTGAAATTCTTAAAAATTAGATGAGAACCATCTGTACCGCCGACCACCTTGTACTATCAATCTATTTTACTAGCTGGCCGGTTATAGTAGCTGTTTGTACCACTATAGTCTATTGGTTTCTAGTAAAAATTCGACGTGTTTACAATCGTTTTTTTTTTCTTCTAAATTTAATTATATTTGACAAATTATAGTGAATTCACTAACAAATGTAAGATGAAGAAAAAACAATTAATGTTGATTTAGTAATGATTTTATTTAAACATTTAAATTATTATTATATTTATTTCATACGTTATTTTTTTTTTTTAATATTTCAATATATTATTATAACGTACTGACTTTTGAAATTAATCGTTCAACTTTGACGATATATTTTATAACTGCGAATCCGTAATATTATTTACTATCGCTATTAATTTACGATATAATATTTTTTTTGGAATATAATACTCGTATATTCTTTATTAGGTTATACGAACATACTGCCGGGCGAGAACCGGGGAGAAGATAATTTAAAATTCTAACCCGCTAGCTATAATATGTCCTTCGGTTGTATAATATACAAACTACGATAATTCACTATTTTAAACTGCCATTAATATTCATATATACATTTGACGGGTTGTTGTTGTTTTGGCATAAAACTGCGTTGTTGGAAAAAAAAAAAAAAACTCCCCTATTCATTTATTGCCAATAATTTTGTATTTCTGAGGAACGATTCTTATTTGTCCTTAACGAGTTGTCGACCGACTGACATTAATGAACGCGCGTGTGTGTGTGTCATTTCCACATTTTCTTTTTCTTTTTTTTTCCTTTTTTTTTTTTTTTTTTTACTGCATTTTGTCGTAGACTTATTCTATTTTGTTCTTCATATCGGAAAATTAAATGTTTATAAGCAACATGCGGCGGTTGTATTTCCCACGCATACCTACCTATAATAATTCAACGATGAATTATTAAAACTAATAATAATTCGTATATTAAAGTCGATAACAGGGATATTTCTCCCTTGTTTCGCGGCGGCGTCTGAATAAATAATGATATTTTTTTTCGATTCGTCCGTACGTGTTTCCCGTAATGTCCGATGTATAATTAAAAGTCCCCCGCCCTTATTATAAGTCCACCCTCTAACAAAGCCGGATCTGCATAAAATTTAGTCGCATGCTACACCATCGTTCGATTCTATTGTTTCGCCGTAAGTTTCTACATAGCATAGGATACAAGTTTTTTTTTTTTTTTTTTTGATAGCCGCGATTTTATCTTTTATATTTTCCTACTTGGGCACAATGTTAACTTGATAACGTCGCATTAATAGTAAACGAGTCGTCACGTAAAAAGCTAATTTGAAAACGAATTTAATTTTCAACTTGAGTTGTTATTATCATTATTTTTTATTATAAAACTGTTGTGGTCGTAGTGAAAATGATCGAACCTCTTATTGGGTGTGCGATTTTTTTTGAGAATAAGAAAGAAAATGCATTTATTTAAATTTATTCAAGTCCAATTGAAAAGTGCAGCTAAATTTATTCGTACCGTTTGTACGACTGTTGTATCCGAGGCCGGGCAACTTGACATTTTTTTTTAACTCATTATGTTAAGTTTAAAATCCTAAACTTTTTTTCAAGTTTAAAGTTATAATTTATATTAAAAAAAAAAAAAAAAAACCGAATTAATTTAATTAATATTTATATTTTTGTTGGCAATCAAAATGTCTTAACAGATAAGGATAGAGTCGGGTGAATAAATTTTACATAATATTTTTTTTTTTTTTTTTTGATCGACCTTTCGGTTGTTTTACAACATATAACTTGTCCATTATTCTCGATCCTCTGCAAGCCAGTTTAGATTAACGTAAAAAATATTAATGCCCGCGTCCTTTTTAAGCTGTGAGCTATACGAATTCCTCGGTGTCCCGGCAGTTGTCCGCGCTTCTGCGGTTCCTTCAATTATTACGCGGTGCAGATCAAAACGTGGCCTATCATTTCCCATCGTCTTATTATTATTTTTTTTATTTTTTATTTTTATTGCAGTTATTTTACTCTATACACTTTTCCGACCCGAGTTAGCGCCTGGGCATTGGTTTTTCCGCTCGTCTTCGGCACCGCATCGCGAACCCCACCGGCGGATCTTTTCTCTTTATCGCACGCGCGTCTCGCGGCCATTATACCGCTGCACTATCCGTGCATACGTTTATTGTAATATTCGCCTCTAATTCCGGTGTTCGTTATTGTTTTTGACGACATTATAATATAACGTAGGCAGAATGCACCGGTACATAAAAATTAAACTTTCACGTTTTACGGTTAAATTAATATTACTACTGTTGTACTTTTTGTATTCTGTAGCGGCCGACGGGTTCGAGATATATATATATATATATATATATATATATATATATATATATATATATATATATATATATATATGTATTACGACGGGGGTGTGAGATAGAAAATTAAAAAGTTAATTTCCTACAATACGTCAAACGTTATCTCGCAGCCGCAGATAATATATCGCTAATATAAATTATTATTACTATTATTGTATATATCGAGGGCATATATTAATGGCGTTATATATATTATATTATTGTCCGTCCGAATGGTTTATGGACATCGTAAAAATTCTTTTGCGGCCTTACGTGCCAACACATCATGATTATTAACCCTTATCCGCCTTAAGTGACATTTAGATGCGAGAGTATATTTTGGATAAAGGCCAGACCGCTGGCATTACGCGGCGCGCGGAGGGACTTTCGGAGTTTTAGACGAAATGCGTGTTTACCTCGCGCTCGTGCGGGTGATTCATTGCGAAACAGTTTATTATAAATATATATATATATATATATTTATATATATATATATATATATACATACAATAATTCCCCCTAGCTCGTATAAAATATATGAAAAATGATTTCCTATATTACGAGTGCCGGTACAGAAGACGACTTAAAACGGACGAGGGAATTTTTAAGTACATATAAATATAATAATAGTAATAATCCTCCAGTGTCCGATCGAGTGGGTTTTTTTTTTTGTCACTAGTCATCGTGAGTGTTAAATACTCGCTCGATCGCGGCGACGGTATATCATCGTGTATAAATAAATAAATATATATATAGAAGGGGAGGAGATTATTATCCCGCAGTGCTCGTACGGGGTATTCCAGATCATTCGTTATAGTTTCCAGAGTATAAATACAATAATGTATACCGGTGGACATCGTTTATAAGACTCACTTTGGGACCAGCACAAAGTGAGTCGTATAACCGAATGAACCCTATAGACCAAGTGAGGATAATGTGCTGTACAACACACAAACTGTGCAGTTCTAAAACGTTAATTGTATAATACCTACTGCTACTTACTTCATCATTGCAAAAAAAAATTAGAAACGTTATATCAGCTATGGTTGTGGTTGGGGCGGGGTTTTTGCGCTCTCCCGTGCCGAAATCTGCATACAAGCTAATTGCTGGTACATACTTGTGCAGTTCTAAAATGTCCTTAGCGCAAACCCCGAAAGAAACGAAAAAAAAAAATTAATTCATCTCTAGCTTTATTTCGCTATTTTCATTTCACATGATTTTACTTTTACATATTACATATGTTTTATTTTTGTTTGTGTTTTGGTACTTTCGTCTATTCCGTTAATATGCTGTCCGTACTTGTATTTTCATATTTTAAATTAGTGCCTCGGTGATGTACAGCACTCCTCAACACTTCTAGAGAATCATTCTCCTCGTAAATTTCGTCAATCTCCCAATCATTGTTGCCGTTGGCTCTGTCTGCCATTGACTGACAAATGTGAGTCCTATAACCAAAATGGCGAGTCTTATAACCGAATTTCAAAAAAAAAAAAAAATTGTATTTGGATACGTCCGGACCGTTCCAAACGATTTCGAGTCTTATATGCGACTGAACCTTATATATATATATATTACTCTCGTAACTATAACACTATAACACAGACACTCGGAACACTCTGTATAGCGTGTTACACGTCGAAATCTAAAGGTGTATAAATAATACAAGATGATTCGAAATTTTTTTATACACGAGTATGTAGATAGGGTTTTAAATCGGAAAAGGAAAAAAAAAACTACATCTGCATCGTCGCGTTTCAACCTATTTACCTATATACTTAAGTGAATTATATAATGTTTAAAATTCAATTTTACAATCGATAACGTTTCGTCGTAAATCGCATTGGCTACTGGTTGTATTGAATTTTGAACAAACATTTTCGTATTTACTCGTCGTACGTACACTATACGTTATATATATATATATATATACTTTATGATAAAATAAATTCTGTGTTTCGTTATAATATTATCTTCCTTTTTTTTTTTCTTCTTTTTTTTTTTTAATTTCCTTTTATAGGCTATATTGTACAGAAATTATATAAACGGTATCAGTATTAATTTTAAAAAAAATAAAAAAGGTTACTTCAATTTCTTAATTATTTTTACGTGATTGGACTTCAGAAAACGTACGATCGGCCGTATTGATGAAACGTTTTATTCGGTGTGATTTGTTTAATAAAACAGATAATAGAGTTCATAAACTCTGACATAAAACAATTTTTAGAGTACAGTAGCCAGTATGTAAGGGCGGGGGGGGGATTCGTTTGTGTTACGGTTATAATAAATTAAAAAAAACAATACTATTATATGCAAACATTAGTTTTAGTGATATTATTATTACGAACGTTTATTAATTAAATGTTACGCACAACCGTTGGAATGCAGGTGGAATATATTTGAATATTGTACGCCAAATGTATAAATATTTCTTTGGTTTTTCGTACTCAATATAGTATATTATCGCGTTCGAAAAAAAAGAAGAAAAAAAAACGATTCTGAACGGAGTTTGGAATTCTAATCGAAACCATTGTTTTGGATCCGATTGTCGTCGTAGTATATTTGCAATTCGGTAAATTCAACCGTGACTCTTCCTAACTCGTATTTTTTCGTCGTGAGTGCCTCTCCTTTCGGCTGTTCTACAATAAAATACGTATACATCGTCTAGTTACGTTTTTGTATTATTATTATTATTTCTAAACCAGAGTTGGGCGTTAAACAAAAGACGATAAAGGGGGAAAAAAACGTGCCTATCTATATATATATATAAAACCGCGTATATTTATAATATACATGCGTTTTTTTTTTTTTTTTATATTCACCATGTGTTGTTTCGTGTACGATAATTACACACACACACACACCCCGCGGTCTAATTAGTCATAATATACGTGACAGTAGATTACAATGAACATAATATATATATAAAAAAATAATAATAATATGGTCGCGGAGGTCGTAAAAAACGGCTTGTCGTCGTCCCCATTACATTATAGCCCGGGTTATATAGCATTTTATCGTTTCTGCTATAGTTATTCCTGCCTATATTATTATTATAGGTGGGTAGGTATACTGACTACCCCATGTTCTATTGGATAGAAAAAAAAAAAAGAAACGCCATTGTATATAATTAAGCACGCATAATAATAATATTACTTATATTTATAATGGCAATCGTCGTGTGTAATAAAACATTTTAAGACAAAAAAGAAATGCGGAACAGTTTTTTTTTTTTTTTTCTATCTTTTTACGAATTTATATAATCGTAACTATTAAACAAAATATAATCAAGCCGGACACGCACTTTTTCGCACCGCGGGTGTTAGCCCGTCTCGGGTCGATTTAGTTAGAAGTCAGCTATAAACACATCGATAAATCGACTGAATAATAATAAAAATAAAAAAAAACGATTCTGAACCGTATACCTCTCACAGCCAAGGGTTAACCCGGATATCAATAAAAATCGTTTATTTAAACAATTTTTTGAAGAACCGTTGGAAATCAAGACATTTTTTTTCTCTTCAAATTATGTATCTTTCAATTGGCGATGAAGACTCTTCTTAACTATTCTGGTTGCCTATTTTATTAGTTATTTATTGTTTAATACCGTTTGGTAGCTATTCCAAATGCATTTCGATATTTATACAATTACAGTAGGTAATAGTGCACCGTGTGTGGGTTATATTCTAGTTATATTCCTTATGAAATATTACGTAGTTGTTTTGCAACGCATTCATACGAATTGCATAACACCATACAGGACTAGCGTTGAGCATTTAATCCGGATTATTTTTATTGTTATAAAATTAAATTCATTACATAAATATACGATTGCGTAGAAAATTGAAAAAAAAAAATAGTATTCAAAACGACTGGCAACATTATAAATACGAAATGCACGATGTTGTGTGTAGTTATGTTTTTGTGTTTATAATTCTAAAATTTGATCTCGGCCGCGTTGAACAATTCGGATTGTCAGATTGAATCCGGATTAAACAGATTTTTCAATTAGGGTTACGGATCGATCGATAATTTTTTGCTCGACATTAATGATATCGATTAGCGATAAACATGAAATATGTCGTTTAAAAATGTTTAAAAAAAAAAAAAAAACCACACAAATGGGACTACGCGTACATTAATCGGTTCTCGGGGTCGGTTACAGTGGTACGCGGTGGAAATATCCAATTTGAACCCGGACACGTTGGCGAGGTTCGTGCAGATGTCGGCGGACCCGGACACTGACCAGTTTATTCATGACTCGACGGAGCAGAGCGACCAAATGATGACGCAACTGTGGCATTCGCTGGCGTGCCTGGTGCTCAACCCGTTCATGACGAAGACTTCCATCAACGGGTGAGTTTTCCGGCAATTCATATATGTCCTAAACAAAATATAACAAATTTTTTTTTATTATAAAAATACGACTCGAATACGATGGAATTATATGCATACGTTCGTATTGGTTCTGTTATGTTATTAATATTATTATTATTATTGTTATTGTTATGTATTTATGTAAATCGGAATACAAATCACACTCGGCTTTGGAAGTCCGAGTCTTGTAAAAATTTCGTATTCGTGGTATCCATTGTATTATATACGTTTGTGGCATACACGGGTTACGACTTGTTCGGGACTGGCTGGCAGTATTTCGGGTGGGGCGGAGACGATTTCAAGTAGCCCAAGAAATCGTTTAATGACTAATTTAAAATTCTAAATTTGCAACAAACAAAAAGAACGCCACGTCGTATTATGGGGAAATTTTTCGAGGTTGGAGTGGTAGGAGTGTGTATTGGTTTGGTGGGAAGTGGGAGGGAACTACGGAGACGCTAGAGGGTGTAACAGCACCTCCAACTTTCGATTTAGCACCTCCAAGTGCATTTCAATTAGTTTAAACTGTTTAATGAAATGCATTGTAAACGAAATGTTTAAAACACAATGGCGTTGACGATAGCGTAATCAATAAAGAAATATGTCTTGACCTTTACGAATTAATGCAAGTCGCGTTAACTATGCTCGCGTGAATTCGGTAACAAGCGAACGTATCCCCCGCGAGTAGATTGTTAATGAATCGGCTCGGGAGCAGCTCTGTTGAGTCGGCGATCAAATGACATAAAAATAAAAAATAAAAAACATTGAAAATGATTTGGCTAATGCAATCGATACCGGTAAAAAAATATCAAATCAATTGGCGATAGAAAGTCATGTCGAACAAATTCAATACGTGTTTGAAAATTTTATTTTTTGTCTGTATTTACAATATTATACAATTTAATGTCTGGTATGTGTGTGCGTGCGGGAGAGGTGGGTGGTGGGTGGATGGGCGGACGGAGGAGGCTTTAGACCCCCCGACGCGGCTATGCGAACGTTAAATCGTAGCGCCCCCCCCACCCCCCGAGATTTGTGGTCTGGTTGGGTGGGCCGCCGGACGGGAATCGGAATGGAACGCGAACGGGCAATTTTCAGGGAATAAAATTCGCGTCTTTGTCGCCGCCGGACGCTAGACGCGCGCGTCGCGTATCGGCGGCCGGCGTCCGCAGTGCGCGCGTACGCACGTCACACGCATATCCCCCCTCCCCACACACACCCCGACGGTGCCGGGCCGTCCCGTCGCCGATTGGTCGGAAATAAATATTTTCCATTCGGGTTTTGTTTCGTTTTTTTTTTTTTTTTTTATTATTATTATTATTATTCCTTCTTCTACTCATTCTCTTCTTCTCGTCGTCGTCGTCGTCATCTTTTCCGCGCGCGTCGTAATTAAGCCCCGACGACCGCGGCAACCGGTCCGCCGCCTCATGCATATTGCATGTCGCGTACGCGCCCGCCCGTCAACCGCCGGCATGTATTTATATAAGCGGACAGCGCGCGCAAAAACGCCGTGCCGGACAGCACGCATCCGTGGGATATTTTTATATATTTTTTTTTTTTTTCATTTTTTTTTTTTTATTTATAATCCGTTTAGGATTTTTTCTCATTTCCTCTGTTTAGCCGTCCAGTCGGTCCGTCCGTCCGTCCGTCCGCCGACGACGACGACGGGACAAAAATTCGAATCCGGTTTTCGTCCGCGCCGCCGCCGCCGTCGTCGTCGTCACTCATCCGCCGGCACAATATAATAAGAAAATATGTCCGCGAGCGGAAAAGGCTTTTTTTTTTCTTTCGCCGCTCCCCCCGCGACGTTTTCGCCGTGCCAAGACGACCGTACGCACGTTCCAAACCGTCATAATAGTCGTTATTATTACTATTAGGGCTGTGAATACGATTTTTTTCTTCTTCTTCTTCTTCTTTAGTTAACATTCTTGCACCGGGTGGCCGCATAAACGTTTAACGGCCCGTTATATTATGCGGAGCTCTTATTAACAGTCGTTTACACGTTTTTAACATCTAAACAGGGCCGTCCCGACGATTATCGGGGCTCGCCGGGACAAAGACCGCACACAAAATAACAATATAAGTTTACCAATACAATGAGAACGGCAATCGTCGCGCCTAATGACATAGATTAATTCATTTTTTTTTTAGTAAATTATTAAATACATACAACACCGGGATTACGCGTTTTGCCCCCAAAATGATAGTAAGTTCGGAACGTGTACATAGGATTTATGACGATTTAGTTAGAAGCTTACAGTTAGACTTTACCTAAAAGCACCGATAAATCATTTGTATGATCATTTTCAAAAATTGTACGACAACTGTTTCAAAATAATATCAAAAAACTAAGATGGGGGGGGGACTGTAAACATATGTCTACAGCTCACCGTAATGCAAATATTTAAGTTATCTTTATTTTTTCAAATTTGATTTTAATACTTTATTTTTATGAATCTGTATTCATCTTAAAATATCAACAATTAAATTCAGGTTATCAAACGAATGTTCAATGTTCAAATGATTTTATAATTTCGGAAAAAAATTTTAAAAGAACAATAATATACAAGAATTGTTTTAGAGTAAATTGATATTTAAAGTCATGGTAGGTTACGCTAATATACCTACCCGGTGACTAGTTTTAATTTAAAAGAATGCAGTTACCATTCACAGTAAATTAATTATCTCGCGTAATATTTTTAAATTTTGACATAAATTAGTTTATCGCCGTTTGTGGAGGAGGGGGTTGAGTATAAATTTCTGAAACTATCGTACAAATCCGTACAGATAGTAAATAGTGAATGTGTGCAAGAAAATGTTGAAACTTCATAAAAGGGGGGGAGGGGCGGCGAAAGATTAGTATTTCCGTTTGCGGGGGAGTGGGTTGAGTGCACATTTTAGAAACGATCGTAGAAACCATTGAAATCGAAACACCTACGCTGACCATTTTATTTATAAAGCTCAGACGAGTCGTTAAATTATTATTAATTAATATTGTTGTGGGACCCAAAATTGCGAAATGCATTCGGCCGTGTTTAACGGGGCGGCGATACAGAGGGGTTCAGGAATAGGGTGGCGGGTACGCAATAAAATCTAACCGACGACGGCAATAAACGTCCGATGTAAAACACCAGCAAAACACTAAATTATCGGTCCGAATTCGGATCATTGAAAATCCGTCCCGGTACTGAAAGCTCTCCTCTGTGAGTTAGGTTCGCGAAATCATATTTATACCACGGCGACGATTCAACTTCCATATGTTTGTTTTATTTATTCGGAATGTGCTAATTGTAAATTATTTGCAAATAAAATAATAATGATTATCGTGTTATCGCTTTTCTTGTCGATAAGATTAGTATATCGACCAACAACCGGGTAACTAAGTTACACAAGCCAATATTTATTTAACGAACCGTTTGAGCGACCCAGAAATAGATAACCAATGCCCAGGTGGTGCATATGAAAGAACCTAAACTGTTAATTTATTTCTCTCTCTCGGTTCATTTCTTTATAGGCCTATTTTTAAGTTATACTCATTACGACCGCCGTGGAATTTCATTTTCGCCTCCTTTATTTCAACCCTACGTGGTTTCCTCACCAACTTCCCTGGAGCTGTTCAGCTATCGAGTGACGAACGTGTCGGAATTTTTATTTTTTTTTTTTTTGTGGACTTTGGCGTTGCTGAGACCACTGCAGTTACGATTTTCTTATCGTTTTTAGCATGCGCCCAAATGCTGTATAATTTCGTCTATGTACAAATATGTAATAATTTCAAGGGATTCGAGGACTAAAGTGACAAAAAGCTATACCAAAACGAAATTACCACTGTACTAATGCACATTATATTATTGTTATACGGACCTAGAAACTAACCGATTTGTAGTCGTAGTAAACGTATACGTATATACATAGTAATAATATATATATATATATATGTACGTGCTATTGTGCGTATATGAATAATTAGTCGATACGAGTATATGAAAGTTTAACGTCGCCGTCCATACATGTTATACCGTTCATTTTATTAATGGCCTTTCAATTTTAATGAATTCGATATCTATACGGTGTTACGATGCGGTTAAATTATCTGTAAAAGTTATTAATCTGATGTCTAGCAATACTATTACTTATATATATATAAAAAAAAAAAAAAAAAACCAACAGACAATAATATGATAACGTAATATACTATCGTGAGGACTATACGCGCGTATAGTTGTGAAATAAATAACATAATAAAGTAATTTATTATTGCATATCGAAATTAAAAAAAAATAAAATAAAATAAAATATCGTGAAAATAATAATTAAAGGCCTCCGGGGGTTTTCGATCGATTTTATAATATTATTATAAATCCATTTCCGTTAATCAATTATAAAAAAAAAATATATATATATGGATATACCTACAGACATTGTGCCCCGGGTAATCTTTTGCTTATGTCTGTGCGTGTGTTACCAGAAATAAAATATATATTTATGTATTTATGTATTCATGTTGGTAGGTATATTTTATTGTATTTTCTTATTATATGTAACGATAAATCGATAAATGATTTAATACGTTTTCCATATCATGATTTACAATTGTGTTGCATTCAAATATAATTACATGGGATAGTTTTGCCGGATAGACTTTGCCTGAAAAGGGGTTTTTTTTTTTTTTAGGAAAATCGTAGGTTCCAAAACGTACACGTTTTGAGCCTATTTTCATAATGTTCACTAATGATTTACTTAAAACGCCTATTTTAAACATCGAATCCAAATAGTCCTATATTTTATACAAAACGAATTTCTTGAGATAAATTTTTACTTATAATATTAAAAAAATATATGATATTTTTTTCAAACAAAATTTTAACCTTACATTATGTGTATATTTTACGATTATCTATCATTTCCATCCCATCCACCCGTCTCTCCTCCATAGTAATACTGTAGTAAAATTTCCATCCGGGCAAAATATATTCGTCGACAGGTAATTTAAAGGGAAAAAAACAACTTAAAAGTGCAGTGGTTATTATACGATACATTGTATAATGGCATTTTCCACTTTTTTTTTTTTAATGAGAGTTTTTTATGGTATTTTTTTTTTATGTTTCGGTAAAAATCACTTTAATAATAGAATCGATTACAAACATAGAGTGTATAATACGATTTATCCGTACGTTAAATAAGACAAAACGGGTACGTTGGGTTTTATTATTATTCCATTCCGTGGTATATTTACGGCGGCGTATAGACGATTGGAAATTTAAAATCGTTTTTTTTTTTTTTTTTGTATGAAGTTCGAAGTGAATTCGGTTTTATTTATTTGCGGGACGGGGGGGGGAGAGGATGATATTTAACTCATCGAATGAATTCACAGTTTTTAATAATAATTATTATATACATATATATATATATATATATATATATATTTATATAGGTACGCCATCTGCGCCTCGGTGTTTGGGCCGATGTTTATTAGGGCGGCTTATCTCTCTGTCTCTTTCTCTCTCTTTTACTCTTGTGCCGTTCTTCACGTTCGGCCCGCCGCCGTCTAAGTCACAAACGACTGACTACCGCCCGTCACCGTCGTCCCGCCGACGTTAAGCCGCCCGAGGTTTTTTTTTTTTTTTTTTATGTATTTTCGTAATATAAAAGAAGACGCGCCGGAATATTATCGTTGGCATCGATTCCGCCGCGCCTATTATCACCGTGTGTATTATTATTTTTATTATTATACGAGTGGCTCTCGGCTCGGGTGTATTTCGTATCGTGTTCAAAGGGGCAACCCGTCTCGCCGGAGACCCCGCGAGCGGATTCCGACGACGCGACACGCGCCCGCCCCGTTTTCGGTAAAAGTCGGTCGGCAAGTGTGTTTAAAAA
Organism: Tuberolachnus salignus; assembly: GCA_956483605.1. Classification (NCBI taxonomy): domain Eukaryota; kingdom Metazoa; phylum Arthropoda; class Insecta; order Hemiptera; family Aphididae; genus Tuberolachnus; species Tuberolachnus salignus. The sequence goes on from OY101433.1 coordinate 15,048,453, forward strand.
AAAAAAAAAAAATAAAAAACGGTTAGGCCACGTATAATATTACGTGGGTTAGGAGGTTCGGTGGTTAGGTTAGGCGACCGGGGTGGTAATCCCGCTAATGATATTTTGATTACGCGCCCACGGGTAGTACCGACGCCACCGCCGCTTCGACGGGGTAAAAAAAAAATATTCACGTTTCCGCCGTTTTCACCGTCGTCGGAATATTATTTATATAAAAATAAAAAAAATTAAAAAAAAGACGCGCCGCTCTGCACGAATATGGTGTGTGTGTGTGTGTAACACGGAATTATTCTTAATAATCGATGCGACGGGTACGCAAACGTATATAAACGTTTGATGGGGCGGGGGGGGGGTTATATATTTAATTTTTTTTTTTTTTTTCCGGAGATAAATACCAAATAAAAGAAGAAAAACGGTTTATTTTATTTTCGTGTATGTTTTTTTATTAGACACTACTGCACTACTGCGTGTACCGGCTCGTATATATGTTATATATACATACACCCTCGATCCCCCTAGCAGTGGTTTTTTTTTTTTTAAATTAAATTTTTTTTATTTTTTTTACTTTATTATCCGCCGTTACTCCCCCGAAGGCAGAATACTCGTACACGTATTGTGTAACGGCACTCGTAAAAATAAAACCGTACCCATACACAATATACCCTACCTCAACCATATGTGCGTTGCACGCGACTTTTTACCAAAAAAAAAAAAAAATAAATAAAAAAACGATTATTTCAACGTTTAACGGCCGTCGTGATATTATCACATATTTCTCTGGCTTATCAAAAATTGTTTGAACGTTGGAGTTTTTTTTGTCTTTCTGTACAAACATTTTCCCTACCAGAAATCTTGCTCCGGTTTTCAAATGTTCTTGGGTCCAGTCGACGTATCGGGGATGTTAGTTTTTTATTTTCTGTTAGGAAGGAGTTGTTTTTCTAATCGGGGAATATTTACGGCAATAACGATTTCTTTGTTTTCAATTTTGGTTTTTTTTTTTTTTCTGTAGTTTAAAAATTTAAAAATTTAATCGTAGAGACTTTCCCCCGAATACATTACCTACCCCTTAGTGTGACGCGGTTTTCGAGTTTTTTTAGTTTCCATTCGGTAGTACGCTGATTGAAGTTTTTCAGCTTTTCAAAAATGCTCGACAGTTTGCCACGAGGTGGTTCGTCATATGTTTTCTTTTTTTTGGCCATATAAAAATATCGAAAATCTGTAAGCGCATTTTTTTTTTTTTTTGTATAGTCGTTTCAAGTTAAAATTTCGATGAAAAACCGAGCTGAGAATCGTGTTTCGTTACCGATGAGTTGTCCGTTGCGTACAGATATAAATTAAATTCCCATCGTATACCCTACCGGCCATCCAACTCCTCGCCTGCAACAGTGGCCTACCCGAGAGAGCGGGTATCTTTTATTTTTATTTCCCGTCGATTTGTTTATCGAGCAACCCGTGCAGTGCACGTTCCCACCGGAAATCGGCGTCCAACTCGTCTGCGCATCTGCCCCGGTATCGGAGAGAAATAATTATTACACGCGGATAATAATCAATCCCGAGCCGTGTTATTACACCGTTGTCGAAGTGTGAGAAAATGCGGTCGACATCAGATGAAAACCCAGTCGGTCGTAGTGAATTCAATTATTACTCGCGGTCGCATCCTTGGCGCGCGCGGTCTTTTAAACCGTATAGGTATACGGAATATCTTTACTTGTAAATTATCGCGTCCGACGCCGTCGAATTCTTACTGTATTATCAAAGCCGGGAGCAAGTTGTCCGACTTTTTTTTTTTTTTTTTCATACTTGTTTAAATTATAAGTCATTCTTATGAGAAAATAAAAAAAATACCGAGTTTACATCAAAATGTAAACGAATTCGAGCGGCCGAGTGGAGTTATACATTTACAGGGAAACAACCTAATTAGGAAATCGAATAAACTTATATTTCACTTATACAAACCTTGTGTTTAGGTTGTTGTAAAAATCCATTAAAAACGGATTTTACCAATTTTTGCTAATATGCCGACGAGGGTCGTCCTTCGCAATGGACGTAACGACTCTGAGGAAATATATTAAAAAATGATTAATACACTATGCAGTTGAGAATATCCCGAGTAAGATAATATAGGTATTACATCCATATCGACTGCAGAGGATTATCGAAAGATAGTTAAAAAGCCTACTCTTTAATACTTAAAAAATAAGTTAAATGTAATAATTACCATTAGCTATTACACTCATAAACATATTTTGTACCCTGATACTTATACTACGCAGTTGTTTGTTTTTTTTTTTTTTTTTGTACAAAACATTCATAAACAACTTCAATATTAAGAAATTAACCGTGTCGAGTTATTTATTAAATGGCATCAACCATAGGTTATTTCCCATCAGTATATTACTTTTTAACCATTTGAGTTAAAAGTTATCAAAAACATACAAACTAATTATTTGACTTTTAACTTTTCAACTATAGTTACCCGACTTTGAACAATACAGTTTTATTATTTGTAGTTAACAAAATAATATACATGATTTTATAATTAAGTCAATATATATATATATATATTTATTAAAACATTGGACATTATTACGGTACGTATTAGTAGTGTTTTTATTCTCAAGGTTAGGTATAAAAATATTATAATCATATTAACAAATATTTTCTATATTCAAAGTGTACCAACATATTTTATTTATTTTGGTTTTTGTTATCGCTTATATTCGTTGTTTCGAATTCTCGATTTGTTAAACTCCAAGGACACACGCCGGGTAGTAATGCTGATACTTCCCCTTCCCCTTCACTGTTATTAAAATTATTCTATTATGTGCGCTGCGAAAACAATAATTTATTACATAAGAAATATTTTAAATAATCGATAAACCAGACAAGTATAGGTACAGTTGCTGTCGGTGGCATATTTACGATAAATTAACTGCCAGTGGTTAAGCAAATAATATTATATAATATAATTATCACAAGTAGAGAATTCGA